>OX940983.1:34251382-35001238 GCA_954871275.1 Leptopterna dolabrata
AGGCTCCTTAAATCCTTGACACCGGCACAATTTTCCGCTTCATTTCTCTCCTTTCGCGTTTCGCAAATTCAACGGTAGAGGTCAAGTGGAGGACGTTTTCGAGACCAGAGCGCCAGAGCTTGAGATTCCTCAATTCTGGCTTTAGGAGTACATTTTAACGAGTTTTCACAGAAAACGTAGCTAGTGTAATGGGTCCAAAATTTGCAGAAGATGAATTTTTGAAATTTTTTTATAGGCAAATCCATTTTAGAACATCCTGAATTCATCCTTAGATTTTAATAAAAATTTATATGTATAATATATATTTATTTATATGTCACTTCAGACGATATCTGACCTTAGATAGTTGATCATAAATAATATTCTTGATGACTAAAGTATCTTGTGTGTACGAGTACATCTACAGGCAAAGTGAATGTTATATAAGTTAGCAGCAATAACTACTTAAATTAATAAAAGCTGTTACAAATTGACGTATTGTAATTACGGTGACCATAGGTACTCCTTTTGGGAGTACCTTCTCTTTGAGTTTGCGCCCTCCCGTGTTTTTGAACTCATCAAAAGGAAGAGTTCTTACTTTTTTAAATGTTACTCCCAAGGTCCTACTTTTATAAGTTGGAGGCCAAACCCATATATTTTCTGTGGAATTCGTCGAGACCGATATATATATATATATATAAACATAGACCTTTTCCACTCCACTGTAGAAGATTGAAGAGGAAGAAAAAGCAGAACTTTTTTTATCGCGGTGATACGACCTAATCATCCGGCATTCTAAATTTCTTTGTACGATGTGATATATTACAAGTTTCTTTCTGATTGCGTATTTTTGTTTCTGAAATGAAACGTGTTCGCAGGAATCTTTGTTACCACCTACCTTGCTGTGCGAGTTCAATTACATTATTTTGTTTGAAATGTTTCTACTTAAACCGGTTCCTGTGAGATCACCGAAGTTAAGAAACCTCGAGCGTGGTTAGTACTTGGATGGGTGACCGCCTTGACACGTGGTGACACGTCCAAGTATGACCCATGTAGCTGTTGGGCGAACCCCTCTCCACTCAAGGGGGCGAGGCAATGAGTAGCAAAGTAAAGAGCGAAATGATCAGATCGAATTCTGATCCTCCATTTGGAGGACAGCTGATCACGCCCGCGACGCTGGCAGGGCAGTCGGACGAAAAGCCCCAGCCTGAAATGGCTGTTACTTTACTTTACTTTTTACTTTTATATTACAAGTTTCTTTCTGATTGCGTATTTTTGTTTCTGAAATGAAACGTGTTCGCAGGAATCTTTGTTACCACCTACCTTGCTGTGCGAGTTCAATTACATTATTTTGTTTGAAATGTTTCTACTTTGAACATTTATTTTATAAGATTAAATATAAAATTGGTTGATAAAATTTGTGTTACATTTCTTAGAAGGTCCTCTTTTTTGTTTCAAAATTATGGTCACCGTAACTATAATATCAAAATCATAAATCTTGTGAATATTAATACTAATAAGAGCGTAATACAGTCGTTGGATAATTCGAATGATTGAGCATTGGCGAGGTCGAAAACAGGTGACACGAGTAGGATATGATTACAATGGTGTGTCGTAGTGAAGCTTCTATAGTTCGGAGTGAGATAGGTGGGTAGTTGTCACTTGTGTCAGTGAACCGCCTGAAAATTCACTTATATTTCCGCTGTTTGTGCTGAAGAATTTCTGAACGTTAGACCGTCATACGCTTTCGGCGTTCGTTACTATGATAATTGTTACTCAAATAATTGAAAACATTTGCATTATAAAGAGTAAAATAGACTGTAGAACTAGAGGAAGTGTCTACATAGACAGTAAAAGTGGGACGGATTCATGGATCCTTCTCGGTAAAGTTTCCGATCGAAAAACGGACATCGCCACGAGATTTAGCCTGAAAAAGTATCTGGAAGTCTTGTTTTGTATGCGGTATTTAAATAAATTTATAATTTTAATTTTTGCGTTTTAATTATGTGCACTTTTCTTTCATGTGTTTTGCATACCTATCAAAGAAAAAATCACCTGTGGATTAGGTATTACAATTATGAGAGGGTGATGGAATTTTTAAGGTTAAAACCACCCAGCTGCTACAATGACTATTACACTGCTACAACTACTGCTACAAATACTGAGATGAATATAACACTATAGATGTTAACTACTATGATGATGATCGTCAAGAATTCGAAGGGAAACATAAATAGGTACCTACTTGTTGTTTAACGTCGTTCGTAGCTGCAAGTAGAACTCTGAAACAATCTCCGTGCATCAGCATAATCAACTTCTGACTGCGCATGAGCCGTGAGTTCCACTCAGTTCTAGTTTGCAGTGCGAACGAGTCCTGTGAGAAGGTTTAGGTTTTGACTTGTAAACGTTAATTGCAGCTCGTCTCCCGCCTCAAAGGCGGTCGCGATTGTCCGCCGGCCCGCGACCGCTCCCGCTCCCTTTGCGTCGAGAAATTGGCCGCAGCGGTCATCAGGCCCGGTTTCGACCCGACCTGCATCGTCAGCCGCGACCTTTCCGCACTCAACCGCCGCAGAGCTTCCTCCGTCAAGTAAGTCCGTCGCAGTGCTGCCAAATTTAGGGGATTTTTATTCAGAAATTTTTTAGGAACAATAATCCGAAAAAATGTAGGGAAAATCACGATTTGGTGGGATCCATACAAGCGCCTCAGCCCCTGAGAACTTGACAAGCGCTGGTCTGGGTAAATAAATAGGAGTAAATCAACTTATTTATACATAATCTCGAAATGAACGGTCTATATTTGCCTTACCATGGAGCCAAACTCGAAGTGACAGGAGCTTTGTCCAGTAAATTGAAGTTCGACTGTAGGTACTTGGGAAATGGGTATTTAAAGAGGAAACAGAACAACGAAATGCTGAATTAAAAATTGTTTTAATTAACTCAAACCCTACCTACTGTCTTGGGTAATCTTTTGGGCATACCTATTCGTATTTTACTTCCTCACTACCGAAGGTAGGGAAGCCTTGGATTCGTGATTGAGTAAAAAAAAAAATTATTTCCTCCATAATTGTTAAAAACGTGTATACTTTGATAGAAAGCTCAATATGTATTTTATACAAAATCACAAAAAGGAATGAAGTTTCCTAAACTACAGAATGCTTGAACGTTTATAAACTGTTTGAAACCAAGACCACTTGTTGGTCTTGTCAACGATTAACATCAACATCCACCTTCTTTCTTCTTCTCCTTTATTCCAATGTTTTTGAGAATTTCTTCATTACGAAATTTAGATAAGGGCTTGGTGAGGATGTCTGATTTATTGTCCTTCGTTGGCACATATTCCACTCTTAGCTTTCGATCATTTATCAGATCTCTTAGGAAGTGATATTTGATGTCGATGTGGCGTGAATGAGATGTGACGCTGTTCCCTTTTGCAAAGTTGAGTGCCGATTGGTTGTCACAAAATATTAGTGGTTCAGATGGCATGTTACACTCAATTTCATGTAAAACTTGCAATAGCCACAACATTTCCACGCTGCACGATACGATGCCAACAAATTCTGATTCCATCGTGGAGAGAGCGACTGAAGTTTGTTTGTTTGATTTCCAGATGATCGCAGTGTTGTTCAACTCGATAAGGAGACCTGTAGTCGATCTTCTGTCATCTTTGTCTCCTGCCCAATCTGCATCTGAATACCCTCTCACATTCACCACATTCCCTCCCAAATCTTTAGTTATCTGGAATTCGTAATTTATTGTGCCTTTCAAGTAGCGCAACACCCGTTTAGCAGCTTGCCAATGAATTTTGCCTGGATTCGACGAAAATTGTCCTAATTTAGAAACAGCAAACGCTAGATCAGGACGTGTTGCTTGAGACAAATACATCAGTTTTCCTATTAATCGTCTGTAAGGAACATCTTTCATTTCGTCTTCCTCTTCTTTTGTCCTCGGGCAGTCGGCTTTACTAAGACATTGGTTAGGTTCTAAGGGAGTTCTCACTGGTTTACAATCTGACATTCCAAATTCACTCAGAATCTCCTTTATATACTTGGTTTGATTTAAGGCCAGAGAACCATTACCTGCTTTCTTTATTTCAATGCCTAGGATATAATGAAGAGGTCCCATGTCTTTTATATCGAAGTAATTTCTCAAAGTTTTCTTAGTTTCCTCCATAGCTTTTTGACTCGAAGTTATGAGGATCAAATCATCTACGTACACAGATATTATTCTGAAATCGCCATCTTTCTTTTGATAATATATGCACGGTTCTGCTTTGCATCTTTTCATTCCTCCACTTAGTAACCTTTTATCTAACGTTTCGTACCAAGAACGACCTGATTGTTTTAATCCATAGAGGCTTTTGATCAACTTGAAGACCTTCCCTCTTGAATTAGGCTCACATACTCCTTCGGGGATCTTCATATAAATATCTTCCCTCAACTCCCCATTTAAATATGCCGTTTTGACGTCCATTTGGTGAACTAGCCAGTTGTTCTCCACTGCCAATTTCAACAAAACTCTCACTGATGGAAGACTGATTACAGGACTATACGTTTCATCATAATCAACGCCTGGTTTTTGTGTGAAACCTTGGGCTACAAGTCTAGCCTTGTACCTTTCAAGGTTCCCGTCTGCCAAGTATTTCTTTCGGAACACCCATTTACATCCAACCGGTGTTTTACCTGGTGGTAAATCAGTCAATTCCCAGACCTTCATCGCCGTTAAAGAAGATAATTCTTCTTCAATTGCTCTTACCCAAAGATCTCGGTCTGTTCCTTGCATTGCCTGCTTATATGTTTTAGGATCCGGATTCTGTGTGGTGCTCAAACATGCATGTTGACATTGAGGTTTCTTGACTGTACCTCTGTCTCTTAACTTCATATGATGCCTGGGATGTTTTTCGTTTTCGTTTTCTTCCACCTCTTCTTCACTATCCCTATTCAAATTTCCATCGTCAACGTCTTGATCAATGTTTCCGTTATTTTCTCCGTCATTCATTTCTTCCAAGGATGGGATTTCATCCCAACGTTCATCTGCTTCATCTTCCTCCCCAATACGTTGTTTTTCTACATTATTTGTTTCGTCCCTTGACGGTGATTCCTCTTTCATTGAGGGTCGTTCTACTTCCTCTATTATGATTTCTTCCAACACATCAGTTTGTCTCTTCCGTTCAGAAATTCTATTTTGTTTTCTTGCATCTCCTATTATTTTATTTTCCTCTTTATCAATTTCCATATCTGAATAATCAATTCTTGTCCATTCACTGTACGGGTACTTGTTTTCCTCAAAAGTTACATCCCTACTCATCAGAATCTTCTTTCCTTCAAGATCCCTCAACCTATAACCTTTAGAAACTCCAGCGTAACCAATCATTATGCAATCTGTAGTCTTACTATCCAGTTTTCTTCTAAGCACATTAGGAATATGAGCATGGGCCTTACACCCGAAAGGTCTAAGATGTTGTACATTTAGTTTTCTACCCGTCCACCTCTCCTCCGGAATTCGACAATCTTCCGATGAGGGGCATCGGTTACGTACGTACGTTGCTGTGCTCACAGCTTCAGCCCAGAAACTCTTAGGTAAATTCGCAGCAATCAACATGGATCTCGAAAGGTCAAGGACTGTTCTATTGTACCGTTCAGCAATTCCATTCTGCTGGGGACTATAGGGTATGGTCAATTGATGTATAATACCATTTTCTTTAAGAAAATTGTCAAAATTTTTATTAACATATTCTTTCCCGTTGTCGCTCCTTAAACATTTAATTAACTTCCCAGTTTGTTTTTCTGCCATAATTTTGAATTTCTTGAAATAGTTGAACGCCTCATCTTTGCTTTTCATGAAAAACACACAAACTCTTCTCGAAAAATCATCAATGAATGTGATAAAATATTTATATCTCGAATTGGATTCCACAGGCATAGGCCCACAAACATCTGTATGGATCAATTCCAGCAACTCTTTGGTTTCATAGCTACTTGATTTCGGGAATGGCTTTCGCGATGATTTTCCTTTAATGCAAGGTTCACAAACATCCTGCATTTTCAAAACTGTGCCATCCAAGCCATTCACCATTTCTTTCTTGTACATTATTTTAATTGAATCTGTATTTACATGGCAAAATCGTTCGTGCCAGTTTTTCTCATTTACTTGCCCTACATTGGCCTTTTCTTTCAAAACAATATTTTTAAGTGCATACATGTTTGATTCACCACGTTTAGCATGTATGATTAATTCATGTCCATCATAAACTTTACATGCTCCTTTCTTGATTACAATGTTATAACCATTCATTTCAATTTTAGCTATAGAAAGGAGTCTAAAGCAGAAATTATGCAATCCGCAGTGGAAGCGTGCTGGGCCCATAACCTTTGTTAAAAACGTGTATACTTTGATAGAAAGCTCAATATGTATTTTATACAAAATCACAAAAAGGAATGAAGTTTCCTAAACTACAGAATGCTTGAACGTTTATAAACTGTTTGAAACCAAGACCACTTGTTGGTCTTGTCAACGATTAACATCAACAATAATGAAAATTCCCACAACCATTGTGTGTTTCAGACATCGAGGAACATTATTGGTTTCGTGTCTGTCCGTCTGTCTGTAGTAATTCTTTGTAACGCCCATAACTACCCGAAATAATGGTCGAAGTGGGCTGAAATTTGGAGGGTAGGTGTAGGTTGGGTCACAGATGGTCCCATACAAAAAATCATTGAAAAAGTACTGTAACTTCCGTCTGCGCATGCGCAAACGTGAAATACTTGAAACGCCCATAACAACCCTAAATATCGTTGAAATGAGTTCAAACAGGGAGGATCGATCAGGAATAGTAGTTCGATAGTTCTAACCTGAAGAGGTCGTGGGTTGGATTCCCACCTGAGAGTCATTTTTTCAACTCCCGTCTTCTTAAATTTTTTTCAACTCCCGTCTTCTTTAATTCTTCATAAAAGCCCTTGCTGGACCCAAACGGCGATTATTTGTATTTAAGCAAATTTAGGGATGATCTACACTTACTTCCAAAGAGCGAAATTGAGTAAATACCTTTGAAGGGGAGAAGTTAAATTTTTCAGTATAAGTTACATATTAACTTCACCACTTGATCTATCTAATAATAGTACCTGCTACGATGTTGTTAGTTGGTATTGACTACTTTGCGAAACTCAAGTTTACACCTTCCGAAATTCTTATTCAAATAGTCATTTATTGGACGAAACAGCTATCAACTGAGTTATAGGTTATGCACGTAGATATGAGGTTTTATTCTTACACAATTTGTTTGTTGTGATTTTGCAAGACATTTCATTAAGTAGGTATACTGAATAATACTGAAACAAATAGTACTCTATGTTGCTATTCTCGTAAAGATGTACGTAACCGTTTTTTTGCATACGTGTACTTTCTTATCTAATAAATCTCCACCAGTGACTCTGAAACTGTTTGTAGCTCCATCAATCTGTTGATCAAACCGTCCATTCTAAGATATCCGCTTTGTGACGGTATATGGGAATCCCGTCCATCTTGGATGCTGGCTCTTCCCGATCTTTTTGACACGCGGCTGAAGGGGCGGTTGATTCGCGGAAACGAATCATCAACTCTCGGAGGCAACGCGTTATAATCTAACCATTTGCCTCCGGGGGCAGCTGTCACACTGCCTCCCTACCTTTTCCAGAGGATGGAGAGGGGGAAACTACGCTGTATGGGCGGCGTAGTTAAACCCCTCATCCATTACATGGTAGCAGAGCATGGATGGCGGGTATGTGCTGGATTTTATCCTCGGTACCCCCTCCACTTTTTGAGAGCTTTTCCAGAAGGAATAGCTCTGAGGTTTTCCAGAAGGAATCCTCTTTTTAATACCCCTTTGTTTATCAATATACACTTCGGCCATTGGATTTTCTATTTTTATCAAATCAACCTCATGATTATTATTATTACAATCAACCTCATGATTACTACTATTAATAATATCAGACCTCATGATATTATTCTTAAGGCTGTTATGCCTGGCGTTCAACGCCTATTTTTTGTAATTTTTCCCCTTGTTTTCCCAGTTGTTCCATCTTATGATGGGGGTTAATCACCCAGAGGTTGTTCAGATGAACTTTCCTGAACCAGAACCTCTGACAACTACTTTCATTTATATTCCAGTTGTTCCATCTTATGATGGGGGTTAGTCACCTAGAGGTTGTTCAGATGAACTTTCCTGAACCAGAACCTCTGACAACTACTTTTTTCTTTCCTTTGTGTCCAAGTGCGCCAAGTGATATTGATAGGAGCTAAGTTCTCCACCAGTAACAATTCTCAGTAGTACCATTACGATGGAAGCTGTCAGCTTTGGAGTTTTTCAGATGAATCTTCCTGAATTAGAACTCCCTACTTCAGTCCCGTGTCTAACTTCACATACTAACTTCACATACTTCTTCTTCAAAGAAGTATGTTTTTAAGGGGAGGAGTGTGACGGTATATGGGAATCCCGTCCATCTTGGATGCGGGCTCTTCCCGATCTTTTTGACACGCGGCTGAAGGGGCGGTTGATTCGCGGAAACGAATCATCAACTCTTGGAGGCAACGCGTTATAATCTAACCATTTGCCTCCGGGGGCAGCTGTCACACTGCCTCCCTACCTTTTCTAGAGGATGGAGAGGGGGAAACTACGCTGTATGGGCGGCGTAGTTAAACCCCTCATCCATTACAGCTTTCCCCTCAAAATCTTGACCGTGTTAAGTATAATAATAATGTTAAGTAAACAATAATGACATAAACAGGTAATTAATTATATGCTCACTAATAACGAGATAATTGATTTATAATAATTGATTTATACTAATCCGATTCGAGCTCATACTTGTGAATACTTATCATTGTTATAATTTGCTGTTTCTCTCTCTTTTTTGAATAATATTAATTTTGTATCTAGAAGAGCTCGTTTATAATTTAGCACTGAATTAAAATGTGAAATTCTAGTCATAATTTTTTCTCTCGAGAATGCCACTCAGGCTTGTCCGAGACGAACAAACTTGTTTTTATTTCGAACTCACGTGCACTTGGCAACTTGAAATTAACTTGATACTTGGTACTGATGAATAGGAACCGGAAGTTTTAACGAGAAAAGTAAGTAAATTATGAGAGGAGAGGAAAATCGTTAATGGAAAGACCGAGAAGAATGTATTACCTCGGTTTTTCGTAGCTGCCTTTTGATTCGTAATGGCGACATAGAATATGTACCTAAGTACTCACTAGGAGGTTTTATGGTGGTATTATTCAAATTTGTGATTCTGTGATATGATACAAAAGTCTTAACTAGAATTATCTACTAGTAAAGATGCTAGAAATACTCGTCGGGAGGCTCAATCAGGTTTTGTGTTTCATCGATAGCAATAACAAGGATGATCAAGAATCCCACGAAAATTCGCCTGCACCACTGCTAATTTCACTCCCCTACATTGAATATAATATTATCTCTTGATTTTTTACACTTTTATTAAATAAAGATAATAATTATATGCCCCCAAAACCACTGGACGGTTACACCGAGAAACCTTTGAATATACTCGTACTTCACCATAATGTTCACTTTGGTGTGAATTGAAACCCGTTACATCGTAGGTACCATAAATGTGTAAGTAGTTATTCGATTTTATACGCCACATTAGGCACGTCGGTCTTTTTCCCTAGAAATTTAACTCGTTTGAAATCCATCCATTGTTAATATTTTTATGAATACCTAACCACCTGTCTAATGTTAGTGATTCAAACTCATACACAATAATTTAATCGTCTGTTCCTCTAGTGAGCCTCGTGTTTTGAGAGGGACAAATTAAGTGGGGACCGCTCCTGTAGCTCATTTGCTGTACATGCGGCTGTTTCCGGAAGTAATATTTTAGTAAACTTCTGCATTATTTGATGTTTTAGGTATTTTGTGCAACAAAGGACATTTCTTAGTCATTTTCACAAAACAATCGCAATGCAATTCAGACCTCCGTAAAAAGGATAATGCGAGGTTCGACGTCTCTGCAGTCCTCCCTGGATGTGTTGATAATCATCATTTTCATCATAATTTTGTTAATGATCTGATTTGTAGTTCCCGATGGTAATAGGGTCCCCTTTTCTTTGCTTCTGATTCATTTTTTGAGGCTGCCTTATACTTACTTAACTTACGGCGATTTCCTCATTTATGCAGTTGACGTCTTTCCTTACCAACAAGTATTTGTCGAATATTATTGGTTTATTATTTTCAATAATGAACCATTGGAATCGAGAATGAAAAAAAATTCTTACCCCCCCCCCCCCCCCCCCCCCCTCAAAATTTGATGGCTTACGTTTCAAGGTATGTAGAATCTGCAATAAAAATATTTCTGTCTGTCCGCCGTACGGGCCACTTTTCTTAGTTACCATGAAAGAAAATTGATGAAATTCGGGTTATAGGTTCCGTTCGGGGTCTAGTTGGTCCTCGAAGCTCGACGTTACTGTCAGTCATCTCTAAGGGGTTCAAAATAGGGGTTGAAATTTTCAGAACGCCGTAGCTCGAAAACTTTCGATTGAAGGGTATGATTTTTTTTACGTTATTAAATTTGTCTTGAGCTAAACAATTTTTTGAGACCACCCGGAGCATTGTAGGTACGTCCAGCCGTTTGTGAGCACCAAAAAGCTTCGTCAACACGATCGTGAATCAAACTGTATAAATCCGGCCCGGATATCATAACTACGGAGCATCTGATTATAATCAAGGATGGCTGTATGAAGTCGAGTTGTTTGTTCTGCGATATTATTTCATTTGATAAGTGATGGACTACTGGATTTTGTTGGTAGGTACTTCTGAATCTTGAACAAACGTTGAAGTATTATTGATGGGTAAATTATTACAAATGGCAAATTATTACACACCGGCAAATTATTATACAACGGTAAATTATTGCACAACGGTAAATTATTACACCACGGTAAATTATTACACAACGGTAAATTATTACACAACGGCTCATCTACCCAGAAGGGGCTGGATTTTGTTGATAGGTACTTTTGCAACTTGAACAACCGTTTAAGTATTATTGATGGGCAAATTATTACACAACGGTTCATTATTCTATCTCCGTAGAAGGGGAACCTATACAGGTAAATTATTACACAACGGTTTAGTTAGGTACTTAGTAACGAGTACTGGGTTAGGTACTAACCTACGGAGGGTCCGCGATCTACATAATGTGTAGAATAGTACAGATGTTATATAGAAGGGTTATCTATACGGAGACCTATGATCTGTAACAGAAGGGTATTCTGTACAAAATAATAAACCGTTGTGCAGGGATTTGCAGCGTTGTTTCCCTTTTGTGGATCGTGTTTCTTGTTTTGATTCGCGAGTCCATGAAGAAGGCTAACGGCTGCTATTATTAGTAACTTTGTCATTCGGAGCTAGAAGGTGTTTCGTGAGTTATATTCATGTAAACAATATATTACTAGACGCAGGATAATACAATCGGGTTATATGATAATAATAATATTATCGTAGACCTTAAAATTGAATTAAATTACTACACGAGGTTTCAGCCACACCATCGATTAAGGACCGAACTTCTAATGAATATTGTTGAGTTCATTTTCATTTTGTGACACCCATAAATTTCGAAAATTGTTCTTCCTACCCGTGATTGTATTTGAAGACTTCAAATACAGATTTCCCATCTATACTTGAAGACTTCAAATACAATCACGGGTAGGAAGAACAGTTCGAAATTTAAATAAAGAAATGTATTTATTTATATAAAGCTGATAACCATCAATAAAAAACGGTGTAATATTTTTATAAGAAGGTACTATAACGTTATTATACCCAAATTTGAACATGAGCAAGATTCGGTTATCTACCGTAGGTATATTACATTGATTGATAATTGACAGAGTTTAGTCACATTACTCAAGACTGAACGTCTCTAATCTAAAACTAACTGTCTGAATCTAAAAGTGCATTGGATTGGTGATGTAATCTGCGTAGTTATGACGTAATAATCTTTCTCTCAAGAAGTTCAGTCAGTATACTAATATTTGTAATATACTAATATTTGTAATACAGAGTCAGAGTTAATTATTGAAATACGCTAAATATGCCGTGACTGTTCAATGTCAAAAATAAGAAGTGCAATAGGTATTCGATTTTTAATCCGATTTGATCAGTATTACTCTTAACGGAGATTAGGCTTCCACCAAACGACCCCATCTTCACCGGAATAATAAAAGACTCGAGAACAGCCACTGACACAGCATCCGAATTATTTTATCTTGCACTGTAGCCTTAAAAATATCAAGAACAACAACATGTAAAACGTCGGACTCTTGCAGTCGTAAGGCCGCCCTCGTTTATTCCGGAAAAGGAATTCCATTCTACGCAAAATACGAAAATATCGAGATTTTTCTTCGTAAATGAGACGGAATATTGACGAAATATTACTCTGATCTAGCCAGAAACGGAAACTGCGAGATAATGGAACGCAAGAAATATTATTTCGGCGTCAACTTCTGGCGTTTGTATTTTGTATTTCTTTCCCCCTTTCCCTTCGGAGGGCTGGAACCCGGAAGACTAATGGCTCTGTTTTGAAGGTGACCCAGTTTCCGGGATGCCGGCCCTCCAAGTCGTATCCCTTTCCTGGGATCGTCTCCCAATTATCTGATAGGCTTCCATTCTGTCCCAAGGCGGTTTGGATGGGAGGCCAGTCAACTCCTGTGGTTACGTCATTCGTTAGAGCCGGCTGTTTACCTATTAGAAATGCGCAGAGGAGCAGTACGAGTTCAGTTATTCCTCTCTTGAACTCCTCTTGAAAGATGCCCGGAATAAACTGTGCCTTATATATAAATTATATTTATGCATCTTACCTAATAGCCAGGAACCCAATATCCACTCAGGTCTTAATACCTAAATCCGACTGAGTTGCTTGGCCTTCCTTATCGAACGCCTCGTCTGTCCCCGCCCACCGGTTTCCTCCAGCTATAGTCCCTGATTTTCTTTCCCCTTTTCTCTGAGGCTTTTTTCCAAGTCTAATGTTACTAGGTTTATTTTCTTCCTTCCTACCGCCGTGCTCCCGTCTCTTTTCCCTAAGGTCGTCAGTCGTTGGTCTCGGTAAGTCACGGGTTGTTGGTTCTTAGGTCGTGTCCAGGACCGCTTCTTCACCTACAGCACTAGGGACAATTGGATGGTTGAACAATCCAGGAGAGATCGTACTCCGTCTTAGCTCCCAAAGACAGGCCCTTTTTCTTCTTTCGGTTGGGAGCAAAACGTTCTTCCTTCACCCGTCTAAGCCTAAGCCTTCCCGGAGGCAGATTATTCAGGTTTTAGACCCTCTTATACGTAGTATGAGACCTCGCACTGCCTGGATTGGGTTCTGACATCAATATAGGGGACTATGAAGTTCGAAGTACAGTGCGTAACCAAAATCTTCTTCCAACTTCGAGGTCACGCATACAGTGTTTAATAGGTATCTGAACGGAGTTTACCTGTTCTTTATGTAACAAACACTTTCTACGTTTCTGTTTTGTGTTTGGGTAAAAAAAAAAACATCAAAATAAACTCTCAAGCCGAAAAATACCTTTTGAGTGGTAAATAAGAGAAGAGATATAATAAGAGGCTTCTGGCACAGGGCATGCAATGTCGCGGTTATGCAAAACCCACAACACGCCAACCGCATGGTTGAGCGGATGAAGGACCCAGGCGTACCGGAACATTTTCTGCATTGGCTGGTAAATTTTCATTCGTCACTGGGGTGTAACGAAAAAGTTTACTTCGCCTGGTGGACTCGATCCCTCGATCCCTGACCGAGCCGGGCGGCTACATTTTTTCCTGCCCCTGCGTAAGCTCAGTAAGGCAGGTTAGGTGTGTTGCGAGTTTTGCATAACCACGACATTGAAGGGTGACCCCTGTGCCAGAAGCCCCTTATAGTATTCCTGCCTGACTGAGCTTGTGCAGGGGCAGCAAAAAAATGTTACTGCCCGGCTCGGTCGGGGATCGAGGGTTCGAGTCCACCAGCCGATGCAAACATTCACCCCTTCACCCCAATGACAGAAAAATTTAGTTGCCCGACTCATGGACTGGAACATGGCAGGATTTAACCTTCATCCGCTCGCGTGGGCGGCAAATTGGCCGCCTTTTCGAATTTTCCCGTGTATGCTCGCTCAAAGTATCGTGATAGCCCCAAGAGCGCCATGTATTCTCTAGTTAATATCTTTCCTGCTAGACTACGTTGACTTCCGATCGTGGTGGACACGTCAGCCCAGTCAGTACTGCTCCAAAGTTGGGGACATCAGGTTCGAGCCAATTTGCCGCCTACGCGAGCGGTAACGTGGCAGTTTTCGCATCGCACGATTTTGAAAATGTGAGTAAATATTAATTTTCCTTTCGCATGTATTTTCAACTGTACTAGTTTCACAGTATTCTAGAATATGTGTAGGGCTTCTCATCGATATTTCTTGTCGTACTCTGCTGTATTTTGAACTGAAACATGAATGTTTTGCATCTCGATTTGGAAAGTTCTAATGTTTTGAACTATGGATATTCTAGTTTTGTTCTAGCCAGCTTTCGTTTTATTTTATTGTCACGTTAGTTATTTGTCGAAATGAAGTACGTATTATTATGATTATATTCAAACTTTTGTTACCTCCTTTCAATAGAAAAAGTTGCGAACTGCAGAATATTATTTTAGTGCAGAAAACCTTCAAAGATTGAAAATGTGATTTTGATATATATCTACGTTCTTATTGTGATTGCCATTATCTGAATAAAGAATTTATGATAAAAATGTGCTTGTAATATTGTGCTGGCGTTCCCTGGTCAAAACTAATTTGGAACAAACGAAGAAAAGTAGTGAAAATTATGAAAAATCAAGGGCGGCCAATTTGCCGCCCACGCGATCGGAAGTGTGACTTCAGGAGAGGCGAGCGGGTGAAGGTTAAAGAAGGCCGCGGCGCAAGATTTGGCAACGCTGTAATAGATTCTTGGTTCAGGCCGCTCTCATAACCACTGCGTACTTTTAGCTCCATGAATGAATCCTTCAGTTATTGTATTATTATATATTACGAGTAGGTATAAATAATGAAAACAACCGTGTTCTGAATGAGCGTCGCGGGTTTGCGCCCGCAGAGGGTGAAAGGCCCTCGAAATGACAACGGGTTACGGCCCGTGAACCGTCTCGGCTTTGGGCTCGGACGGGAGGAGGTTGTCCTATGAACCTGCAATATGGATTCCGTCGGCCGTGCAGTAGTCGCTAACTTGCCTTCTTGCATTTCACAATGGATTTGGTCATTTCAGACAGGTTTTCCAGTAGGCGTGGTAAAAATGTTGGAACATTTGAACACGCTGTGGGAGGCTTTCTGTGAAGATAAGGGCGCCCATGCCTTCCTTACTGGAGTGGGCCGCAAGTATGGAGGCACAGTCGGCACAGACCATGAAGGCTCTGATTGACACCTTGTACGTATGAGCCTAATTAAAATACATTACTCACATACCTTCATGAATTGTAGTAACACATACATACAGACTCTCCTACCGTCATAGTAATGTAATTTCTTATTTGCAGGGATATTACATACGACTATGATACATACATGTATCAGCAACTTATATTTATCGTAAGTATTGACAAAATACACGCTTGTGGGGCAAGAAAAGTATGGTTTACCGAGGGGCCCAAACCAGTTGCGTCTTCAAAACCCAACGGGCCCAAAACCGTTGCGCTGTGGGCCCAAACCAGTCGTGATTTCATACGTGGGGGCCCAAACCCGGACCGCCCTTCTGAGTAATGCTTTATTTAAAAGAAAGGTACTGAACTCCTACCTAGAACAACAGAAAGGAACAAGATGACTTCGAGAAAAGGAAATGGGACATGAATTAATTATAGTTTGTCTTCTACTTGTGTTAGTCTTCTACTTCTGGAACTTCTAACTTGCGACTGTCGTTTTGGTTAATTATTCGCTGAATAATACCTACCTACACCTATGTGTTCGGTTCGGAAAAGTTTTTTGGAACTCCCTCAATAATTTTTTTTCTCAAAATTGTTTCTTTTACGTTTCAAGGTGTTTAGATTCCAAAAACGCAACGTCCGTCCGCCGTGTCATCGATATCTACCTTAATTTTCGGTCTAAAAAATGTTCTTTTGCCCACAGGCTCCATTTGGACCCTAGTTGTGTCCCAAAACTCGGCAGTCCGATCGCAAAACACCCAGGGGCGTTATTGGTGAAAAATGGGAGCAAAATAGGTATGGTTGAGGTGTTAGTGGACTTGGGCTTGTGAGGTATCTTTTCCGTGTTTTTTAGGGTAAGGAGACCAAAAATATGAAGTTGATTTTGACCGGTGAGTGAAGTACTGAGGTTCTAACGAAGTTTTAACTCTCAAAATTTAATATTTATGGGTCAAAAACTTGTAAAAATGGCTGTATCACCAGAAATTTGTATAATAACACAGAAGGTGAATCAGGACAGTGCAATAAGTTCAGTGACCGAAGGTAATTTGTCAAAAATAGGAGCTTAATTCGAGTTTTTGGGGCCAAAATTGGTGAAAACTGTCTAAAATAGCTAGATCCAACTTTTTGGTTTATTATTTTCAATAATGAACCATTGGAATCGAGCATGAAAAAAAAAATTCTTACCCCCCCTCAAAATTTGATGGTTTACGTTTCAAGGTATGTAGAATCCAAAACTGCAATAAAAAACGCTGCAAATCCCTGCACAACGGTTTATTATTTTGTATAGAATACCCTTCTGTTACAGATCACAGCTCTATGTATAGATAACCCTTCTATATAATATGATATGTACTATTCTATTCTATACATATTATGTAGATCGCAGACCCTCCGTAGGTTAGTACCTAACCCCGTACTCGTTACTAGGTACCTACCTAAATCACGAGTTAAATGTTGCTAAAATAATTCTGCCGATGACAAACAGTACCTAACAAAAAGAAACACACAATGAAGTTCTGAAAAGAAATTGTTGATGAGGAGTGAAAACAGTTGCAAAAGTACCTACCAACAAACTCCAGCCCCTTCTACGTAGATGGTATAATGAACCGTTGTGCAATAATTTACCGTTGAGTAATGATTTACCGTAGTAATAATTTACCCATCAATAATACTTCAACGTTTGTTCAAGTTCCACTACCTACCAACAAACTCCAATAGAGCCATCATTTTTCAAATTAAATAATATCACAGAACAACCAACTCGACTTCATACTCCGCCAATATAATCAGGTGATCCCTACCAATGATTGGCCGTATTCACAAATTCCTATTGTGGGCGCGTCTCTGGTTACGAGATTTGGTTTGGATTGTATACAATTTCATTCACACTGGAGTCGAAAATGCCTGTCGGTGCAAACTTCGGGGCCTTACTGTGAACGAACGGCTGGACGTACGATGCTCCGGATGGTCTTAAAAAACTCGCAAGTTCAAGAACTATTTAAAACCGTAAAAATATTTACGTAAAAAAATGGTATAGGCGTTTTGAAAATTTCAACCCCTATTTTGAACCCCTTAGAGATGACTCACAGTAACGTCGAGCTTCGAGGACCAACTAGACGCCGAACGGAACCTATAACCCGAATTTCATCAATTTTTTTTCATGGTAACTAAGAAAAGTGGCCCGTACGGCGTACGGCGTACGGCGGACAGACAGAAATATTTTTATTGCAGTTTTGGATTCTACATACCTTGAAACGTAAACCATCAAATTTTGAGGGGGGGTAAGAATTTTTTTTTTCATGCTCGATTCCAATGGTTCATTATTGAAAATAATAAACCAATATTTCTGTCTGTCCGCCGTACGCCGTACGCCGTACGGGCCACTTTTCTTAGTTACCATGAAAAAAAATTGATGAAATTCGGGTTATAGGTTCCGTTCGGCGTCTAGTTGGTCCTCGAAGCTCGACGTTACTGTGAGTCATCTCTAAGGGACTCAAAATAGGGGTTGAAATTTTCAAAACGCCTATACCATTTTTTTACGTAAATATTTTTACGGTTTTAAATAGTTCTTGAACTTGCGAGTTTTTTAAGACCATCCGGAGCATCGTACGTCCAGCCGTTCGTTCACAGTAAGGCCCCGAAGTTTGCACCGACAGGCATTTTCGACTCCAGTGTGAATGAAATTGTATACAATTCAAACCAAATCTCGTAACCAGAGACGCGCCCACAATAGGAATTTGTGAATACGGCCAATCATTGGTAGGGATCACCTGATTATATTGGCGGAGTATGAAGTCGAGTTGGCTGTTCTGTGATATTATTTAATTTGAAAAATGATGGCTCTTTTGGAGTTCGTTGGTAGGTAGTGAAACTTGAACAAACGTTGAAGTATTATTGATGGGTAAATTATTACTACGGTAAATCATTACTCAGCGGTAAATTATTACACAACGGTTCATTATACCATCTACGTAGAAGGGGCTGGAGTTTGTTGGTAAGTACTTTTGCAACTTTTTTCACTCCTCATCAACAATTTCTTTTCAGAACTTCATTATGTGTGTTTCTTTTAGTCAGGTACTGTTTGTCATCGGCAGAATTATTTTAGCAACATTTAACTCGTGATTTAGGTAGGTACCTAGTAACGAGTACGGGGTTAGGTACTAACCTACGGAGGGTCTGCGATCTACATAATATGTATAGAATAGTACATATTATATTATATAGACGGGTTATCTATACATAGAGCTGTGATCTGTAACAGAAGGGTATTCTATACAAAATAATAAACCGTTGTGCAGGGATTTGCAGCGTTTTGATGTCCAATAGAATACTTAATAAACCCATGTGACAAGGATTTTGGAGCGTCTTTTGATTTTTGATCACAAACGTTCTTGGAATAATGGTTCGTAGTCACACTGACCACACGTAATGCTGTCTTCTAATGTGGAATGCGGTCCCTGAGACAAATTTTACGATAACTTTTTGGTTAGGAGCCTTCAAAAACTTACCCTCGAACTCTTGAGAGATTAGAAGTTCATAATATTCAATGATGAATCTCATAGAATATTCTGTTATCATACCATCACTGAAGTTGAATGATAGATCTTTAGGTTTTGCAAGGGTCAATTCTTCCTATTCTCCCTGTTGAAGGTACCTACTTATCTACTGTACCTAAATCATTTTTTGAAAAATGTTATATACAAACCACTGACCTTGGTTTTGGTTCCCAATTAGGACGGGGAATCGCACGAATCCACTTCATCTCTTCATTCTTGGGAAAATGAGACGAAGTCATATACGTTTGTATTTCCATAATAACTTTTGCACTCCTGCACGACATGACTTTCCTGCATTTTGTTATAACTAAAAACAATAACTTTTTTTAACAATATTATTGTTAGAAATAATTTACATGAGAAGATCTTTAGGTAAACTGTCGAAACCCGGAAATAAACAAACCTAGGCTTAATGGTGGGTGTTGTCGGGGCTGGCCTGAAGTACGACGTTGCCAATTCTCTAGTCTTTTCTGAATCCGGCCGTGACTCGAACCTTCCAGTCCACCAGCCCACGCTGAAATTGTTCCATTAGGCCTCAGCCCTGCACCCGCTCGACTAGGCAGTTTGTGTGTTGTGAGTCTTGTAAGGGCGACATTGCCAGGTGACCCTTGTACCGGAAGCCCCTTATTAAATATACTTACAAGCGTACGTGCCAAAATCCTCGACGGTTCGGTGTGAGTGAAAATACGGGAATTGTCCTAGAATATAGTTTTGGAATTTTAAAAATGAAATTTGTTGGACACGTGTTAGAGTGGTACCTACTTGTGGTAGACATATTTTATTGTGAGTTGTGAGTTCGAAACCCATGGAGTTTTATATTCGATAGGTTTTTACTACAAATTGTTACTTAAATGTAATTCCCAGCTCAGTTTTAGCTTTTAGGGTGTTATTAATATAACCCAAACTAAGACTATGCTGTGGAACGCACGGGCCTTGACTTACGATTCGAGTACAAATTGATAAAAGAGTGAGAAGAGAAATATATGTTATTTATTAAATATTTCGCTTTAGGATTGTTGTTACTGCAGAAGAGGAGGGCTGTTTCGTAGCGATGGATCACCAAAAGTTTTAGAGAGAATTGGATGCTTCGTAATATACCTGCTAATAAAGTCACTCGTGAAACAAAATACACCTTTATATCAACATAGTTATATGTCAACTTTTTTTTTCAAACCTGCCAACATTATTATAGTTTAGAGCAGTCTTGTTCAATAGTTTGTTGTGGTGTATCGTATGAACTAAGCGTTGAATAAAAATGGAAACTCGACTCTTGAAACCATTTGTCACGCGACTAATAACCTGGGGGGAAGCATTCATCAACTTCTACTTAGCAGGAACAACAAGTTGCTGTTTCGTGCTGTGCTGTTCGTCGCAAACTGACGATAATTTCATACGGAATGAAGTGGTCGATTCTATACACTTTATCAATGAAGGAGAAAAAGTTTAGCAATTTTTTTAAATTTAGAATTTTATAGTAGGTAATTATTCAAGAATTTTGTTTATTAGTTAGTTGTTCTTCATCGTTTGAACTAAGCGTTGAATGAAAATCGAAACTCCTGACTCGGCGGACAGGTAAATAAGATTATCAAAGCGTTCTCCCCATTTCACTTCTCCTGGGGGCCTGTTCACTACTAAGTCATAGAGGCATCTCTTTTTCGGTCCGACTCTCTCTTTTGGCAGAAGAGGTATTTATAGTGTCCATGACAGGGTTATTCAGTAACTTCTAAAAGAGAGTTGGCGGCCATCTTGGCATTTTCGATCTCTTTCAGAGAGACACCTAATTAGGTGCCTTCTCGAAAGAGACTGTCCCTTTATCATTTCTCGTTTGTTTGATAGTGATCGTGTACCATACCATCCATCGTTCATTGGCTACCATATCGGTCATTTTGATATTTATGTATTTTCATCTCTTAAAGGTAAGTCGATTTTTCATTAAAAATATGTACATATTATCGGTTCGTGAGTAAAAACGTCTAAGGAGGTACGGGTAGAGAGCTATTCAGTAAAATAGACGAACCTGTGAGGCAATGGAAGAGACTGTCTCTCCCAGGAGATTTTCAAAATAGATAATCTATTTGAACTATCTCTTTTAGTGAATAGGCTTCTATTCCACGAGTGATGGAGCCACCTCACACTCTTCACCGTATGTCCAGCTGCATACATGAATATATTTATATATACCTCGATGAATTCGCGCATTACCGTGAAAATCTTTCAATATATAAATATATCTATGAAGGCCTGATTACTAAATATCTAATTGAATTGGGTGATGAAGTTACAGGTGTTATAGATTTTATTTTAATAAATAGATATTGTTAAAGGAGGTTGCATTATTGTGTTAATAACATCCGTTCACTGTTCGAAACGAAGTGGTGAAGAAAACCTTTCTCCGTGATGCTCTTTCTATGTACGCTATCTATGTACCTACCCGTAGTTAGATCCCACCCAACGTACAGTAGAGAGGGCCAGTTTAATCGAGATTTCTCTAGAAACTATCTCCACAAGTCCAAAAAATAAGAAAACCACTCTTTAAATATTCTCTTTTTTACATCCCCAAAGGATACACTTGAAATCTCAGTCGCGAGATGAATTCAGCCTCAGTTGTAAAAGGACGAAAATTGTTTTTCCCCTCCCCTTTCGTCCAAGTATTCTAAAATATCCTGTAAGTTGGGGGGGGGTGGCCACGGAAGATTTCCATCCCTAGATTCTCTGAGTTTGTGACGTTCGTGCCCTGCGAACCCGGAGGATGGTTTTCGCTAAACCTTTTTGTTCTGTTGGCAAACGAATGCTTCGAGAGTCAGGCGGTATCAAGTGGCAAACAACATATTTTTCGTGGTTCATAATCGATTTTCTCAAGCCCAAGAGGAGCAGGTCGTGTAAGTTGCTCAAAATCAAGCATTCAAATAAGACGCGGAACGCGAGAAAATTGTTTAAAATTCTGGTCATGAAACATGTATATAAGATCAAATTTTCAAAGAAATATTCTTGCTGTTGTGTAAAAAGATGACAGCGAGAAACCATGCCACTTTTCGTAAAATTATGCAATTTTTTCGTGATATTAGTCATTTATACCGATTTTTGACCCCCTTATAAACCCCTTATAAAGTATTTTCTGAGAAAAATATTTTTATCACCGAAATATTCCCTCGCCCTGTCGTGAATCACCATCCCACACAACCTCAGGTGAATTAATTTTAGCCCAAACCAATTTTTGATCTCAAAACAATCCAAATTTTACCCATATTCTGTATGAAAAACACTGAAATGCAGTGATTTTGTATCAGTTGTTCGCGATTTTAACAGTTTTTACCGATTATCTCCCCCCACCCCCCTCCCCACGCCTAAAACTCACTTAGAATTTTTGATAATTGCTCATATTCGAACTCATCCTTTTGTTTGGCAGTACAAACATTTTGGCGAAATTCGCAATTTTTATCATTTGTTAGATATCGTCTGGAGTGACACATAGTCACCTATACCTCTATAAATAACACATATAAATAATCTATACCATATAATAAAACAGTGTCTGTTTGTCTGTTTGTTTGTTTGTCTCGGCATCAATTGAGAACGGCTGAACGTAGAAAGTTGCGGCTGGTACCATTTGACGCAGAATTTATCTGGGAAGGTTTATGAAAAATCCGCATTTGAATCTGTCCATCCGTTGAAACGCTATGAATGAAATACTACTAAAAAACGTGTTATAATCACTTCTATGAGGACGTTTATGCTTATAATAACTTTGAACGGTTGGACGTAAATCCGATTGTAATTAGATTCTGGATTCAGCTCGACGAGTACATTCAAGTGGTACTTCAATCAGGATGTTAGTGGGAGGGGGGTACAGGTTATGAGAGGGGGGGGGGGTCTACAGAAATTTCAAAACTACTTGACCAATTGGAGTGCAACTTTGGGAATATGTTGTGTGAACATTGAGGAATGTTTCTAACCAGGTAGGGAGGGTTCATAGGATACGGGGGGGGGGGGGGGGGTTAAAGGCAGTTAGGGTTGGCATTGGGGAAGGTTTCTGATCAGTTGAGGAGGTGGTATCTGTTATGAGTGGGGCCTGTCCTAAAGGAGGTGTCTGTTCTACCGTTGCGAAGCGCGGGTACACAGCTAGTAATAATAATATAAAGCACACACATATACATTTTTGTTAAAATCTAGGGATGAATTCAGGATGCTTTGAAACGCATGTAAAAATTCAAAAATTCCTGCTCTGAAAATTTTGGACCCATTCTAATAGCTTCATTATTTGAAAATTCGCTAAAACGTAAAACTATTCGAGATAACGCCCTGGAAAGTTCAACCGTTGGCCAAGAAATCAATCCTTTTTACATCGGGGTACGGGTTTTAACAGTATCAGCTTTCTGGCAACGGTTTGTTACTGCCTGTACATAGACAATACTAAATCGTTGCATGAAAGTTGTTACAGTTAAAACCAGTACAATATTTTCAATAAAGGTTGTAGATGGATGGTAGAATTGGGGTAATGGTTGTAGAAAATTGGCTCGTTAGGTCATGCTGCATGAATGGATACATATACCTACGCACAAAGTTATTGCTTGACACTCATTAAGTTGAACAGAGGTGAGTTTAACCTCCGTTTAGCGAAGGTTTGTTTGGTTGATGTAGTCTCGTTCAGTTTCAACCTCAGTTTTTGTCCATCTGTGAATTCTAGTTGCTAAATTATAGCTTAGTAGTTGGCAGAGGAAGGTGTAGACGGGTTTAAGATGTACTTAGGCACACGCAAAATAAAACTCGAGTTTCTGAGAGGTGCGGAATTAAAATAAACGAGAAAGCGTAAAAGCCGAAAGCGTATGTGGTTAAGATGGCGGTAGTGAGGGGATTTGTGGTATTGCGATATGCGACGGCAGCTGGTTTGGAAGAGGGCGCCCGCACGTTGGGTCCACAATTAGAGCTCCTCACTTATCTCTTCTCAGTGGCGTGTGAGTAAATATTATTGTGATTGGGGTTAAGTAACCGGTAGAAGGACTTCTTGGTGCTCGGTAAAGTTCGCGGATTGTTCCGCATCACTATAATCACTAGACAGAACTAATATGAGAAGTCCTTATTCTTTCAAATATTTCACAGACACTGCTGGTTTCCAGGAGGTTTTTCTGACGTCTCTAAATGTACCAATTTTTAGAACCACGATACTGCGCTATGACTTGGTTGAATTACTGGTAGAAACAACAATTATACCTTTCTTTCTTTCCAGATTTGTATGATATCCGACTACTTTTGCTCTACTTATAGATTTTATATAAGTAGACAGATTTTCTATAACTAGAGTTTTGCTACAGTTTTGCTCTATTTATTTTCTACCTACTTCAAGTAGTTGTTACCCACTTTTAGATTTTCTCAAGTTAGTAATAAGTTCTTACTAACTTCTGACTCCTAACTAACCAGTCATTGTTCGCAGTCAAAGATTGTCCCTCAACACACGCCTTTCGTACTGCTGTTCACCGAAACAACCAAGTTTTAATTCAGTTTAGCAGTAGTTCCTATTTCAATTTTGGAACATCAGAATGCAGTCCTCTTCTTTTGAGTAAACTCGACCAAACGGCTTAACAACTTTTAATGAAGTGTTTTGGTAGTGCCAGTGCGCCAGGTCATAACGAAAGTATCTGCACTACAACTAGAACGAACTAAATCACTCGCGAAGAAATCGTGGAAACCCATTTCAGAGAAAAACGGAGTAATTGAAAAATAGTATATTTCCACTACACATGTATTAGTGGAAATTCAGTGTACCAAATAATACAATGTAATACAATGTATGTAGTGGAAATAGACTATTTTTCAATAACTCCGTTTTTCTCTACAACTGGAAGGCCAAAAATATAGGCCGATAACTCGAGGAAATGCGAGTAAAGTAAATTACACAACTTACCATCCGTCTAGGGGGACGATGCGACTCAACGACACGAATATAATCGTTTGATATAACATCTGCGTGGAGTCCGATCGCTAAACAAACGTTTCGTTATTTTCATCTCAGAGAAGATCTCAAAATATTCGTTCAACAGCTCATCAACGTCTCAGGAAACGCTGGTTCCTCGCTTTTATAACGACTAACGATGAAAGAAATGGGTGAAAAATAGGGGTTGAAATCTCCAGGACGCCGATACCAGGAATTTTTAACGGTTTTAAATAGTTCTTGAACCTGGGAGTTTTTTTGAGCCCGCCCGGAGCATCGTACGTCCAGCCGTTCGTTTCACAGTAAGGCCCCGAAGTTTGCACCGACAGGCTTCATCAACAGGAGGGTGAGTCAGATTGTATACATTCAGCCCAGGTATCATCTCTAGGTACGCGGCAACAATTGGGAATTGGCCCGAGATAATCATTGCTAGGGAGCACCTGATTGTAATTACGGATGGCTGTATGGAGTCGAGTTGGTTTTCTGTGATATATTATTCCATTTGAAAAACGCTGCAAAGTCCTTGTCACATGGGTTTATTATTCTATTGGACACACCTACAGAAATGCTGGCTGATAATTTATTGTTTCTTTCATGTAAAATAATTGAAATAGCTTCTGGTGGTTTCCACAAATTTTGGCCCCCAAAACTTGAATTAGGCACGCTCCTTTTTTCTTCTTTTTTCAAATTCTTTGATCATTGATAGTGCCATTTAATCATCTTGATCCACGTGTTGACTCTTTTTCTAGTCTTATTCTACAAATTTATGGTGATTTCAGACGATTTCGCAGGTTTTTGACTCATAAAAAATCAATTTTGGGAGCTGAACATCTGGTAAAACCTCAATTTTCCACTCCTTGGTCAAAATCGACTTCATATTCGGTCTTCTCGTCCCCAAAAAACATGGAAAACGATGCCTCAAAAGCTCATTTTACTAATGTGTTACTAAAACACAAAAAGTAGGTACCTATTTTTATACACATTTTCACTCATAACTCCCATGGGTATATTCCGATCGGGCTGAAAAGTTTTGGGACACAACTAGGGCCCAAATGGAGCATGTGTGCGAAAGAACGAATTTTTTAGACCGAAAATGAAGCCGGTACACGTGATGCGTGGGCGGACATTGCATTTTTGGGATCTACAAACCTTGAAACGGAAAAGAAAAAATTTTGAGGGGGTGTTATAAAAAAATTTTGCTGAGCGAATACATAGGTGTATTATTCACAGAATAATAAACCAAAAGAAAATAGGACGGTTTGAGGTTATTCAAAACGAAATTTTGGATCGAGTATTATCAATATATTTATGAGTCATCCTGCTCGGTAGGGACTTGGAAAAGAGGGTTATCAGACTATGAAGTCATTACAGTGGCATGTGTGATGAAGCAACGGGCAAGGACGCGATAATTTGAGGAGAACAATAGCGCGGTAAACGCTTTGACTTGATCTGGTTCCGAAACGAGCTCGGATACAGACGGGGATCGAGACTCCAACGCTCCGTTTTCCAAGTTGATAGCGACGAGAAGACAAAAGACCTTTAAGAATTCCTCATTGTCTTTTCTCCTTGTTCCATTGTATTGGAGTTGCGACGCTCTTACGTTTAGCGGCCGTTCCCAGACAATCGCTACAAGTCGAGTTCTGTTTGGTTTTTCGAAATCGCTTGTCAGGCGCTTCCTCGCGCAGGCAGTAGAAGGATTAATTTGTTACCATCTTGGGACCCCAAAGATTTGAACAATATTGTTTCGATGACAAACAAATTACGGACCTTGGTGGATATTTTTCTCAATGGCAAGCTTTGAGCGTAGGGGGGAAACGGAGGAACTGGAAACATCCCGGTTCTTTATTCTGTTTGGTGCATTTTATTTATTTATTTATTGAATACGGGCAAGCCCAATTACCCGAATAAATACAGCGTGGTAAAACAAAGAAACAAGAAAATAATATTATTTAACACCATTGGAGGAAACAAATTTAAAAGAAATTAAAATACATCGATTTCACAAACTTGGTGAGGAGGCCATGCTCGATTTCAATTTCATTGCAGATTCGTTGAAGAAGTCGTAGTCTGGGTGCAGATTTCGAAGCAGGTTGGCGGATCGGGGAAGGCGATGAAGAAGACGATTGAGGTGATGGTTGCGGAGAATGGCACGTCAAAGAGGAGACGCGAGGGCGACGAGATTCTGGAGATCGATATGTTTATCCTGGCCAGAAGTGCAGGGCAAGAGATTTTGTCGTTGAGGAGTTTGTGGGGAAACTTAAGATCCGCCGTTTTTCAAGTGGCTACAAGTGACAAACCTCCAGCAGTTAGGTGAAATCAACGTCGACCGAATGGACCCCGAGCAAAGGCGACGTAACAAAGAAACTTGTTCTGCACTCTCCAGCGAATATTTATGCACGACGTAGCAGGGTGACCATCCTGGGGAGGCATATTCAAGCAACGGGAATACCAGAACCTTGTAAAGAATTACGAGGGTCCTGACATTATTAAAGCTCCTGGTGTTCATTTTAAAATGTATTTTATTGCATATAATTATTACTTTTAGTGTATGTTTATTTCTAGGCTTTATTTGGTCTAGACGTGGCTTATGGACAGTTGTAGTAGCTTACTATATTTTGTATGTTGCGTGTTTTGAGGTCACAGCGCATCTACATCACCTCTGAAATGTATTATAATTATATATAATAGAGAGTTATAATAGAGGTTATCCGCGAAGAAGTTTATCGAGTTACGTAGTACGTAGCTTTGAGATGCGCGACACGCACCTTTCAAATACGTGGTGCTGGACAACGCAAGTCTTGAAAATGCTAAAACTTACGTTCCGAACGTAACACTTGCGTTTACGTTCTCTCTCCCGATCGTCAATTTTCGGTTGCGACAAGTGTCTAATATATAAGTATAAATATGTACAAAAATTTATGTACCTTTGAAATCGGAGAATCTGAGGTAGCTTTCTGAGGTGCTGCCATGCTCATTTCATTGAAATTTTCACAAACTAAAATTTGTCTTGTTCCTTTGGCCATTAGGATTAAACCCCCCCCCCCCCCCCTCGTCTAGCACCTCATCTTGTACAGATTTCATTGCTCCTCCGAATGGCAACCTTAAATTGTATTGATTAGACCTACTATGTAAGCAAACAATTTTTTAATCGTCTCATCTTATTTAGGACATAATTTCAATAGTATTGATCAACAATTCGCTACAACAGAGAAATTCTCTGTTGTCCGAAATTATCCAAATAATGAACATCTGGCCTATTGCAGATCTGAACCTGCTTGCTCAACCGCTTTAAATCATGCCCAACTAGATTATTGCTCACACGTCAGTTTCTAAGCGTTCCTCTTCTGTTTCTGTGCTTCCTTAGAATCTAGACTACAATATTATTTACTCTTCAAGACCGTTAGTTATTATGTGAAGTAGCCGTGAATTTATAGTTGTGAGTTGGCGCCGAAATTTACAACTGGACCAAACCCGCCTGAACTTTTGAGAACTTTCTCGATCAAAACAGACCCGCGCGGAGTTTGTTTGCCACTTTACTTCCCAAAAAAATGTCCTTTCTTTGCAATTTTCCCCTGTTGAACAACTCCGGTGGAAGTATTTTTTTCGCTATTTTCTTCTAGGGGGCCAGTTGTGAGAGGTGGGATCGATAATGGGAGAATAATGCAGTCGATCTCGGTTCGAAAAGGCGGTGTACCTAGCGCTTTCGCAGATTACGCCAACCGTTACTTACTGACCAAATCAAAGAAACCATTTATCACGCGACTAATAACCTGGAGGAAAACATTCATCATCTCCTACTTGGCAAAACAACAAGTTGTTGTTTCGTGCTGAGCCCTTCATCGCCATCTGTCGATAATTCCATACGGAATCAAATGGTATTCTATACGAGGTTATAAATTATGGAAAAAAACTTTAGCAACTGTTTTGGTTTATTATTTTCAATAATGAACCATTGGAATCGAGCATGAAAAAAAAAATTCTTACCCCCCCTCAAAATTTGATGGTTTACGTTTCAAGGTATGTAGAATCCAAAACTGCAATAAAAAACGCTGCAAATCCCTGCACAACGGTTTATTATTTTCTATAGAATACCCTCCTGTTACAGATCACAGCTCTATGTATAGATAACCCTTCTATATAATATGATATGTACTATTCTATTATATACATATTATGTTGATAGCAGACCCTCCGTAGGTTAGTACCTAACCCCGTACTCGTTACTAGGTACCTACCTAAATCACGAGTTAAATGTTGCTAAAATAATTCTGCCGATGACAAACAGTACCTAACAAAAAGAAACGCACATAATGAAGTTCTGAAAAGAAATTGTTGATGAGGAGTGAAAAAAGTTGCAAAAGTACCTACCAACAAACTCCAGCCCCTTCTACGTAGATGGTATACTGAACCGTTGTGTAATAATTTACCGTTGAGTAATGATTTACCGTAGTAATAATTTACCCATCAATTATACTTCAACGTTTGTTCAAGTTTCACTACCTACCAACAAACTCCAAAAGAGCCATCATTTTTCAAATTAAATAATATCACAGAACAACCAACTCGACTTCATACTCCGCCAATATAATCAGGTGATCCCTACCAATGATTGGCCGTATTCACAAATTCCTATTGTGGGCGCGTCTCTGGTTACGAGATTTGGTTTGAATTGTATACAATTTCATTCACACTGGAGTCGAAAATGCCTGTCGGTGCAAACTTCGGGGCCTTACTGTGAACGAACGGCTGGACGTACGATGCTCCGGATGGTCTTAAAAAACTCGCAAGTTCAAGATCTATTTAAAACCGTAAAAATATTTACGTAAAAAAATAGTATAGGCGTTTTGAAAATTTCAACCCCTATTTTGAACCCCTTAGAGATGACTCACAGTAACGTCGAGCTTCGAGGACCAACTAGACGCCGAACGGAACCTATAACCCGAATTTCATCAATTTTTTTTCATGGTAACTAAGAAAAGTGGCCCGTACGGCGTACGGCGGACAGACAGAAATATTTTTATTGCAGTTTTGGATTCTACATACCTTGAAACGTAAACCATCAAATTTTGAGGGGGGGTAAGAATTTTTTTTTTCATGCTCGATTCCAATGGTTCATTATTGAAAATAATAAACCAAAAATTGCTGTCTGTCCGCCGTACGGGCCACTTTTCTTAGTTACCATGAAACAAAATTGATGAAATTCGGGTTATAGGTTCCGTTCGGGGTCTAGTTGGTCCTCGAAGCTCTAGGGGGTTCAAAATAGGGGTTGAAATTTTCAGAACGCCGTATCTCGAAAACTTTTGATTGAAGGGTATGGTTTTGTTTACGTTATTAAATTTGTCTTGAGCTAAACAATTTTTTGAGACCACCCGGAGCATCGTACGTCCAGCCGTTCGTGAGCACCAAAAAGCTTCGTCAACACGATCGTGAATCAAACGGTATAAATCCGGCCGGGATATCATCACTAAGGAGCACCTGATTATAATCAAGGATGGCTGTATGAAGTCGAGTTGTTTGTTCTACGATATTTATTTCATTTTACAAGTGATGGACTATTGGATTTTGTTGGTAGGTACTTCTGAATCTTGAACAAACGTTGAAGTATTATTGATGGGTAAATTATTACACAATGGCAAATTACTACACACCGGCAAATTATTACACAACGGTAAATTATTACACAACGGTAAATTATTACACAACGGTAAATTATTACACACCGGCAAATTATTACACCACGGTAAATTATTGCACAAAGGTAAATTATTACACAACGGCTCATCTACCCAGAAGGGGCTGGATTTTGTTGATAGGTACTTTTGCAACTTGAACAACCGTTGAAGTATTATTGATCGGCAAATTATTACACAACGGTTCTTTATTCTATCTCCGTAGAAGGTGAACGTATACAGGTAAATTATTACACAACAGTTCAGGTAGGTATCTAGTATACGGGGTAGGTACTAACCTACGGAGGGTCCGCCATCTACATAATATGTGTAGAATAGTACATAATTATGTTATATAGAAGGGTTATGTATACAGAGAGCTATGATCTGTGTGACGGTATATGGAAATCCCGTCCATCTTGGATGCGGGCTCTTCCCGATCTTTTTGACACGCGGCTGAAGGGGCGGTCGATTCGCGGAAAAGAATCATCAACTCCTGGAGGCATTGCGTTATAATCAAACCATTGTCTCCGGGGGCAGCTGTCACTCTGCCTTCCTACCTTTCTAGAGGATGGAGAGGGGGAAACTACGCTGTATGGGCGGCGTAGTTAAACCCCTCATCCATTACATGGTAGCAGAGCGTGGTTGGTGGGTATGTGCTGGATTTTATCCTCGGTACCCCCTCCACTTTTTGAGAGCTTTTCCAGAAGGAATAGCTCTGAGGTTTTCCAGAAGGAATCCTCTTTTTAATAACCCTTTGTTAATCAATATACACTTCGGCCATTGGATTTTCTTTTTTCATCAAATCAAACTCATTATTATTATTACTATTATTATTATCAAACTTATTATATTATTCTTAAGGCTGTTATGCCTGGCGTTCAATGCCTATTTTTTGTATTTATTCCCCAATTGTTCCATCTTATGATGGGGGTTAGTCACCCAGAGGTTGTTCAGATGAACTGTCCTGAACCAGAACCTCTGACAACTACTTTTTTTCTTTCCTTATTTTCCAAGTCCGCCAAGTGATATTGATAAGGAGCTAAGTTCTCCACAAGTAACAATTCTCAGTAGTACCATTACGATGGAAGCTGTCAGCTTTGGAGTTTTTCAGATGAATCTTCCTGAATTACAACTCCATACTACTTTCAGTCCCGTGTCTAACTTCACATACTTCTTCTTCAAAGAAGTATGTTTTTAAGGGGAGGAGTGTGACGGTATATGGGAATCCCGTCCATCTTGGATGCGGGCTCTTCCCGATCTTTTTGACACGCGGCTGAAGGGGCGGTTGATTCGCGGAAACGAATCATCAACTCCTGGAGGCAACGCGTTATAATCTAACCATTTGTCTCCGGGGGCAGCTGTCACACTGCCTCCCTACCTTTCTAGAGGATGGAGAGGGGGAAACTACGCTGTATGGGCGGCGTAGTTAATAAACCCCTCATCCATTACATCTGTAACAGAAGGGTATTCTGTACAAAATAATAAACCGTTGTGCAGGGATTTGCAGCGTTTTAATTTAGAATTTTATAGTAATTATTCAAGAACATGCGCTTGAACTTAACCCTATCTCTGACGCGACAGCTATGGATGGAAAATAGTGTTCTCTAAGGAATTTCCCTTTGAGTGGTCACAGCTTTAAGAATCACTGATTTTGAGCGTTATTTTGTCGTACCTACGCGTTTGATGTGAACGTTTACCAGCTTCAATGATCCACTTTCATTTACTGTAGTGCATTAATGCGCTGTATGATCGGGATGATTCATTTACTGATCGAATTGAGTGTACCTCTTTCAAGTTTCTATAGACTGTAAGATTGTTGGATGTGCAAGTGGAATCTCGACGTGTCAGATTCGCAGGTTATTATTTCGGTGGGTCGCCCAATTTGAGTCGGTTTATTGGACACATGAACCTATATTATGTCATCCCTATCACAATAAATCTATTGGAAATGTCATTGTTGGCCGATCTCGGAGGCCCCCTTCAGTGACGAAGGGTTATCAGCCTCCAGCTTCACTTCGATGGCGGTTCCAAACTCCCTTTCGACCTCACTTTCATCTTTTAATCAACGAGAAGACTCCGACAGTTGAGGGAGATAATTTAATCAACCACCCGCACGGAACCCAGTTCACCCAGTTTCATAGGGAACCCGTTCCATTTCTAATTCGCTCAGAGACGATGATAATATAATTATAGCATAATGCAGCTCCAGCCAGTTTTTTTTCCTTCTTTTATTCATGCCTGGCGGAAATTAGATGTCCACTTGTTGGAGGTTCAGTAATTGTAACTGTACATAGATAAACATATTTTTTTATGTCCGGTTAACCTGTTCGTAAGTTCTCTTTGTAATCAATGGCGTCGTTTCGATCAGACAGAATATCCCCATCACTGTCTTGTTCGCAATAGAATGTCAATAAAAATTATTCCTACCTACAATATATCATGAAGAGCTCGAATATCCTGGTTATGAGCGGGTTGGTCACTAAATGGCCCTGGAATGCCTCTTCGCGTGTGTTCAAAATTTTCTTCCTAAACTTTGATTTGTGCTGAAATGTAGGTGGTGGTTGGGGACTAACCGACTGATGGACACCTGCATTTCATCGTCAGTCCCCACGTGTTGGCGATGAAATTCAGGTATCCATCAGTGGGTCAGTCTTCAACCACCATCTGCATTTCAGCACAAATCAAAGTGCAGTAAATTCGCAAGATCGAAAATTATTATATGGCGAGTGTATTGTTCCACAGGGGTTAATATTAAAATTAGGTGAGTATACTTGGAATTATCTTCTTAGTTTCATGGAAAAACCGTTAGATGCATTTTTGACGAAAATGTGTAAATTCATCAACGAACGTCGATCCTATGTCTTGAATTAATTTTTCTCTATTCAGCTTGTTCAATAACATGAAGCTGTGCTTCACACCCACACTTCAGGGTCAAAAATAGTCAAATTCACATGGAGAAATGCAGTACAGAATGTGAGGGAAGGATATTACCTCAAAACCAATTTCATCGAGTGCGCGGTAAACATGGCGTTTTATACCTTTTGGAGAAAAAGGTTTTAATATTCTTCAGAGTTTTCTCAGGAGGACCATCGTTTTATTTATCTGTCTCGTATAAACGGGGAGTGAAATGGTCTGGAAGAAACGTGAGGGGAAAGATGTTTATTTCCTCCGTGGGGAAATGTGCGAATTGAGAGAAAACTGTGGATTGGCCGTTATCTACTCGTACTGTACAGTAGGTTCTACTGTATTGTTGCGGTCTCGCATTTCAGCATACATCATATATGGAATTAAGTGCGGTGTACGGCGGACGGATAGAAATTTTTGTATTTCGTTTTCATACTTTGAAACGGAAACCATTAATTTTGAGGGGTTTTTAAATCTTTTTTTTTTTCATGCTCCATTCCAAAGGTTCATTATTGAAAATAATAAATCAAAGTCCGCCGTACGCCGTACGGCGCACTTTGCTCAGCACTTTTCTCAGTTACAATGAACCAAAATTAATGAAATTTGGTTTGTAGGTCCCATTTCGGGTCTAGTTGGTCCTCGAAGCTCGGCGTTACTGTCAGTCTCTGTGTGAAAAATAGGGGTTGAAATTTTCGGAACGCCGTAGCTCGAAAACTTTCAATAGAAGGGTATGGTTTTTTACGTTTTTAAATTGATCTTGAACTAAAGAATTTTTCGAAGAATTTTCGAAGAAGAAAAGCTTCGTCAACATCATCGTAAATCAAACTGTATAAATCCGGCCCAGATATCATTGCTAGAGAGCGCCTGATTGTAATCACGGGTGGTTGTATGAAGTCGAGTTGGTTGTTCTGTGATATTATTTCATTTGAAAAATGAAACAACAAAATCTTTTGGATTTTGTTGATAGGTGCTTTTGCAACTTGAACAAACGTTGAAGTATTATTGGGTAAATTATTACACAACGGTTTGTTATACTATCTACGTAGAAGGGGCACCTATACAGGTAAATTATCACTCAACTGTTTATTTGCCTTATGCTTCATGAATAACTACAAATAATTATTAAAGATGAATTATTATTGAATCCCGCGCATTTTCATGAAACTTCATTTTCCGGGCCGGCTCCAATACTCGATTTAGGGCTTTCCTGGGGGGAGCTCGAGGTTATTGACCACAGAAAACAGTGATCTATGCGGAAGGGGCATCTGTGCAGGTAAATAATAAACATCTGTGTTATATTTGCAGCTTTTTTTTCTGGGACCCTTGTTAGCGAATTTTCAAAGAAAATGAAGCTATTGCAATGGCTTCGAAATTTAAATAATATAAATTTTTGCAAATTTTCTTCATAGAAATCCGTTTCAGACCATTCTAAAACGATTCCTGAAATTTAACACTTTTTTATATGTATATATATATATATGTGTCACTCCAGACGATAACTCTCGATAGAATTGAGATAAACAGCTCAAATTTGCACAAAAAATCTATCTTGGCAATCGAAAGGCTAAGTTCGAAGATGGGCGAAATTGGCCTACTCTAAGGAGGGTTTTGGCGCATTTAAAGTGCGCAAAAATTACCCAAAAATCCCCAAAATGTTATTTTCCAACAAGTGACCCCTCATTTTAAAGGTTTTTGCACGCTGAACACGATGGTGGAATCGGATTTTAGATATCTTGATCCGTTCTCAAATTAGAGCATTTAAAGTGCGCAAAAATTACCCAAAAATCCCCAAAATGTTATTTTCTAACAAGTGACCCCTCATTTTAAAGGTTTTTGCACGCTGAACACGATGGTGAAATCGGATTTTAGATATCTAAATCCGTTCTTAAGTTAGAGCATTTAAAGTGCGCAAAAATTACCCAAAACTAGGATAATCTTTAAACTCTTACCCCCCCCCCCCCCCCCCCCACCCCCTTAGAGTGGTCAGATATGGAAATCACATGAGAGGTGCTTAGGTACCGATCCGAATTATACTGCACCATTGGTCCTGTTTACATCGTGAACCATAACGTGGAATGGAAAGTTGCGATGTATCCGTACAGGCAACTTTCGGTTCCAATAATTCTCAAGCAGTTTCAGGTCCACTCAATGTTGAATACTAGAATAGAACAATATTTCAACGTAGCACCCACATGTTTTTCCAAGTGATCCTTCCAGAAACCACATCCTTCCTTCATAGTTTATTTCAAGATTGAGCCTGCATGAAAAACAACCTGCACTTGAAGCACTCATGATTTTCTATAACAACTCCTTTACCTACTGCACTCTCTTGAGTAGGTAAGTCAAAAGTCCTAACTACCCTATCCTACCTAATATGAACCCACAGCGATCAAATAAATAAGCACTTAGTACAATTACGTAATAAACAAACGGTAGAATCAGGATGGACAAAACGTACAAATTAAGATAAATACGAAGAGAATATACATAGAAAACCAAATTTTAGACCGAAGTTTTCCTTTATTCAAAACCATAGCCATTAATTCGAATATTTCTTTGAAAATTCGCTCATTAAGTCATGCTGCATGACTGGTTTTTTTTGATGTGGTTAGAACGTGACAGAGAAACATTTGAAAAAGCGTCATCGCTTCTTGCGTGTTCGATATTTATTCATCTGATATTCTTTGAGTAGGTAAAGATAACCTGGAGGGTATGGCCTCGTGGAGGGTTATTTGATACTATTATGGCTAACATGGTTGCTTCGTCCGCTATGGTTCATTGCGGTTAATTCACCTTCAACGTTAATATCAGGGGATTGGTTGTGTAACTTGTTCATGAACCAAATAATTGTTTTCGTGGTTCAAGTATTCGTGTTCATGTGGACGTTCACTACAATTTTGTACCAAATCAACTCTATAACTCTGTCATTTTGCTTCATCATAACACAAAATTATTTATAAAAGGCGATTGACAAGCCATAATCAACTACTGGAACGAGTCATTATAGTACCTATTCCATTGTAGTACCCATGCCGCTTTAGTAAAATTCATGGAATCAGAAAGAGTTCAATCTTCCTCCTTCGTAAATATCCTTTCCATCTCATTCCTTTCCGTGGTCAAATTCAGTTATTTGTTCAATTACCTATTTTAGACCATTCAATATTGTCTATGGTTTTCAATCTCTACTCGTCTATCCTTCTCTGCCCGTCGAATCCGTAGTTCGCCCCGGCATAATTATTGTTCCCCGAAGAAGAAAAAACAGCGATGGGATAGTGCAAAACAGTGGGGTTGGAAGATCTTTCACAGTTTTCTTTCATCTTTGAGGGCCTTCCATTAGAGCGGAAGAGCTTTTATTTCTCGAAGCACAGCAGGGGGAGTCGAATATACAAAAGAAAAACAACAGTTGAAGGTTTTGTACTCCCGTGGCATTGCGAAAATAAAGAACTGATCAGAATGACACAGGGGTTGGGAGAATTATGATAAGAGTTATAAATCGTAGATGAATCAAATCGCGCTCTGTCGCGTTTGTGGATTTTGAACGGTTACTTTCTGATGTGTACTATTTGACGTGGGCGTGTCACCAACAAACTTATAGTAGGTACACTGAAACTGCTTGCCGTCTGTTATCGATACATAGATATTGTGCTATATCTGGCGCAGTTGGACACCACCAGCGCTCATTGCGGCATGAACCTAAAATATAAAATACCACACCTTATCGTTATCACCTTCCCTAACGTTGTTAATTTTGATTTATTTGAATTCACGGGAATTATCTCCTCTTTTCTTAGTTAATAGAAAATTACTTAAATTTATGCAATTAGTGTTGAAAATGGAAAATATATCTGTACAATTGCAAGACAAATAGAGAAAAATCAAAAGAATAAATTTATTATTACCTACATAATATATTTGTACAGCAGAAATGAGAAAATCTAGACAATTGGAAGAAACAAACAACGCTTCTCACAGCTTCTGAAATGGGGATTGTCCACAAAAATTATCAGGTTGTCCACAAAAGTTATCGGCGGTTGATGGACATCGGCAAACAAAATTGAGTTTTGTGATTCCCTTCACAGTAACCACTCCTATAATATTGTTATAAGATTTTACCAAATGAACGAAGGGAACGACGAGACGAGTGGCCCCAAGGGAGAAGAGCCCATCAGCCGCCATCGTTCCTCAACGGTCATAACGGCCGATTGTGGATGCCGGACTGGTGGGAACGGGCCTATATGGCCCAGCTCGTCATTCGACTGACCGGCCCTCGCCTTAAGACTTCTCTCTCGGCCCTCTCTCTCTCCCCTCACTCTTACCTTTCCGTGCACTCGCTGTGGTGAAAACCGCGGGGCGCCCTCCTCTCTCCTGGTATCTGCTGTCGTGAAAACCGCGGGATACCTTCTCCTTTTTATCGTAGTACTGCTACCCAAAAGTCCTTTTTGTATGTTGGAGTATTGGAATTTAATAGCTTGCCCGACGATATCGCCAATGGGATTTTGAAAAATCCAAAGCTTATCAATAAAACTCTTAAAGAATATTTTTTAAGAGTACAGAGTCAGAGAGATGATTTCTTTTAAATTGTTTTTGTTCTGGCATTGTAACTTGGATGGTTGAGTTTGAAGAAGAGTATTGTATATGTTGAATATTTATTCGGATAAGCATCGTATTTAATATGAAGGTTGTCTGTTTTCCTTTCATTGTATTCGTTGTGTTATACTTTTTGTTCACTCCATTGCTTTGATTTTACTTTGTTTTGTTTTATTTTCTGCTCCTGGCAGTACTCGTCACCCTAGCGCGGGCTTGCCCATTAGGGGACGAATTCCTACCCTTTACTTTGGAGTTTTTTTATATGATTTTCTTTACAAACTAATAAATTTATTTCATTTCATTTCATTTCATTTCTCCTCTGGCATCTGCTGTGGTGAAAACCGTGGCGTGCCAGCCTTCATCTTCTAGGCTTCTGCTGAGGTGGAAACCGCGGGACGCCTCCTTCTCCTCTAACACCTGCTGTGGTGAAAACCGCGGGGTGTTAGCCTCCGTCTTCCTGGTGTCTGCTGTGGTGAAAACCGTGGGACACCTTCCTCTCCTCCAGTACCTGTTGTGGTGAAAACCGCGGGGTACTTGCACCCACATTCCAGTTGCCTATTGTGGTGACAACCGCGGGGAGCCTCTACCTCTAGCGCCTGCTGTGGTGACAACCGCGGGGAGCTAACCTCACTTCCAGACTAGCCCCTGCTTTGGTGAAAACCGCGGGGCGTTAGTGTAAAAGACTCCTACGGAGCACATCCTTTCTCATCCATCTTCATCCAACCTCTCACTCCATCTTTCATCAAACTCTCACCTGCCATGTCGTGAGCACAACAAACACACCCGCTTACGACAGTATGGTATGCCAAAATCTTGTTAAGTCGATTTAAATTCTAAAACACTTGGGCTACAGTAACATTAAATGTTAATAACTTTCTTTGTTTTCATCAACTCGAGTTGTTGATAATTAGAGAATCTAGAACAACTGGGGGCATTCCAACAATATTGAACTGAAGTAGCACAGCACTGGGGTTTCAAATCGTGCAGCGTTTTTTATGTTGATGAACTCAAATAAACAGGTATGTCTGAACATCTAAATAAGGTTAACTCATGTTGAAGTATTACATTTAGATCATCTGGGGACATCTCATGTTCAGTGCCACTGACTGGAATAGCGATTTTATCCGTAGCTCCTTAACCGAGTTTTCAACGTAATATAATATCGGCGGGCTGGAACCTTTTCCCGAGCTGGTATGTAGCCTGAGGCAGAAAAGAATGGTCAGTACTGAAATAATCTGACGATGAATAATGCATTCTCCCTTTTCTATAATCTCAAATACATTTTCCACTGCTCCGTCTCTTAAGCAGGCTGAAGGGCTTCTTTTTTGAGGGACTTCTGCCTACATAATCTACATGTCTTTATGTGTTTTCATGTTCCCTGTAATTCTTGTTTCTTGCTTTTGAGCCTTACTTTTTTTATGCTTTATTATCGAAGGTACAGGGTGCGGCACAACTTCCTTTACGATTTCAGGAGGCCATAAAAAAAAAACTAAGCATGATATACAAAATTTATTGATACCCAATTATTCTAAAATTCATAACATTTTAATCATGAGGTTTTAAACAAAACATCTCGAAGAAGACGGCCGCCGTTGTCGATGCAACTCTGAAGGCGCATTCTGTAGTTGTCCATCACTCGTTGTAAGACGTCGATCCGAATCATTTGGATTTCCAAGTCGATTGCGACCTTCAATTCGTTTAAATTTCGCGGTTTGTGTTTGTACACCTCAGCCTTGAGGTAACCCCACAGGAAAAAATCACATGGAGTTAAATCCGGACACTGAGCAGGCCAATTAATGTCTCCCCTCAGTGAAATGACCTTCCCCGGAAACATTTGCCTCACAACTTCCATCGACCTCCGGGCTGTGTGAGCCGTGGCTCCGTCTTGCTGAAACCAAACGTGGGTGATGTCAATGTCGAGGATTTAACGCCATGTGATTTTGGTTTATTATTCTGTGAATAATACACCTATGTATTCGGTCAGGAAAAAATTTTTATAACACCCCCTCAAAATTTTTTGTTTTCCGTTTCAAGGTGCCTAGATTCAAAAAATGCAATGTCCGTCCGCCGTCCGCCGTATCACGTGTACCGGCTTCATTTTCGGTCTAAAAAAGTCGTTCTTTCGCACACATGCTCCATTTGGGCCCTAGTTGTGTCCCGAAACTTTTCAGCCCGATCGGAATATACCCAGGGGTGTTATGAGTGAAAATGTGTGTAAAAATAGGTACTTTTTGCGTTTTAGCAACATGTTGGTAACATGAGCTTTTGAGGTATCGGTTTCCATGTTTTTTTGGACGAGAAGACCGAATATGAAGTCGATTTTGACCAAAGAGGGGAAAATTGAGTTCTACCAAATGTTCAGCTCCCAAAATTGATTTTTTATGGGTGAAAAACCTGGGAAATCGTCTGAAATCACCATCTGTTTGTATAATAACCCTGGAAAAAGTGTCAACACGTGGATCAAGACGATTGAATGGCACTACCAATGATCAAAGATAGTTTAAAAAAAAAACGTACCTAATTTGTGTTTTAGGGCCCAAAATTAATGGAAACCATCAGAAATAGCTATTTCGATTATTACGCATGAAAGAAGCAATAAATGAACAGCCAACATTTCTGTAGCTGTGTCCAATAGAATAATAAACCCATGTGACAAGGACTTTGCAGCGTTTTTTCCTGTGGGGTTACCTCAAGGCTGAGGTGTACAAACACAAACCGCGAAATTTAAACGAATTGAAGGTCCCAATCGACTTGGAAATCCAAATGATTCGGATCGACGTCTTACAACGAGTGATGGACAACTACAGAATGCGCCTTCAGAGTTGCATCGACAACGGCGGCCGTCTTCTTCGAGATGTTTTGTTTAAAACCTCATGATTAAAATGTTATGAATTTTAGAATAATTGGGTATCAATAAATTTTGTATATCATGCTTAGTTTTTTTTTTTATGGCCTCCTGAAATCGTAAAGGAAGTTGTGCTGCACCCTGTAGTTACCTGCTAGCTGGAACCGAAATTTTGTTTGTCACCCAAAATCAAAATTTCTACTTGTGTTCTAATTGTGTGACTTCAAAGAAGAGAAGTCAATTCCGTGTCTTTTATCGTGCAGATACAACAATTTAAACGAGCTGGAATGTTGAGGATATGTGCGGGTTGGTCCCCAGATGGTTCCAGTGAATAACTATATCCCATATTGAATTGGTTATCTTGCTACCTTTTATAAATGAAAAACTAGCCCTCATGTCTATTGTGTCCCCGTGGAACTTCCAACAGCCGATATTTTAGACAGAATTACAACTTGAATTGCATTGTGGGACAGGGTGAACTCGCAGTAAACTGAATAACGAAGTAAAGCTGCGTGTAAGCTGTCCAATTCCCGCTTAATAGGCAACATTATTCTTCGTAACAATGGATTTAACGCGAGATTGGAGGCTTTGAGACTTAAATACCACCGAAAGTAATTTCAAACTTGATTTTGAATTTTAATGGTCATTTCATCTCGTTGGAGCTTGGCAATGAGAAAGGCTTAAAAACCTTGAGGAAAACCTCTGTAGATTATTCCATAAAGCCCCAAAGTTCAGATCATTCATGGACAACAGTAGCCATAATATTTTCCTTGGTACAGGGCACCAAGCGTCTCCCCTACCGCTTCAGTTCGTGTCATAAATTACCTACCAATAGATACCTATCCAAAATTACCCTGTTTACGTGTATACGGAACTGACGTCAGAAAAACATGAGTGATCGAATCAACTGTTCCCCGCCATGAACGATTCACGCTTAAGTTGATGAGTTTTTTCGGTTTTCAAACCTCTCATAAAGATCGGCTGATAGTACTTACTGATCCGGGCGGTCCAACGAATCCTAAAAATTTGAAGGTATAGGTGGTAATTGGACGGCGTTATGTAAATACCAGGTAAGCGCCAAAACCTCAAAATTGAGTTTATAGTATGGCTGGATTCAGCTCTTCGAGATCTTTCGAACTGGAGTGGTCTCGCACTCATATCTCAACTGCATCGATTATTACGGCCAATCGATTTAACCGATGGCCGCCTAATCGATCATTTAAATTTTGCAAATAACAGTTTAACGCCAGATTCATCTCATTATTGCTCAGATTTCCAGGTAACCACCAAAAACAGAAATTTGAAAACCAGCTAAGCGCCAAAACATGCCACTCTAGTTTTGCAATTCCAAGGTAAACGCCATATGATGTCGTTTACCTGCTGTTTGCGTGACGCCAGCTGGCTCCTACAGCTGATGCAATAACCTGGTAAGCGACAAATTTCTCGATTCATCTGTGTTTTCAAAAACCAGTTAAACGACAAAACGGCGTTTACCTGGAAGTTGAATGTTCAAAAATCATGTTACATCAAATTTCGATAAACAGGTAAGCGACAAAATGGCGTTTACCTGGTAATTGATTATTAGCGTACCCTTCATTCCGAGTTTTGCAATTCTCAGGTAAGCTTAAAAAGGGCACAAGGGCTCATTTTTGAGACTTCAGGACCCAAGAATCGTGTAGAGCACATCCTATAACCCCTAAGTACCAACTTTCACCAAGACAACCCCAATACAATTTCCGTAACAGGCTGAACAGTCCTAATAACTTTGATCGCAATTTCCCAAAAATCAACTTTTGTCGCTTACCTGGTATTTGCATAACGCCGTCCAATTGGGAGCTGTCCTAATGATGGTTTTCGCCCCCCCCCCCCCCCCAGGTCTTTCTTGGATTGCAGTAAACCCAAAGATGTTCAGAGGTAGTTGGATACCAATTACATACGTTTCATAAATTTCTTTCAAAAATGAACTACCTACCAACTAGTTGATCCTTCGATAAGTGGCTTGATGTAGGAGATCCCCCCCCCCCCTCCACCAATAACTCAGTTGTAAACATTTACCCGCCAAAAAACCTCATCCGCAAAAAGGATTGATATCTATTTTGCCTGCCAGACTAGCATGTGCTTCGCATGTCGCGATTGGATGAACATAACAGAAACCTGCTCCTTCCTTCATGTGTGTAGAAACGCTTGTAGCAAGGGGGGGGGGGGGGGCTGCCATCTTGGGCAATATGCACATCCATAAGTCATCCACCTTTCATATGTTTGCTATCAATATGTATAGTCCTTCATACATATGTGTATAGTTATCTATAATAGCTGTCAAGGTATACCCTGCTGAATAACCCTTGTGCAATGCTCTGGTCACCCAGCTGGACTTCGATAATTATTATCCTTTCGATGCATTGAGATTTTGGAAACAGTATTCATAATCAATATAAAATTACCGAGGGAACCCCTGGAAACTTCTTCGTTGAAGAGAGATTATTATTTATTAAATCAGACCCTTGAATGAAATCGGGAGGCATTACCGTAATAGAACCACTCAGAGGTCTCATTGACCACGTTCTTCGCGGTTGAAAAACATTTAAGATGAGCATCTTTTTCATCATTCACAACCTTATTATTTATTCAACGCTCAACAGTGCGGACGAACGGGCTGTGGGCGGAGATGAGTTCACCTCTCACGCGCCATGTTTACAAGCGGGTTTTTAACAAGCCGACTGCAATACGCAGCTGCTTTCCCTCGACCTCGTTATAACTCGTGATTGTGAGGGTCCTTTAGTCAACTCGCGCTGGAGTAATTCATTTCTCTTAATGATGAACTATTCATTACAACCGGTAACCCCCCCAGCAGTGCGATTCTGCAACTCGGTATGGCATCGTAACGACGATGAAATATCGTTAGCATAACAAAAAATATCGATGCCACTAAATACCGACGATTGGCATTCTGTAAGGGCTCAATAGCGTCAGCTATCGCTTAATCGTCCATAAATTGTCGTTGCGGGGTCGTTTACATTTCGACGGCTCTAGACCGTATCCGTATCCGTACCGAAAGCTTGTTATACCCCTAAAAACTTGGCCTACGTCGCTTTTCGGCGATAGAAAAGTGTACCTACTTTTCTTTTGGCATGTTTTTTCAATTTTATTTGATGTAATAAGCCCAATGTTGGTACTTATCGTAGGTAACTAGGTAGGTAAATTAGTGACTTAATAATTTATGGCAGTGATGTCATAAAAACATCGTAATAAATAACTTCAACGTTAAAATTACTTGATAGGTAGGTAGTTAGGAAGTTAGTGATATAGAAGACTTCTATAAGTGATATAGTCTATTTCACTTCGGGTAGTTATCTACTTTTTAGAATCACATTTCACCACATATTATGTAGTTGTTACCTACCGTATTTTTTCGTGCGCTTATGAATTTTGGATAATAATGTCAGGCATTATGACGCTCGAATTCCTTGCTTGGGAATTAAAATTCTGCAAGAAAGGGAACAGAGGTATCGCCCTCGGTTTGAAAGAAGAGTGCTACGAGATGGGCAAAATCCTTATTCCCTTGATTCCTGCATGTTCAGAAAAACCTTTAGGATAAGTCGACAATTGGCCATGAACCGAAATTCGACCATTGCTCCAATGCTCCAGATTGAATGGATTATCCCCTGAAATCCAGGTACGAGCTGTAGATACCGATCCCCTACATTTTCTTTAATAAATGCAAGTGACCTTAATAGGTTGTTAATAAATTAGAAAATATAGGATTTTGAAAATAACGTAAACGTAGGTAGTTATTCATTAACTTGCATAATTATTTATCAGAATTTCCGTGTAGGTAGGAACCAATTATAAAACATAAATTTCAACAAAATCCTGCATGAATTTATACAAAAAAATAAATTTGGCATAGTGCATATTACATTTAAGCTAAAAACGGTAAAAACTTTATTGATACCTCAAGACGATACAACAAATTGAAATCAAAACCTATCCCAAGTGTCAAGTGATCCCAAACTGCAATTTTTGACTTCCAAGGTATGAGCATTTATTTCGGCCACGGAGTGAATTCGGGGGATTAAAATGTGTGTACTCCGGCGTACACACACACTCTTCAATTCATTTCATCACTGCTTATCACCATGGAAACGGAATGAGTTCCAGTCGATTGCTCGCCCTAGACTCAGATTTCGTGAGACAAGCTAACGAAGTCGGTATCTCATTCTGCAACGACAAATTGTTATTCAAGTGAGGTATCATAAGTTCCTGAATACCAATTTCGCTATCCGGGTGTCGTTACACGAGAGGGATACCGACACCCACTCCTTACCGACAATAAGGTAGCGAGTTGCAGAATCGCGCTACAGGTGCTGACTGGCTCGGGGTAACGATTCCCATTCGGCTACATTGTCAAGTAAATACGGTAGTGTGAGTGGATTCAGAACCACATTGAGTTCCCGCCACCAGATCTGCACTCTCGGAAACAGTATGGGTTAGTTTGATGTGCGCAAGTTGTGTCTGAATGCCCTTATGATTGTCGCAATGGCGCATGCGTATGGGTCACAAGATAGTAGATTCCATTCCGAGAACTTTGACACCAACCGCACTGTTATACTATATGTAGTTCTTTTTCTATGATTTTTCAAAGTTTCAACAAATTCTGACGTCACAGTGGATTTAACCCCTACCCCTCAGTGGTACCCTCCGGTGAGAGGGGTGCAATGACGTCAAAATTGGTTGAAATTGTGAAAAATCGTAGAAAAAGAACTGCTTATCTTAGGACAGCGTGGTTTGTGTCAAATTTCTCAGGATGGAATCTATTTGCATTTAAAAAAATAAAGTTAAAAAAAAGTAAATATGTGCAGATACCTCATTCTTCTGTCCTAAAGTATTATGTTGTGTAGCTTTGTATTCTGATGCATAATACAGTCGACTCTTGACGATTTGCCACTTTGGATTACTGAGAGCTTGATTTATTGAATAGTTGGAATTAAGAGAAGAGTGGCAAACCATTTAACGTAATGATGTGAGGGTTAAGTAAACCTTGACGTAAGGGGCAGGAGCACTTTGTTGTTCTAAATAAAATAAATTGCACTTTATTGTATAGAGAGAGAGAAACAACAAATGGGCGATCAACCTCATTAGGAATAAACAAAAGAATTGAATTTTTGAGGAGCTGTCAATATAGGTTTGTTCGCAATGGTTCTGACGGTCAGCTAGCTGACTCGTAGAAACCCGTAAGACCCACCATCTCGATAAGCGTTTGAGAAGGGGTTGAGTTTGTGAACGGTTGGTAATCGAGAAGGCAGTGCATGACGAGTTTCTCGTCCGCCCTGTTTTCTGTGCACTGGAGTGACGATCAGAAAACTGGTTTTGGATAGTCGGGAAAACTCTGCGAACAGTCCGAAAAGAGTCCGAGAATCACTGCGAACGGCCAAACGCCTTTCTGACGGTCAGATAACTGTCAGATGGTCACTGCGAACAAACCTAATGTTCCGCTGGCGCTTCAAAACGCAAGAAAACAAAAAACAAAACTCAACAAAAAAAACTTCGGATTGACTAGATAGGGAACTACCGAGTTCGAGTTACCGAGTGTTCAGACAGACATAGTGTTTACATTGGGTGTACTGGATTTAAGGGGTTTTTTCTCAAGGGGCCTAGCAGTTGATTCAAATTATGAAGAAATTCGCGTTTTCGTGAGTCGGAGTGAATTAAAGTACCTAGTCGGATGTCTAATTATTGACGTACGCTAACAATTTGACTTGAGAATTTTGTTAGCATTTATGAACTTCATTAGAAGCCGCACATCCTTTAGAAAACCGGCTGTCACGTGAATGGTTGGAAAGTATCCCCGACATCCACGTCTAAACGGAAGTAATCGCACTGGAACTCCAATATCCTACCGGGGAAGTCACGTTTGATGGTCTCACTCGGAATGTTTGAGGTGAACCTCTGCTTCACTGAGTCCCTTGGTTTGCCAATTGCCAGAGAATTAATCGGTGATTTATATGAGAGACTGGGTCAGTTATCCAACCAAACTTTCGATTAACTATATCCCTCTTTCTGTATGTGTACCCCATTACAACCACAGTAACGTATTGAAATAACAAATGAACGAACTGAAATTTTAAGGGTAACATTTGCGGGTTGGTATGCAGATGGTGCAATATCAATTTCATCAAAACTTAACTTGAATACTTAAAACTATAAAGTAAATCGAATCCGTATCGGTTCTGTTCAACCATTTTGGTTTATTATTTTCAATAATGAACCATTGGAATCGAGCATGAAAAAAAATTCTAATCCCCCTCAAAATTTGATGGTTTACGTTTCAAGGTATGTAGTATCCGAAAATGCCTGCAATATCTGTCCGCCATACGCCGTACTTAACACTTTTCTCAGTTACAATGAACCAAAATTAATGAAATTTTGTTTGTAGGTCCCATTTCGGGTCTAGTTGGTCCTCGAGGCTCGGCGTTACTCAGCCATCTCTAAGGGGTGAAGAATAGGTGTTGAAATTTTCAGAACGCCGTAGCTCGAAAACTTTCATTAGAAGGGTACGGTTTTTTACGTTTTTAAATTCTTGAACTAAAGAATTTTTTGAGACCACCCGGAGCATTGTACGTCCAGCCGTTCGCGTGCACCAAAAAGTTTCGTCAACACGATCGTGAATCAAACTGTATTAATCTGGCCCGGATATCATCGCTAGGGAGCACCTGATTATAATCAAGGATGGCTGTATGAAGTCGATTTGGCTGTTCTGCGATATTATTTCATTTGATAAGTGATGGACTATTGGATTTTGTTGGTAGGTACTTCTGAAACTTGAAGAAACGTTGAAGTATTATTGATGGGTAAATTATTACACAACGGCAAATTATTACTAAACGGCAAATTATTACACAACGACAAATTATTACACACCGGCAAATTATTACACAACGGCAAATTATTACATAGGTAACCGTAAATTATTACACAACGGTAAATTATTACTGAACGGTTCATCTACCAAGAAGGGGCTGGATTTTGTTGATAGTTACTTTGGCAACTTGAACAACGGTTGAAGTATTATTGATGGGCAAGTTATTACACAAAGGTTCATTATAATTGACCACAGAAAACAGTGATCTACGCAGAAGGGGCATCTATTTCACTCCACATCAACAATTTTCCTTCACTACTTCATTTGCGTTTCTTTTTGCCATTTTAGTTAATACTGTTTGTCATCGATAGAATTATTTTAGCAACATTTAACTCGTGATTTAGGTAGGTACCTAGTAACGATTACGGGTTTAGGTACTAACCTACGGAGGTTCTGCGATCTACATCATAAATTATGTATAGAATAGTACATATTATATTATATAGACGGGTTATCTATACAGAGAGCTGCGATCTGTAACAGAAGGGTATTCTGTATAAAATAATAAACCGTTGTGTAGGGATTTGCAGCGTTTTTGTTGAAGTTTTCAAAAATCTTGCTGATATAGATTTCATTGAAACGAAAACAGCAAATTTGAAATCCTATCCAAGATATGGTTATTGATGATTTTAAAGGATCCCTCTTCCGATTCCGCCTAAATGTAATAGAACATTTAGCACCGAGTTGGAAACTGCTTTGTCCATTTGCCGTTCATATTTTGACTTCACCTGTGACTTGCCCTTTTGAACAGAGCCTCGGAGCAGGATATAACAGTGTTTTCTCAGACCGTCAGCTTGGAAGTTGTGATTCGGATCGAAACTGACGGGAGATGAGCCGGCAAAGCCGGAACCCAAACTCCCTGTGGGTGATGACGTGGTGGTAGGGAGGGGCGGAAGAAGGAGGGGAGGGGTATGGTAAAGTGATTGGCTCGTTCTACGAACAGTTTGAGTGACGCAACAGGGCGAAAACTGATACTTTGATTGGCCAGTTTCGGGTTACGTTTAGAGGGCACCTGGAACGAACCTGGCCGAATGGGTTCTTGTGTAACGTTGGCGTAAAGTTGACTGTAAGCGGTGCCCCTTTTTCTTTGCCACAGGATTTCCCTCCGCTACCCATTTCCCGCTGATAGTTCCATTTATCGACGGAATCTTGAAAACAAGTTTCAAGCTCAGGGAGAAAATACATAGTAGGACCTCAGGCGAACAAAGGGTAATAGGTAGCCGGATCAACGTTCGATTCGGAAAACTGCAAAATTAATAACAGCGTGAAATTAGCGACACATTGCATTGTGCTTACGACCTGCATATTACCAAGTTTAGTTAAGGCCCTGTTACACGATCCGATTCTGTCAATAGGATCGGAAGCTCCGCCCTTCCTTTCCTATTTCACCCCCCACCTTCCGACCCCAACGATCGCCGTTTACACGCCCCTGTCGATCCTGTCCGATTAACTTACCTTAAGTTAACTTAACTTAACTTAACTTACATACTCTTCACTGGCTCCGCTGCCGGTTCCAAGGCTCTCCTTCACCTACAGTTGCGTGAGAAAATTATTAATACCTAATCAGTGAACGAAAATCGAGGAAGAGGAGGCCTACTAGAGTAGCATAATAAAATGGAAACCTGATGAGTGGTAGGTAGGTAGGTACCTACCAAGTAATAACATAATGAAAATAGAGTATCATAACAATACACCAAAAATGTTAATCTCTCCAAATTTTTGAGACCAACACGTTTCAGTAAAATTTATTTAAACAATTTGAAGTTTAATTGATTTAGGTACCTATTGTAAAAAAATGTTAGTGGAATTCTACCAAATAAGGGACATTAAAAAAAAAATAAAAAATCGTTCTTCCACAATGTTTAACCGTTTCATTTGAGTAGGTATTTTAGTTTGAAAAAAAAGTTTTTATTTTTCATTGGTTTTAGTTTAAAAAATGCTCAACTCCTCACAGGGGTGGTACCTAGTTTGAGAAAGGTTGAGAACCACTGGTTTTACCAAAAGTAGTTTTAAATTAAATGATATATTTAATTATGCTAAGTATAATTAAACATTAACTCTTAATTTTTATCGTATATTATACGATAAATATTAAAGGAGTTACCGGCTTTCGTGTCGGCTTATTATACTCGAAGAAAACAATTGAAAACGTGACGAATACGAAAACACAATTGAAACACATACTACCTACACGAGATACAAGTTGTTTTGCTGTGATAACCTATCACGAGAGCGGGAAAACAACCTCAAACGGACGAAACAAGTCCGATGATCATTTACACCACCCTTTCGCAGTGACGACAACAGGAAAGGGCAGTGGGGGCACCGGACGTCGGAAGGAATTTCCATCCGACCTTCCTGCCGCTTCCTAAGTAGGAGCCCCGCCCCCATCGAAAAGGAAACAAGCGTTCACACGCTCCTTTTGCTAGGATCGGGAGGGCGGAGCTTCCGATCCTGTTGACAGGATCGGATCGTGTAACAGGGCCTTTATGGAGCATGACCGAATCAGCGAATTTTATCAAGAACCCCACAAGTCACCCACCATTTCTACGAGATATCTTCGTTACGCCTTAACATATCATGTGCACTAGGAAATTTATAGCCATATTTTACAATGTACGATATCTTCTTCATAAAAATAGAATCAAGCAAATTTATATCTCACTTGTACAGTCTACGCTGCAGTATGGAATTTTGACTTAGGGTGGTGCTCTCCCCAGTGTGTTGGATAAGCTTAATATAATCCAGAAAAGGTTGCTGAAAGTAATGCTGGGAAAACCGCAACGCTATCCTTCCGGGCTGATTTACAATGAGTCCAAAATATTTAGTATTAGACAATTGTTTATAAAATCTGTATTACTCCACTTTCACAAACACCCTGACATTATAAATTGCTTTAGAGAGCACAAATATCCAACACGTTTTGTTTTGGAAAAAAATGTGACACATCCTAGACCACATTTGTTTCTCTCCACTAGAAGCCCTAAATATATCATTTACCTACTGTACAATCAAATCGATCCTAAAATGAAAAACCCAACTAATAGCTCGAGGAATGCATTCAAAAAACTAATTTATACATGGCTTATTAAAAATGGACCGGATAAGTGTGATTCTGTTATAGTGAGTATCTATAGACGATAAGAAAAACCGAAACTGATGTTAATTTAAAGTGTGGAGAACTTTTTGATTTTAATTCATTGATTTAAATAGAAAATAGTTTAATTTAGAAAAGGCAACTCTTTTGTCGGCGACACGGGCTTTTAGCCTAATGCCGAACAATATTATTCATGTAATATATTATCTTTCTATAATGTCATTCTTTATTTTTCTTTAATGAATAAAGTCTCTCTCTCTCTCTCCCACTGCCATCGCAAGCAAGCCTTTCGAAAGGAAGCCTTTCTGCATATTTGAAGTTTTAATAAAAACTGGTTATATGAGATGATCTGCGCGTTTCTTCCATTTGAGGGGGGTTCGAATTTCATCAGCACGCGTTGAACCTATTTACATACATAACGGAGATTGGACGTTCTAAACTACCTCAAAAGCCCGCCGATTCGACATACAAGCCCATATCCTTCCGTCAAAAAGTGCATAATCATAGATTCTGTACAGTTGTCACACGCGTACACTACTGTTACGTACAATCACACCGTACTGCGCCTTTACTACTGACCACTCATATCTCATAAACGGCATGCCGCTTGCACGTATTTCTAAAACTAATGATTTGGTACTTTGGTTCGACACCTTTCTGCCAGTATTACTTTTATCACTGTAAAGTGATCCTCTCACATAGGTACGATCCGATGGGGATTCGAACTTCGGACTCCTTGACAAAGATCCCGGACCTCTCCTGACCTCCATAGTCAGTATCGATATCATCCTTTGGGGATAGGCCTTTATGAATTATTTTTTATGAAATTTTCAACACTTCCGCCATAATTAATGACAATCAAGAGACTTCAGTACTAATTTTTGTGTTCAAACATCACAATCCGTTGAGCAGATTTCTCCAAATTCGGTAACATAGCTAAATACTTAGTCACATGTAACAGGCTTAAAAAATCCCTCCTCTGGATTGCGCCGTTGTCTGGTGAAATTCGCAGTTCGCCATCAGCAGTCGAAGATCATTGCGAAAAAAATCATTGCTATTTTTGCTTGAGCATCTTGATTTTCTTGCTTGACAATCTAATAATGGAATCTAATCAATAGCATACACACTTTTGGTCAAATCCGCTTACATAGGTAATCCACTTATTTAATCCATCATAGCTATGTTAGGAAAAGGCTCTCAACTTACGTACAAGTTGGTACGTATAAGTTGGTTTGAACCTTTCCACCTGAGCTTGTCACTTGAATAATATTAAACAGGTATAACCCGGTGTATGGAGTACTGACGGATGGGAGGCTTCGCAGCTCGCCTTACCCATTGAAAAGAATGAATTATCGCGCTCCACAAGGAAATATTTATTCGGGCGTGAAGAGTTTGCGGCCGTTGACGCCGAAACCCCTGTTGATTGATCGCGGTCGGGAACTTTGTCGAACAAATGTGTTACGCGAATGGAGTAAAGTTTGGCCGCCCTTAGGGAAAGCTTTCACACCCACACATTAACTCCTTTTCACAAACTACAGAATCGCCCTTTCATGTGTCACTTTTCACGCAAAAACCCATACGCAAAGTGACGATTGGTGTTTCTAGGGAGGTTGTCAACGGTTTGGTTCATAAGTAAACTGGAAAGTTAAAGATTAAACATGTGTGTAGTTAATTTATTAATATTTATCCCTTCTATTTTTGATCGCACATACCTTCTACTATATTGGTGATTCTGTACAAAAAGTCCACGGTGTTTTCTGGCCTCCTGCTTGTTATTGGGAAGACAATAAAACTCTAAAAGTCACCTCTCTGATATATTACTCAGAGTAAAATATGATCAAGTTTCATGAATCAGTCACCAAACACTTAATTAATACCTCTGCTCTGGCTGTCCCATTCCACGATGTTACCACTTCAACATTTTTTGTCAGTTACAGGGTTCTCTTGATGAAAATACCAATTTCCAGCAATCTCGTGAGGCTTCAGTCGTGCAGGTTTTGGTTTATCAATTTCAATAATGAACCTTTGGAGTCGAGCATGAAAATAACAATTAGAACCCCTCTCAAAATTTGATGGTTTCCGTTTCAAGGTATGTAGAATCCAAAAATGCAATAACAAAATTTCTGTCTGTCCGCCGTACACCTTACTTCGCACTTTCCTTAGTTACCATGAACCAAAATTGATGAAATTTTGTTTTTTAGGTCCCATTTGGGGTCTAGTTGGTCCGCGAAGCTCGGCGTTAATGTCAGTCATCTCTAAGGGGTGAAAAATAGGGGTTGAAATCTCCAGGACACCGTTACCTCGATTTTTTTTAACGTTTTTAAATAGTTCTAGAACTTGGGAGTTTTTTGAGACCACCCGGAGCATCGTACGTCCAGCCGTTCGTTCACAGTAAGGCCCCGGAGTTTGCACCGACAGGCTTCTTCAGCAGGTTGGTGAATCAAATTGTATACATTCAGCCCAGATATCATTGCTAGCAAGCACCTGATTATAATTACGGATGGCTTTATGAAGTCGAGTTGGTTGTTCCGTGATATTATTCCATTTGAAAACGCTGCAAATCCCTACACAACGGTTTATTATTTTGTACAGAATACCCTTCTGTTACAGATCACAGCTCTCTGTATAGATAACCCGTCTATATAATATAATATGTACTATTCTATACATATTATGTAGATCGCAGACCCTCCGTAGGTTAGTACCTAACCCCGTACTCGTTACTAGGTACCTACCTAAATCACGAGTTGAATGTTGCTAAAAATAATTCTGCCGATGACAAACAGTACCTAATAAAAAGGAACACACATAATGAAGTTCTGAAAAGAAATTGTTGATGAGGAGTGAAAAAAGTTGCAAAAGTACCTACCAACAAACTCCAGCCCCTTCTACGTAGATGGTATAATGAACCGTTGTGTAATAATTTACCGTTGAGTAATGATTTACCGTAGTAATAATTTACCCATCAATAATACTTCAACGTTTGTTCAAGTTTCACTACCTACCAACAAACTCCAAAAGAGCCATCATTTTTCAAATGAAATAATATCACAGAACAACCAACTCGACTTCATACTCCGCCAATATAATCAGGTGATCCCTAGCAATGATTTCATCTCCGCCAAATTTCCTATTGTGGGCGCGTCTCTGGTTACGAGATTTGGTTTGAATTGTATACAATTTCATTCACACTGGAGTCGAAAATGCCTGTCGGTGCAAACTTCGGGGCCTTACTGTGAACGAACGGCTGGACGTACGATGCTCCGGATGGTCTTAAAAAACTAGTAAGTTCAAGAACTATTTAAAACCGTAAAAATATTCGCCTAAAAAAAGGTATAGGCGTTTTGAAAATTTCAACCCCTATTTTGAACCCCTTAGAGATGACTGACAGTAACGTTGAGCTTCGAGGACCAACTAGACCCCGAACGGAACCTATAACCCGATTTTCATCAATTTTTTTTTCATGGTAACTAAGAAAAGTGGCCCGTACGGCGTACGGCGGACAGACAGAAATATTTTTATTGCAGTTTTGGATTCTACATACCTTGAAACGTAAACCATCAAATTTTGATGAGGGGGGTGAGAATTTTTTTTTTTTTCATACTCGATTCCAATGGTTCATTATTGTCGGGCTATCTAGATAAATGAACGTAGTAAAATCGTAATATTAGTATGAGATTTATTCAACATACCTCCGGATTGTAGTCAGTCGAATTATATATATGAAAAGGTTGATTTGACACTGCGGTACTTTGGCAAAAACAATTTTAGGCGAGGAGCGTATATATTGCGGTCGACGGAGCTGAAGGAAGTGAAGAACATCAGCGATCCTCATTCTTATGATGCAGATGTTTTGCATAATAATCATGTAGAGTTGCCTTTGTAGTGTGACGTCACGATCATGATGATGGATGGGAGATTGCCTTCCCGACACTCCCCTCCACCCTTCCATCCATTGATGCGAGGACCTTCCTGTGGTCAGTGCAGCTCCGGGTTGAACTGACGTAGCTCAGGACAGCTGACGCAGTCGGCGCAGCTCTTGTAGTAGGTGCAGCTCCGGGTTGAACTGACGTAGCTCAGGACAGCTGACGCAGTCGGCGCAGCTCTTGTAGTAGGTGCAGCTCCGGGTTGAACTGACGTAGCTCAGGACAGCTGACGTGGAGTTCTCTGCACGATCAGCAGAGCTCCTGGTTAAGCTCAGCTCGGGGTTGGGATGACATGAGAATTTCAGAAACAAAACGAGACATCGATTAGTGTTTGAACATCATTAAGTCCCTAAACTTGTCGGATTTTGTTTTTGTCAGTGTTTTTGTTATGTGAAATGTCAGATTTTGTTATGTGTTTTTTGTTCGTCAGTTATGTGAAAATCCATCTGATTTTCACATGTCCATTTCTGTGCTCATGTCGTACGTAGAGGTAGGACAGTCTGACCAAATGTTTTAGAGTGGTTTAGTCATCTACTTCCGCCAAGCGGATAGCTGGTTTGGAGTTTTCATAAATCGTTGGTACCGTCGTAATTCCTATTATTTCCGTATGCATTGTCCGTATTGAAACTACTAAGTCTCTACAAGCTGTACTCATGGCAACAAATTCGCTCTCTGCAGATGAAAGAGCTATGTGACTTTGACGTTTAGTTCGCCAAATCACCGGATTTCCGAACAGATAGATGACATACCCTGTAGTAGAGTAACCTCCCTCACTAGAGAGTCCTAAGGAGGCATCTACAAAACAGTCAATTGTATCTTCCAACGTAAGATTTGATCGAAGTCTACTTAAAAGGTTAGTAGCGTAGGAAATATCAGATCTCACTCCACCCTGTAAATACAGCAATGAGCCAATCGCCTGTCTGTAAGGAATGGAGTTTAAGTCACCGGTTTGTTGAGGATCATCGTTTTCTATTTTCCTATCGACAACCATAGGGGTAGAAGCCGTGTTTTATCACTATTTGGATCAAATTTTTTTCATCATATATGGGATTTCTCAAGAATACCGATAGTTTTCTCCCTCCGGTTTCTACTATTTCTAGTCCCAAGAATTCCGTAATTGAAAATTCCCCTTCCAAAATTGCTTTTATTTGTCCCGACTTTTCTTTGCTATTAGTCGCCACCGTAATATCGTCAACATACAACAAAAGAATAGCAATTTTATCACCAAACTTCCAGATAAACAAACAGGGTTGAAAAGGATAAGGTTGAAATTCCATCTTTTTCACAGCCTTCTGAAATCTAGTAAACCACCGTCTTGGGGACACTTTGAGTCCGTATAACGCTATGTGAACCTCGCCATACACTGTTACTTCTGAGATCTTCACCGGTTTGTAAATATTCACAATAACCTTCAGGGATCTCAATATACACCAGCTTATCTAAGGATCCAATTCAAATTTGGCCACGAGGATTAGCAAGAACTTGACATCCGGTAATCTAGCCACGGGGGCACAAAGCTCTGATAGATCATACTGATTACTATCTGCAAAACCGTTGACTACTAGACTACTTCGATACCTCAGTGAGCCATCTGCCTCCGGTTTCCTTTTATGTACCCATCAAGTTTTCATAACTTTTACTCCTTTCGGCACCGTAGATTTTGGAACAATTTTCCAGGTCTTACATTTTTCCAACGCTTGAAATTCTGTTTCAATATCTTGTAGCCAGTTCTTGGCGTCTGGTGCTCGCACCGTCTGCGAGTAAGTAATGGGATAATTACTCAATTCTTCATAAGTATCTTGTAGAAAACATGCCAGATTTACTGAATTATCCAGTTCTTCAAAGAATTCGCATTCATCATTTTCATGAATTAACACCGGCTTATGAACTTGTTCCACCACTTGAGTGGCCTCTTCGCATACGTCCTGCTTTCGACAAAATCTACATGCTTGGATCTCACTACCGTTTTATTCCTGAAGTTTAATAAATAGCAACCTGTTTCTCAACATTCCAAGATAAAACCTAAGTTTGCTTTACGAGTAAACTTAGAAGAACCTTGAGTATCCAGTATATAAGCTTCACATCCAAATCGTTTTATGAATTCAGAAGAACTTCGAGTATCCAGTATATGAGCTTCGCATCCAAAAGGTTTTATGAATTCAGAAGAACTTCGAGTATCCAGTATATAAGCTTCGCATCCAAACCGTTTTATGAATTCAGAAGAACTTCGAGTATCCAGTATATAAGCTTCGCATCCAAACCGTTTTATGAACTTGAGTGTGGGCAACCGGGTTAGTGCTAGGTACTTCGTAAGGTGTTTTGAACTCTGTTGCTTTATTTGGTGTCCTATATTCTGAACAACACATGTTGCATGGCATAAGACAAAAATTGAACACCAGAAAGATTAACTCTTTTTTTTTTTTTTTTTTCAAGTCATTTCGTCAGTTTCATTTCAATTCGTTCATTTCCTTCGTTTTATATTCAAGACCCCAGCAAGTCTGAAGTTCCGTCACTTTCGTATGAGTCCCGGTTAATTTTCGGATTTCTTCAAAACGTGAAAGTAAACCAAGTTTTCCCTCGTTTAGCTAATTATTTCGTATGCAAATTCGTACTCTGGTACTTCGCCTGAGACCTATGTGCCGCCGGTTTAACAGGTCCCAACATACCTGAATCTAAACATTGAAATGGCACATCTCTCTTGTGCCTTACTCCGGAACAAGGCTTGCGCATAGCCTTGGCCCTTTTGCAATTAGCACAGTCGAGAATAGCCAAACCAAATTTCACATCCTTCAACTTAGGGAGAACTACATGCTATTTCCAACTGCGATTAAATCGATAATGCAATCCGAGTTCCTAATCATTCCTTAACTGCAAGGTTTTAGCCGGTTTAACCCTCTTTGGACTGGAACTCCCCTCTAAAGTGACCTCCGTTTCTCCCGTTACATGATCTCCGGTTTTTGCACTACTTCCGAAATTTCTAGACAACTCAGCCGAATTGTAATTATTGATGTCCCCCGTATTTTACACACCTCTACCATCAACTGATTTTCTTTAAATCAAAACCTTCACAACATCAAATATCATCCATTTTTCCTCCGGGACATCCACCAGAAACACCCATCAACAAAAACCAGTTTTCAGCGTTTCCTCCCCGTCTTAGAATCAATAACTTGCAAATCCTCATTATCAAATTTTGCTATCAACCCACCGGTTTGAGATTATCACTCCGTCCTTTGGATACTACACTCTTAATCCAGTTTTGCGCAGGCGTCTTGTTTTGAGGTTGAGAGGTGTTGCGATCAGACTTTGAGGTTTTGATTTTCCTTTTAAAAGCCGGTTTAGTATTTCCCTTCCCTCGGAAGAGTGGACCATATTTTTCGCTCCGTTTTTGTTCACGTACTCTTTTTCTAAACTCTGACTGTGGTTGATCGCCATCCCTAGACAAAATAATGTCCGTATCTTCCAGTTGTCTTTTTTTTTAGCGAATTTTCAAAGAAAATGAAGCTATTGCAATGGCTTCGAAATTTAAATAATATAAATTTTTGGAAATTTTCTTCATAGAAATCCGTTTCAGACCATTCTAAAACGATTCCTGAAATTTAACACTTTTAGCGAATTTTCAAAGAAAATGAAGCTATTGCAATGGCTTCGAAATTTAAATAATATAAATTTTTGGAAATTTTCTTCATAGAAATCCGTTTCAGACCATTCTAAAACGATTCCTGAAATTTAACACTTTTTTATATGTATATATATATATATATATTTATATATATATTTATTTATATATGTGTCACTCCAGACGATAACTCTCGATAGAATTGAGATAAACAGCTCAAATTTGCACAAAAAATCTATCTTGGCAATCGAAAGGCTAAGTTCGAAGATGGGCGAAATTGGCCTACTCTAAGGAGGGTTTTGGCGCATTTAAAGTGCGCAAAAATTACCCAAAAATCCCCAAAATGTTATTTTCCAACAAGTGACCCCTCATTTTAAAGGTTTTTGCACGCTGAACACGATGGTGGAATCGGATTTTAGATATCTTGATCCGTTCTCAAATTAGAGCATTTAAAGTGCGCAAAAATTACCTAAAAATCCCCAAAATGTTATTTTCTAACAAGTGACCCCTCATTTTAAAGGTTTTTGCACGCTGAACACGATGGTGGAATCGGATTTTAGATATCTTGATCCGTTCTCAAATTAGAGCATTTAAAGTGCGCAAAAATTACACAAAAATCCCCAAAATGTTATTTTCCAACAAGTGACCCCTCATTTTAAAGGTTTTTGCACGCTGAACACGATGGTGGAATCGGATTTTAGATATCTTGATCCGTTCTCAAATTAGAGCATTTAAAGTGCGCAAAAATTACCCAAAAATCCCCAAAATGTTATTTTCTAACAAGTGACCCCTCATTTTAAAGGTTTTTGCACGCTGAACACGATAGTGAAATCGGATTTTAGATATCTAAATCCGTTCTTAAATTAGAGCATTTAAAGTGCGCAAAAATTACCCAAAACTAGGATAATCTTTAAACTCTTACCCCCACCCCCTTAGAGTGGTCAGATTGAAAAATGTGAGAAGTATTAATTGAAGACGAGAGTTCGAAGCAAAAAAGGGGGAGGCAAACGATTAGTACAACTCCTTGAATTTACCCACAGCGATCAAATAAATAAGCACTTAGTACAATTACGTAATAAACAAACGGTAGAATCAGGATGGACAAAACGTACAAATTAAAATAAATACGAAGAGAATATACATAGAAAACCAAATTTTAGACCGAAGTTTTCCTTTATTCAAAACCATAGCCATTAATTCGAATATTTCTTTGAAAATTCGCTCATTAAGTCATGCTGCATGACTGGTTTTTTCCTTTTTTTCCCCTTTTTCAAATTTCTACATTCCGTTCGTGTATGTCCCTTAATGCCACATTGATAACAGGTGACCTGTCTCCTTGGCCTGTGGGGCTTCACTGGATTTCCAGTTTGCTTTTCGCTTATAGGTATTTTTCTTTGAACTCTTGCCTAACCTTTACCACCGGCTTGCTCTCTCCTGTTGTTTTCCGATATCATGTTATTCATCGTAAACATTCGATCAAAGATGTATCGTACCTTCAATGGTGACCCATCAAGCAGAGCATCTTCAGCAATCCTTGGGCATGCTTCTGAGATGGCGTTTACTAAGTTCCTTCGAATTGCCTTCTCAGTCAGCTCAGCCTCAGGACACCTCCGAATGCCCTCTATGAGTCCCTCAAACCGGTTTTGAAAATCCAGCACAGTTTCGTTTGCTGGATTAAATCGTACATTCATTAACTCGATCTGAAGGGCATGTTCCTTTTGTGTGCTCTAGTGACCAAGGTATTACTAGTGATATTTTCGTTAATCTCGGACTCAAACACTGTATCAGCACTGGCTCCGGATTCATGATTTTCAGTTACCATTCTGTATCTGTCGGGTTGCAATCACGTTTAGTAACCACAGAGGCCAGAACAACCATCTTCAAAACAGGCTCCTCCGCCATCTCTCTAATTTCTCTTTTCACTTCTTCGCACCTTTGAGCAAACTCTAGCTCCAACTTCAGTCTGATCGCTTCCTCTTTTTGTTTACATCCTCATCAATCATTCGTTTGATTTCTTCGCTATTCATGGTCTTCCTAAACAGACATTGGGGTCGACAATACCCCGTTTTACCTTTTACTTTCCAAAAAAGGCTGCTGTTTTTTTTAAATTTTTTTAATCGCACTCTTTATAAAGTTCGTCAATAAATCGTTATTCACATCGAACAAATTTCGTCATTATTGTGTCGTGCTTTTCGTAACCATTAGAAAGCTTGTTAGTACGTCGTTATACACATCGAATAAATTTCGTCATTATTATCGAACTTTTCGTATCCATTGTAAAAATCGTTAATACGTCGTTATACACATCAAACAAATTTCGTCACTACCATACCGTACTTTTCGTAATCACTATAAAACTCGTTAATACGTCGTTATACACATTGAACAAATTTCGTCACTATCACACCGTACTGTTCGTGACCATTAAAAAACTCGTTAATACGTCGTTATAAACAAAAAAACAAATTTCGTCACTATCACATCGTACTGTTCGTGACCATTAAAAAACTCGTTAATTCGTCGTTATAAACAAAAAACAAATTTCGTCACTATCACATCGTACTTTTCGTGACCATTACACCATCATTATTCAGCCCTGGTGGAATTATTCACATCGTACTTTCCTCGTGGTTCTAGAATTTGAACGCGTATCGATACCACGCGAAAATTGGAGTGCAGCCGTGGGGATATACGGTCCGCCCCGCTACCTGCCTGGCGATTTCGCCCCCTGCCGGAGGGTACTTTCATTCCAGACATGCGCGCTGTGCGCCGGTAACAGAGCCTCAGGCTAACTAATACTCCCAGCGACACGCTTGCAATAAGACTATCCCGCCGCAAATTCAAGAATCACTGCCGGACTGTTATATAGAAAATTCAAAAATCGAAAGTATCCTTTTTTGATAAGCTGTACCATGAAAATTATTAGTTTAACTACTAGTTTAAATTAAATCAATTCGTGTAATTATAGTCGAACGCAATTAACTATATTCGTTATTAGCTATCTTCGTTATTAAACATCGATAAGAGTTCGGGGCACCTGGCTTGCAAATGATCAACGGTCCAGTCAACTGAGCCGATGAACAACAGCAGCTCCTGCCTTCCGACTCTTCTGATTAAAACCAGTTCGGACTATCCACTCCATGTCAGGCACTAACTAACCAGAGTCAGTAGACCAAACAGTTGCAAGCATCCAAAACTGGGTTGACTTCCTTCACTCCGTCACCAACCTACTTGCTCCTCTTTGCCTTATCCGTGAATAATTCCACCATTGTTGAGCCCTTGCCTGTCATGTTGGGGGTGCGTGTCTCGTTAATTATCAATCTGTTCTCAGTAAAACACTAGTCAGTTTCAATCGAAACTCACACGAATTACCTACTGACTATCTAGATTACATGGTTCACATTCTTTACTTCCGGTTTGAATCAGCACAATTACTATTTCCTTCGAGCTTCGGTCCAATCACTGAAATTTCCCTTGATTTAAAAAAAACATCTCATCATGTCAAAAGAAAAGCACCGCAGAAAAATAGTGGTCAGGCTCTAACCTGAAGAGATAAGCCAAGTAGGTACGCACCTCATCAGAGTCGATCCAAACACTAGACTTCTCATAGCTTCGAATGTCATAATTTATACAATCGCTCTTTTAGTTCATAATATATCTGAATTAACTTAGTTTTAAATCGTTTTAAATCAACAGAAAAACATCGCAGAAGGGCAGTGATTGGTTTCTAACTTGATAAGATAAGATAACAACACCGTGATAACAAAGATATCGATACATTGTGAACCAGCAATCAATCGATTACAAACCACCATTACAAATCGATAAGCCGTACTTTATCACTTCGATTTGACGTTCTGCCGACCTTCCTTCAATATGGCCGCCGGTTTCCCTGCAGCGAATTCCGATATTAATTTGAGAAATAATTTTTTTCGGATTTTCACTCAGCGACTTCCGTTAATTGGAAAATGGATTTTCTCGCATCGGACAGTTATACCGTACTACTTCGTGTTTCCAGAACGATTTCACCGAATTTCTGGGTATTTAATCCGATCTATAGTATGCTCGAGACTTATAACTTACACCGGACTGCGGCGAAAGCTGGACCCAGATATTTCGGGCGACGCTCCAACGACATCGTGTCCCCGACCGTTCTCACCGACTTTGAGGCCTCACCGCTCTTTATTCCAAGCTTTCCCGTTTCGTTGAACTGTCCGATCATCTAGGCAATCAGCCTCCTAACTGCCTAGCCTTGGTCTTTCTACGAGAAAATCAACTGCACGCACACCCAACAAGGACTAGTTCCCCAATGCTAGTCAAGCAAATGTATACATGTCGGGCTATCTAGATAAATGAACGTAGTAAAATCGTAATATTAGTATGAGATTTATTCAACATACCTCCGGATTGTAGTCAGTCGAATTATATATATGAAAAGGTTGATTTGACACTGCGGTACTTTGGCAAAAACAATTTTAGGCGAGGAGCGTATATATTGCGGTCGACGGAGCTGAAGGAAGTGAAGAACATCAGCAGTGTTGCCAGACCTGGTGAGTGGACTTGCGGATCGCTGACGCTAAAAATGCGGATTTTGACCCAAAAATGCGGAAAACTGCTATATCAAAGGAAAAACGCAAATTGAGTGTTATTTTACTTTTAAAAGATCTCTTATGTTCTTATTTAATTTATATTACAAGAACATCGTAGCGCCTAGCACCCCAAGCGGGAAAGCCAAGAACTACGGCCGCCAACAGATGAGAGAAAGAAGAAAGTTGAGAAACTCAACGAAATCTACAAACATTCACGAAAACGGATCAATGTTATTGAAACGCGGTGGAAATTTGTAGAAAATACACAAAACTTGCACAAAAAACTCGCAACAAAATTGAAACGCGGTGGGTGGAACAGATGAGAGAAAGAAGAAAGTTGAGAAACGCAACTACGCAACGAAATCTAAAAATAACATTTACGAAAACAAACAAATGAAGATCTGGATCAGATGGTATTGAAACGGGGCGGAATTTGAAACGCGGCGGGAAAGATGAGATTGAGGGCGGGAAACGGCATACTAATAACGCTTACGGGGCAGTGTTGCTAGCTGGCAGTGGTGAGGTGGCCGCCCGCGAAAATGATACCAATTCAAACGCAAGCATAAACTGGGAGATTTCAAGTATTTCTTATATATAGATAGCTTATATATAGATTTTCGAAAAAAATGATGAAAATGCGGATTTTTTACGGTACCCGAGAACAAAATGCGGATTGCGGATTAGAAGACAGAATTGCGGTACAAAATGCGGAAATGCGGGACATCTGGCAACACTGAACATCAGCGATCCTCATTCTTATGATGCAGATGTTTTGCATAATAATCATGTAGAGTTGCCTTTGTAGTGTGACGTCACGATCATGATGATGGATGGGAGATTGCCTTCCCGACAATTATTTCAAATAATAAACCAAAATGGTGGTTCTTGTGGATTTTGTTTATAGGTACTTTTGCAACTTGAACAAACGTTGGAGTATTATTGGGTCAACTATTAAACAACGGTAAATTATTACACAATAGTAAATTATTACACAAACGGTTTATTATATTATCTACGCAGAAGGGGCATCTATACGGCAAATTATTACACAACGGTTTGTTATTTACCTTATGCTTCATGAATGACTATAAATAATTAATGATTGAATTATTGAATCACGCGCGTTTGTATGAAACTTTAATTCCCTGGCCGGCTCCAGGTACTCGATTTAGGGCTTCCCTGGAGGGAGCCGAGGGTACTGACCACAGAAAACAGTAATCTACGCAGAAGGAGCATTTATACAGGTAAATAATAAACTGTGTAATAATTTGCAGCGTTTTTTCATTTGTTTAACCACTAACATTAAATCAATGTCCCATGGGTGCAGCCTCTCCTTTGGTATTTTTCGATGGAAAAAATTGAATTTCGTGTTTCCAGCTGTGTAGCGGTACGGCCACTTGCCGCTAAACCAGTCACTGAGCTAATTTGGACCGCTGGTGTTCGAACGTGGTTAAAAACGTGTCAAAAGTCGGTAAAAATGGCTAAAATCACAAAAAAAATTATATAATTGTACGGAAATCGGTATGGTTTCTCGCTGTATCATCTTTTTACACAATAGCACGAATATTTCTTTGAAAATTTGCTCATATAGCCATGCTGCATGACTGGAACTTTTGTCGCCCGATCGCCAGTCAAGTTTTTGTTTTGATATCTCTGACGTGACGTTTCTCACGGATTCACCAATTCATGTACCTATGATGAAACATTCGAAGGAATATCACAGAGTCGTTCCAGAATGAATACCTCTACTTGAACGTCACAGGGAATCTCACGCTATCTACTAAAACCTACTAACTAAATCCACTAGGAATATCCAGATCAGTTTGTTACAGTTTATATGTAGTTGTAAATGGTTATACCATACCGCATAGCTCTCAGGTCGTGCGGGTGCTGTATAACCCAGCTCCTGACAACTTGGGCAACTGGATATCTCTGTTCCGAAAATCGCTTCGCTCGCTCGTCCAAGTGGGTTTGTAGTCACGCGGATTCGTATGAATTTATGTCCAAAAAGAAAGTTACATTGGCGTACAAAAACTCAAGTGGTCATTGTTGTCCCAAAATTCCCATCTACGAGCTCATAGTTTCATTTGGTATCACAAAATTCTATTAAATTTCATTGTATTCATTCCGTAAAACAATTTTTCAATTCAATTCTTTATTCAAAAACATATTTAGTACATAATGAAGAATATAAGTACAGAAACATGAGAAATCCAAGTTCATGAATGGGCCCCTAAGGTCTTGACGACCCGTCCAGGGGCTGGTTGTCACTGAACTAGCTTATTAGTTTGGACTGAGCGTGTACTTTTAACTGGAAACAATATATTTACAGACAATATTCAACTTGAGTGGAAAAAAAAGTATATATGTATGGGTATGTAGCACCTATGCCATCCATATTCCAAGATAGCAATTACTAGAGATCGGATCGATATGCAAAAAAATCAGCTGAAATATGCAACAAAAGTTAGCAAAATATGCAAAACCATGCAAAAAATTCAAAGTTGAAATTTTGGTCCAATTTTTTTGGTTTTCAAGTTTATAGAGAAGTCTAATACGGGAATGAGCAATGTAACCCCAAAATCATCTATATTTTATAAAATGACAGCAAATAAAACTGTACAATATTAAATAAAATTTACAATGATTAAAATCTCAATCTGTAGGTGTAGGTACAGATTAATTTCCCTGGACTATCAACACTTTTTCGAGGTTTTCGACTGTGAAATTCCTCCGTCGGTCTGATAGAGTCATTTTCAGGGCGGAAAAGGATCTTTCAACGTCACAGCTGACAACAGGAAGTAATTTTAACTTGGCAATTTCTCCAGGAGTGAGATATCCCGGAGAGATCGAAAGGGCAGTCATACAAAGGCACGTATAAGACCTTTCACATGACCGGAGATCGGAAATTTCAGTGTAGGTACGCAGATATTTCTTAGAAATATGCCATTTATATGCAAAACTCTATAACATATGCAGATGCATATAATATGCAAAAAACAGCAAAATATGCACGAATATGCTATTTTAAATTCAATTTTAAATGTCCAAAACATCTCCAAATACCTTAATTCGGATAAGTATGACACTTTCTATTGAAAAAACCATTATGCAAAATATGCAAAATCCGAACTCTAGTAATTACCTAAATACATAACACAGTTACAATTACAGATCAAACCTATTCAAGAAGAATGTGGGCAGGTCAGATTTGTGCATTTGCAGCAGGTATGCGCCAATTCTTTTTCTGAAGGGATTAGTCGACTAATCTGATTGTAAGGTAGTCGGAAGTGTGGCATATATTGTGGGAGGCAGCCATGGAAATTGTCTTGTGAAAAAATCAGTGGTAGGGCGGGGAACTATTTTGTAATCCAAGTTTTCCACAATTTTGTAATCCAAGTTTTTTCCCACAAATCTGGTGGAGCTATGGTGTTGATCGACGTTTCAATACCAAAAATGTATTGCTTCCGAGTCTGCGAAGCAGCGGAAGCCTTGTGTTCACTTTCGTGAGCCAAAAAATTTTTGTCTTCAGAAATCAAAATTTCCACTTGCATTTTGCGTTTCAAAGCCTACTGAACAAATTTGGTTCCGTGTCTGTCGGTCTGTGAGTCTGTGAGTCTGTGAGTCTGTGAGTCTGTCCGCATTTCCTTGTTACAGCCATAACTTCCACGATTTTGAATTGATTCAGCTCAAATTTTGAGGGATGGTGCGGATAAGGCCCCTTGAGGTCCCATACAAATTTCAACATGATTGATCCAGCGGTACGCCCTGCGCATGCGCTAACGTTAAATTCAACAAACACGCATAACTTTCACAATTTTGATTCAATTTCGCTCAAATTTTCAAGGGTTGTTTGGACAAGGCCTAGTGAGTTCCAGTATGAATTTCAGCATGATCGGACCCTCGGTGCGCTCTGCGCATGCGCTGGCGTGAAATAGATTCAATTTCCTTGTTACAGCCGTGGTAACCAAAGATTTCACCCAATTTCAATGTAATTCTCAGGGATTAAGCAGGTAGGGCCCATTGAGGTCCCATATAAATTTCAACATGATAGAGCCAGCGGTTCGCCCTGCGCATGCGCTCTGTCTGTCTGTCTGTCCTTCTATGCACGGCCAAACGGCTCGACGGATATCGACCAAATTTGGCACGAATATCCAGTAGGCTCCCAAGTTGTGCAACGTCGCATTTTTAATTCCCTGACCATAGCGGAACTATGGTCGACCATGGTCAACTTCGTTAATTGAAATGGTAACCCCTATTTTTTATCGCGTATTCGTAATCTACGTGAAATTCTATCTACGATCGACCCTTCGGACTACCCCCGCGGTCGACCTTAGCGCATCCATGGGCCCCTCCATGGTCGAATCCCGAATTGCTCAACGGATATCGACCAAATTTGGCACCAATATCCGGTAGCCTACCAAGTTGAACGTAGGCGCATTTTTAATTCCCTGACCATAGCGGAAATATGGTCGACCATGGTCAACTCCTGAATGGCTTGACGGATTTTGATAAAATTGGGCACAAATACCCGGTAGGGTATGGGATTTTTCCGTCGTTTGTTGGTTCCACGATACTGCGTACTGCGAATGTCGGATAGCGAGCGAAGCGAGCGGTCAGGCTAGTTATGTATAATGGACGTAATGTATTATGGAAGTCATGTTATGTATAATATGTATATTTCATGTAATGTTATGTAATGTTATGTAATATGTATATTTAACGTTATGTAATGTTATGTAATGTTATGTAATGTTATGTAATGTTATGTAATGTAATGTAATGTTATGTTATTTTGCTTCCGAGTCTGTTCTATTTTATAATGGGTCACTCTGATTGTGACGAGGAAGCTCCTGTGCCATCACCTTGGCAGTGTATTTTACTTCGGGATTAATGACCATTGGTATTCCGATCAAGCTCGCCAGTTGAAGTATTTCATAACGAAACAGCAGGTTGTGGAAAAGGTCAGAAAGGTCAGACAAATCTTGTTTTCCCCAAGCTGCTTGGCGATCGCTACAGGGGTCCAATGTGTTTTCTACCGCCTACCGGGTCCTGATTGTCGGCTTAAGTCACTCTCGGTAGCAGCGAGGGGTCGAGTTTGTTTGTCGTATGGTGAACCCTGGCGCCAAACCCGCTGAGTCGAGAGAAGAGCACTCACAAGGAGAGGTGCCCTGGAGGGGACGGAATGGGGACTGGGGAAAAATGCCCGTCTGATATTTTCAACAAACTTCTCAGGGCCTTTGTCGCTTTGCTGAGAGAAAAATGAGAAATACTATGCAGCATCTCTGTACCAAAACGTCCATACAATTAAAAATACACCATATTCACGAATTTACCATATTTCATGGGTCGCTGAATGCAGGTACGTTAAGGACAATATGCGTGCAAAAAACTCGCTTTTCGACATTTTTCAGTGTTTTTGGTCAAAAAGAACTTTCAAGTCAAAAAACGCTTACGCAATAAACGTTTTGGGAAATTGAATTTTGAATCGCATGACATTAACTTCAGCCCCCAGGTATGATTTGAGTTTTAATGATGTTTTATGATATATTTAGAAAATTGAAATTTATCTTTTTTCATGCAATAAAATAATCTGTAGGACAATAAATTTTAGGACAAGAACCTTCCGATTTTCCCCTTGAAAATGAAGAATTTAAATTTTAATTACCAAAAACCATTGGAATTGAAACTAACATTGTATGTTTGGAAGCTGAATTTATGTCTATCGTTCAGCGCAGTGATTAACTTCCTACTATGTTCATTTGGATGTATTTTTCAATTTGAGATTCCTTTTTGGTTTAAAAAAAAAAAAAAAAAAAGTTGAAGTCATTCAGGATGGCCATATGAGCAAATTTTCGAGTGTTGAAAGATTTAAAGTGTTTGCTACGTGCCTAACGAGCAAAAGCTGGCGGAACTCGTGTCCTGGCGGACGCGTGTAAGAAGAGCGGCGCGGATTCGTCCAGAGCATCTGGCTGCCCAACGTCGAGAGGATCATAAATCACGTTTTTTGTACTTTCTGGGTTAAAGCTTGCACATCTGTTGACTTGACGTCCCCTGAACGATAATCAGAAGAAAACCCGCAATTTTGCATACGGAAGTCCCAACTCCCGCTTCAGAATTCTTGGTTGCAGTACTTTAATGGCTTTCTTTTGTTTTTCTAGAGCCCCTTTTACTTTCAAGTACGCGTAAGGCGGAATGAGAATCTGTGTAGGTTAAGTGCCCGGCGTCTCTTCAAGCGGATTTTTTTTTTCTCTCTCTCCCTTCGCGAGAGCAGAGCCGGTTATTGATGATTTCCATTCCGTAAATTCACGAATCTGCAATTTCCCACGACATTACTCAAGTAGGAATAAATTTAGTAATTATTAATTTATATTAAACATTTCACTAACACATCACAGAGGAAGGAATGAGCTCTGCCGACTTTGATATTTGTGTGGTCGAATTTCTTCGTCACCGCAATATTTTGTAAATATTACATATCCGATTCTCAGACATAAATGAAGAACTGCATTAACAATGTCCAAGTTAAGTCCATATTATTCGTTATATGCATCACGTATTCCTATTCAGTTGTTCTTTAATTTAATCCTAAATCTGTATTGCCATAAAAAGGCAAAATATATTGTAACTTAGAAACCAGGTTGCATTTATGTGTCATGTGCTCCGAATCACCACTGCTCACCACTACTCTATCACCATCAATAGGCGAAGTTGTGTGTTGATAAAATATTGATTTGATTTTGAAGTAACATCGATTTTTCAAGAAGGATAACCTTGCACCCACTGTTTTACAGATACTATTACTAATATTACTTGTATGTGCATTGTTTCAATCGTAATTTACCCTGAAAGGATTGGGTGAGTCCGTGACAGTCCAATCAATACATACTTAGCCCTTATGTAGCTTCCCAATGGTTTTGGATGAGGTCACGCGACCAAATGTTTTATCATTCGTATTGGTCTAACGAAAATACGACCCCTCACCCCCTCCTTCCACAAGTGTCCCCACTTAGTGTTCCCTACGAGTCCCAGTAGGTTTTAAGAATCAAAATTCAATAATGCCCCTTATTGCATGCTATAGTATGCATATCTTATCGGATAGTAATAAATATTCCGTGTTCCTAATATTATTCTCATTTAAACAATTATAGTGACATTAATAATTATTAATGAATAAAAAAAATCGTATCCCCAAAGAAAACCAATTATTAACGATATTATTATTGATGATATTAATGATTATTTTTTAAAATAATTATTCTGACATTTCACTCAACAGCAGATGGTAGGACGTTGTCCTACCAACAACTAGACGGCAATAGGCCCTAAAGCCGAATGCTTTATCTACTAAACTTGCTAATCTCTCAAACTTATAATGAAGGTAATGGCATAGTTCTATGTTTAGCACTGTCTTGCTTAGTTGCTATGTTTTCTCCGTTTCCCTCTCTGGTTGTGAGGCTTGGACTCTCAACTCATGTCTGGAGGGTCGGATCGAAGCACTAGAATTGTACTTATATAGACGCATCCTTAAGATACCTTGGGTGGATAGAGTCACCAATGAGGACGTTTTGCTTCGAATGAGCAAGCAGCGAGGACTCTTACGGACGATTAAGGAACGTAAGGCCCGATATCTTGGCCACGTCATGCGTGGGGAAAAATATGAGGTCCTCAGGGTGATTATAGAGAGGAAAATCGAGGGCAAGCGGTCGGTTGGGCGTCGCCAAAATTCGTGGTTGACTACGCACGTGGTTTGGCTGTACGTCGCTCGAGTTGTTCCGTGCCGCTGCTTCCAGAGAGACGTTAGCCATCATGATCGCCAACCTTCAGGGTCAGGACACTTCGCACCCAGCACATCAACTTCACGGGGAGCGCAGCTCACGCTCTCGAGGACATTTCCCACCCCTACAGAAATGCCCAACCGAACATTAAATTTCCCGCATTTCCCATTATTTCCCCTCACACCCAGAAAGATCCCAAGACAGAAGCAGCAATTTCTCGAATACATCCATGACACTTGCATCTCAGAAGACGCATTGTTCCCTGCGTCGTTGTGGGCCTGCAAAACAGCCGACGTCACGAGAACAACAAATGCTTGTGAGAGTTTTCACTCCACTTTCAACAAGGGTTTCCATAACCACCATCCAGATTTGTTTACATTTTTTGACGTGCTGCTCTCTGTCCAAGCTGAAACCTACGCCAAACTCAATTCCCTCGACGAGACACACCTTCCGAAGCCGAGTAGGGTTAAGCAGCAACAATGGGTCCAAAAATGGATTGCCAAACTAACATCAAAAGATGTAGATTTATGGAAATTTGTGAAGGTTATATCCTTCAAACTGCGGCCTCACTTGGACTAATTTTATATAATGACCTATTACCACGACCATTCGACTGATTTTATTTTTATAATGATTTTTATTACTGCCTCATGACAATTAAATAATTTTATTTAAGCTACTAATGTGTTTGTTTCTTCATCGCATTTGTTTCCTGAACACATCTGTAAAGTGTGTAAAGTGTCCAGCTCCCTTTGCCTTGGTGTAAGGTGTCCTCGACAGTTTTTCTGTAGGGGTGTGAAGTGTCCATGCGTCCCCAGACCCGCGGGTGTGAAGTGTCCTCGCGGGAATTACTGTTTTTCCGGCTGGGTGTGAAGAGTCCGTCCCCCCAACCTTCGGACGGAGACGGCGTCATAAGAAAATGGCATAGTGGAAACATCAGCAGTCATGTCATCGATATTTTCCTCGGAACCTCATACGCATTTCTGAACTGTATGTTTCATGTAGATATGACGTGTTTACTTTCTGTCCTGTCCATTACTTAATACGAGTTCGTATTATAATACAATAATTAATATTGTATCACATTTTGAAGGATGTAAGCACCTTTTCTTGGGCGGTTTATAAGTGGTAGTACTGAAATAATAAACTTAACCTCACGAGGAAATGAAGTTCAGATGGACGAGAACCTTGACGGATTGTCCATGGAGGGATCCTATATTACAATCGCCCACGGCTATCTCGAGAACGGCTCCAACGATTTTGATGAAATTTCGTATACCCACCTCTTTGGGGTGAACAATACGATCTAGCTCGGTCTCGTCTTCGTTCAAAACACGGCGAAAAGCTCTTTCCGTCGATCTACGTCCCATCAGCGACGGACGCAGGAAGTTGTGCCGTTTTCGAGACCATCCTTAGTTACGAAGAGATGTAAAAACTTTCATCGTTTTACGATGGCCGGAAACACCCCCGAAGACGAATTTTCACAAAGACGAGACCGAGCTGGATCGTAACTTTCGCCCCAAAGATTATACGATCAAAATCATTGGAGCCGTTCTCGAGATTGCCGTTGGCGATTAGGTATAGTATGATAATATTATGTAATTACAGTGGAACCTGGATACTGAAGGACCAGCTTTTGAATCCCACTCATGGAGGTGTCCCACTTGAAAAAATAAAGTAAAAAAAGATGAAATTTAGAAAAATGTACATCAATGGATGTGCGGTTGACCCCCCTACGGTCTTCTATAAAGAATTTGGGAAAAGTCGTGCATTTTCATATAGGTATTGTAGAAAAAAAACGCTGCAAATTCCTGCACAACGGTTTATTATTTTGTACAGAATACCCCTGTTTTACAGATCACAGCTCTCTGTACAGATAACCCGTCTATATAATATGTACTACTCTATACATACTGTGTGAATCGCACACCCTACGTAGGTTAGTACCTAACCCCGTACTCGTTACTGGGTACATACCTAAATGATGAGTTAAATGTTGCTAAAATAATTCTGCCGATGACAAACAGTAACTAAAACGGCAAAAAGAAATGCAAATAATGAAGTTCTAAAGGAAAGTTGTTGATGTGGAGTGAAATAGATGCCCCTTCTGCGTAGATCACTGTTTTCTGTGGTCAATACCAATTATGAACCATTTTGAAATAACTTGCCCATCAATAACACTTCAACGGTTCAAGTTGCAAAAGTGCCGATCAACAAAATCCAGCCCCTTCTTGGTAGATGAACCGTTGTGTAATAATTTACCGTTGTTTAATAATTTGCCGTTGTGTAATATTTTGCCGTTATGTAATAAATTACCATTGTATAATAATTTATACCCATCAATAATACTTCAACGTTTGCTCAAGTTTTACAAGTACCTACCAACAAAATCCAATAGGTAGTCCACCACTTATCAAATGAAATAATATCGCAGAACAACCAACTTGACTTCATACAGCCATCCTTGATTATAATCAGGTGCTCCCTAGCGATGATAACCGGGCCGGATTTATACCGTTTGATTCACGATCGTGTCGACGAAGCTTTTTGGTGCACACGAACGGCTGGACGTTCAATGCTCCGGGTGGTCTCAAAAAATGCTTTATTTCAAGATCAATTTAAACACGTAAAAAACCATACCCTTCTATGAAAGTTTTCGAGCTACGGCGTTCTGAAAATTTCAACACCTATTTTTGACCCCTTTGAGATGACTGAGTAACGCCGAGCTTCGAGGACCAACTAGACCCGAAATGGGACCTACAAACAAAATTTCATTTTCGGTTCATTGTAACTGAGAAAAGCGTCAAGTACGGCGTACGGCGGCGGATGCAGGCATTTTCGGATACTACATTCCTTGAAACGTAAACTATCAAATTTTGAGTTTCACGATCGTGAGGACGAAGCTTTTCGGTGCACATGAACGGCTGGTCTTACAATGCTCCGGGTGGTCTCAAAAAATTGTTTTGCTCAAAACGAATTTAATAGCGTAAAAAAACCATACCCTTCTATCAAAAGTTTTCGAGATACGGCGTTCTGAACATTTCAACCCCTATTTTGGTGAACCCCTTAGAGATGACTGACAGTAACGCCGAGCTTCGAGGACCAACTAGACCCCGAACGGAACCTATAACCCGAATTTCATCAATTTTGTTTCATGGTAACTAAGAAAAGTGGCCAGTACGGCGTACGGCGGACAGACAGATATATTTTAATTGCATTTTCGGATTCTACATACCGTGAAACGTAAACCATCAAATTTTGAGGGGGGGTTAGAATTTTTTTTTTTTCCATGCTCGATTCCAATGGTTCATTAAACCAAAATGTACAGGGTTAAAAAAATAGTTTTTCTTTAAAAAAAAAAAATCGAGTGAGCTCATTAAAGATAATGTTTTCAACTCTTAGCCAAGCAATACAAACCAAAAAAGTGGGGCCGATTTCCACTATTAGAGGTCGGCAGATCAAGAGTCCCGCTATTAGAAGTTGCGTTCTCACTTACAGAGACTCTGGCGGCTGAAATTCGCACTCATGGAGGTTGTCCTTGGGAAAAAAGAATCTCAATCACAGAGATCATTCATTTTCCCACTCAGTGAGGTTTTTGGTCCTCAGGGAGGTGGGACCGGACTTACATTCTCAGACACAGAGGTTTCTCACTTACCCAGGTTCCTCTGTTTATATATTATTCATCAGTAGTCCAAACACCTCATTTCACAATCATTAACGTAATGAGAGTCAAAGGATAATAATAATAACCTTTCGAAGAAACTTTATCAATAAGCCGACTTATTTTGAAAAAGGTACAGCAATATTGGGAGTCGGCGGAGGCGCAACCTACGGAAACCTGATAGGAAGGGGCGATCAGTTTAGCGTCTGCTCCGGTGATCAAAGGCGTCCTTCACTCTGCTAGCTCCGAGAGGTGTTTAGGGTTGGGGATCCACTCTCCAATCCTCTCACTTCGTCTGCCTGTCAACACCGTCCCTCCACTGACCGTCCTCGTACCCCTGTCCACTTCCTGATCTGGGTTCCCTGCTGTTTACTCGCCTCTTCTGTCATCGGCTGTTTAGTTCATTTGGAACAAAGTTGGTGGAGAGGTTAGGTGTATTTGAGCTTCATCTAAACCTCGGTATCAGTTAGTTTTGCAGTCCGTGATCTAGTTCTAAACATTCAAAATGAGGTTTCTCTTTGAAATTACAGTAAAAGCTCTATGATCTGACGTATAACTATATACCAGACCGGAGAAATGCCGGGTTGATGAAAACGCCAAATTGGTAGGGGCGTGTCGTGGTATCCTCCCAGAACCACTCCTTGTATTCTCATTAAGATCTCGCAATAAACCACGGAACGAGGTGGCAGACGCAGGAGGTCCCAGGAACCTGGTGGGGATCCCCACCATCCTCCACCAGTATGGGGGATGGAGGGAGATAGCCCCAGGGGCTATAAAATCTCGACTCCTTCGCCTTCCAGCTCATTCTACGCTCTCCTCTAGTCGCTGACTACTCTCTCACCTCACTCCTCATCTCTCTCCTCAACCTAAAACATCCCGGGCATGGTGGTAGTCTCGCGCTATAACCAAACCAGGCAAACGCTTCCTAAAAGATCCCGGGCATGGTGGTAGCCTCGCGCTATAACCAAACCAGGCAAACGCTTCCCAAAAGATCCTGGGCATGGTGGTAGACTCTGTGGTATAACAAAACCAGGCAACGCCTCCTAAAAGATCCTGGGCATGGTGGTAGACTTTGCACTATAACCAAACCAGGCACATACCCTAAATCATCCCGGGCATGGTGGTAGTCTCGCGCTATAACCAAACCGGGCATAACCTATCCTAACCCCTCCCGTAGTGAATGTACGTCACCAATGCATTCACTACAGGGTGCATTAAAAAAACTCATTTAATAGTAAAATCTATGTTTATTACGCCAAATATGTACATTTTCATCTATTAGCTATCTATTTATTCATCATCCATTATCTATCATTCCTCATTTATTACTATTTATTTACTATCTATTAACTGGGTTTGCATTAGGTTTAAGCTAAATATCAAAAACGAAAGTGGAGCCTTCTCCTACACTTAATTTATTGGTGTATTTCATTGAGAAAACATGTCACAAAAAAGTATTCTGTAGCTTCTTTGCTTGGAATGACTCGTTTCCCCTTTCATGCTTCCCACTCGGCCTTCTCAAAACGCCTGGCTACTGGAGGGGCCGGGTTTTACGGAGGAGCCACTGTATCTGCTGTAATTTCATAGAGGGCTCGGTACGGATATTTGGAGAGCCCATCAGCTCCCAATCCACTATATATATATATATATGTACATTATATATAATATATAATATTATACCGGGTGGCCCACTTAACGCGCCCACACCCCCTCCACTACATATCCTCCTCTATTGGAGATGAAAGGAAGAGTTAAATGTGAACCACCCTTAATTTTGCTTCCGAGTCTGCAAGGCAGCGGAAGCTTTGTTTTCACTTTCGAAATGAAAAGTTTTTTTGTGCTCCAAAATCAAAATTTCCACTTGCATTTTGCGCTTTAGGGGCTGCTGAACAAATTTGGTTTCGTATCTGTCTGTCCACATTTCCTTGCCACAGCCATAACTTCCACAGTTTTGATCCGATTTCAATCAAATTTTCAGGAATTGTGTGGGTTTAGCGCTAGATGGTCCCCTATCAGTTTCATAATGATCGAATCAATAGTAGCCTCCGCGCAGGCGCTAACGTGATTCTCTTGTTTCGGTTATAACTCCATCAATTTTGAACGGATTTTGGCCAGATTTTCAGGGATAGTGCGGGTAAGGTCCCTTGAGTTCCCGTACGACATTCATTATTGAATCAGCGGTGGCATTGGCACGTGGCACTGGCACCGCGTACGTTCCAAACGTCGAGCATTCCACACCATAGAACTATAAACCTGGAAGGGCCTCTGCGTTGACGAATGGAATGACGGGCTCCGCACCCTGCTCAGCTAATGTGCTAAATTCTCTCCTGTTCACCCTAGGAAGTTGAAATTTGATAGGGACTCTTTGCGTTCTCAGTTCTATACGTGGACTAATTACTTTATCTTAAAGCATGAATACTAACTTCGAATTATTAAATATTATTAAATAACAGATAAATAATTCCGTTAATTAATCTGAACATTTAGGTCTTCTTTACGCTCACTGCGTAAGGGTTTTTCAGAATTGTCAAGGTTTGAAATTAGGTCCAAAGACATAAAACTTCAAAGAGTTGAAAATACACTTCTCCAGGGAATGTGAACGCAGATTTCGAAAACAAGGATTAGAGTTGAGGCAGACTTATTAAAAATTGGAAAATTTGTGAGTTTTATCGGCCAAAAACATAGTTTTCTCGAAAAAACCTTTTCTTGACAACATATTGAGCTAGGAAGGTGCAGTTGGAGACATGCTAAATTGACAAGAGTAAAACATACCTCATATTTTCTTTATAAGGTTCTCCTATTCTTTGGCTGGGAAGCACAATTTCAAAATAACTAAATTGGTAAATAAATAAATAATGGGATGAATGAAGAGATTTGATTGCTATTTGATGGGTAAAATGAAGATAATATATCTGCTGCTTGTGGATGTGGATGGATGATAGAATGAAGGAAGAGAAAGAAGGTCCTTGCTTCTGCCATCCAGGCCTACTCGGCTTATCTCGGGTACCCGGTTGAACTGATCCGAACGCTGCTGGTTCTCTCAACGGCAGAGGCCTTTCCAGGTACTACCTGGTAGGAGCCTTATGTACACCGCATTACCTTTGACAAAAACATTGGCTCACGGGTCGGTACAAAACGGGCTCAAGGGAGGCAAAATGTAGGTGTATAAGGGTTTAAATGGAGGAACTCGTCAGTTAGTCATAATGCGGTTTGATAAGCAATAATCGATGTATGTGTTTTCCTACTATTCTAAGCTAGTGCTGCATTTTTTGTGTAAAAATTACATCGGGTAATTAAGTACCTACATCAATACTAGAATAAAATTTACATTATAGTTCATGAAAAAGTAGGTACCTACATTAATACTGTCATCAATGAAAAATTTATTTATTATGTACCATTGTGCTTAATATTTTTTGCCACTTTATTAATTCCCTGATGCCAGAACGAATCTCTTGTGGAAGCATGACCCATGACCTTAACGACTTTCATCAGATCTAAATATCTCGTGTATGCATGTCACGTTTGTAAAAGCTGTTTTTGTATGTATGTCACGTTTTCAATCACGCCTAAACGTAGAAACTAGAGAACCGCCGTTTTTCCCGGCGAATTTTAGCCGTTGCGTGAGGGTAAATGGTGGGTTTAAATAGTTTTTGCCCCCGTGCTTTGTATTGCCCAAAAATAACGATTTTTTAATTTTTGGTTGCCCAGCATTCTATCGTCATGAGCATGGCGAACCGGTCATTTCTAATTTTCTGAAAATTTAATGGTGACATACTGCGAAGGCCACGAGGAAGCTTCTGTGCCATGTCCTTGGCAGTGTATTTTGCATAATGTCCAAAATGACATTTTTGTGCTCCGGCGCATTCGCTAAATGTGCGGTACATGCGCCAAGTTTTTTTTAACCCCCACTTTCTGTTTCAGATTCGAATCCTACGTGAAATTTCGTGAAAAAATTACCCATCACTCGAATTTATGAGTTCGCCAAAACAGGCGCTAATTGTGCTGTAAACGTGGAAAACCATTTTTTCGTGGATTACTCAATTACCACACGTAATAAATTATTTTCGGGGTATTTTTTCACTCTGGATGACGTGGTGAAGTCTTTTTTCAGTAAAGACGAGCTATTCCAATCGAACCTACATACCTGGATTTTTAGACGTACCTAAACAAAGATTAAGCATTTCCTAATTGGCTTGGCTGAAAAATCAGCTGACTATCACTTGATGGATCATTTTTTTCATAAAATTTCACGTCGAAAACGAAACTGAAATAAAAACGGGGGGGGGGTTACCATTTGAAAAAACAAAGTTAGCGCACATTTAGCGCATGCGCCCGAGCACAAAAATGTAATTTTTGAAATCTGCGCAAAAAAATAAGGGGGGTTCACATTTAACTCTTCCTTACATCACCAATATTGGAGGATATAATGGGTGTTAAGTGGGCCACCCGATATAGTATATCATACATATATATTAGTAGTATATTTCACGTAGTAGTAGGTAGTATATTATACACCTTTGTATTTGTATTACCTTTAGACACGCTACTTTCATATCTGCCATGTAACAGGTCAAAAATCGGAAATGCGATGTTCCCTCTGCCATTCCGATAAAATAATATATAATTTCTAAGATGTGTTCGTCGCTTCCCCTGTTGAAACGTTCAGTAAATAGATTTTTATGTGAAATACACTGCTACCTACCAGAGTTTACAGCGTGCGGGTCGCGTAATCCCCATCGATAAACATGAGAGTTCGGTTTCCATGCAGTAGAGGCTGTAATTGGAGCCTGGTCTAGAGAGGTTATATTTGGGTTACGAAGTTACTTTCGTATCGGTTTCTCGTCTTAGTTTCACGCAACCTTGCTTGAAAGAAAATACCTTAGATCTTTAGTGATTCTTTCTCGAACAGTAAAGTTGAGAAGGCAATCACTAGAGTGCAACCTTTTCAGGCGATTCGGTGTTAGTTTGTACCTGACCTCTACTACCTACATAATCTTATACGTTTCCTTTCTTCCCCAAATGAATACTGAGTTTATCGCAAGGCAGTGAGGAAGCTGTCTGGAACGTGGGGATAATTCAGACCCTGAATTTACAGGGTAGGTTGGTCTTCATTCCTTGGATGAGTATGAGTACTTATTAGTCAGTCATTCAGTAAATTTCATCAAGAGTTTGCTCTAGTAAGAAGGATATTCTTTTTCTGAGCACCCGCTAAATGGTCTTTCTCAGAATGACCATTGTACAACGCTCCACATCTACCATCGAATTTAAATGTTTTTTAAAATCCGTGACCAGCATTTTTTGGGAGGCCAGGGCCCTCCATGGGCTGTAGCGCCAAGAGGTAAGGTGACCAGCATTGTAATACGAAGAGCAAGCATTACCCAGTGTCCTACGTGGATCCACCGCGCGCGTCTGAGCGTTCGGGCGTTGGCGCGTTGAAGACGCAAACCAATGAAAACCATGGAAATTGTCACGTGATTCGGGTGGCGCGTTGTCGCGACAGCGTTGAACGCTTCGGTTTGATTTCCAAACTAGTTTGATTTTTACCGTCAACGCCTCGCGTCAAACGCCGCGTTTGATTTGTTTATCTCGTTTGTTCTGTTAATTGCTGTGTAGAAGACCGTGTTTTTGTGTATTTTGTGTGATGGAAATATTAATTGCAGAAGTCCAAAAGCGGCCGTGTCTTTGGAATAACCGGTCGGAACACTATAGAAATCGTGGTTTGGTGCAAACTGCTTGGGACGAAATGTCGCAGCAATCTACGATGGCAAGCAAGTACCCCCCCTGTGTTCCTACGTTTAATGAGATGTTCAAAAAATAATAATACGTGATTTTTAGAAACAAACTGTATTTGGTCCTACTCTTTTTTTTTCAAGTCTCCTAGAATTATACAATATCAACTAGTAGTGGTAGGACAACGTTGGCTCAGAAAATATTGCATAAATGTCTGCCTGATACTTGAACGTAATCAAAAATAACAGTAAAAATAAAAGAACAGGTGACAGAATACTTGACAGTCGGCGTCCACTGAAATACGAAGCGTCTCGCGTTTTCACGTAGGACGCCTTTTTTTCGCCGCGCGGCATGACGACGCGATTTGTGTGAACGCGCGAAAGCTCCGACGCGTTGACGCGCGCGGCAGATCCACGTAGGACACGGCCTTAGGCAGTAATTTCGAATGAGAACTAGCATCTCAAGCATCAACAGCATCTCAAGTGTCATTGTAGCTGCAGCATGTAACAGCATCAGATCATGTAGCTGCATTAGCCAACGAAATCACGAAATCCATGCGCTACATTCTGGTGCTACGAAGTTGGCTAACGAAAGAAAACCTTAAAATGGTGTATTATGCTCATGTATAATAATAGCATTTTAACTTATGGTATCATTTTCTGGGGAGGTACTTATGCGTCTACCTTTAATAGTATAAACATAGCAATGAATACAGTTTTAGAATTGCAACTAATTCCCATAAACGTACTTGAACTATTTACCTGTACAAAAATGTCGATTTTCTCACCCAGAATGGCTTGTATTCACAGAACTGTCTTATATGCACATAAGCACCTGCGTTTATTTACTAAGCAAGCGGTGATTAGATCGACGCGAACAAATGCCAACTATGTCCTCCGAATACCACAGGCACATAATGATTTCTACACTAGACAATTTCCATGGCTAGCTCCAGCCCTATTGGAACAGTTACCGCTCCTAACCAAGACTTCAACATCAACCGGAAAATTTAAAAAACTAGTTCTAGCATATTTTGAGCTTGAAAATAACGAAAGTATTGTTGCAAACAAGTTTAAATTATGATAAAAATACAAATCAGCCTTCGAAGCTATTTTTCCTATTTGGTATTGAATATAAACTAAGTGTATTTACTAACTACTTAGGAATAACCTGTAAATACGTTAGCTCTTGATCAGTATAACTCATTCTCCAAACACTTACGGTGTGCTTTGTCATTGAAGCTGCTGATACATACATAAATATGTATGTCACTGACCTTATGCTCATCAACCAACATAAGTTTAGAACTTGTATTATGTATATAGACTCTCTAAAAATCATTATATTATTATTTTGTTTATAAAGTTTTTGCTGAATAAAAAAATTGAAATTGAAATTGAATTTTGATCAGTTGTTGTCTGGCTCTCGGACTGTTCACATCGTGCCTCCGTCCTCGTCTGATTGTTGTTGGTCTTATCGCGCTTATTGTTATCGAGTTTGTTAGCCGTGCGTAGATGCAGTGCGTGGCATGTTCGGACCCGCTGTTGCGGGAAGATTCAATGAAATGCAGCGGCAAGTGTGCAGGTACCTTTCATTATTCATGTTGTTCGATAAGGGAGTCGAATTTCCGTACTATGACAACGGAAAATAAAAAGAAATGGAAATGTCTAAGTTGCAAAAATTCAACTGAACCTACTACTAAAGGCAAGATTGAACTGGCTTCGAAGGCGGGTGCTATTGATGATTCAGGTGATGTTGACGATATGAGGTCGCTAGGGAGAATGGTCAGAGAAATAAATTGCAAACTAGGCAAACTGATGCCACTCAGTAATCAGATTCAAGAATTGCAGAAGTCGATCGAGTTCATGGGATCTCAGTTTGACACCTTCGTGGAGGAAATCAAGATTATAAAGGAAGACATGGATCGTATTAAGAAGGAAAATGTTGAACTTTCTTCGAAAATGGAAGTTTTAGAGGCTAAGATTGATAGTCTTGAGATGGAAAAACGGAAGAGTGTGATTGAGGTCCACGGAATCCCGGAATCAAAAAATGAAAATTGTGGAGAAATAATTAAAATGATAGGAGAGAAACTGGATATCTCTGTTACTCCCAAATTCGCTTATCGAGTCGGTCGCGTCGTCGCCAATCGCCCTCGCATAATCATATCGGATGTAGCAGATGAATCAATCAGGGTCGGTCTATTGAAGGAGTCAAAGGAGAGGAAGCTCAGTGCGAGCAGTGTGAATTCTTCCTGGCCACAATCCCCACTCTACGTCAATGAGAATTTAACCAGCTATCAGAGAAGTTTGTTTTATAAAGCCAAAATGTTTGCCAAAGAAAATAACTATAAGTATGTATGGGTGCGTAACGGTAAAGTTATGATTCGCAAATCAGACGGAGAAAGGTTGAGAATAGTTCGTAGTATAAATGATTTTTCCAAGATTGCACTGTAAGGTGCAATGAAATGGGGCAGAATCACTGAGGCTGTATTATCGAATTCTTATGGATGTTTCTGATTGTTTAACTTCTATTGCTGGGGAATTTGAAGACTTTTGCGATGACACATGTGTTCTGAATTCTTTTTTGGAAGATGCTTCTCTTTCGATTTGTCAGCAGAACATTCGAAGTATACAGCATAACTTTGACGAGTTTATTACTTCGATTGCTTCATTAAAAAATAAACCCAACATTATTGTATTGTCTGAAATTTGGTATAATAAATACGTTGATTATAAAAATTTATACAACATTCAAGGGTACCATTTGCATAATACAGAAACTCATTATAATCAAAATTGTGGCATTATAGTATATACAGATAGTTCCATAAATATTAAGGAAGTTAGGGAGGTTAGTATACGTAATGCTTCAGTATTGTTGTTGAAATGTGACCAGAGGGGTCGGGAACTGTGTTTGGTTTCAATCTATAGGTGTTACTCGTCAGATGTGGATATTTTTATTAATGATTTGGTCTCCGAACTGGACTCTATTTTTAGTTCCACTAATGTTGTTGTGTGTGGAGACATAAATATTAATATAATGGCAAGTGATGCTCATAGATATAATTATGTTTCGAAATACCTTGATCTACTGACTTCATATGGTTTTGTTAGTTTGATAAACACGCCGACTACAGCGAAGTCGTGCTTAGATCATGTTTTTGTAAAAATGGAGCGTTCACTGCTGAGGAACTGCAGGGCTTGTCAGTGGTTAAGTAATGTAACTGACCATAATGCAACTTTTTTGAAAATCAGGAGTAGCTCGAAAGATGAGATTGATGTATCTGTTCCCGCAATCACTCGTTGTAGTCGGTTGAATGAGAAAAAACTAATGGATAATCTTGAAAATGTGAAATGGGACAACGTATATGCGATCACCGACACGAATTTGGCATTCAATGAATTCATTAACATTTTGAATGCAGTAGTTGATTTAAGTTATGTAGCTGTCACTAGAGACCTTACAAGAAAAAATGTTAAAAAACTGAAGCCGTGGATTACAACGGGATTGGTCACGTCAATTAATAAAAGAGATAAACTAGCGAAGAAGAGTAAAAAGCAACCTTTTAACACCCACCTAGCTGATTATTTAAGAAAATATACCGCCAGGTTGAGAAATTTGGTTCAATTTAGTAAGCAGGCATATTACAGAAATAAAATTGTGATGGCGGGCAGTTGCCCGAGAAGAATTTGGAATGTCGTCAAGGAGGTGTCACAAAGTAACCTAGGAGACATTCCCATCGGTAGGTTGAATATTCATGGCGAAGTGGTTACCAACCCATCTGTAATTGCTGATAAATTTAATGAGTATTTTGCAAATGTTGGAAAATCACTCTTTAGTAATTTCAAGAATTTTAATCCTGGAGCATATCTGCCAAAAAAAGTGAATTCCATTATGAAGTTCAAGCCAGTCACTCTTGATGACGTCCTTAAATGTGTTGGTGATTTGAAATCGGGAAAAGGGTCTGGTCCTGATATTTTCAACTCTGATATTACAAAGAAGATAGTAAAATGGATAGCAGAACCACTGGTTTATTTGGTTAACCTTAGCCTTGTAAATGGAGTCTTCCCCGATGCTTTAAAGTTAGCTAAAGTCAGGCCTCTTTTCAAAAAGGGTTCTCGGAATGTTCTTGAGAACTATCGCCCAATCTCACTGTTGTCAACCTTCTCGAAAATTTTTGAAAAATTAGTCAAGCGGCAGCTCTTAAATTATTTGGATGAAAATGATATCCTCTCAAATGATCAATTCGGTTTCCGAGGTGGGCGTAGCTGCCAGGACGCAGTGTCAATGCTGAGTTCTCGGATTAGTGGGGCCCTCAACGCGGGGATGAAAGCAATAAGCATCTATTTTGATCTCACTAAGGCTTTTGATTCATTGAATCATGAGCGTTTACTGGAAAAATTGAACCAGGTTGGACTGATTGATGTCGTTGGACGCTGGTTCTCATCTTATCTTACTGATAGAGTTCAATTTGTGGACATTGATGGGGAACGTAGTGGACTGGCTTCGATTTCTATGGGAGTACCCCAGGGCTCTGTACTTGGACCTATCTTGTTCATTTTATACATTAATGATGTCTTTCACTTGAATATTGAAGGGTCCCTCATTGGTTTTGCGGATGATTTGGCTTTGGTAATTATTTCTGATTCGTGGGAGAGTGCCCATCACCTTGCTGCTCGTGGTGTGTCTGTTATATCGGATTGGTTTGATCAAAACGCGTTGACCGTTAATAAACAAAAAACCGCATACATTACACACTCCATTACGGAGGTGGGGCAGCCAGTTTTCTCTGAGGTTCCTTTCCATGATCATTGTCTGGATTCTGGCCTGTATGGATCCTGTTCTTGCCCACGCCTGCAGCGAGTGGAGTGCCAAAGATACTTAGGTGTATCTATTGATAGATTTTTAAAATGGAGATCTCATATTTTACAGATTAGTAATTCAATTAGACGATCCACTTTTATATTTTCTTTTCTCAATAAGGTCCTCCCGTTGTCTGCCATTAGAATGACATTCCATGCTTTGGTGTATTCCATTTTGACATATTGCATTCCTCTGTGGGGTGGAGCCTATCAGGCGAGTTTTCACTTAGTAGAAGTGGCTATAAAATCTGTTATGCGTTTTATATTTAGAACTGGTTACCAGGGCCATACGAAACCACTATTCTTAAAACTGAATATTCTCCCTCCCCGACTTATTTATGCGTCAAAACTGCTACAATACTATTACAAGTACTGTCTGCCTCATGTGGCTTGTTCTAAAGGAATAACTAGGCTTCATTCCAGCGTTGTGGTCCCCATACCCGTACCAAAGTGTGATTTCTTCACGAGACAAGTCTCTTACTTGGCGCCCAGATTTTTCATGGAGCTCCCGCATCACATTAAGATGTTGGACAAGTTTGAATCGTTTAAATCTAGTGTTAATATCTTTATCATGAACCTGTATAGACAAGATGCAAGCATTCCATTTCTCCGTTTATTATGCTGATGTTGTTTTTGCAATTGTACATGTGTTCTCACCTTGTTCTTTTTCTGCTCTTTCGGTTGATTTCTAATAGGTGTATATTTTTTCTCCAAGGACGGTGAATTGTTTTCTCGCTAAGGCATGTTAAATTTTTCATACTTTGGTTTTTTTTTAAAGACAGCAACTCCTGGTCTCCGGACAATTTTTATAAATTATGGAGACCAGTGATTGCCTTACTGTGTTAATGTATCATTTAAAATTGTATAATTTATTCTCAATTGCGAGGAGGTATTCAATACTCTCATTATTTGTATTCTCATTATGTATGTATGATTTGTTCAATAAAGGCTTGAAATAATAATAATAATAATAAAAAATTGAAAACTTTCATTTCGTTGCATTAAGAAAAATCCACGATTAGGTCTCTGGTTTTAGGATTAAATCAAGTGGGGTCGCTAGTCAATTGGTGGAAGTTTTCCGGTCATAACACGAGTTTTCGACACCTGGGACGTTTTTTTTTTCTTCAGATTCTACACCCATAATAAGGCGGAGTATCTTCTTTGTACTTAGTGCAGCATGACCATATGAGAGTTTTTTTAAATATTCAATCCTCTTTACCATTTTTTTGGTGATTCATTAGCAACTTTGATTATTATATATTTTCGTTTATTATTTTCAATAGGTACACCATTGGAATCGAGCAAGAAAAAAAAAAAAAGCTAACCCCCCCCCCCCAAATTTGATGGTTTACGTTCCAAGGTATCCGAAAATGCAATAAAAATATTTTTGTCTGTCCGCCGTACGCCGTAAGGGCCACTTTTCTTAGTTACCATGAATACAAATTGATGAAATTCGGGTTATAGGTTCCGTTCGGGGTCTAGTTGGTCCTCGAAGCTCGGCGTTACTGTCAGTAATCTCTAAGGGGTTCAAAGTAGGGGTTGAAATTTTCAGAACGCCGTAGCTCGAAAACTTCCGATAGAAGGGTATAGTTTTTTTACGATATTAAATTTGTCATGAGCTAAACAATTTTTTGAGACCACCCGGAGCATTGTACGTCCAGCCGTTCGTGTGCACCAAAAAGCTTCGTCAACTCGTGAATCAAACGGTATAAATCCGGCCGGGATATCATCACTAAGGAGCACCTGATTATAACCAAGGATGGCTGTATGAAGTCGAGTTGGTTGTTCTGCGATATTATTTCATTTGATAAGTGATGGACTATTGGATTTTGTTGGTAGGTCCTTGTGAAACTTGAACAAACTTTGATGTATTATTGATGGGTAAATTATTACACAACGGTAAATTATTACACAACGGCAAATTATTACACAACGGTAAATTATTACATAACGGTAAATTATTACACAACGGTAAATTATTACACAACTGTTCATCTACCAAGAAGGGGCTGGATTTTTTTGGTAGGTACTTGTGAAACTGGAACAAACTTTGAAGTATTATTGATGGGTAAATTATTACACAAGATCACAACGGTAAATTATTACACAACGGTAAATTATTACATAACGGTAAATTATTACACAACGGTTCATCTACCAAGAAGTGGCTGGATTTTGTTGATTGGTACTTTTGCTACTTGACCAACCGTTGAAGTATTATTGATGGGCAAGTTATTACACAACGGTTCATTATAATTGACCAGAGGGTAGGTACTGACCACAGAAAACAGTGATCTACGCAGAAGGGGCATCTATTTCACTCCACATCAACAACTCCTTTTCACTCATTTTCCTTCAAAACTTCATTATTTGCGTTTCTTTTCGCCATTTTAGTTACTGTTTGTCATCGAAATAATTATTTTAGCAACATTTAACTCGTGATTTAGATAGGTACCTAGTAACGAGTACGGGGTTAGGTACTAACCTGCGGAGGGTCTGCGATCTACATAATGTGTATAGAATAGCTCTTTATATTATGTAATATAAAGGGTTATCTATATTGAGAGCTGTAGTCTGTAACAGAAGGGTATTCTGTACAAAATAATAAACCGTTGTGCAGGGATTTGCAGCGTTTTAAGTAGCAAGTCACATAACGGAACGTGATATATGAGGAAACAGTCAATACAGCACAGTAATACCAAGAGCCCTGTCTGAAATGACCAGGTGATTGGATGGCGATGTAATTTAACGAAGTAACTTCTTCTTCATTCCATCCTCACAGAGTGAGTTGAGTCCTTACGCAACTCCACGAAAGCCTTCCAGATAAAGCCGTTCACAATAACCAATTAGCGCCGTCTCGCCGTCAACGATGTTTTCGAGGACAGAGAAGGAGCCCCTATTAGCCTTCAGCTCGTGGAACGCTCATCCCCGTTCCGTGAGCCGGGAGCCAATGGAATGGAACGGGGAGAAGTGATTACTTCCAAAGAGGCACAAGCGGGCTTTGGTGGGGTTTTGGTCCGTAAAAGCGGGAGCATCTCGCGTCATTTCTCCCAAACAGAGCGAGTCATCGTAAAGGAAATGGGGACGGCTGCATTTCGAACGCAATCGGCGCTGGGTCCCCTCTAAGCTGTAGATTAGAACGATCCTTCCGTAATTCCGTAGACTACTGACGTATACTGGAAGTTCTAAATCCTAAAATGAACTCTTTCTATGTCCAACGACACAGAATACATTGGATTCCTACGGCATGTCCTGAAATAATCTTATTTTGATATCACAATACAACGAACTAAATCACTCGCGAAGAAATCGTGGAAACCCATTTCAAAGAAAAACGGAGTTATTGAAAACAAGAACAAGCCCCCTGGACCCCCGGATGCTTACTGCTTAGAGCCTACGGCTAAAATGATTTCACTTCGTCACCAGGATACAACCAAGTGACAACCAAACAAGCGTCATTGTTTACTATCCATTTATAACATCCATTTATATAGTTATAGTATGAAACTACGAAATAAATACCAAGAACAAATACGAAATAAATTCGTGATAAATCAAGAGCTTTCCAACGAATGGAAAACGATTTTTGTCCGATGAAAATGAAAGAAGTTTCATTTCCCTAGCAACTACTCGGTTGTACGTGAAAATCATCGTTAAAATTTCGTGACACCTCCGCGTGACATTTTTCGGCTAGTTAGTCCAAGGCTAAAGCATGTTCCATGCTAAAATAGTCTATTTCCACTAATACACGAAAAACGCAAAAACCACTGTTAAACCGGTTTCGGTGATAAAACCATCGTCAGTAACACACAATAACTGAAGGCACATTGGAGAGGTGACCTTATAAATAGTCAAAAAGTGAAATGTGGTCGATTGGGATTGGTTATGAAGAAGAATGGTGAAGGGAACAAAGGAAGGGGGGTCGATTCTGATTGGTTGTGAAGAAGAATGGTGAAGGGAACAAAGGAAGGGGGGGTCGATTCTGATTGGGCCCAGGAAGAGAATGCCAAAAAGTGAAAGGAACAGGAGGTGAAAGGGTGGGGGAGAGGGAGAAAGAATAAAGGAACATGAAAAAGATTTCAGGGATAATAAGGGTGATTCGGCCTTTGCACGTCTCTTGAATGACTCCAGTCATAGCTTCAATTTTGATCTTGCAGACAGACAGTTCATTGAATATCTTCATTTTTGCCCAAAAGGGAGCATGTTGGATGCACTTGAAAATTTCGAAATTGTGATAGGCTGGGTAAATCTTTATCTTTATCTTTGGCTGGGTTTCTTTTTATCAAGTTGTTCTCCATTATTGCGTTCATTTCTGTAACAGCTTGGTTCCACCCCTCTCCCCCACCCTTTCACCTCATGTTCCTTTCACTTTTTGGCATTCTCTTCCTGGGCCCAATCAGAATCGACCCCCCTTCCTTTGTTCCCTTCACCATTCTTCTTCACAACCAATCCCAATCGACCACATTTCACTTTTTGACTATTTATAAGGTCACCTCTCCAATGTGCCTTCAGTTATTGTGTGTTACTGACGATTGTTTTATCACCGAAACCGGTATAACAGTGTTTTTTTGCGTTTTTCGTGTATTAGTGGAAATAGACTATTTTTTCAATAACTCCGTTTTTCTTTCACAATACAATACTGCTATGGTCTCTACGTCTCTGAGTGATAGGACGACTTTAATTTCCAACTCACTGTACCACAATACGCAACAAATCCAAAGCATGAGGATATAAGAGTATAAATAATGTATAATGAAAACACAGACATATGTTCGACGCTAAGTTTTAAAACAAAAGTTTAAAGATGATGATATAAAAGGTATGAAGAGTGAAACGAATGATGATATAAACGTATCACTATTCCTCCATGTTCTTCCATTACACCCAACTTGCATTGGGACACGTACTTCTTGTGAGCTATGGTTATTTCCGCGTTTGCTCGCTCTGTTAGTGAGGTACTTTTACAAACCCTCTATTGAAATTTATGTGATATCTATTGTTAAGTTGTGATTTTCGAATTTTTGAAGCGAAAGTTCGCAAGAAAAGGGTTATGTATATTTATATATCCTTGTTCTTGCTTACTTTTACTCATTTCAGCGACCGTCTAACCTGACATTATCGAATTAACTTGTAAATTGGGTATGCGCTTGGGTCACAGTAGCTAATTAAGCTAATTAACGAAACTAGATTTCATTCTGAGAACTTTGACACCATCGGCACTGTCCTTCAGTAAGTAATTATTTTTCTATGATTTTTCAATGTTTCCAGGAGTTCTGACGTCGCGGAGGGCAGAGAGGTCCCGCCCTGGCGAGAGGGGTGCAATGGCGTAGGAACCTCTAGGATCTTTGAAAAACGATAGAAAAAGAATTAGTTATCGTAGGACAGTGCCGTTTGTGTCAAAATTCTTAGGATGGAATCTACTTTCATTAAAAAAATAAAAAATTAAAAAATGGAATAAATACGTGCGCAGACCCCATTCAGATACAAAATCTGATCCTCTTTACATCACCCACAAATTCAACGGTTTTGCGGAAACAACCAAGCTAACCCGTAGTTGTTTATTTGTTTGTTGCAGCACCTCCTCCAATGATCTCATTTCCCGTCGTGGAGTCTTCAGCCGTCGCCATTACGGAAGTGTAGAACTTGTGAGTACCTATTTCTACTAAATTCTTTGAACATTGAACTAATGCTCCTACGAACAAACTAGAATACATTACCTACTTTACAGACATTTACTGACAGTTCTAACAATCCCATGTGCCAACTCGTTGAAGTTGGTTCCACGACTCCGTCCTTCTAAAACCGTGAACCGTCAAAATCTGTTCCCAACCTAAATACTTATTTTGCAGAAAATACACTTCATTGTATTTCCACAGGTGTCATTTACTTAATATTATTTCAAGAATCGTTTCAACAGCCGTTTCCTATGTTGTTTGTACATTTACAGGAAGAAGTACTGGTAATTGAATTGTCAATTTTTTTTTTTACACTGTTATCAATTTTTTTAAAACTTTTTTACACACTTTTTTACACAGCGTATCGTAGTGCCACGCCATATTGGATAATTGCCCCTTACTTCATAAACATCCCTACCTGACATCATCCAGTGAACAAGGTTGATAGATGTTTGGGCTTCGTGACCCACCTCATCGTGACACTACTTATCTTGCAAGTTATTAATGATGTGAAAATTCGGCAACACGGACTTACTTACTTCTTGAGGTGTAAAGAAACGGCAATGTATGGTCGTATTAGAATTTGGATTTCCAACGTCATCCTTCCCGCATCGAATGGTAAAAGAACAAACGTGATTTGGAATTTTAAAACAGAGATATTACTTTGCAAAAGGTGCTCAGACCTTGGACTCTACAAATCCCTGGAGATGTCGAACTTTTCTGACTTAAAAACTTACAACGTAGTGGTGGGCATTGAAGATTGGTAAATTTAGGTTATTACTATTACGCCATTTTTACGGGTATAAGTATGAAAATATCGTAAGGTATAGGTATTGATACTGAGTATGAATATTATGAACGGCGCCAAGACTTTGATTCTCCACCAGCAAAGCCACACATGCCACCCACTATCGTCATGTCCGGGAATAGAAGTAAAGAAGGAACAGTAAACTGCGAGATATTGGTTGGTGGTAAACAGATAACATTATCATAAACCACAGTAGAGAATGGTGTAAATAATAGTTACCTTCCTAAATTAGATAGGTCATGATGGTGTGTAACGGTAAGCATATATAACTGGTGTGGACGAATGTAAAACTAGGTAGGTAGCTATTTCCACGCTAGAAGAGCGTTTTTCAATCGACCGACGCTCAGATACTCAAACAGAAGTTTTTCTAAGGTGTCAAAAACCCTTCCTCTTCCCAATGGTCTTTAGGTGGTAGAATCTATTTAGTTGATAAGGTATCTACCTGTATATGGTTATTGTAACTGTATAGATGATCTGGTTCTACGTAACCACAGGTTCAACGATCCTGCTAATTAGGAATCACGTTTGTACACGGAGTTGTCCTTCTTTCGGTCTAGTTCTTTCAGTCATGTAATAAGCCAAAAAAAAAAATCCCAAAAAAATCCTAAAATCCTTTAAAAAAATCCTAAAATCCTATAAAATCCTAAAATTTAGGAACTGTGGTTACAAGAAAACTGAAGTCTGAATGAAACTGAAAACTGAATCTGCTTACTTATCCGTTTCAGAGGATTCTGAATCGAATACTGAATTTCAACCGTTTTCATGTGTACGTGTAATATTTTTCCTTGAAAACACTCTATTCTGGGGATTATCAGAGTGGTTTCGTTTTTCGTTCCACAACCTGTCAAGTGTCATCTGCCCGCACTTTAACTGCAAATTCTGCTCAACGTTGCATTCCTCTTGATTCCAGTTGCCTCAGATTGAAGCCAACGGTCAGGATGCTGTTGGTCGAAGATTCCGCGTCGAATCCGGAGAAAGTGTTGGTAAAGATGAGGTGAGCATGAAACAGAAAATCCTCCTTCCAACTCCAAAGTATTTTACGTTAATGTTTAAAATTACACAAATCGGCCTTTTTCGTGTTTTACAGATGTACGGTTCCCCTAGCACTCCCGTTCTCGAAAACCCGGAGTACCAAACACGGTGGTACTTCAAATATTTCCTCGGCAAACGTAAGTCTCAGTGATCAAAATAAGACTGTGAATTTTGTATTTTACAATATTCTGGTATTTCCAATATCTGGCATTACACCTAATCTTCATTAGGCACTGATGAGTGATGTAGTAATAAACTGCGGAGTCGCTTCTTGTTGGTTAATGTTTCCTTTCCGATGTTCTTTAGTTCACCAAAATTACGTTGGCGTGGACTCGGAGAAGATGCCGTTTTTCCTTAGCGTAGTCCTCAGCGACAGCAACACCCAATGCGTCCACCAGTACAGAGTCATCCTCTGGAAGAAAACTGTAAGTCGAAACAGCTATGATTGTTGCATGTGATGTTATTTACCTTTATCACGTACAGTCGACAGTTGTGAAATAGGTCAATAGCTGCTGCACTGCTTGACAGTGTCGCTGATTGCTTACTTGAAAACTGGAGGTTTTCAAAGGGGCCTTGTGCATCTGCATTGATAATCTCGAGCGGTCATAGACAAAATGATAAACTTCGATTTAGTGGGCTAATAAAAAATATAGTTTCCTTATCCCACTGCCGAAATCATCGCCACATAATTTCAGATTGTGATGAAATGAGATATTTGAAGCTGTTTTGACGGAAATCAATCAATTCAGGGGGGCCAAGCAAGGAAGGATCAACTTCAAATTAGGTTTGGCACCCCAGGCTGTCTATTTCTGTATTCTACCTTCCGAGTTGTTTTTCGTACGTTACTGTAACTTTTTTTTGGTTTATTGTTCTGTGAATAATACACATATGTATTATCTTAGCAAAAAATATTTATAACACCCCCTCCAATGTTTTTCTTTTGCGTTTAGAGCTGCGTAGATTCCAAAAATGCAATGTCTGTCCGCCGTACGCCTTGCGCTGTCCACCGTATCATGCATAACTACTTCATTTTCGGTATAAAAATTCGTTCTTTCGCTGCAAAGCCCTTGTCACATGGGTTTATTATTCTATCGGACATACCTACCAGTAGAAATTTTGGTTGTTCATTTATTGTTTCTTTTCATGCGCAGTAATTAAAATAGCTATAATTCTGATGGTTTCCACAAATTTTGGCCCCTAATTTTTTTTCAAATCAATCAATTTTTTTATTTCAAATTATCTTTGATCATTGATAGTGCCATTTAATTATCTTGATTCACCTGTTGGTACGTTTTATAGTGTTATACAAATTGATGGTGATTTCAGACAATTTCCCAGGTTTTTGACTCATAAAAAATTAATTCTGGGAGGTAAACCTTCGTTGCAACCTCAATTCTTCGCTCTTTGGTCGAAATCGACTTCATATTCAGTCTTCTCGTCCTAAAAAAACATGGAAAAAGATATCTCAAAAGCTCATTTTACTAAAACACCAAAAAACCCTATTTTTACACCGAGTTTTCACCCATAACACCCCTGGGCATATTCCGATCGGGCTGCAAAGTTTCGGGGCACAACTAGGGCTCAAATAGAGCCTGTGTACGAAAGAACGAATTTTTTAGACCGAAAATGAAGGACATATGCGTGATACGGCGGACGGACACTGCTTTTGGTTTATTATTCTGTGAATTTATTATACCTATGTATTTTCTCAGCCAAAAAATTTTATAGCACCCCCTAAAAATGTTTTCTTTTCCGTTTCAAGGTGCCTAGATTCAAAAAATGCAATGTACGTCCGCCGTCCGCCGTATCACGTGTACCGGCTTCATTTTCGGTCTAAAAAAGTCGTTCTTTCGCACACATGCTCCATTTGGGCCCTAGTTGTGTCCCGAAACTTTTCAGCCCGATCGGAATATACCCAGGGGTGTTATGAGTGAAAATGTGGTTAAAAATAGGTACTTTTTGTCTTTTAGCAACATGTTAGTAACATGAGCTTTTGAGGTATGTTTTCCATGTTTTTGGGGACGAGAAGACCAAATATGAAGTCGAATTTGACCAAAGAGTGGAAAATTGAGGTTCTACCAAAGATTCAGCTGCCAAAATTGATTTTTATGAGGCAAACATCTGGAAAATCGTCTGAAATCACCATCAATTTGTATAATAACACTAGAGGTAGTATATTAGCATGTGAATTAAGATTATTAAATAGTACCACCAATGATCAAAGATGATTTGGAAAAAAAAGCGTACCTTATGTGTTTTGGGGGCCAAAATTGGTGGAAACCATCAGAAATAGCTATTTCAATTATTTCACATGAAAGAAACAATAAATGAACAGCCAACATTTCTGTAGGTATGTCCAATAGAATAATAAACCCATGTGACGAGGACTCTGCAGCGTTTTTGGAATCTACGCGCCTTGAAACGGAAAAGAAAGAATTATGAGAGGGTGTTATAAAAATTGTTTGCTGAGCGAATACATAGGTGTATTATTCACAGAATAATAAACCAAGAGGAACGCAATTCGTGTTTTTGGGGGCCAAAACTGGTGAAAACCATCAGAAATAGCTATTTCAATTATTTCACATGAATGAAACAATGAATGAACCAGCCAGTATTTTTCTGTAGGTATGTCCAATAGAATAATAAACCCATGTGACAAGGAATTCGCAGCGTGTTGTTTTTTTTAAACTTTTATATATTTATTTTTTTCAAAGCGCATTTTGAATCTTAAATGACGCCTAATTACTTTGCTTCCTTCGTTCCGATTCTGCGATTTTCAGTAATACCTATCCAGTTTCTCGGGTGTATGATTCCATCAAAAGTTTGTCCAAAAACAAATTCAGATCGCATTGACTTGCAACAGCAAGCGGGGGCTTGTTTTACCACCAAGTTTCCGGTTTGTCGACTGTCATCGTTTGCTTGCTTCGATTAGCCAGAACTTTGTTAGGTATCGAGTGAACTGGAAGGTGAATTTAGATGCGTCCGAATGTGATGGGGACTTCATGCATAATTTTGGACCTTTCCACGGTTTACTGATCTTAAACTATGAATTATTCATTTCCAGTTGTAATTCAGTCCATTTTTAACGTTCCGCTTGAAATTGAAGGTTCGTGAAGGAGAGTAGGGCCAAAACGATTTATTTAGAGAACTACTACGAGTAGGTGGACGACTTTCCCACTTTGATTTGAGTGTTCGAACATACTTGAAGTTAACCATTCCAAATTATTCGTTTAATACTTCAAGTCAACTGCACTTGAAGTTAACTGCACTACATTGCACATTATCATTCGTTGCATATGGCGTGTCGCAAAATAACTATCCTCTAAAAATGACTTCTTCCTGTTGACAACTTCTCAACAGCTACTTCGGGTATGTTCCTTTTACAAAAAAAAACTCGTCACTCAACAAGACGGTTTGACGAGCATGGCACCTTGATTTAGCCGACGATGGGTACAGTATCGTCGACAATCGACTTTGAGTTGCGCGTTTTTGCTCACCTTTGGAGGAAACGAATAGCAAACTTGCACAACACGACTAGTCGACACATTGTCCAAATCGTGATTTACACCGTCACAAACTGACCTTTCGGATGAATTTATAATTTGTAACGACCATCATGCTAAAGCCGCTGTCAGCGAACAACTATATCTGCCAATAGTTGAACTCAAGATGATTTTTCAACCGATCAGCTCGGTGAATTGCTTGTCAAAACAGCATGCTTTTGGTACGCTTGGTAACTCATGGTGATGTTTCAGTGCTCCCATTCCAGATGACTGAGACATCAGCCTCGCATCAACCCTTGTCATCAAAGTATATTCCCTAATTGATTTTGTACAATTCCTTAGCTGTAATTTCAATAAAAGCCAAAAGTATTACGTAGGATTTTGATGAACTGAGGTTTCAAGGCCAATTGAGTAGAACACACCTTTTGTCACATGGGTTTATTATTCTATCGGACATGCCTACAGAAATGTTGGCTGTTCATTTATTGGTTTATTATTTTCAATAATGAACCATTGGAATCGAGCATGAAAAAAAAATTTCTTACCCCCCTCAAAATTTGATGGTTTACGTTTCAAGGTATGTAGAATCCAAAACTGCAATAAAAATATTTCTGTCTGTCCGCCGTACGGGGTACGCCGTACGCCGTACGCCGTACGGGCCACTTTTCTTAGTTACCATGAAAAAAAATTGATGAAATTCGGGTTAAAGGTTCCGTTCGGCGTCTAGTTGGTCCTCGAAGCTCGACGTTACTGTGAGTCATCTCTAAGGGGTTCAAAATAGGGGTTGAAATTTTCAAAACGCCTATACCATTTTTTTACGTAAATATTTTTACGGTTTTAAATAGTTCTTGAACTTGCGAGTTTTTTAAGACCATCCGGAGCATCGTACGTCCAGCCGTTCGTTCACAGTAAGGCCCCGAAGTTTGCACCGACAGGCATTTTCGACTCCAGTGTGAATGAAATTGTATATACAATTCAAACCAAATCTCGTAACCAGAGACGCGCCCACAATAGGAAATTTGGCGGAGATAAAATCATTGCTAGGGATCACCTGATTATATTGGCGGAGTATGAAGTCGAGTTGGTTGTTCTGTGATATTATTTCATTTGAAAAATGACGGCTCTTTTTGAGTTTGTTGGTAGGTAGTGAAACTTGAACAAACGTTGAAGTTTATTATTACTACGTAAACTGGGTAAATTATTACTACGGTAAATCATTACTCAACGGTAAATTATCACACAACGGTTCATTATACCATCTACGAGTACGTAGAAGGGGCTGGAGTTTGTTGGTAGACGTACTTTTGCAACTTTTTTCACTCCTCATCAACAATTTCTTTTCAGAACTTCATTATGTGTGTTTCTTTTTGTTAGGTACTGTTTGTCATCGGCAGAATTATTTTAGCAACATTTAACTCGTGATATAGGTAGGTACCTAGTAACGAGTACGGGGTTAGGTACTAACCTACGGAGGGTCTGCGATCTACATAATATGTATAGAATAGTACATATCATATTATATAGACGGGTTATCTATACATAGAGATGTGATCTGTAACAGAAGGGTGTTCTGTACAAAATAATAAACCGTTGTGAAGGGATTTGCAGCGTTTTTTTTATTTCATGCACAATACTGAAATAGTTATTTTAGATTGTTTTCACCAATTTTAGCCCCAAAAAACACGACCTCGACTTTTTTATCTTTGATCACTGATAGTGTCATTCACCTGCTGATACTACTTCCAGTGTTATTATACAAATTGATGGTGATTTCAGACAAAATCCCAGGTTTTTGATTCACAAAAAATTAATTTCGGGAGCTTAACCTTCGTTACAACCTCAATTCTTCACTCTTTGGTCAAAATCAACTTCATATTCTGTCTTCTCGCCCTAAAAAACATGGAAAACGATACATCAAAAGCTCATGTTCACTAAAACCTCAAAAAAGCCTCGAAACCCCCTATTTTTACCCATTTTTCTCCCCTAACACCCCTGGGCATATTCCGATCGGGCTGCCGAGCTTTGGAGCACAACTAGGACCCAAATGGGGACCTAAACTGTGTGCGGAAGAACGACGATTTTAGACAAAAATTTAACGTAAATTTAAGGCTGAAACTTCATTAGAACCTCAATTTTCCACTCTTCGATCAAAATCGACTTCATATTCGTTCTTCTCGTCCTAAAAAACAGGAAAAACTATACCTCAAAAGCTCATGTTACTCAAACACAAAAAATGCCTACTTTTATACCCATTTTTCACTCAAATCACCCTTGTGTATATTCCGATCGGGCTGCAAAGTTTCGGGACACAACTAGGGCCCAAATGGAGCCTGTGTGCGAGAGAACGAACGGCGGGCGGACATCGCATTTTCTGAAGTTACGCACCTTGAAACGTAAAAGAAAAAAATTTTGAGGGGGGTTTTATAAAAAAAATTTTGCTGAGCGAATACGTAGCGAATTCACAGAATAGTAAACCAATAGTTCCCCACAAAGATATCAGGGCTGTAGGTAGGTACTCCGGCATTTGAAATCAACACTTGAGTACAGGAACAGTCAGCTTAGGTCATTTGTTTGCACTAACCTAGCTCGCGATAAAATTTTTACTACTCATCAATTTATTGATCATCAGCAATTGTTGCGAGTATGATTATAATTTATTATGAGACTGATAGGTACGTATTTGCTACAACGTTCGAAGTCGAGTTGGTTCCAACTTATATTTAGTCTGACTCTTGAGTGAAAGCAAATCAAATCGTAGGACTTCGCAATTTGATTATAATTTTAACTGCGTTAGGAGAGTAAGGTGGCAGTAGTTAGTTACGGTCTGTACATTAACTGCTGTCTGAGAGTTGATTGGTTAAATCAACATGGCGCAGGTCTCCTGAAGAACAAAACGGGAAGCGTGGGGTTGGTGTTCCATTTATGCCCTCAGTTCATGCCAGTCTTCAATTGCTCCTGACCCTTATTTTCACGCTCATCATATTATGATATTTCACCGAGCAGTTCACCATAGTGTAGATTAGATGTGGAAAATAAGGCTGAAATCCATTGTCTCCAGGTGTAAATTCTAATAAATATTGAGTTTGTATAGTTTATTAAAACAGTGGGTAGTTCCTGGTGGCACCTAACTAAAACGAGTATTAATATAGTTGGGAAAGGCTGACACTCATCTTAAATCTATGACATATTGATCCAAAACGGTTCAGCATTAGCTCATTTTGTCACAAATTCCTTTAATTTTGATCACTCTTGCAAACTAGTCTGTGTAGTTTGGTTAAGGGAGGGGTGGAGGAGAAACGCTTTCTAAAGCTTGTGACAGAGTGTGACAGTGGTGGTGGACCCACGAGAGTCCAGCAGGATTACCACCGGTTGAGAAGGGATATCCATTAGGCTTCCGTCAAGCAACCCCGTCTCCACCGGAAGAAAAAAATAGCTCGAAAAAAGCCACACTGTCATAAGCTTAATAGAAGTGCTTCGAATTTTGTTTTTTAGGTTATAGTTTTTTTAAATTTGTAGTAGGCCTGTTAGATAATACAGACGTCAGAAGTACGTACAATAAATTTCAAAGAAAACAAAAGCAAGGGCTGAATACATACTCTGTATTAGGCACGGTCAGCTATTGAATAAAAACATTTTGGCGTCTAAATTGAAAAAGTCCCCTACATCATATAACTCTTGTTCATAAAAACATGGTATTTTCAAAAGGGTTGATCGGCTCTGGTAGGTTCCTGGAGATGATTAAACAGACGGCAGCCGACTTGGTACGGATTTGTTATCATTGCGGTCTTCAGCCTGGCGTATTCAGGGCGCTCCTAGAGGGAGTCCTTGCTGGTCAGATCCTACGGTGAAATTGCCGATGTTCTTCTTTACTTGAAGCAAACATTAGAGTATTTGCTCGCTGGGGAGCGTTAAAAGGCCCTGCTCTGTTAAATTTCCCTTACAGCTTTCATTAAATCCTAGTTTTGGTTTATTATTTTCAATAATGAATCATTGGAATCGAGCATGAAAAAAAAAGTCTAACCCCCCCCCCCCCCCCTCAAAATTTGATGGTTTACGTTTCAAGGTATGTAGAATCCGAAAATGCAATAAAAATATTTCTGTCTGTCCGCCGTACGCCGTACTGGCCACTTTTCTTAGTTACCATGAACCAAAATTAATGAAATTTGGTTTGTAGGTCCCATTTCGGGTCTAGTTGGTCCTCGAAGCTCGGCGTTACCAGCCATCTCTAAGGGGTGAAAAATAGGTGTTGAAATTTTCAGAACACCGTAGCTCGAAAACTTTCAATAGAAGGGTATGGTTTTTTACGTTTTTGAATTGATCTTGAACTAAAGAATTTTTTGATACCACCCGGAGCATTCATTGTACATACGTCCAGCTGTTCGTGTGCACCAAAAAGCTTCGTTAACACGATCGTGAATAAAACGGTATAAATCCGGCCCGGATATCATCGCTAGGGAGCACCTGATTATAATCAAGGATGGCTGTATGAAGTCGAGTTGGTTGTTGTGCGATATTATTTCATTTGATAAGTGATGGACTATTGGATTTTGTTGGTAGGTACTTGTGAAACTTGAACAAACGTTGAAGTATTGTTGATGGGTAAATTATACACAAAGGCAAATTATTACACAACGGTAAATTATTACGCAATGGTAAATTATTACACAACGGTTCATCTACCAAGGGGCTGGATTTTGTTGATCGGTACTTTTGCAACTTGAACAACCGTTGAAGTATTATTGATGGACAAGTTATTACACAACGGTTCATTATGGTAGGTATTGACCACAGAAAACCGTGATCTACGCAGAAGGGGCATCTATTTCACTCCACATCAACAATTTTCCTTCAGAACTTCATTATTTGCGTTTCTTTTTGTCATTTTAGTTACAGTTTGTCATCGACAGAATTATTTTAGCAACACTTAACTCGTGTCATCACTAGGGACGCGCTAACAATCGGGAATTGGCCCGAGATAAAATCATTGCTAGGGATCACCTGATTATAATCAAGGAGCATGAAGTCGAGTTGGTTGTTCTGAGATATTATTTCATTTGAAAAATGATGGCTGTTTTGAAGTTTGTTGATAGGTACTTTTGCAACATCTTTCACTCCACATCAACAATCTCCCTTCAGAACTTCATTATTTGCGTTTCTTTTTGCCATTTTAGGTACTGTTTGTCATCGATAGAATTATTTTAGCAACATTTAACTCGTGATTTAGATAGGTACCTAGTAACAAGTACGGGGTTAGGCACTAACCTACGGAGGATCTGCGATCTACATCATATTATGTATAGAATAGTACATAAATTATGTAATATAGACGGGTTATCTATACAGAGAGCTGTGATCTGTAACAGAAGGGTATTCTGTACAAAATAATAAACCGTTGTGCAGGGAGTTGCAGCGTTTTTTTAATGTAAGCATAGCCTTCTTCTGGATTGCCAAATGCAGGCTAATGTGATAATGATCATGGATCAAACCAGGAAGAGGTCTAGTGATTTTTCGTTGTATGTCTAATCCACGTAAATTTACTTAACGTAACTCCGTTCTCAGCTGTGGCCGCATATCGGATTTTGACATGAACTAGGAGCCGCCTCCTTGTCTTGTTCATAGCGATCCCTTCCCGTTTGCCCTCGACTAGTTAGACGTCTTCTATATGCACATATCGATTCACCTGCCTAACCCTCTTACCATATATCCAATGGCGCTTCACCGCAACGTGTCAACGTTTAGCGTAACAGCGAATGTCAGCTGCCAGGCCTTGACTAGCGCATGACGCACACTTTATTATTAGGGCCGCGTATCACACCTTAACAGACGGACTTTGAACTATTCGATCATTCTTCATTAGCATTGTTCAGAACTATGTGTGTCTCTTGGAACTAATCCATTGCTTACCTACCATTGACGTTTTCCAGGGAGCTCAAAAGATTTCGTTGTCGTACACACCCAACAAACCAATGACCGTCAAACAAATCCTCAGGTAAATCCACGAAAAAAATTAACTCCATCAAAACCGCATGTGTTTTTGCATCCTTTTTTTAACATGCTTCTTTATTTATGGCATATTAAAATTAAATTTAGCTCATCTTAACTGTACATCTTTGATATTTGATAAGTACTAAATTTTTTAGGCATATTATAGAAGTTATATCTAGTTACACCTACATCTGGCTCCCGTTGAATAAACGAAAAATACATCGATACCCACGGTTTGAACGTTCTAAAATTAAATAGGTTTTGATGAATTATCAACATTCTACTTCTTTTTCCAGCAACTTTCCTAACATGGAGAAATTGGAAAAGGGACCAAAAGAAATTTTTTCTCCAGAAATCCAGAAGGTGAGTGGAGTAGACATAAGAATTTTTGATTTTGCTCTCCAACCTCGTCGATATTACTTAACCAAACATCGTGGCTCGTGGATATACTTATACGGTATTATGATGTTCCTTGTAGTTGTAAGAGGTTCACATGAACGACTCACTATTCGCCTGTATAGAAGCACTGTAAATAATTATTTCATTTCCTCTCCACGTCTCTAGGATACATTCCTTTGAAACCACTAGAGACTTTCCAAGCCACCTCAGCTTCCTTCCACCTTATAATGGATACCCTAGTTTTTCAATATTCATCTTCTCAGATCTACTCTAAAGCAGACCTCCTTGGAACCTTCCTCATAGCCCAATGCCGTTCGGCCTAAAATATAAATCCGAAGGACCGAAATGAAAGGAGTTTCCTTGAAAAGAACTTATTATTAAACCCAAACTTTACCTTGTTCGCGTTATTGTCTTCCTATTGAAATATTAAACTTCCTTCTGAGATCTTTGTTTGATTTTCCTCCTCCCCCAGGACCTCCTACTTCTTGAAGAGCAAGAGGGCTCGGTCAACTTCAAATTTGGGATCCTTTATACCAAACCCGGCCAAGTGTCTGATGATGAAATGCTTAGCAATGGTGAGTCAATCTTTCTTTTCTGTAATAGGAATTATGAAATGTTTATTGAACCTTATAACATACATAGTGGATTATAACACCACCAATAGCAGTGACTGCGTGTTATTGAGCAAAATTACCAACCATCAAGAAATATATAAATTTGGTGTGTACATATTCACAAGTGCTACTCCCTGACCTACCTGCCTGAAACGGCACCATCGACGGTACATTCAATTTAGAGTGAGAGCATGTAAACAGAATGCGAAGCCATCAAAGCACCATGGCGTTGCGGGTTATTATACCACAATTGCATATTTGCTTATGGGGACCTTTGACTTTAATTGCCGAAAATGCTTCACGGGCAAGATATTGGCTTCAGCTTCAATCTATACAGTTGCAACTCATTAGTTTTATTTTCATTCAAAGTTCGTCGTTTTCGAAAGCAAAATATTACAGAGATGCCAAGGTCGGAAACCGATGCAGCCAGCTCGGTAGGTATTTCTCCACCGCAGGGGCGGATCCAGAATTTTTTTCCGGAGGGGGTCACAGGGTAGAACAATATAAAAAATAACAAAAAATAACAAAATAACCAAACGAAAAATACAAACCGAATTTTCAACCTTATGCCTAAACTCGTCCAATTTGTCTACTTACAAAATTAATTGTATTTATTTATAAAATTCATTGTTTATGTAAAAAATATTTTTCAATATCTATTAATTATTTAACTGATAAATGTATTTATTTTCAATTTTCTTCTAAAAAAGTGTCCTAATGTGTTTTCAAACAAATTGGCGCATTTTATGGCAGCGTAGCTAACTTCAGAGTTTGCAAATCAAAACATTGAAACCACAACAATCTGTTGTTGATCTCAGTGAATTCAGTATCGTTTTTACTGAATTTGGCAGGAAAGAAAACGAGAACGAAACAAAAACAAGATAATAATTAACAAAAATAAGAAGAACACATCGCAGACATCGATGCGATAGTCAACAGATTTGCGAAACAAAATAGAAAATTAGATTTTGTGTTATAAATTATCGTCCCAGTTGGAACTTATACAAATGTAAACAAATCACAAGTGTTGCTACAAACCAAATACAGAAAAAAATCAGTATTCTATAAAAAGTTTAATCGTAATTATTGTTATATTTTGTTTCCAATGTTTTAAGTTAACAATATGGTAAGTTGACTTTGGTCGTTTGGTTTGTTTCTGGTTTTTGATTTCACAAAAACTGGGTTCGTTTTCGTTTGGTTTTTTTTGTTTTCGGGTTTGTGAACAATTCGTTCAGCTCTGCTTTTTGAAATGCAGGCTGATTCTGGCGGGGGTCATGACCCCTGTGACCCCCCCCCCTTGGATCCGCGCCTGCTCCACCGAAGAGACGTAAGGTGGCAACTATATCACTAAAAACGACAAAATCACTGTAATGAACGTGCGCAAGCATATGCGTGAAATTTATCGAGAGCGATCTATCCGATATGTCATGCAGATTGAGGACGCCGCGCCAGTTGTATAAGCAGCTTCAATTTACCGGGTGCTAAAAGAACATGGAGAAAACTACTGCTTTTGTTCACCAAAGAAGACCAGAGCCAACCCAAAAATAGCTGATTCGGTCGATTCTTTAGGTCAGGAGGTAATACACCAACAAATTCATCAGTTCTGTGTTGGGAATATACTTCCCACTGTATAGATGAAATGGTTTTGACATTAACACGGGCGGTCCCCTCCTCAATTTTAAAAGAACCACTTTTTACAAGTTGTCTCAGAACTGCAATTTCAATTCGTCAGACGTGGAAGGGATTCAGTGTTGCTTGAATGGGAGGAGCTCGTCTGTGGAGGAGGGATTGAGGGATTATTTGAGACGTTCGAAAGTTTAGAACTGAAAACCGACTAATTTACTATTTGGACAAAGGTAGATTAATGCTGGACACACAAATTACACCATAACAACTTTTTTATTTGTATTTATTTTTTGTTAATTATTGAATATATAATTTACGTGCATCCGAGTAGATTCATGGCCCTTACATGTTATGTCACATGTTACATTACATGTTACATCACATGCTAACCTATGGTAGGCAACCCCGTATCGCATGGGTGATATGCGGGCTCGATTTCATTGTCGTTTGTTTATCAGTGCTCTCACGCAAAACTGAACGTACTATAGCGAATTCTTCCCGAAGTGCGGGGGGGTAACACCGTTTGTAGATGGCATCAGTAATTCGATGTAGCTCTGAAGGAGGAAAATAAACTCTGTCCTTGATGTATCCCTGCGAGATCATTTTCAGGATCAATCAACAATCTCTATGAACATTATTATTTAATTATTATTGTGTATTTGTCAATATTTATGTAATAGGCATTATACACTTAGGAAATATAGATACCATTGCCATTATATTACAAGAAAATGACAGTTAATGCGTCTATATCTCTTCAAATAATAAAAACCATCCACAAAATTGTGTAGTTAGGCAAATATAATCGTAACTGAATTAATGGCGTTCACCTCATTCCGTATTCGTACATCGATTTAAACCATACGTTCTTGTGTATACCTATGAGCACTAACTGGTGTTATTGTTTGGATTTCATTTACTTTTTGTTTGTTTTGATTTAATCGGAATTCAATATTTACGATCAATTTTAAATCCGGTTGCGCGAAAAATAACGAACTGGGCGGGGAACAAGGCGATGCAATCAATTTTTCAATCGCTTTTCGTAATTCTAATCAATGGATTTTATGCCGGAGCAGAGAGGGTGTATCATCTGAGTAAATAACGGTTACATAAATAAACAACCACAACGTATTTCATAAAGATCGTATTTGCAGTCAGAAATTGATGTTTGCGCAATGTGTTTTTTCCCGTTTCTTTGCGGTAAACATTTCATGCATCATTATCAGGATACCTAATTATTATTAAACCCAAGGACTCCTTGGCGTCTTGATTATACTGCCGAGTATTACACTTGTGTTGTGTTGTGTCAATGTTTGTAGTACGCACAGTCCCATCGCATTGGAACTAGGTATAGGTTTTACTTGCATGTTCAACTGTTCTTCAGGTTCAAATGAGGAGAACATGACTTCTGTTCATATTTTTAAATGAAAGGAAGTTCCATTCTAAGAATTTTGAGACGAACCATACTCTCCTGCGGTGAATAGTTATTTTTATATGAGCTTTCAAATTTCGGCAACAAGTGACGTCACACTGGGCAAGGGGGTCCCGACCAGGCGGGAGTGGTTCAATTACGACACTTGTTGAGCCTTTAAAGCTCAAAGAAAAAGCTGCAGAGTCCCATTCTGCGTAGATCACTGCTTTCTGTGGTCAATACTTACACTCTGCTCCCCACAGGAAAGCCCCTAATGGAGTACAGGAGCCTGCCCGGGAATTACATATCATGAAAATGCACAGGATTCAATAATTCACTTGGCGTGGCCTAAGGGGAGGGTAGGTAGGTTTGGGTAGGTTGTAGGAGAGAGGAGGATGTGCTCTGTGGGAGTCTTTTCGGATAGCTAACACCCCGTGGTTGTCACCACAGCGAGTGTTAGAGGAGGAATCGTCTCCCAGTTACCACCACAGCAGAGGCGTAAGGTGAGCAGGAGAGAAGTCCCAGGTAAGAGAGAGGTCAGTCGAATGAAGAGCTGGGCGAGAAGGCGCCTTATAAATGTGCCTGCGCCTCGTCCCCCGCCTGTCAATGGTCGTTAAAGACCGGCCGTTGAGAGTCCTTGGGAGTTCCATGGAGAGGAACCCTTCTGGGCTTGTCGCACAGCTCGCCTTTCTTCTTGTTTATTGGTTAAATCTATAAGTTACATGTGAGTGGTATATATTACACTGAGGGGTACCATGACATCAATCATTAATTATTTTTTGTTATTCATGAAGCATATCGTTTGTTCAAGTTACAAAAGTACCTATCAACAAAATCCAAAAAGAGCCATCATTCTTCAAATGAAATAGTATCGCAGAACAACCAACTGGACTTCATACAGCCATCGGTGATTATAATCAGGTGCTCCCTAGTGATGTTATCTGGGCAGGATTTATACAGTTTCATTCACAAAGCTTTTCGGTGCAAACGAAAAGCTGTTCGTGCATGCTTCGGGCGTTCTCAAAAAATTCTTTTGTTTGAGATCAATTTAAAAACGTTTTAAAAAAACCATACCCTTCTGTTGAAAGTTTTCGAGCTACGGCGTTCTGAAAATTTCAACCCCTATTTTTCACCCCTTAGAGATTACTGACAGTTAGATCCCCAGTGGAAGTAAAAACCAAATTTCATTAATTTTGGGTTATCAAACTTTTAACTTTGGTTTATTAAGTGCGATGTATGGCAGACAGACAGAAATTTTTTTATTCCATTTTCGGATTCTACCTTGAAACCTAAACGGAAGCCATCAAATTTTGAAGGGGGAACATTTTTTTCCCCATGGTCGATTCCGAAGGTTCATTATTGAAAATAATAAACAAAAAGAACTGTTCATCGCATGAGGTTGCGGTTGGTCTCAAAATTCCTAGAATGGAACATACTTTCATATAAAAATTGGAATTTAATATAAACAGAAGTCATATTTGGGTCCTCATTTTTTTTTTTAGTACTTTTAATCCCCATTCCCCACTATAATTTCTGGGGTAAACTAATGAGGATAATTATGATAATTATTCTTTATATTTCAGAGGTCGGTAGTCCAGATTTTGAACGCTTCCTCTCCCTCCTTGGTGATAAGATAAGGCTGAAAGGTTGGGACAAGTACCGAGGTGGCCTCGATGTTAAAGGTAAGCTTCATTAGTAATCTTTCACTATATTTTAGTTGTCAAGTAAATTGTAAAAAACCTGCCCACTGTTAGCATTACCTTATTTATTTTATAGATTCCACGTAGGCGGGTACCAGCGCGAAAATAATTTAACACTTGCTTTGGTTGGATACCTGCTGTAAATCGAACTAGGTTGTTTACTGCTCATTACAGTGAAATTAATGATCATTCCAACCGAATTTATTATAATCAATTCAGTTGGAATTATCATTACGACTAAATTTAGTCGTTCCAAACGAAACAGCGATTTTGTTTTGTTGTTTGGGAAAGTATTCAATTTGCTTGGGTGTTATTAATTAGATTACTTACTATAAGCAGCTGAGTGGGTAAATTAGTAAATAAAGGAGGGTGATTTTCCTATCATAAAGCAATATTATAATGACAATCTCTTGATTTGAATTCATGCAATTCCTATAACAAGCCGGTCACAAATTTTGGATCCCAGTTTTATACGGTCTTGTTAGGGAAGAGGTGTGGTTGAACATTATAAATTTTCCATGCTGTAAGATAACATGTGGCTTGTGGTACTTACTTTTTCTAAACATGATGGTTGTTATGGATAGCAACGGTAATTTTTCATTCACAACCCAGTCGAATCATTACTATCCTACAAGTACTACCTCAAGTACTACCTCGGGGTCCTTACGTTGGACACCTGGGCACTGTAGACTCCCAATATTGACGAAAATTCGTTAAAAAAAAATTATAATGTGAATCAGTTTATTGCATATAATTATTATACGGTAGACACAGGGCAGAAATTTCCCTTCCCACTTTTACAGACTTAGGACTGTCTTCTTAGGGAAGAAAGTGTGGTTAGAAATTTGTGTTGTACATATGGTAGATTTGAAGAAAAAAATCATGTAATGGCTTTTAGTAGTAGGCTGGGCGTCTCTGTAGATAAATACGATTCATTTATTTTGAATCGCTGGGTTAGAGAGGTATAGTGCTGTCTGTGAGTACGAACTAGGTTGGTGGTGTTGCTCAGAGTTTGGTATATTGTTCTTATTACTCTATTATAATGATTCTGCGAAAATGATTACTGGAAAACAGATTATCATCTTCATTCCTCATCATATTCAACCTCACCTACTCGTACTTCGAGTTATAACGCAGGTAGTTAGTGGTGACTCCTAGCGCCAGTTTCTCCGCATAATACAGTGAAGGACTCGAGTGGGTGCGTTCCCGCAATCATTTAGGGTCTTGGACCCTACAGGAAGCAAGTTAGATTACCCAACTCCCGTCCCTCCATTTGGTGTGTTTCGCATAATGCGCTATGGCTGGATGATTGGAGCTGTGGATTCAGAGAGGTATATTAGTTCAGAAACTGGAAACGGGGAAATGGCTGTTTACGCCCCTTAAATCTGAGCGTAAATCTCCGGCTGGGTGGAGTTGAGGTACAATGGGAAGTAAGCAGGGGATTACTTACATACTGATTTGCTCTATTGACTCTTAATTCCGTTTATACTGTTTATATAGTGGTGAATTGGACACAGCGCCGGATTTACCTAAGGGCCAACTGGGCCGCGGCCCAGGGCCGCAAGCCTCAGGGGGCCGCAAGGCTGAGGTTTTTGGCCTTTTTTAAATTTGGGATATAAATAAAAAATCTGGCTTACGAAACGCATACATATTATTATACAATGGCTAGTGCATGTTATTTTGACATAATAGGGTTTTGAACGAAAGAAATATGGTCATATATTGTATTATGTCCATATTTAAATCTCGCCTTTATGTTCATCTTAAAAGAATAAGAATATAAAATAATTGAATTTATTATACCCAGGGGGCCGCTTATAGATATAGGCCCAGGGCCGCAACAAACCTAAATCCGGCGCTGATTGGACAGCAAATTCAATTGTACAAAACATAACCCTTTTGCAATAAAATCAGCTTATTGGTGAAAATTAAATTATAAATAGCGAACTCCAAAACAAATAGAAAACTTCACCACCACATGTGGCACATTTCCTTGTAACCATTTCATAGCGCCGTGGCCTTTTCATGATCTTAGGAAACTGGATCTATTGAAAGTGCCATCGACTTTGGTTATATGAAATGAAGAGATAGTTTACGGGTGGTTAAGTGTTCACGACAGCCTATGTGCCGACGATTAATGTGGAGCCATCTGGATAACTGTCAGAAACCTGTGGATTTTCAGGCTGAGAACTGTGAAATGCATGATATGTCGATAAGAAGAGGAGTTTGCGTGTCGCTTGTATTACACGTATGCGCATGCGCACAGGAAAATTACTATCCGTTTTTGAAAATTACGCAACAGAGACTAGGGACCAACCCACGGCTCATCACGTCCATACTTTCGTATAATTAGGCGCATGACATGACTTCACGTTAGCCCATATGCAACCTCATTGGGATTGGATAGGTAGTTGTAGGTGGTGCATGTGCTAGAAGCTGCCACTGATTCTCTTTAGAAACTTCGATGGAAAAAAAGGAGAATGGAGTTGAGAGATAGGTGTGCTTCCTTGATTTTCGTAGTTTTCCAGTTCTTGTTCTTGTTTGGCTTGTCAAAGTTACCCTTTAATGCCCGACGTAATGAATTTGTGCTTTGCCACTGGTCATCCTAGGTCTAGCCATACTCATCCTTCGGTGGTTGGGGGGGGGGGGGGGGGGGGGGCAATTTAGGACTCTCAGCCATCTTTCTCCTGGCTTTCTTCTCACATGCCCATCCACTCCACACTACCCCTTTCTGACGATCCACAACTGACTCCTGCTGTCCGATCATCTCTCATATGGTGTCATTACGCACTCTGTCGAATCGTGGTACTCTGCAGCTTCTTCTCAAACCATCCATTACCACTGCGCACAAACATTGCCTCCTCAGTTGGTTTAGGGCCCATCCATGATCCATACATCAATATGCTGTCCACAGTGGCGTGCAGAATCCTCTTCTTCTTGTGCTTAATGAGTTCGATGATCTATAAAATATTATGCTCAGTAAAATATTTTTCAAACACCGAAGGGCACCCTTGCTCTGTTGCATGCAGTTCTTCTCGTCACTTCCACAACCAGCAAGTATTTATTACGGAATCCGAGATACTTGCCGATTGCCTTGATAGTTCCTATACCTGGAATCTCCATAAAAAGTAAAGTAAAGTAAAGTAAGCAGTCATTCCAGGCTGGGGCTTTTCGTCCGACTGCCCTGCCCCTGGAATCTCCATGTCTTGTCCTTTGCCACGGCAACGAAGTACTCAGTTTTGGTAGCGTTAACTTCGAGGCTAGCTGACGCAAGCGCCTCTACCAGCTTTCTCAACATGTACTGTGCGTCATACCTATCCCAAGGTCTAGAGCAAGGAGAATCTCGTCATACGAGCAGTAAAGAATGCATCACTTTCTTCTCCAACATGTAACAGTGTGGGCTGTTCTCGATACATTTTTTCTTCCGGTGGAGACGGGATCGGTTTGGGGAAGCCTAATCGATATCTCTGATCTCTCCCTTCTTAACCGGTGATAATCTCGCTGGTCTAGGAGGGGGACTTTCGAGGGTCCACCCCCACTGTTACACTCTGTCACAAACAGGAATGCCCATACCCCAACAATCGTTCCACTTTCTAAGTGCTTCTTCCATTTATGCCTTGAAAAATGTTGGAAACATCTCACATCCTTGTTTTAACCCCTTTGTGGTGGGGAACCAGAACCCTCCTAGCTTCACTGACGCCATGTCTCCGTCGTACCACCTTCGTATCAGGTTAATCAGAGCGCTATCGGCTATCCTCGTCCAAATTCTTCGTGGGACTCCACAAGCGAGGGATTGGAACCGTGTCATACGCTTCCCTCAAATTGATAAAAACCAGATGGAGTTCCGGATGGAGTTTTCTCCATTGAAGAGCTAAAACTGATGTTGTTGAACAACACTTGGACGTTTCAATGTTACAATGAAAGGACTCATCCTTTGCATTCACAGAAGGTGAAATTCAGATGCAAAAGAATCTACTCGTATTTCCACCCTGAAAAACGTTATTCTCCTATATAGGTACCTGCAGGTAAACCTTCCTCGTGCAGTAATCGTATTACGATTTAAAATGGCCGCTGGGTCCCCACCCAGGGGGTGCCCTTGAATGCTGCACGGGGTTGTCATTCCTCCCACGAGAAGGAATAGAAATTCATTTCTGAATTCCATTGACTTATAGTGTGTTAAAGTGGGGGTGCCGCTGATTGTATAGTTTGTAACAGTTTTTGTGGTTATTCTGTACTTATGACTCCGACTAAAGCCGAATGGGTAGCAATATTTGAACTTTTGAACTAATTCAAGATGCCATCTGTTTACATCCTTAGCTCTTATACGTAGTAATTTCCCTTCGGTGGCTCATGTCTACACGATGTCAACCTACTCTGTGGTTTCTTTTCATTATTTACACCGCTAGGTTTCTCGTCATTCCGTTCACCCTATTCCTCTTCTGAAGTGTTTATCACATTCCCTCGTTACGCATCCCAGAATTTCATTATCGCTGTATGTAATTAGGTTTGTTGTCCACGAACCTCCTCTTACATCGTAAACTTCATTTGTAATGAAAACGTCTGAGGGGGCGTTGTTTCGGGGGTTTCGAATCATGCACATTGTTCCAAATTTCTATTCAAAACGTTTGATATTGTTTGTATATGTAATACGTGTTTGATGCTATACCGTCTACTGTGAAACTAATTATGTTTCAGGGGATATGACGGGCAGACACTCCGTTTACACCATCTACGAAGGCCACGAGATCATGTTCCACGTCTCCACGCTCTTGCCCTATTCCAAAGATAATAAGCAACAAGTGAGTACCCTATTGATTCCATTCGTTCAGGTTACCAATCATTTTCGTCAATTATTAAATTTATCAACTTAAAATCGTCAATTATTTTCAAAGGGAACGTAGGAAAAGGAGCAAGGAGAAAATTTTCAACATTTTTTTGAACGAAATAACAGGTTTAGTAGTTAACAACAAGACAATGTTAAAATTTGTTCGCAGCACTATCTACCTGAAATACTTCAATATTCTTGTGTACTCTATGTACCTACTACAGTAGAAGTCGCTTAGTAGAAATATGGTTAAAGGAATAAGTCGGATATAAGGATAGAAACATTCAGGTCCCGATCAGCTGTATGTAAACACACAGTGAATTGGCCTGTTATAGTGATCAAAAGGTCGGTTATAGTGATTAGTTTTCTAGTTTTTGGATGTTAAAAGTCGGCGAAATAGGTAAAAAGGGCTGATATCTCCTGAAAATGGTATATATTCACCAAAAGTGGTACCTATTGAACGATGATCCGAAACAGAAGATGACTAACTGCCTATAGGTTTTAATGAAGATTCCTAAAAAAAATTAATCAAAATTAGGTCAGTTCTCGGTAAAAATGGCTAAAATCACCACAAAGTAGAAGTCGCTTATAGAGATTGGTCGCTTATAGTGATTGTTTCCAGTCGGTCCCAATTCGATCACTGTAAGCGACTTCTACTGTATTCGTATTTTAAACCTTTTTGAATGGATGTTTCCAAACGACCGTATCGTTTTCTGTGTCACTGGACGTACTTGCTTAATCATTTTGCAGGTGGAAAGAAAAAGACATATAGGCAACGATATCGTCAACATCGTGTTCGTAGATGGGAGCCCAACCGAAATGACGAATTTCAATCCTTCATCAATCAAATCTCAGTTCACCCGTATCCTTTTAATCGTGTAAATCTGTAATAATTTATTTTCTAACTAAGCTTCGTTCAATTACAATATAACGTAATGGTTGACGCAAACGTACGATTCTGTTCACGAATTCGGAAGATATCGAACACTTCCATGAACAATAACTCTGGACAACTGTTATTCATGGTTTTTCTTTAACGCCATCAACCCATTTTCATCGTTGCATCAGACGTTTTCGCAGTTGTCAGCTACTCATCCGAAGATTGCTCCTACAGGCTTGTCGTCTATTCTGAAGAATCAGTTCCGCTGTTTGGCCCGTCGCTTCCCAACCCGTCGTACTTTAGATCACCCCAAGAATTCCGAGAGTTTCTCCTTGTTAAATGTAAGTTTCCCAATCATACGTCGTTCAGTTATTCATCGGGGGTATTCAGAATAAATTGTCAATCCTAGATTTGTGAATTGTCGTTCAGTTATTCGCTAGAGTTACCTATCACTTGCATTTCAAAAATATAATTAAAAACAATCGTTAATATAATTAAAAATGTATATCAGTACCTAATATAATAAAATACAACTAAAAATAAAATTAAAAAACAATCGTAGGGACCATTCCCCGTTATGATGTACCGTGGTGTGGGCAAAGGTGTGTTACCTACCATACTTATTGTGCATAGTGAGGATCTGACCAAATCAGTTGTTATTCTTGACATAATATTTGATGCGCAACTTTTAATTTGTAAAAGGACGTGAACCAAACTAATAATCTTACAGGTATCATTTTTATTGTGGAGCAAATCCCTGCAACCTAATACGAACCTACGTGTCATTGAAAATTTGAGGTAAAATGACGGAATTGCAGCTACGTGCCTGGATCTTATTTTAAGCTGGTATCTCGGAAAATGAAGAATAATTTGACCACAAAATCCCATTTTTACACGATGGAAGCTTCAGTTTGATATTCGAATCGAAATAAAACTGTGATGTTTCAAAACGAATCATTCGAGGAAATATGATTGGCTCATTTTATCGGGATGTGATGATTGGTAGTGGTGGGGCGGGCGACGGCATTCTGAGAATGAAGACTCCTAGTTTCAAACCAAACCAGGAAATGGACCAATGACCCGTGGAAAAGGTATGGAAATCATCTAAGGGAATATGCAACAACCGCCCGTCTGCCAGTCCCTAAAATACAATTTATGAAGTGGCAATAAATGTTATACATAATATAAAATATTATAACAGAGTAGCAAACAAATTTTTGCCCTCAAGAGAAAGCAACATCCCAACCCAAATTGGTCAGCGAAGTCCTGACAAATGAAATCCAAAATTCAGAATTGGGCGTTTCTTACCTGCTGTCGGGTACATTGCACTATGGGATCTACGGTTAAAAAGTTATTACAATAGTTTTTATTGGATAGACACATATTTCATTGTTCTTCTATCTCTATTTGGGCTTTTCTGGGGGGGGGGGGGGAGTGCCAGGTACGCAGCTAATAATTTAAATTGACTAGTATTATGGATTGTAGGTAAGATCCCAGTCTAAAACTCCAACATGAAATAATAGTAGTAAAATCTTCTTCCGGCTTTCCGGAATGTTCGGAAAACCAAAACATGCGAGCTTTTGCGTCCACCTACCCTGAAAGCGCTTTGCATTGCCAATTGTTTCCACTGAGGACCCTTCGGTATAAAATGTCCATAAATCCAGCCTTGTCGAAGAAATAGTGTGAGTGGGTTTCTATTTATCTGCTGCTGCTGTTGTTTTTTTTTTTTTGTTTTTTTCTCTTCTTCTTCTCATCCATTCTTCACGTCTTTTTTCACTGTGCTCTTTTGTTCGGTTGACAGTGATCAATGGTGAGAAAGCCACATTCAACACTCCCATATTCGCACAAAAGAGGGAGAGGACTCTGGACATGCTCATCAAGGACCTCTGTCAAGAGCACATGAGCGACTCCAACCGAGCGGTTTGTATCAATTGTGCACGTACTTGTAAAAAAAAAAAAAAAGATTGGGTATAATGGAAATGAACAGTTCGTTTTCATACCGCTCCAACTTGAATACATCTGGAGCTTAAAATACTTGGAAAACCCTCAAAACGGGAACTCTCATTCAACGGGGACACCCCCTCAAAATTTGTTTACTCCATATTTGTTAAGAATAAAAAATTATTATTTCCGACGTTTTCACGATGTTAATTGGCCAAAAGCGATACCTTATAAATAAGCAGTCGTTGAAGGCCTGCGAGATGTGTTTGGCCAACCTTAGGTAAATTTTCAGATGAAAAACGGAGTTATAGGAACGTTTTCTGCTCCCAGTAACAATAAAATCTGGTGGAAACAGACAGTGTTTTGATAAAACCGTATTTATTTGAAATGGGTTTCTTCGATTTCATCGCGAGTCAAGTTCGTACAATTTCAGGGCCTTTGTTGAATACCTGGCTGAATATTTAGCCTTCGGATTTCAAAAATATTCGCCTTCGTTCCATGTTGGGTTTGTGAGACCTTGTTTAGTTTTTTGATATTGGTACTGACCATGGTGCAGCCCTCCTCTGTCACCTGTTTAACGGCCAGGCATGATTAACTGATATGAAATTGGCGCAGCCAAGTCGCACAACATATCCAAAATGGTCAGTTATCGTGTATCAACTGAACTCTGAACCTCCACACATAGGAAAAAATGAAAAGTTTGGTGAAATATTGCTTCAAGGGCTATAAAATGCATTGTGAAAGTTGTTTTTAAGGGCGTTGAAATACGCTGGTGACGCGATGTCGTTTTGATAACCAAAATGAACCGCTTGGCAAATGCAAATGGCGGCGCTCAGTCCGCCGTATGTCTCACAATCAGCAAGACTTTCAAAACAACGTTACGACCCGTCTCCACAGACTTGTTTCCCTTTTCTGTCGTGAAATCTCGATTCAGCCAAACCACGGTATTTTCCGATTATGATAGGCAATTCCTTTCTAGATCCCAGAAATATGGGCTGAATTGGTGCCCAGGTGTTCATACTCATACCACTTTCGCACTGTGCACAGTGCACTGTGCCCTGACACGGATAGGTCTGCAGGAAAAGCTCCCGACAAACGTTTTCAACCTGATTTCAATTCAAAGGAGCGAAATGAATTGCACAGAACTCGCGGACTTGTCCTTCTCTGATGCGAGATTGTGGAGATTGTGAAAATCATCGTCTACTCTTCTATTTGCAGCAAACGATGTTGAACCGGCGGGCGTTTTCCGACGTCCTGCCGGAAGCTCCTCGCGGCGGGAGGCGGAAAGAGGAAGCTCGACAGGTGGAGTTCGTGAGGACTGGCCAAGCACTCAAGTTGGAGACCATCGTCAAAGGCGACGCTCCGACGTCGCTCGCCACGACCGGTCTTTACAAAAGAGCCCCGTGGGAGCCCCAGTGCTTCTATCCTGATTTCGGCCACGAAGTATTTCCATTTCATTTTCACACCTTTTCTTATTTAATTCCAATAATTTTTTAGCTTTATTTTCGCCAGGAGTATGAATGTTCAAAAAGAGGAAGATTTACCATAAAATCAAGTTCTCGACAAGCAATTTTACAAAAAATTTAATGCCGTAAAACTGGAATTTTTTCTTTGAAAACCCAATTTTGCACCCAAAGTTTCCATTCGAACACACCTCAGATTCGTGTTAGCACCCCAAGAAAACATAATATCAACAAAAACGTAACTTCAGAAGAAGGGTTTGATTGAAAACATCACTTGCCACGACCAGTTTTTACAAGAGTATTTTTTTTTTTTTAAATCTATATTTATTATTACTTACATTTCATTTTCACACCTTTTCTTATTTAATTCCACTATATTTTTTACTTTTCTTTTCCCCAGGAGTATGGGTGTCCAAAAAGAGGAAGATTTCGCGTAAAATCAAGTTCCTGACAAGCAATTTTTTTTTAAATTCAATGTAGTAAAAATGCAATTTTTTCTTCAAAAAATCAGTTTTGCACCCAAAAGGACCCCGCACGCTTCTTATGGGAAAGTGGCTTCGGTCAAATTGGCTGAAATTGACATATGTTATGTATTTTAACCTCCTGAACAAAAGTCTCAATGGGCACAAAAAAATCTTCCGTCAGGATTTTGAGCTATGGCCAGATTAAGCGCTTCAAGTTCGACTTTTTAAACACCTTCAATTGCTTATATCTCTCTAGAGATGTATTTTAGAGAAAAAAAGTGCACGAGTAAAATCGTCTTGAAATCGTCCAAACAACTCGATGCCATACTTGTTTAAGTCAAAAAATGTTTCTTAACGTTTTTTATATTTTCTTATAGGGCACACGGGGACTTATTGGCCAAAAATGAAGAAACATTTTTTGACTTAAAACAAGTATGGCGTCGAGTTGTTTGGACGATTTTAAGACGATTTTACTCGTGCACTTTTTTCTCTAAAATGCATCCCTAGAGAGATATAAGCAATTGAAGGTGTTAAAAAGTCGAACTTGAAGCGCTTAATCTGGCCATAGCTCAAAATCCTGACGGTAGATTTTTTTGTGCCCATTGAGACTTTTGTTCAGGAGGTCAAAATACATAACATATGTCAATTTCAGCCAATTTTACCGAAGCCACTTTCCCATAAGAAGTGTGCGGGGTCCTTTCCATTCGAACACACCTCCCCATTCAACCCCCCATAAAACATGAAGTAACTACAAAAACGTAAACTCAAAAGAAGGTTTTGGTTGAGAACATCACTTGGCACGACCGGTTTTTACAAAAGAGCCTATTTTTCATTTTTTATGTATTGTATTTTATCTATATTTATATTATTTATATTTCATTTTTACACCTTTTCTTATTTAATTCCAATAATTGTTTAGCTTTCTTTTCCCCAGGAGTATGAATGTTCAAAAAGAGGAATGATTTTCCATAAAATCAAGTTCTTTGCAAACAATTTTTTATTTAAAAAGCTGCAAATGATTACAAAACGGTTTATTATTTACCTGTATCTCTGTTTCTGAGGTCAATACCTACCTCGAGCTCCCCTAGGAAAGCCGTAAATTGAGTACTGGAGTACCAGAGGATAAAAATGAGCAGGATTCAATAATTCAATCATCAATTATTTGTTGTTATTCATGAAGTATAACGTTTGTTCAAGTTACAAAAGTCCCTATCATCAAAATCCAAAAGAGTCATTATTTCATTCTTCAAATGAAATAATAGATGACTGGCAGTAATGCCGAGCTTCGCGGACCAACTAGACCCCAAATGGGACCTACAAACCATCATTCATTTCATCTTGGTCCATTCATTTTGGTTCATGGTAACTATAAAAAGTGCGAAGTACGGCGGACGGATAGATTTTTTTATAATTTCATTTTTCGGATTCTATTTACGTTGAAACGGAAACCATCAAATTTAAAGGGGGGGTTAAAGGGGGTTAAAATTTTGGTTTTCATGCTGGATTCCAAAGGTTCATTATTGAAAATAATGAACACACAATTTTAATGTAGGACAAAATTGCCCATTTTTCGTTTAAAAAAAAACAATTTTGCGTCCAAAATTTTCATTCGAAAACCTCAGATTTGTGTTGAGCACCCCAAAAACGTAAAGTAACGACAAAAACGAAACCTCAACGGAAGGACTGAAGCAAAAAGGGTTCAAATCTCCTGTTTATCCACCCTTGCCAGGCTACCACTGAGACCTTGATCTTCCCCTATTCTTCAGATTAAATTGTAGGTAATTTCTGAGCCGAGTCTTAGCCTAATAATTGAAAATTATATACCATCGGAAAGTTCTGATTCTTTGAGAAGCTTTTCCTGAAAATGGTGCGGCTTTGGGTGGCTAATTTGAGGTTGAAATGGGCGTATGAAGAAAAAAAAACTCAAAATCCCCTTTTGTCGTTACTTATCCGTAATTTTAGCCACTGTAAATTTTATTGATGAAATGTTTATTCGATTCATCTTTTAGATTTTTTTCCGCTCTTTATACCCTTAGATTTTCTGTAGGACGAATATTAACGGACGTGCAAGGTAATAAAGGCGTTAATAGTGAAAAGTGACGTAAAAGCGTAAAATGGCTGTAACTTTTTCAGCGTTTTAAGAAAAATTTCTAAAAGACCTCTTTTGTTCGTAAGGATCCTTTTCAGATGTGAGAACCTTATTACTGGGTCGTATATTATTTTTAAACCCAAGCTTGGCTATAGCAAAAGCAAATACCGAAATAAAATGCTCAGTGCTCAGATGGCACCAGTCCAAGAGTGAACTCGGTAAAACATTTCAATTCAATTCACCTATTAATTTGATTAGGGGCTGCTCAGTTTTTCTTCCTCTTGCCCTCCCAGGAGTGGACTATTTTTGTGTAATTCTATTTCAGTATTCATAATTTTCGTTCGCTTCACTTTTCTTAATTTGGCCATTCTCTCTCTAGAAGTTCACGGACCATTAACAAGTTGTATCCACGTCACAGCTAGCCTGTAGGTACATCCCATATTCTGTCAAGGGAAGATATTAAACCAAGCTTAGATCCAAAACTTCTCCAGAATATCCAGGATAAATAATTTCGCTATTTTTACTGTAAAACTCACTCTTGAGAAGATGGATACAAACTTGAGAGATTTTAACAACTTGAGTGAAAATTGTTTTCAATTTCAACAGTTGGTAGCAAAAATTAGGCTACTTCCTTCAGTTTCAACGGATGCTAATTAATACATTAATTGGTAAATCTTTGTATACCCCTCTGGACCATCACTGGTCTATTTCTAGGTACCTAATAGATCTGCTGACACTGTGATATTCGTGATGTGTGGTTACTTGATGCTTGGTATTTACTTCCTCAGCTTTGAGAAGCGAGCTTTATCTAATTCAACAGGACCTTACTTCAAGGATTTTTTTTTTCCTTTTAGAAGGATTTTGCTCTTCGTGGTTGTAATGATTTTCATTCCAGGTGATCTGTGGTGATTCGTGGGGAGACACCAAACTGCTGGTTTCTTCTGACGCCGGCGTTTTTCTCGTCGAAGGTAGGTAATTCTGAAATCATAAGTACAATCTGCCGATTACGTTTTCTTAATCATGTTGCGAAATTTTTGTTCAAGTTTCTACATTATTATATCCTATTCCAATAAATCCGCCCTGAAAGTTGACGTTTTGTCTGTATGAGGTTATTTCGACTACCTATGACATTTGAAGCATCAAAATACAAGTAGACCATTTATAATTATTCACTGTTTTAGACGGCACATCCCACCGGCTCATCTTCGAGAAAGCTGTGTCGGTCAAACAGCTGAACGTTGTCGAGGCACATGGAATACTGTTATTACGTGCTGATAAAGGTAAGCCAATATAACACTAATCTGCATTTTTATCGAATTATTGGTTGATATATAATATTTTAATTGTGTTTAGCTGTTGAATAGGTATATTGTATGTATTGTGAAAGTTCGAAGAGTTGGCAGTAACATGCAATAAAATCGGTCATCTTGGAGGTCTAATACACTGTCTACTTCATTTCGCTCGTCTTGGCGAATAGTAGGTACTTGTAGTGTCTCCACAAGAATGCCTACTCAAATGCATTTGTAAGCCGTTTTGTCCAAGAAAGAAATATTTATACTGTGACAGAGGGTGACAGTGGGGGTGGACCCTCGAGAATCCCCCTCCTAGACCAGTGAGATTATCACCGGTTAAGAAGGGATATCGATTAGGCTTCCCCAAGCGATCCCGTCTCCACCGTCTGAAGTTAAAGGTGACTAACTTCCATCGTAATGGTACTACCTCAATAATATTTTACTGGTGGAGTACAAAGCTCCTACATACGAGTACTGGCGGATAATGTTGTCAGAGGTTGTTGTCCAGTGAATTGTGCTCATCTGGGCAATCTCCAGGTGATCAACCTCCATCGCTAGGATGGAACAGCTATTGGGACATGGCATCAGTCGCCTTCTAATGAGCTCAGTATATTTTAATTATACTGACACTCGAAAGGGGGTGGGGAAGCCAATAGATGTATGGATTATCAAAGGGATAGGTTGTTAGTAAATGAATCCTTCTGGGAAACCTTTGGGCTTATCCTTCTGGTAGGCCCACAAAAAGTGGATGGAGTATGGTGAAGTGCTCAGCGCATACTACCAAACCATGCTCTGCTACCATGTGATAGAGTGTAACAGTGGGGGTGGACCCTCGAGAGTCCCCCTCCTAGACCAGTGAGATTACCACCGGTTAAGAAGGGATATCGATTAGGCTTCGCCAAGCGATCCCGTCTCCACCGGAAGAAAAAATGTATCGAGAACAGCCCACACTGTTACGATACTCAGGCAACACTCCTTGTTTGCTGGAAGTAGATACCACCTTAAGATACCTGCACACGACCAAGTGAATGACAGTGTTGGTGTTGTGAACTCGTTTTAATAATGGTGGCGGTCATTCATAGATGCTGTATGCTCCTCTTAGGAGTGACAGGGTATAACCGAACTGAACTATCTTTATTTATGTAGATACAATTTTTTTTAACTCAGCGTATTGTGAATGAATTGTGCAGGTGGACGGGAAAGCAAAATTTACGTGTTTCGCCTTTCGGATTTCGAAAGTTGCGAAGGAGAAACTGCCGAACCCAAAGGCAGAGCGCACCTGAAGGAGCACAAGTTGGAGAGGACCAAAGGCTGCTCGATGTACGCCGTAAGCCGACCCGGGGGTTCTCATCTCCGAATGGTCAGTCAACTAATTCCAAGGTTTTGGTTCGATTGCTGTTGAAGTTTCGTTGTATTTGTTTTCGATTGTAGCTGTCCTGTTGTATTGTTGTTTAGGTCGTTAGCGTCGGCAAGAAGCTTTTGGTGATGCAATGGCGGCATTCAGCCGCCTGGACTGCTTGGTGCCCCGCTTCCGACACCGATACTGTTGACGGTTTCCAGTGCCTTAGGGTGAGTCGAGATATTACAGAATCTGGTGGTTCTCAAGAGCACTCTCTCTGGTGTATCAAGAGCAAACAAATCTGAGGTAATTTAGGGAAAGACAGCTGATTTTGTTTGGAGGCCGGTTGGAATGTATCTTCAGAGATAATAGCGACCGGGTGAGCGTTGGTGTGACCAAGGTGGTTGTTCAGCAGCTGTAAAGCTGGCTGCACACATGCAGTATTCGCAGAGCACCGAGCTAATGTTCTCCGAATGTCTTGTAGTGTGGACGGATGTTAGCTATTCACCAAATTACGAGCATAAGGTGCTCGGTGCTCCGTCTGGAGTCGGTGTTTTGCCCAATTCAAAGGTGCCCAAGTAGCGAGCGCCAGCCCCATCCATACATTCGGATTCACGGCGTTTGGATTTACCTACCTTGAGATGACATGAATTAGTCAATTTATAAGTGTTAATTTATAATTGTTACAGCTGTTGTTGAATTGATGGAATTGAAAACCTTCTGCTGTTACAAGTAAAGGGGTGTGTCGTGGTACCCCTCAGCTGCGATAGCACTCTCATGTAAACTTATAGATCTAACCAATGTCAATCAAGTGAGGCAAAATGCATGGCTTTTGACTGTTTTTTCGGGCTGTTTTAAATTCCAATATTTTGGTCAAAATTTGCGTTAGGAGCAATTTTAACCATTTTAATCAGTTTAAAAAAAATTAACTGTCACGAATGCTACTGGGAATTATTTCCTAGTTTTTAATTTAGTTCCCGTGTTAAACCAGTTTTTATTTATTTATTTTGTATTATTATTATTTGGGTTTTTTTTTCAAGAGAAACTAATTGGCCAACAGGAGCGTTAAATGGTTAAAATTGCTCCAAACGCAAATTTTGACAAAATATTGGAGTTTACAACGTCAAATGCACTCGAAATGCAGAATAATGTTACCTTAGAGTTCAGTGTCGAGAAGAAAAAAAAAACAGTCTAAAGCCATGTGCCTCACTTGATGAAGTTGGTGGAAATTAAAAAGAAAAACGGAGTTATTGAAAAATAGTCTATTTCCACTAATACACGAAAAACGCAAAAAACCTGTTTTTTTTGCGTTTTTCGTGTATTAGTGGAAATAGACTATTTTTCAATAACTCCGTTTTTCTTTGACATGGGTTTCCACGATTTCGTCGCGAGTGATTTAGTTCGTGTTGGTGGAAATTGCCTAAGTGTCACATTTTGGCCAGTTTGGAACTGGTGTAAAAATGGGTCTATTATTCATGAAATTTTGCGTAGAATCCGAATCTGCAATAAAAAAATGGGGGTTCCCGTTTGAAAAAATGACGAAGTTAGTAGTTAATACCCTTTTGGGCACTTTCGGATAGTCGACGATAGGCTAGATCGATAGAGAATTATCGGTTTAGTATGGGGTAGGCGTTTTTAGTTTTTTTCCTAGAGTGGGAAATAAGCCCGGAAAAAAGGGCGAACCACCCTTTACCTCCCACCCAGTATATCTACTCTGAGGTCTCCATGAAACCGTGATCCGAGTCGAGCATAATGCTTGGCGAACCCCGCATGTGTGTAGGGATGACGAGTACCAAGGCAAATATACCAAATCGAGCAGCTCCGCCAAACATCTGGCGCTCGGCGAACACCGCATGTGTGGACCTCTAAATGAAGTCAGTTGAAAATAACTGGGGAGTCACATCCTTTTACGCAAAAATCCCCGAATACCAATATTTTTCTACATACATCTCAAGGTCTTCATAGTCTTTCATTCATATTCCGCACTGTCGCGATGCCAAGCCCGCTTTGACATGAGAACCCTGTTGTCTTCGCACGTCTGACACTAATCACAGCCTGACTTGCGTTTACAGGAGATAAGCGTGAGCGAAGCTCCTACTCTGATGACTCTAGTCGACTCTTCGGGAGCCTACTCAGCCGGCGGTGACAACCTCATCTGTCTGGGCTACGGGAGGCAGTTCGATCTCGCGTCTGAGCGCTCGGGTGAGGTCAGCAGGCTGTTCCACCTGTCTGAAGGCATCAGACCTCACCTCGTCGCAGCTCTGGATCTCTACGAAGACGAGGAACCCGAACTTCTTCTTTGCTACAACAGTAAGTTCTGCTGAAGCAGTGGTCTCGCTGAGAGGTCGGTACCGGTCCAATTTGCTATCTACTGATGCTCCGTTGGTGTAGTATGCTATCTACCGACTAGTCGTGTTATCTACTTCATTAAAGTCGCTTATCTATCAAGTTTCACTCCAAATTTAAATTCATCGATGGTTTTCAAATTCACTGCATGAGTCTCGTGTTCTTCACGGCGCCAAAGAATGCGTTGAATAAGTTTTCTTGTGAGCGGATGGAGCGCCACCATTCCTCTTTCAGTTTCCGCTCCAGGAGACTAAGGGCGGTATTCATAATCATGACTTAAGTAAAAATAATACTTTACTTCTGAAAGTAAAATAATTTCTTAAGGAAATGCTTTATCTGATTTCGCTTTCATAGACATTACTCCCCGAAGTAAAGAAAAATCTTTACTTAATCTTTTACTTTATAAAATTAAGAAAAATCTTTATTTAAGTCAAAATTTTTCCCAACTCCGCCGTTGTCCAGCATCCTCACTGTGTCAGGACAAGTAAACAGTGGAACAAGCAACCATTATTTTGAGAACTTCTATAATACACTTGGTGCTCGCGTTTAGCGGTGCTGACGTGCATTTACTTCTCCCTTTCCCTTCTGTATTACTCCTCCCTTCTTTTCCCTCCTTCTTCCCTTTTGTTTTTACTCACTCTTTAACTTTTTTAGTTATCCTTTTAAATATAAATTACGTTCTTACTGTAGTTCCTTGGTTTGCCTTTTCAGTGGAATCAACTACCAATTGGTCTTAGAAAAGAAGAAATAATTGGGTTTTATCCTACTTTTGGTCAGGCAGAATCTTATTAGTAGGCAAAGTCAATAAAGTTAGTCAATAATGAACAAATCGAAAACGTTTGGAACAATTTTTGATGAACTATCAAAATCGATGGCAAACTCCCGGCTCACGTTAGGATTACTTCGAAGAGTGAATATTTACAAAATGCAAAGGAAATTGATAAACAAAGTCCTTGTCACATGGGTTTATTATTCTATTGGACTTACCTACAGAAATTTTGGCTGTTCATTAATAGTTTCGTTAATGTGAAATAATTGAAATAGCTATTTCTGAATGTTTCCACCAATTTTGGCCCCCAAAACACAAATTAGGTACGCTACTTTTTTTTCAAATTATTTTTGATCATTGGCAGTGCCATTTAAATTGCCTTGATTCTCCTGTTGACACTTTTTCTAGTGTTATTATACAAACTGATGGTGATTTCAGACAGTTTCCCAGGTTTTTGGCTCATAAAAAATCAATTTTAGGAGCAGAACCATTGGTAGAAGCTTAGTTTTCCACTCTGGTCAAAATCGACTTCATATTCGTCTTCTCGTCCCACAAAAACATAGAAACCAATACTGAAAAGCTCGTTTTACTAAAACACAAAAAGTACCAATTTTCATACACATTTTCACTCATAACACCCCTGGGTATATTCCGATCGGGTTGCAAAGTTTCGGGACACAACTAGGGCCCAGATGGAGCCTGTGTGCGAAAGAACGAATTTTTTAGACCGAAAATGAAGCCGGTATGCATCACCCGCATGCTCTCCGTTATATCGAACTCGTCATCCCACTCATCGAAGTCAAACAACATTTCGTAATCCATCGTATCAAAACAAACAAAAAACCCGAATAATTAGGAAAAGAAATAAAAATGCCGAGAATGATGACACTGAAAAGATGACATAAATGAAAAGAGAACAGTGCAACCGATCAATAAGGAAATGCTCAAGGTACCTTTCGACGTACCTCAGTTTTTTCCACTTATTTAGGCCAAAAAGTAAAGATTTTTCTGTACTTATTGTCTATGAAATAGGAATAAAGGAAATGCTAAAGGAAGACTTAAGCATTTCCTTTATCACTGACTATGAATAGCCCAAGTGGACGTTGCTTCCTTATTTGTTCACTTAAGCATTAACTTTAATTAAAGTGAGGACTATGAATACCGCCCTAAGGCTACTCACACCGTTAATGTTTTATGACATACTTACCTAACTTTTATCACCCTCCACAGACACTCGATGGTTTGGGTTTGTTCTCCCAGGACGGGGTCAGTAAAGTACTACCTTCCTAAACTCATATTAAAGTTACATTTACACTCAAATTACACGAAATTATCACAGGAATATAAAAGGAACAAACCACCGACACGAGCCACGTGATACTGACCTGTAACGATCTCGAATATTTATCAGTTGTTATATGAGTCGTAAAGTCACAAACACAATCACTGTTTAGCTTGCCAATGATAAGATACGTCAACGATGTGGGTGGATAGCATACTGAGCCACCGCGAAGAAGCGGTAGGCATCGGATTCGGGAAGTAGACAGCGGCCTGGCGGTAGATAGCATATTGAACCGGTAACCGGTACCGAGCCGGGGCGCCATTTCACCAAACTGTTGGGGGGGGGGGGGGGGAAACACCAGGGGGTATGGGGGGTATGATATATCTACTAAGGAAAGGGGGTCCAGGGTTTTTTCCCCCGCAAATTTGTTTAAATTAATATTACATTTAGATGTAGGCTAATTTTATGCTTCCTTTTACATATTTAAAGTTTCAATAAAAGAATAAATACAAACAAAATCAAAGTACCCTTTTTCAATTCATTAAATTAGCATTGCTACATTCCAATAATATTCATTCAAAATATTCCTTTTTAAAAGAATAACTTTTTAAAAGAAGGCTATGATATTCTAGATAGGTAACTCCAGTAGTCATTTTCATTATTTACCAAATTCCTTGGGGGGGGGGGCCTAGGCCCCCCCCCCCTGCCCCCCTTAAATGGCGCCCCTGGTACCGAGAGATCTTATGTCCGATTTGGATGACCCGTGCGTTGCACTGTGCAGTATTGTATCATGAGAAACATGGATAAAAAAATGTGTTTTATTTCCCAGTAAGACTGTCAAAGCGTCTTATTATCAAAGACCGTAGTAACACACTCACTATCACTGACACAAACTGAAACTAAGTTACCTAACTTTCCCTGGTATCTCATGTTGCACTACATAACCACTTCATGGCATCCATCTTCTCGTACTGAAGTTCCTGTTACATATATTCAAACACCGAAAGTTTCAGGTAGATATGCTCCACGAATTGTCAGTTTCATCTTAATTCCGATGATTGTAGATCGGTACCTACACCGTGGTTAGCTGTTATTTTCCCACAGGTGGGCTATTTTCCCGCCCAAAATTCATCGTCATCCTATGATACCACAACGAAAGTATACATTTTATTCAGACCACCTCATTTTTTTCTATAAATTTGAACTTCGTACCTTAGTACGTACCTACCACTCCACCTCTACTAATCCATGGATTACACCAAGTCGGATTTGCCGTTATCATTTCATCTACAGTATCTACTCAATTGATCATGGCCATATTTTCCAGATACCTGCCACTTTCAAAAAATTTCCGATCACAGTGTAAACGCCGATTTCGATTTCCATTGGAACTCGATACCCACTGCCATTGGTAAGTGTTTTTTTATATTATTACAGGCTTTTATTTAATTTCGTGCATTTAATTAACATGCACAAAATTATTCATTAATTAACTAATTAGTTAATTAATTAATAAATTAATTATTAATTAATTATTTAATTAATTACTGACCCTCGCTTTTATTTTAAGTCATAAAAAATTCCTATGTTTCCGGGTAGCATAACAATTGATTACAACTAAAAAGAGTAAATTAAAGCCCATAAATGTATTTCATAAATATCTACAATATATAAGTACTTTCAAAATCGTATTATTCTAATGAAATTAAGAAAAACCATCTTCAAAATTCAAAAAATATCTCCTAATGCTCCACGCTTTTATTTTTAATCATAAAAATTCAAATGTTCGTGGGTAGCAGAAAAAGTTGTTTTATTCTTTTGAAATCGTTTAAAAATGAAAGTATACTTTTTTTTTAACATTCCCTACTTATTTTAAGTCATGTATTAACAATCAACATAAACTCAAAATAGATTTTGTAGTTTTAACCTACAGTACCTACTGACGTTATGTTTACAAGCTTTTGGAGCTCACTCCTCTGTCCTTGGATTCCACTGTATATTTATAATCTACGAGGCTAAATGCCTACGTAATCCATCTGTCACTAAGCGCAGATCACTCCTGTTGATATTGCATTACTTTGTTCTAGTGTGCGCATTTCCTTACGTCTTGGCGTTCACGACCGATGCAATGGAAATCCGCCTCGTCATCAACGGGAATCTCGTCCAGACGATGGCCATGCCTAAACTCCGCCTCATTAGCTCGAAAGTACGAAATCCATTGTTCGAAATTCATTTGGTGCTTATATCCAGAGCCTAAATGTAAGACTAAGCAGGTGTTGTGCCACGCTAATTTTTCGTCTCCTGGGTTTCAGAGTGATATTTTCTTCGCCACTACAGCTCCGGAATTCTTTGCTAGTAAACCGGACCGACTGCAGATGGATATGAGGGAAACTAGTCTTTCGCCCCCATCCTCCCCTCACTGTGAGTCTACTGTTCTTTCTCATAAACATTTTCGTACGTAGTTTACTTCTGTACCACTACCACAATGATGGTCGCAGACTCACAGTCAAACCCGTAGATCTTATTGACATGATAATGACGGATAAGGCAGGGATATTTATGTTAGCTTTTGAGTAACTTCCTGCGTGGATAAGACCTACTACTTCCTCGCTACCGGAAGGTAGAGAAGCATTGGATTCATGATTGAGTAAAAAAAAGTGTCCTCCAAAATGAAAATTTCCACTACCATTTTGCGTTTTAGACATCAAGGAACATTTTTGGTTCTGTCTGTCTGTCCGTCCGCCTGTCTGTGTGTCTGTCTGTGGTCAATTCCTTGTAACGCCCATAACCATCCGAAATGATGTTCGAAATGGGCTGAAAAAAAATGTGGAGGGTAGTTGCGGGTTAGGTCACAGATGCTCCTATACCAAAATTATTGAAAAAGTACTTTACCTTTCGTCTGCGCATGCGCAAACGTGAAATACTTGAAACGCCCATAACTACCTTAATTTTCGTTGAAATGAGTTCAAACGTGGAGGGTCGATCAGGAATAATACTTTGATGGTTCCATATGAATTTCATTGGAATCGTACTAAGTATAACTTTCGTCGGCGCCATTTCCTTGTAACGCTTCTATCTACGCGAAATGTAGTTGTAGAGAGCTGACATTTTGAGGGTACACGCGGGTTGGATCGCATGATCCCATGTCAGAATCATTAAAATCGTACCGTAACTTTCGTCTGCGCATGCGCAAGTGTCAGATCCTCGTAGCGCCCATAACTACCCTGTAAATCATAGTAAAGTGGTGAAATTTGAAAGGTAGATGGAGTTGAGGTGTAGGACTAACTAATTCTGTTAGTCCATGTGACCTGAGTAGTTTAGTCATTAACTCATGCATGGATACTCTGCCTGTACATTGAATGAACCTACCCAGCTATTCTATACGTTCATGTGACTCAAGTGAGGAAGTGTACTACCTACTGGTTTTTATATATTTTCGGGAGAGCTGTTTTACCCTGGAATATGTAGATACCTAATTGTAGAGTCGCTGCAGTCTACGTGTACCTACTGAAGAGCACGGTAGGTACCTATTCTGATTCCAAGGTCGAAATGAATTGTTTCTTAATGATGAAATGCCTCATTGGTCTTCTAATTGTCAAGTGTGTCAAGTGTCTGCTCATTCCTGCAGTGAACCCCATGTGTAGTGATCGATTCGTTTCCGTGCCATTCAAGGCAAACCCAAGCATTGAACCTTTGGTATGTAATATTGCTTGATGTGGGCATGCCAGATCTGACCGTGTCCTGAAAATAAGAGCCAGATAGGTAGAGGTTTTGATATCCCTGCAAATACTGTCACAAATGCCTTCTTCCTCCTGCAAATGTAGCTGTGGATGTCAACGCTATTCTGTAGTATCCATGTAAAACCAGTGCTAAACTCTCTAGAAACCGGTAGCAGTTGTTACGACTACTCTGTTGACTTCAGTGATGTCTCCTGAATATCCTCTCGCCTACCCACTCCTGCACCTGTAGTCTCCCAAACTGTGGATATAAATATTCTGGTAGGATTCATGGCAAACACGTGTTGAAGCTTTGAAAGTTGCCATCTGTTGTCGTCAGTGCTGGATTAACTGACTTACGGACTGATTAACGGTTCTGCTCTGTTGCTAACACGTATATGCAACCTAGTTAGTTGACGAACTAAATCACTCGCGGAGAAATCGAGGAAACCCATTTCAAAGAAAGCGGAGTTATTGAAAAAATAGTCTATTTCCACTAATACACGAAAATCGTTTCGTGTATTAGTGGAAATAGACTATTTTTTCAATAACTCCGTTTTTCTTTCTAGTTAGTTGACTTTTGTGGCGTTTCCTGATTGTTTAGATCTCCTCTCGGAAGTAGTCCTCTCCAAACTATAATCTACAAAGTTATACGGCACTCAATGATACTTCGCAGGACAGTCCATATGGCAAACCCAAGTGCTGAATCTTTAGAGATTTTGTTCTGCTGTAAAGGCTGACTGTTGACTTCGGTAATGTTTCCAGGTAAATTGGAGCAAGATTCAGGTTTCCTGATTCCTCCATATCCTTTCGCAAGTCCTTACGCAAGCAACTATCGTAAGTACCTACTTCAAAGCTGTGGTGAACAACTATATTTGTGGGAATTTGAATTACGGTGGTAATTGTTCTTTGTTATTGTTGTGGCTACTACGAATGCTGTCACGTTAGTGATTAGAAAATGGGAGTACTAGGTAAGCTACAGGTTTTCCGATTCCAGCAGATCCACAGCTCCAGTGTTTCTTGATTCCTTCAGACAAAGTTACATTTCGGTTTCAGTGTTATTTTGTCAGTCTGCAAGTTAGAAACGGTGTGTGTGGAAGAATCCATCGTTCGTGAAGGGCCCCATATACCACTGCACGTTTCAGATCAGCAATAGTTTTGGTTTATTAATTATTATTCTATGAATAATAACTAATTTAACCCTATGCATTCGGTTCGGAAATTTTCTTAAAAATACCTCAGAACTTTTTATTTTGCGTTGCAAGGTGCGTAGATTCCAAAAATGTGATGTCCGTCCGTCGTGTCATCGATATCTACCTTAATTTTTTTAATTAAAAAATCGTACGCTCGCACACAGGCTCCATGTGGGCCCTAGTTGTGTCCTCTGTCTCAGCAGCCCGATCGGAAAACACCCGGGGGTGTTACGGTTGAAAAATGGGCGCAAATTTATTTTTAATGTTTTATTGAACTTGGGCTTGTGAGGTATCTTTTTCATTTTTGAAGGGTGTGGAGACCAAATATGAAGTTGATTTTGACCACTGAATGAAAGATTGAGGTTTTAACGAAGTTTTAACTCTCAAAATTTAATATTTATTGCTCAAAAACCGGTGAAAATGGCTGTAATCGCCAGAAATTTGTATTACACAGGAGGTAGTAATTACAGGTGAATCAAGACAATTCAATGACAAGTTAAGTGATCAATGATAATTTGTCAAAAGTAAGAGCCTAATTTGGGTTGAAAACGTCAAAATAGGTATTTCAACATTATTGTTACAGAATAACCAACATCCAATAGAAAAAACGAACCCATATGACATGGGTTTTGCAGCGTTTTTTGTATTTTTTCGTAGTTTGGTAAATAAGTTGTTGTTATTTCCTGATGATGAATTACTGCATCTTCTTTCGCAGCCATCTCTCCAGAAGTGAGGCCATTCCGCCTCTACAGGATCCCTCTTGGGTCCCTCTCGGGCAGCGTCGGCAACTCGGACGGTCGCTGTCCTACCCCGTCGCCTGACCCAGCAGCTTCCAGCACCGAGTCCACGACTCCGTCACCTTCACCTAAACTCCTTCAAGTGAGCCTTTTTACACCATTCGTTAGTTCATTACGGACAGCGCATGTGAGTTTGAGCCTCGAATATTACCTGCCGGTCCGGTTGCTTGTTCCCAGGAGCCACCAAGGGGCATATCTCGAAGCTGCTCCTCTTCCCCGACACCTCAACCTTTTATTGGGCCTCCGAAATGAGTTGGGCGCCGTGAAAATTCGTCCAGCCCTCATATTTAAAGTACGAGCACCTCCTGCGGGTCCATTGTGCGTACTGGATTTTTGAAACAGGTGCTTCTTTCGACCTTCTGAGCTCGATCGATGTCGGGTGCCCTCCGTCACGAAATTTTTGCACGAAGAATGAATATTTGTTGGATGCATCGCTGCGGGCGGTATTTTTGTCTTCTATAGAGTGCTAGCAGAGTTATGGGCTGTATTTCAGGCAGATGCATAGGTATACTTCGCGATGGACATCCTTGTGACCATATTATGAAAAGTTCAAAGCGCATCTGCCTGTTTATTGCCACTTATTGCGAGAAGGAAAGATGTTTTCTGTAGCCTTTTGACTACCCAACGAGCCCGTTGTCTATTACAAGGATGCATTAGTTTTCATTGAAATACCTGTGTTATATGCATTAGCTATTTTCAAACATACCTGTACGAGTATCTACGGGCAGTCTATAGGCTATTGTAGATGTAAATAGGTACATTCGCATGCGTAGCGACGTGTTGTCTATTTACAAGGAAGATGCCTACACAAAGAAACCACAACAAATGGTCTGCCTCAAAGAAAAATGTTCAAGATGAGGCACATTAACAGGCAGTCCATACGAATTAAATCACTTGCGAAGAAATCGTCGAAACCCATTTCAAAGAAAAAAGGAGTTATTGTTTGTTACTGACGATGGTTTGATCACCGAAACAGGTATAAAGTGTATTTTTTTGGAAATGGAGGTCTATTTCCACTAATACACGAAAAACGCGAAAAATACACTTTATACCTGTTTCGGTGATCAAACCATCGTCAGTAACAAACAATAACTCCTTTTTTCTTTGAAATGGGTTTCGACGATTTCTTCGCAAGTGATTTAGTTCGTATGGAATGCCTGTTATGTGCCTCATCTTGAACGTTCAGAAAATTGCTTGGGTCGCTGCGTATTCTAAGACGTAGACATAGCCTGCTTTGGGCAGCCTTTTTATCTGCAGGGTCCCCATTGTGGGGGGGGGGGGGGGGGCTGGAGTTCTTTAGCTCTGCCCTCCATTTTCAAAAAGTTTCAACTTTCGTATCCCAAAATTCTAACAAAAATAAGGTGTATTTAGGCAATTTTGGACTTCCATGTTTCAAGTTATCAGGTCTGTTTTCAGCGAATTTACCAACTACTAGGTGAGTTTTTCAGTTTAAAAAGTTTTTTCCTTGTATAAATCTTTAGTTCTTTCCCCAACGCCCAAACGTGGTTTCCTAGGCATTATTGCAAACAATAATCGCTTCTCGACTCATAACTTTCGATCAAAGTGATAGTAGTTTTTTACTTCAGTTATAATGTCACTAATTATATTTGCTTATTCATCAAACATACCGTTGGGGCAGAACTGAAGTTTTACATTAGCAAAAACTTTAAAGCTGCCCCCCCCCCCCCCCCGGCCCAATTTTTCCAGAGTGAAAATTTTGTTTGTTTACAAAAATTACCTAGCTAGAAATAGACCTAGTGACCAAAAAACCAAGTCCAAAGGTTCAAAAAACACTCCTTATTTTTTTAAAAATATGTTGGAATTTAAGGGAGTTAAGTACGATTTTTTGAAAATGAGGGGCAGAACTAAAGAACAACCCCTGAGTCCAGTAAGCTTACATTTGAAGAACTACTGGCCATTGACCATTTGAAATTGTAATAAATTATCGCTAGTGCATCCTCCAAAATGTCTTCTTTTGCATTTATGCCGCAGTTTACCACCTATTTGTGGCGGTGGGGTTTTCGGCAGTTAAGGGGCATCAAAGACGCCTCGTGGAACTTCTGTTCGTAGGTTACCCCATACACCTAATGACTCTGTAAATAAATAGATTTAATGCAATCTTAATGTTCTTCTCCAAACATCTTAGTTTTCATCGATGTCTTCTTTTTGTTTTCATGAAAATTCGTTCTCTCCAACACTTGTGTGCTGGCTCAGAAGCAAGCAATGTGATGTTTTGTAAGGGTCAGTTGGACGTATCGTCAATTGAACTTACTTAAGTAGAAAACTACGGGACGGGCGCATTTCCCCGATACCAATTTGTTTCCAAATTATGCAATAAAATTACAAGATTGTATGAGAAATTTCGATGTTTTCATTTCGTTAGTCAGTGTGAGTAGGAAAATATATCGATTTTGTTTTTGCAAATTCTGCGCGCCCACTCGATATTACCCATTATGATAGTAAATACATAGGTACCGATGTAAATTCTCGTTTGTGTAGGTATTCTTTTTTTTTGCATTTGCACTTACAATACTAAGCTTGTTACCCATCACAAAAACTGTCCTTGCAGTCAGACCGATTCATTATACTTCTGTCAGGAATTCCGACCGAAAATGTCCAAACTATAGGTGATTAGGGCGCAGTAATATTATTTTGCCATACCTATACAACCTCCTGAACAGCTTCAGTGTATTGTTATCTGTAATCCAAGCAGCGCACGATTTCCACGGAATTTTCACCAGACCAAACACAATTTCACCACACAGCGTTCATCTTCTTCGCTAAATACGAACGTAAAAAAACCAAACAAACAAAAAAACATTCTTTAGTTTTGTACAGATTGTGTCCGATATTTTTGTAAAAATAGGACGTTTGTGGTTTATTAAAATATTTTGGATCTGAAGAAATTTTACTCTACCATAATACCGTACTATTGTTATTGATTTTGAGTATTAAAATCAAAATTAATGTAAAATTTAAATAACTTGTGGCCTACTATATGGCGGATTCCTTCCAAAGGTTTAATTAAATGTTGGAATATTGTAATATTGACTCACTACCGGACAACTTAGTCTACTTAATGCTACCTAATGCGCGTTCCGGATGTGTGGTCTCGATATCTTTCTTATACCGGTGAAATAATCTTAGTTTACTTCATGTACTGTATGCTGTAAATGTGCCCAGTACACTTGGGGAACAATTTTGAAGGGATGCAGTTGTTTGTATTCATTTCAAGTGTAACTAACATAAGGGGTTGCTAAACGGGCCCCTTGACATATGTAGGTACTAAGGGAGCATGCGGCCAGGCTTTCATATTTATAAAATTCCAGTAATAATGTTTAAGATCAATTACCTTGTATAATATGGTTATTTATTTGAAATGTCTATTACCTGCGTGATACATGTACTGAATGTGTAGGCAGTAAGTTACATCACACGTGACCATCGACTCAGCATCAAGAGATACCTAATTATAATTTGATACAGGATATTCGGACAATCTGATAGGGTATCTGTACCAATTACTGATACCGCTGCAGTTATTGACTCCTCTGATTTATTGACTACAATATGTGGGACTCCAGATGGATTTATTTGAACTTCGATTGGTGCATTCGAAGATTATGGGCCGGATTTATAAACATTCCGTAGAGAAAAGGAACCCTTTAGATTCAGATGTAGGTTGACATCATGTCGGGATATCCTCGTAAGGACTTTCGGAAGGTTGAGGTATCCTCGGATTGCGACGTCATAACAGTGACGTAGCGCCTGGGTCCTTATAAGACAGTTGGCCCTTTCAACATCCACTGCTTCAGTTTTGTTACCTATCACGTTTCCGTCAAAATTATACTTTTTTTTCACTGCAAATTTAACTTTTTAATTTCCAAATTAGATATTTTGAACTACATTCATTGTACATTTAAATAAAATTGAATTATCTAGGTAGGTACTTAAATAAATTTGAAATTGAAAGTATTCAATTTGATTTTAGATAGGCACATCTTATAACTTGCGCCCACCCACTGCAATTGCGAAGCCATGCGCACTTTGTTCATTTCAGCGTGGCGTTCCTATTCCTACCACCTATTCCTCATTCCTACACTACGTTCCTGTTCTTCAGAGCGCTCCGTTACCAGTTCCAGTTATTTAACTGCCCCTTCCACTCACAGTGCTTCCGAGGTATTTTTTGTTTCCGATTGTGCCTCACCAGCTTTTTCTTCCGTGTAAAGCACTTGTAAAATGGAATGCAATAATGATGTATAAGAACGACACAGGACAGAATGATAACATGGAGCGGTTCCACTGAGTCCGACTTAAATTCAAATTAGAAAGTTCTGTGCCGAAACACATCCAGCTTCCGAACCCCTTCCAAATAGCCTTCCTCGACTCAAAGGAATGGCAGTATAAAGTTGATTTATTTAGTGAGCTTATAGAGATAAGTTCAAATTCTAGCCTAAAACAGGCCCTAGGAACGATTATAAATTCGACTCGACTGGTTCGTTATATAAACAGTTGGGGGTCTTACATCGGTGGATTAGTAGGAGGATGACTAAAATACATATTACAGTCGAAGGAGCTCCTTACAAATAGCCTTATAAGGTTCGTAAAATGAAAATGTTTCAAAGGTAAGCTCAAAAAGGGTGGTGCTTTTGGCTAAAGTTAGGCTTCAGGAACGTTTATAAATGCGGCCTAATAACTGGTTCGTAAAGAATAGAAACAATAATTATTGGAACGTGATTTTAAAAAAAATATATATATATTATATGCTCATCTAAAGTTGAATACTTCCAGATTTATTTAAAGTCAAATAACTTCACATCATGTCAAATGCTTGCAAGCCTAATTCATTTTCTAGTACGGCTTCATACACTCACGGATATTAGGTAGGCACTTCCTAATTTTTGGTTATGAGCGAACTTTTGTTCTCCAAGAACGATGAGTCCAATTCTGCTGCAGCGCTCGGCGGATCAATAATTGGTAATTTACGACAATAATAAGATCACAATGGTTTGATGTTGAATTAAATCTACTCATCGAAACTATCTGTAACAGGTTTGGGAACCTGACATAATGTTTGTATTGACGTGTATCTACATGAAAACTGTAGTGTTACCTACTGGTACTTGTACCCTAAAAGTACAAGCTGCCCTATTTATGACTGCTATAAGCCGGCAGACCTTCGACGAGTGTATACTGTATCCTATTTGTTAGCGCTCCCTCATTGTATTCAACCTCTTCGTCCCTGAGCCCAGCCAATAACAACTTACGAAAATTCAAACCTTAACGTTACCTTACTCAACCTTTCTCTGTGAATTCTAGTGTCTTTGAGCCACTCACCAGAGCTCAACGTACAACGTCTGACTTGGTCGGATATATACTCATATCCCCCGCAGCAGTTAGAAACAATTTAATACGAACTCTGCGTTGTGGTAGTTTTCGTCATTGTCTTTCTTAAGAAATAACAATAATTACTAATTAAACGTTAAATTTTATTATTGTTAGATGGAAACAAAACGAGAGGCGCTGGAAACCTTGGAGTATTTTATCCGTTGTTTTAGCTAAACGGAAAGAAATTAGGTTAAAAAACTATTTTGTGAGACCTCTTGGTTTTGTTGTCAGTCCAGACGGTTATTGTATTTGAAAAATTTTATGATAAACCATTCGGCATTATGTGACTCAGGTTATATTTTTTAAAAAGAAGAAATGGTATACTATTGTATATAATATTATTAAACAAAAAACATACTACTATATTTATGAAGCTACCTATATATATTGTATGACTCTTGACATATCAAAGTTCTATTTGGAGATAACTATTCTTGTTGTACTTATGTGAGTGTTGTTTAAAAATAAAACTCGAAGGGGGAGCCATTTTCATCCTCTTTTAACTAGAATCATCGTCACTTTTCGTGTTTTCTAAAATACCCCATTTGGGTCCTAGTAGTGCTCCGGCAGCCCGATCGGAATACACCCAGGGGTGTTAGGGGAGAAAAATGGGTATAAAAACGGGGGTTTTCGAAGGATTTTGAGGTTGTAGTGCATATGAGCTTGTGAGGTATCGTTTTCCATGTTTTTTGGGGAGAGAAGACCGAATATGAAGTTGATTTTGAACAAGAGTGAAGAATTGAGGTTGTAACGAAGTTTAATGTCCCGAAATTCATACCTCAAAAATACTTATGTCAAAATAAAAAATTTGACCCATTAAAAAAAAAAAAAAAAAAAAGTATGAGTCAAAAACCTGGGAAATTGTCTGAAATCACCATAAATTTGTATAGTAACACTAGGTGTAGTATTATCAGGTGGATCAAGACAATTAAATGGCATTATCAATGATACCAGATGATCTTTTTTAAAAAATCATCGTCATCATTGTCTGTAATTATCATAAACTTGTATAATAACACAAGAATTAGCATCAACAGGTGAATCAAGACAATTAAATGGCACTATCAGTGATCAAAGATAATTTGTCAAAAATAGGAGCGTGTTTTTGGGGGCCAAAATTGGTGGAAACCACCAAAAATAACTATTTCAATTATTTCGCATGAACAGCAACATTTCTGTAAGTATGTCCAATAGAATCATAAACCCCAGTGACAAGGACTTTGCAGCCTTTTTTTTTAGTATGTTATGACCTCATTTCCATAGTAAATTTTATAGACCTTGACGGAATTTCCACAGTTTACGGACTCCTGTTGTAATATTTCATACGAATTTCATCAAAATGTACTAAATAATACTTATGATGTCGAATAGCGGAATATTTACGTAGGCAGTAACCAGTTGTTTTGAAATCCATTTAAAAATCACGCTATATAGATGATATCCCATAACCCGTCATATCGCATATCGGTAAGGAAAGTTGTGTGATGCCTCGTACTCCGTTTTTTAATAAGAATGATAACGATATATATCTGGGATAGGGAAAGCAAAACAGTTTCAAGTTCCAACCTGTAACGACGAAGGAGGTAAATAGTTTGATTCAACTTCATCTTGATGAATATCTATGAAATTCAGGTTTTAATGATTTCTTTGGCTTCAACATCAAATCCGACTTTTCTGTGTGCAGAGTCCGGGTCGTCTTTATTTTTCTCTAAAAAAAAAAAATAAATAAATAAACATAATAATAATAAAATAACGGTTGCATGAGTAGAGTGAAGGTATGAATAATTATATACGAATATTTATAGGTGGTATATAATTATGTACATATGTGTTATTTCTACGCACATTTTCCCGAAATCCTGCTCCCCACGGCCAAAACCATGTGAATGAGATGAGTTCAATGTATTGTAGATTTCCAATTATAAGTATTGGTAGGTATATGTAAATATAGTTGTAAATTGGTAAGTTGATGAGAATGGAATTTTTGGTTTATTATTTTCAATAATGAACCTTTGGAATCGAGCATGAAAAAAAAATTCTAACCCCCCTCAAAATTTGATGGTTTACGTTTCAAGGTATGTAGAATCCGAAAATGCAATAAAAAAATTTCTGTATGTCCGCCGTACGCCTTACTTTGCACTTTTCTTAGTTACCATGAACCATAATTGACGAAATTTGTTTATAGGGTCGAAATTAGTTCGGGGTCTAGTTGGTCCTCGAAGCTCGGCGTTACTGTCACTCATCTCTAAGGGGTTAAAAATAGGGGTTGAAATTTTCAGAACACCGCAGCTCGAAAACTTTCAATAGAAGGGTATGGTTTTTTTAACGTTTTTAAATTGATCCTGAACTAAAGAATTTTTTGAGTCCACCCGGAGCATTGTGCGACCAGCCGTTCGTTTGCACCGAAAAGCTTCGTCAACATGATCGTGAATGAACCGGTATAAATCAGACCCAGATATAGCACCTGATTATAATCAAGGATGGCTGTATGAAGTCGAGTTGGTTGTTCTGTGATAAATATTATTTCATTTGAAAAATGATGGCTCTTTTGGATTTATTGATAGGTAGGTACTTTTGAAACTTGAACAAACGCATTGGTGGGTAAATTATTACACAACGGTTCACTATACCATCAACGTAGAAGGGGCTGGATTTTGTTGATAGGTAGGTACTTTTGCAACTTGAACAACCGTTGTTGATGGGCAAATTATTACACAACGGTTTATGATTTGCCTTATGCTTCATGAATAACTACAAATAATTAATTATTGAATTATTGAATCCCGCGCATTTTTAGGAAACTTTAACGGGGCCGGCTCAAGTCCTCAATTTAGGGCTTTCTTGGGGGGAGCTCTTGGGTACTGACCATAGAAAACAGTGATCTACGCAGAAGGTGCATCTATACAGGTAAATAATAAACCTTTGTGTAATAATGTGCAGCGTTTTTATATACTTTTGCGGGAAAAACTTCGCTCACCCTTTTCCCTGTATTTGAATATGCCACTAGGACCTCGCAACTCCTCTTCATTCGACATACTGGAAGGTATTATCAGCATCCTGGTTTCACATATCTGCGGGGGGTTTCACATACGAGACATTATGAAGCCAAGGTGTCCCTTTACGTTTACTGTAGTAGAGTTATTTATACAGTTTTTATCTAAGATTGAGTAAAAGATGCTCACGGTAGAGTACTCCCAATCCGGGTGTTCCGGGAGGATGATCTCATGAATGTTTTTGTGGATGTAATCCGGAGCTGTATAGATTTTCCGACTCGTCTTGTCCATGACGACGCCTTCAATCAGAATGATGATTTCCACTTTGGTCGAAACAACGACTGCTATCAAATCCATGATGACGGGCACGAACCTGTGAGTGAGAAATAGTAGGTACATACCTACTTGAATGATCAGACAGCACCAAAATTCATATTATGGAATTCACCAATATGTCCGTACCTCAATTTCCCGGAGAATTCGATCGAAATTGAACCATTTCGAGACCCATCACTTGCTTTTTTAGCATGATGACACAACATACGTACCTTATTTTCGGCCACTTCCCAAGTCTGAGCTGAGGTAAGGAGAGTTGATAACTCGAAACTGAGTTAGGGGCAAATGGACATTACACAGCATGCGTTCACAATATAATCTTGAGGCACAGGGGTACATGTACGTACTACTTAGACCTCTAAAGGTGTATATATAGATATAAATATGGATATAATTATATATATATCCTTAAATGCTGTATCCCAATTCACGCTCAATGCTCCCTTTGTTTCTTTGTTTCAATATTTTTCCATACTTCCTTGCCAAAATCAAAACATTTCTAGGCATTCCATACACAAAGTAGGAGGACTAAAGTGATCACAGGCGAGTTTAAGTAGGTAGGTACTCATTACTATTTTTTTCAAATCTGTAATAATTTACAGAATTTTGGAAATGGGGAACCTGTAGGTCAAAGAAAAAGCTGATGCAGTGCCTCGATATTAGATGCATTTTCAGATGGACTTAACTACTTACTCATTTGAACCCCGTGAAGACACCTAATGATGACTTGGAAGAAATGTACAGATTTCATATGATCTGTTTAGTTGATTTGTTACAGATAGTACAACCGATTCTGTCGTGAGTTTCAGGGTAGGTACCTACTTTCTTAGGTATGGTGTGTCAACGACCTTAAAATTCTGAGCGGAACTAGACGAGGGAATATGGAAATGAAATATGGACGAGGGAATATAGTGAATTTATTCAAAACTACGTATAGGTATGTTACTCCGTTGTCTCGATTTAAGGAGGTTTACAACAGAACGAAAAATAGGTATGGGATGACGTGAAGGAGGTCTGCTAGGGCTGTAAGCAGCGCCGTAGCCTAAATTGTTGACATAAATACTAAAACTTGTCTGAATTTAGTGGAGTTTCAGCGATCTAAGTAGACTCGCTCACCCTTTGTGCAGATACATCAGCAACTTTTCAGGGGCCCACCCTTGGAAACTGACGATGTTGTATTGCAGAATGTTCATCGCGATCCTGACGCTTATCGACTTCCAGATTTTGGACATTATGGACAACGATTCTTTACTCTCATGAACCACTTGCTTAACGACGTCCCATGGTATGTAGTATACCTGAAACATTGTTTATGGTAGGTAGCTACATTGTGTCAAGGAAGCAGCAAAATAGAGGAGCTGACGCATCGCTGACTTCACCAGTTTGCTGGAGTTTTGGGGGCTGTGAGGACACCCATCTTGTGACCTGAAGGTTGATAAATCGATTCAAGTTGAAGCAATTCAGGAAGTTGAACTAAATTTATCCTCTTTCTGTATAATGTATGAGGCAGAAAGTGAAAATATAACTCTTAATCTTGACTGATATATTAAGAACAATTTGGCCTGGTACCGCTTAGTAGCTTTAAAAAAATGGCTAAACCACGGCCTTACACACTTGGCGAATAGAAAAAGTGGATTTCGAGAAAAAAAACAATTCAGTTTACAAAGTCACAAATTTTTCGATCTCATATTATTCTCCACTCAATTGTGAACAGTTTGGTATATATCTGATAGTTCCGAAAAAGGAAGCCTAAGAAAATGGATTTCTCCGTTGAGTCGTAAATGCGGATATTTATAATTGAAAATGTCAAGACACCTGAAAATTGACGAATCGGAATCAATCAATAAACAGCAGACTGTAGGCCTTATTAGAAGACCTTCCCTGAATTCTCTCCTAGTATTTAATTTAGAAAGCCAAGTTAGAACGCGTGGCGATGACCTACGTAGAAGCATCAAGCCCATAAAATACTCTTCTTCAGAAAGAAGCGTTTTTCTCGAAACAACATTTTGTTATGCTTATGTCTCTTTCTGAGGTAAGTAGAGGCCACTTACCTTTTCAGGTAATTGTATACAATATATGGCGCCACCTCCAATCGTTTTGATACTAACATATAATGTAGTGGAAAGGTATAGAAATATAAAGAGATAGTATTTGAATGCCGGAAAGCTCTGGAAGTAAGCTCTGGTAAGATTGGTGGGCCGGGAACAGTTGTAGAAATTGATGAAGCAAAGATAGGACACCGCAAATACAACCGAGGGCGAGTTGTTGAAGGCAATTGGATATTCGGAGGAATAGAAAGGAACAGCCGCCGATGTTTCTTTCAGCCAGTTGCAAATCGTGGAAGTGATACGCTATTGGCAATAATAAAGGAACATATTTTACCAGGAACAACATTAATCTCTGATTGTTGGAAAGCCTACAATTGCTTACAGTTTGAAGGGTTTGTACACCTTACAGTTAATCATTCGGTTAATTTCGTTGATCCAGATACTGGGGCACATACGCAGGGTATAGAAAGAACGTGGCGTGAAGTTCGTGGAAACATTCCTCGTTACGGTAACCGTAAACACCATTTAAGTGGGCACCTTGCGGATTTCATGTTCCGTAGATTGTATCCTGGTCACAAGGAGAGGATTCACGCCATATACACTGCTATCGCTAACCTTTACAACGGCTCAAACCCCTCGGTGAACGAACAAAGCAACGCAGAATCAGCCGATAGTGACGACTCCGATAACGACATTTAAGGTAAATGCACTATGCTTTATTATCATCCGGTACTTAAAATATTTTTATTTGCCATTGTAAACCCATAACAAATGTACTATGTTAATATGAAAATGTTTGGAGGTGGCGCCATGTATAGTATATAATTACCCCTTTTCAACTAATTTTGATTCCTTTTTTTTGTGTACTTTTGCGTTGCTGATGCATCAACAATGCAGTTAATAACAAGATACAACGAACATCAACTTGCCTGAACGGCGGTGTCGCAGCTGATCGTCATGTCGTACCTCCTGCCGGACACGGCACCTATTTCCCCGATGATACTCCCTGAAACCACGTAAGTCTCCTGAGGCTGGTCAAACTTGACGTTGTTGAAGAAATCGTAATTGGGGAGTACCCCAAACTTGGCACTCAACTGCGGAACAGATGCAACATTAATTATAGTGAAAATTCAATTTGGTAGGGTAGGTAGCGTAATAATCAGCTTATTTCTAAAGCGCTTGTTTATTGGCGAAGTTTTAAGCTAAAAGCTATCGTTATTCATGTTGATAACCTATGCCACTGCCATGTAGTGTCTATTGTAGCAAATTATATTGTACCTACTTACCTTTGGAATATCCCGTGTAAGGATGTGCCAACGAAGAGCGCGAAGAATACGTGTCTTCAGTATTTATTTAACTACTTTAGTATTTATTGGCGTTACAGCAAGCTACATAACCTTACTTGCAGAGTTGTGGTGGATGGGATGTAATGACTTCTTAGCAGCCCTGAGACCAACAGGTGGATTCCAACCGGATCGTCTCCCGCGTGTATCAAGATGTCCCCGTAATCGTAACTCGTCAGTTCCGCGTTCCGGAGGAGAAACTTCAGATTATCCTGGTCATCTTTTGAACAGAATAAACACGATATTTATTCGAATAAGATGTACCCATGTGTACTTCTGCCGCCATCGAAAGAGAGGAAGATTCTTCTTCAATCACCTAAACTTGGGTATTTAAATACTGTAATAACTTTCATCAGAATAGCTGTTAACATACAGATCGAGAATGAAATGAATGACGTCGTGGACTCGACAAATATAATTCTATCACCAATCAACAAACAACAAATCAACAAATATAATCTGCCTTCATTTTGAGTAAAGAAAAGTAGGTAGTTATCTACTTAGTTCAATAATGTTTTACAAAAAGTGGGTCAAATTTCAGTTTGTATGGGTCAAAATCGCTAACTAGTTTCAACTCGCCAATTAATTATATAAAGCACCAAAAATTAATCAGAATGATGACTCGAAACAGAAAATACCTCAACTGTCAAAAATCGCATACCGTCAAGATGTCTGAACATTACTCTAATACAACTTCACCTAAATTGGCATAAGATTGGTGGGCTCGAGACCAGAATAGTTTATTAGCCACAAATTAATATTTTTTCTCAAAAAAGAGGGTCACATTTAATTTTTTTTTCAATTTCCAATTTGCCCAAATTGGAATAAATCCAATAAAATCAACAAAAATGGGGGAAGAATGTAATTTGTCTCAGTAAACAATTTTTAACGACAAAAATGTTAAGGGACGAAGAGTGTTTAATTTTGTTGACAAACCACGTAAAATGTTTGATACCTAGTATTAGTAGGTGCGTTACATTGAAAATTCGTGCACACGGTCATGCTGCATGACTAACATTTTACGGTTTATGGACCAGGGGGGAACGACACATTTTGACTCCGTTTCTATTTGCTATCATATCCTAGTAATTAGTACCTATATCTTGAACTAAATGATAAGGGACATGCAAAATAGGAATTTTTAAAGACGACTAAATCACCACGTAACACACTTCATGTTCCGAATGTCTTAATAAATTCCTCCATTCAACGTACGAACCCTTGAGCCAAGGGATGTTCTTGAGGATGTCTTCTGGAGGGGTTGCCGAAATCATCAGCAGCTCCCTGAGAGTGTTCTTGTTTTTGGCGAGGGAGTCCTGCACGGCTTCAGCTTCTATCATGTCAATCACTCCTTCCTCTTTCATATCTTTTATACAGTCTTCCATCGCATTAATGACGTATCTAAAGATGAGCAGGTACCTATTGCAGCCAGCGTTCGATTTCAAGGTTAAATTATTATGTCTACCTGGTGGTAGAGAGTAGATTGAGCGTTAACCTTGCTCAATCTAAAACCTGCCATCTCGGATTTTGGTGGTTTTCAAGTTTTTTTTTCTTATTTCGAATCTTCAGAGGCTTCTGCACTTGATGATACCTCGTACATGAACATATATATGTAAAGGAAGGTACAGAAAAACGCTAGTAAAAAAAGGGCGTATCTATACATTCTCTTGAAATCCCAAGGCAATTGGACGCACCTATATCTTTTCCCTAAGCAAAAAAGGAGAATATCATGAGGGCCACCTTTCTCTGCTCGTAAAAATTCCAATTGTTTCAAGATGTGTGGTTCTTGCTTAAGCCGGAAGCATTGATAGTTTTGACCTTGATATATTGGGTTAAATCACGTAAAACTATGAGTAAATAGGTTCATGTTCGATGGAAAGCACAAATATTTGAATTCAAACTGTACGGCTCATTTGCTGTAGGTATTCAACTCTGACTCTGCTTGATCTTACTCATTATTCACGTCATTCTTAAAATTGCTTTCATCTATGCGTTTTTTCACTAGTCCAACTTTACTTTACTTCCTAACATAAATATTCCGTTTCACAATAGGATTGTGAATCCCCTGAAAATCGCCTGAATTTGCCTGACTACATTTTCTTTGAGCAAGTTTATTTATGTAATGGGGTTGTAAAGTGGAACAAAATTTTCAAATTGTTAATGAGCAGCATAGATGAGCGAGACAGAAATATATATCAAATTCCTTTACATAACTATCACGTAGGTACCTTATTGCATGTCGCGTCTTCACTGTTGTCGCTATTGAAGGATTTTCCTTCTGTATCAGTCCCATCTCTCTGGTCACGTACAGCCTGTCTGCATCTATTTCTTTCATCAGCTCCGTATACACAGACTCGCTATAGACGATACGATTCAGCAAGGTGGACGTCCTATTCAGCGCCACCTTCATCCAAGTTTCAATAAGCCACTAATGAGCGTGAAATGGCGAATTGGGATTAATTGAGGGGTCAACTAAAGAAGGATCCTCACCAGGTAAGCTTTTCCAAGCTCGTAATTCCTCATCATTTCATCCGCGAGGGTGGCGTCGATGCTGGCGATGATTTTTGGTACGGCGGCAGTAATAAGGATGTAAATCTTGGCTAGACGTAGAGGAGTTGTAGATTTTATAAGCATCAAAACGGGGATGACGAACGGGTGAAGAGTTTTCCCCTCTACCACGCAGTTCTCTGTATAAATTCCGATCTAGAAACCCAAATCTGAAAGTGAGTGCGCTCTACCTCTACTTTTTTTTAGGTAGAAGAAAAGTGCCAGAAAATGCAGTCAGTACCTACATTTGGACCCCATTAAAATTTACTCTTCATCCATTTCATTTCAAATATTGATAGTAAAATTGAGGTACGAGATGGTCATTGCTCATTGGTCACTGTAAACCGTGCCTGACCAATCTTGGCTTGTTGAGTTGTTGTTGTTAATGTTGTCAGTTTTAATCAATGTGAGCAGCCATTAACGCGGGTTTGTTTCTTTCATAAGAGCTAGTGTGAAAGTTTAAGCTGGGGTGGGATGTAGTTAATGGGGTCCTGGCCAGTAACATTTCAGTTGAAAGGGTTTTTCAGTTAGAAAAGTTTTAGAACCACTGCCGACATCATTTTGATTTAAAATGGGTAGCAAAAATGTCGATTTTTTTCAATTATTTACGGAAAACACGATCGCAACGTGTACACAAAATACTGTGTAAATCAGATTAATATGGACCAATCTTTTAATCAACCAAACTCTTATAATTTCAGCTCATTGCCTTTTATTTCATATTTATGTCGATAAATGTGAACTCCTCCTTTTCTCTGAAGCTCACTACAGCGATCCCCCAATGTAGATACGGATACTAGTACTCTGATTAAATAGGTGAAGTATTAGGTACATGAATAATAACACTATACTGCGAGATGCAGTATAATAGACAGATTTGAAGGCTAAATTTCTTGACAAATTAAAACCAACACCAATTTGAACATGTACCTGCCTACCTACTTAGGTAACATAATCGAGCGTAAATATTTCAACTAGCCTCCAACGTTCCCAGGATTATTCCGGTAGCGGCTTCTATCTTATTCACGTTTCTGGAAAAATACTGATCGATCCCCAAACCGAGGAGTAGAACTGTGAATTCAATCAAGCTCAACGCGTAAAAGAATATGTGGATCTTTTGAACGACCATGGCGTAGTTCCAGTCGGCGGACGAGTAACCTGATCTGTCTCCGGATTTCCCTTCTGGGGCCGAGTAGTAGATTATGACTTGAGCTATCGTGATGACCGTGTCGAGCAAAGTGAGCAACGCCATTATGATCCTCAGTTGCCTTGAAGATGGACATGAATGAGAAGGTAGGCATCAATTAAATTCACCAAATACGCTGTAATCTACAAGGGTTTCTGATATGATCATAAATTATTCTGTTGTCAGTCTGATTGGACTGCCAACACTCTCCATGATGTTTAACCAAATAGGTAGGTATCTTACTTTTCCAACGTTTTATCAGTCAGTTTTCAAAATTTTGCATTTTTATTTGTGATTTGACGTTTTTCTATAATAATTTCGATATATCAAACCTAGCCATTCGAAAGGGCATAATTATATAGATTTTCCCCCGCTCTCTCTCTATGCAGAGCGTCAAGCTTACTGACGTTTGTTGAATGATCTTGAAAAGGTTTCTGTCACACGTTTGTTTTACGACCGTGATTAACGCGTAGGTATACATGAAGAAGGAGGCCAGATTGGACTGGGTTTGGTTATCCTTATCAGGTAATGTTTGAATATCGAGACATGGAGCAGGAATGCAATGCACATACAGAAGAAATGCAATGACCCCCCCAAATACCAGAAACTTGTTTCACACGCTTTTGGACCTGAATTAGCTTCCTCTACCTCTACAACTAGGGTAAAACCGCCTATTGTTGCCACTATTCCTAATGTTGACACTTCACTTTCAAAACGCAATTAAATAAGGTACCTACTGAGGCACTGTACACACTCGAAGGTGGCGTCATTCAACAGATAAGAATGTAAGTATTGTGGTTGACCAACTCCAGTGGTTATAATAACGTTGTAGAAATTGTCTGGGTGATTTGAAACCGATGACAGCTGTATCAGTCACGCCAGCGGCGGATATCCTGTGTCTCGTGCTAGGTAGTGAGAGTAGTGAGGTAAGTCTACAAATTTAGACTTTTCAAGTCTATTATGTGTAAAAATTAAATTTTCGCGTCGTCTGCTCTATGAATAACATAAGGAAGAATACGTACGCATCAAAACCTTTAATTTCAATAGAAAAACGTTAGTTGTCAACATTAGGTTCCATGAAATATGTTTGTGTCCTAATGACAGTATGACACACTGTCAACATTTGGGAAAACTGTTGTTTGTGTTGCTAAGGTGATATTTGGGTTGAAATAATTTCGTAGAATATCGAGATCCTTGAATTTTGGTTTATTATTTTCAATAATGAACCATTGGAATCGAGCATGAAAAAAAAAACGCTGCAAATCCCTGCACAACGGTTTATTATTTTGTATAGAATACCCTTCTGTTACAGATCACAGCTCTATGTATAGATAACCCGTCTATATAATATGATATGTACTATTCTATTATATGCATATTATGTAGATCGCAGACACTCCGTAGGTTAGTACCTAACCCCGTACTCGTTACTAGGTACCTACCTAAATCACGAGTTAAATGTTGCTAAAATAATTCTGCCGATGACAAACAGTACCTAACAAAAAGAAACACACATAATGAAGTTCTGAAAAGAAATTGTTGATGAGGAGTGAAAAAAGTTGCAAAAGTACCTACCAACAAACTCCAGCCCCTTCTACGTAGATGGTATAATTTACCGTTGTGTAATAATTTACCGTTGAGTAATGATTTACCGTAGTAATAATTTACCCATCAATAATACTTCAACGTTTGTTCAAGTTTCACTACCTACCAACAAACTCCAATAGAGCCATCATTTTTCAAATTAAATAATATCACAGAACAACCAACTCGACTTCATACTCCGCCAATATAATCAGGTGATCCCTACCAATGATTGGCCGTATTCACAAATTCCTATTGTGGGCGCGTCTCTGGTTACGAGATTTGGTTTGGATTGTATACAATTTCATTCACACTGGAGTCGAAAATGCCGGTCGGTGCAAACTTCGGGGCCTTACTGTGAACGAACGGCTGGACGTACGATGCTCCGGATGGTCTTAAAAAACTCGCAAGTTCAAGAACTATTTAAAACCGTAAAAATATTTACGTAAAAAAATGGTATAGGCGTTTTGAAAATTTCAACCCCTATTTTGAACCCCTTAGAGATGACTCACAGTAACGTCGAGCTTCGAGGACCAACTAGACGCCGAACGGAACCTATAACCCGAATTTCATCAATTTTTTTTCATGGTAACTAAGAAAAGTGGCCCGTACGGCGTACGGCGTACGGCGTACGGCGGACAGACAGAAATATTTTTATTGCAGTTTTGGATTCTACATATCTTGAAACGTAAACCATCAAATTTTGAGGGGGGGTAAGAATTTTTTTTTTCATGCTCGATTCCAATGGTTCATTATTGAAAATAATAAACCAAAATTCTTACCCCCCCTCAAAATTTGATGGTTTACGTTTCAAGGTATGTAGAATCCAAAACTGCAATAAAAATATTTCTGCCTGTCCGCCGTACGCCGTACGCCGTACGGGCCACTTTTCTTAGTTACCATGAAACAAAATTGATGAAATTCGGGTTATAGGTTCCGTTCGGCGTCTAGTTGGTCCTCGAAGCTCGACGTTACTGTGAGTCATCTCTAAGGGGTTCAAAATAGGGGTTGAAATTTTCAAAACGTCTATACCATTTTTTAACGTAAATATTTTTACGGTTTTAAATAGTTCTTGAACTTGCGAGTTTTTTAAGACCATCCGGAGCATCGTACGTCCAGCCGTTCGTTCACAGTAAGGCCCCGAAGTTTGCACCGACAGGCATTTTCGACTCCAGTGTGAATGAAATTGTATACAATTCAAACCAAATCTCGTAACCAGAGACGCGCCCACAATAGGAATTTGTGAATACGGCCAATCATTGCTAGGGATCACCTGATTATATTGGCGGAGTATGAAGTCGAGTTGGTTGTTCTGTGATATTATTTAATTTGAAAAATGATGGCTCTTTTGGAGTTTGTTGGTAGGTAGTGAAACTTGAACAAACGTCGAAGTATTATTGATGAGTAAATTATTACTACGGTAAATTATTACTCAACGGTAAATTATTACACAACGGTTCATTATACCATCTACGTAGAAGGGGCTGGAGTTTACATCTACATAATATGTATCTGGGATCTACATAATATGTATAGAATAACACATATCATATTATATAGACGGGTTATCTATACATAGAGCTGTGATCTGTAACAGAAGGGTATTCTATACAAAATAATAAACCGTTGTGCAGGGATTTGCAGCGTTTTTTCATTTAGCGAAGTGGAACCTTAGGTTGACATCGCCTGTTCCCAATGTTGACATTCGGTTCCTAAAGTTGACATAATATTATGCCTTTTGAAGCCTTTCGTGAATTAAATGTTACCTAAATGGTTTTAAAGCCTCTTTTGTCCATTTAGGTACCTTTGGTAATTAGGTAGGACCTCAGGAAAACGAAGGGTAAATAAAACGTATAGGTATCAACATTGAATCTCTTTCATGAGGGTATTTTACTTGACGATTTGTGGTAATATTTTCGAGTAGGTATCGATCTCCTGGTAACAATTTGATAATTTTGTACATTCCTTTGAATTTTGGAGCTGTTTTATGTGATGTACGAGGTTCAACCATTCTAACAACTAAATCACCCACTTCCAAGGGGACGACCTTCGCCTTTTTTTCCTCGAAGCGTTTCAACTCATACTGAGCCGATTTTTCAATATTTTGTTTTGCTTCAGCACGAATTGACGATAGTTCCGAACGAGTATGTGGGGAAATTTCTTCATCTACTGTAATCATCCCTGGTATGTAGGGCTTCCTACCAGTTAAAAGTTCAATTGGAGTCATACCCGTAACTCGATTGGTGGTAGAGTTTAAAATTAATTGAATTCGGGGAGCTAACTGTCTAATTGATTGAGATTTTATGCTTAATGCGACAGTAATTAAGTTTGTAATGGAGGACATTAGTCTTTCGACTTGAGCATTCGCCCGGGATGCGCCTGTGGCTATCGCGTGAGTTTTAATGTTATTCTTATCGCAAAAGTCGATAAAATGGTTAGCAGTAAAAGACGTGCCTTGATCAAAAATTAATCTTGAAGGTGGGCCGAAATATTGGATCATCTCGGATACCGCGTTCACAGCCAATTTAGCAGTTAAGGATTTTGTATGATGCAGTATGACATATTTCGTAAATGCGCAGATTAGTACAATGTAGTAATCAGGTGGACCATTGGATCCTGACAAACGACCAGTTATATCAATATGAACAGTGTCAAACGGCACATCATTTTTTGGAATGGGGTGGAGTTGCATTTGCTGTTTTCCTGAGGGAGTCTTGGCTATTTTGCATGTTATACAATTTTCAATAAACTTCTTAACAAATTTATTCATATGAGGAAACCAAAATTTTTCAAGAATCGTATCCATAGTTTTTGGGAGTCCTAAATGAAGTATGGCTTCATGAACCGAATTAGTAACCACCCACCTGTAAGCTTTTGGTACCATGGGAGCTTTCTTATTTTTCTTTTTGTGTTGAAACTTTCTGAATAAAATTCCATTAATTATCTCGTAGGTACCAGCCAAGTCTGGAGCCAGTCGATCATTTTCTAACTGTTCTTTAATAAATTGAATTTCTACGTCTTGTTGTTGAGCAGCTACCAGCCAATCCCCAGTTAATTCAACTAGATTTACTCTTTTCTCGATCATTTGGTTGTGGACTGCATCCGTGATTTTGGGAAGGTTAGATTCGATCACTTTATAATTATCCGATGGGTGTGCGGGAGGATAGTCGTTAACAAGTGTTTCAAAAATACTCACCTCTTGGGGTGAACTTACAGGATATCTCGACAAAAAATCTACAGTCTGCATCTTCGTACCGGGTCTATACTTAATTACAAAAACAAACATCTGCAAATAAGACCACCATCGGTGGACCCGAGTATTTAATTGTTGTTTCACGTAAGATGCTTGGAATGATTTACAGTCTGTGACTAGCGTAAAGTCGTTATAGAGTAGAAAACATTCCCAATTTTTAAAAGCCTTGACTGCGGCTAGAGTCTCTAATTCATAACTATGATACTTGGCTTCAGCTGGGGTGGTTTTCCTACTAAAATATCCTACCACTTTTCTTTCATTATCTACGATATTAAAAATTATCCCTCCAAATCCTATGGCTGATGCGTCTGTCCAGACTTCTATGGGGTATTCAGGTTGGAAAATTGTCAAAACGGGTTCACTTGTTAATAATCGAATTATTTCCTGTCTAATTGATTCGTGTTCGGGTTTCCATTCAAAGCGATTTTTCAAAGACGTAAGTTCATACAACGGGGCACATTTTTGCGCAAAATTTTGAATAAAATTTCGAAATTAGGAACACAATCCTAAAAACGATCTGAGTGCCGTCGCATTTGTCGGCGGTGGCAAATCGGTCAGAGCCTTTATTCTGTCATTATGTGGGCGAACCTCGCCGTTTTGAACATGATATCCTAGGTACACTACTGAATTTTTCAGGAAGCTGCACTTGTCTGGATTAAAAGAAAATCCAGCCCTGGACAGTACTTCCAAAACTTTGTCTAGGCGTGTAAAAGCATCTTCTTTATTCGAACTTAAAATCAATAAATCATCAATATACGCTAAACAATAGGTATTTGCTAAATTCCCTAAGGCTGTCGTAATTGCTCGTTGGTAGACGCAAGGTGCGTTACGAACGCCCATCGGTAGGCGGCAATATTGAAATTGACCGTCGGGCGTTTGAAATGCCGTCTTTTCTCGTGATTCCTCTGCAACAGGAATCGCATAAAAACCTGAGGCGGCGTCTAACGACGTAAAATAGGTTTGACCTGCCAATCTGGCGATTTGATCACGGATTAGCGGAATTGGAAATCTCTCGGGAACTGTATTAGCGTTCAATTCACGAAAATCTGTACATAAACGCAACTTGCCGTTTTTCTTCGGAACTAACAATATGGGAGCGGAATACGGACTCGTAGAATGTTCCACAATACCCGCATCCAATAACTCCTCGATGTATCCGCGTACGGCTTCGCGGTCCCGGGGATGTAGTGGGTAAGGACGTCTATAAATAATCTTTTCGGGATTGAATAACTTTATCTTAAATTCGGCGGTCGTTACCTGCCGTCTAGGTAGACCTCGGGTGAAACTATCTGAATATTTATTTAAAATTTCTCGTAATCGATTTTGATCGTCCTTTTCGTGCAAGTCAGTATCTAAAATTTCGTTTTCTAGGTTAAATGTTCCAGTTTCAGGATTACCGGTTGTAGACCCCTGAATAACGCGCGGTAGGATCATCGGACCCTCAGTGGCTGAAATAGAGTCTACTTGTAAATTGACTACAGGATTATTACAAGGAATGGGCCAATTTTCATTTTCTTCGAACTTATTACTGGTTTCTTTATTTTCATGCGAATTTTGCTTTCTTTTACGTTCCAAATATTTCAGTTTTAATTCATTCGATTTATTTTTGTCATCTACTCTTTTAATTTCGTAACGATCCTGCAAAATGTTAACACTAATACCGAATTCCAAAATTTCTCGGCCTAATAATATTTCGTGTATCATCGCGTCTTCTGGTATTAAATAAAATGTTACGGGGATATCGATATCATTTATGGTGATCATAACTGAAATTTGCTTATTTGCTATAATTTTACCTATGCCTATGCCTGTAAGGCATACTGGATTCTCATACTCAGTTCCTGAGAAGTATGGTAGTAACTTCACAGAAAGGAGTGATGCTTCAGATCCAGAGTCAAAAACAAATGGAAAGGTTTTACCTTGGTGTTGAAGAGTCCCTTGGGGGTTGATGGTGCAGGCATTCACCCTCTTTTCCTGTGGTTTCGACGTGGAGGCGGCGGCTTGTTTCCGTTCATTTTGGTCATTTTTTGAACGTCTGTTCGGGTTGTTGTAACACCACGCCCAGTTGTGGTTGTCCATTTTACAGCGATTGCACCATTTCTTTTGCGTTGAGGTTGTGGGAGTCATACTCCTTGGTGTGTATGGGGGAATATTCGGCTTTGAGCTCTTGTTATCCGAGCCTCCTTGTTGTCCGTCATGTGGTCTCTTTTGGCCTCCTAAGGGCCTGTGAGGCATCTGCTGCTGCTGCCCTGGAGGTTGAAACATGGGTTTGTTTGGTCTGGCTGCTTTGGCCGCTTTTAATTCTTTCATGAGGTTTACCTCGTTGACCTTCTCGTGAGTGTAGGCCCACCTACGAACGTCGGGTTCTGACCTCGCGGCGAGAGCCGTCGCCAGCAAGAGAGCACACTCGTTGTCATCTCTCCCTCCGAAGGCTCCTCGAAGCTTGATCAATATTTCTGACGTGTATTTTAGCACGTCCCCATCCTTCGGGTAAGATGTCAGAGCTTGATGTACGACTGCAGCAGGGGTGTCGATTTGGCAATACTTGCTCATAAATACTTCCTGGAAAGTTTCCCATGAGAGGTTTTCGTCAATAATTTCGGCCAGCCATTCGCCTGCAGATCCTTTGATGCTATTGGCTAACGCTATGGCTAAATCAGAACGACTGGATTGACGGTCGGACATTATAAGGTTGCATGTCCGTATCCACGCCTTCGGGTTTGTCCTTGTACAGTCGAATTCGGGGAACTTCATTTTTCCCTGGGAACTTCCCGCGGGGAGTCTATCGAGGATGGCACCGAACATTTGGCTTTGTAGTTGGACGGCTCGTTCGATAGGCGTTTCCTCCGTACCGGTATCTAGATTTTCATCACCATCTCCTGGGCTTTCTATGATGTGGATTTCACCTTCTTCGTCTGCCATTTCCTTAGATGGGTAGGCACCGATTGTGTCGGATTCGGGAAAGCGACAGAGTCGAAAACGCGAACGCGTACTTACATACGAACTTCCGCGAATGTACTTGTGAGCACAGAAACTGATCCCACTTCTGATTTCGATCCGTGATGCGGATTTTGTCAGGATGTGAGGAGATCAATGATCGATACAACACTTTTAGAAATATAAAAAAGGTTTATAATTAATGCGGAGAACTTGTCGTTGTGACTTTACGTACGTAACTGACTTACTAGCCACCAGGCCAACCCTCAAGGAGAAAAGAGGTGGGGGGAGTCTTCGTCGGTGATACTGCTCCCTCTCCGTCGTCGTGGTACAGGTAGTAAAAATGGGACAGAAGGATATGCGATAGGTTTTAGGCGGGCATATCCCGAAAATATATATATATATATTTATATATATATTTATATATTTATATATTTATATATGTATGTGTCATTCCAGACGATAACTCTCGAAAGAATTGAGATAAAAAGTTCAAATTTGCACGAAAAATCTGTCTTGGCAATCGACAGGCTAAGTTCGAAGATGGGCAGAATCGGGTCACCCTAAGGGGGAGTTTTGGGGAGTTTTAGGGGGGGAAAATTACCCATAAATTCCCAAAATGAAAAAGTCTGACAAGTGACACCTCATTTTAAAGGTTTTTGTACGCTGAACACGATGGTGAAATCAGAATTGCGATATCTCATTCCATTCTCAAACTGGAGCACTTTGAAGATGAAGGAACGTGGTTATTTCTTGAGATGTTCTTCCTGGTTCGTCTGCTCTAATCTGATAACGGAATGGGATATCGCAATTCTGACTTCACCATCGTGTTCAGCGTTGGAAAATCTACAAACCGAGGTGTTACTCGTCAAAAAATGGAACAAAAAATTTGTTACGTACCCAATACCTACTCTTCTGGTATTCAAAACATTTTTGATTTCCCCCTCCCCCTCCTTCCACCCAAAATTTTACTTTGCGTAAAACTACTCCTGTTTTAATTTTGTATGGTAGGTATCAAGTTGGGAAAACATTGGCCGAAAATTAATTTTCAGAAAATTTTAGGCGGAGGAGGAAGATGCCGAAAACTTCGAAAATTCGCTCTTATAGCCATGCTGCATGACTGTGGTTTTTTTATTTCTTTTCTCATGATTCTACGTAGGTACTTTGAATGTGGAGACCTATATTTCCGGGGATTAGTTAATTCGATTTATAAACCCGTTAATTCAATTTGAAAAAACGCTGCAAATCCCTGCACAACGGTTTATTATTTTGTATAGAATACCCTTCCGTTACAGATCACAGCTCTATGTATAGATAATCCGTCTATATAATTTATGATATGTACTACTCTATACATATAATGTAGATCGCAGACCCTCCGTAGGTTAGTACCTAACCCCGTACACGTTACTAGGTACCTACCGAAATCACGAGTTAAATGTTGCTAAAATAATTCTGCCGATGACAAACAGTACCTAACAAAAAGAAACACACACAATGAAGTTCTGAAAAGAAATTGTTGATGAGGAGTGAAAAACGCTGCAAATCCCTGCACAACGGTTTATTATTTTGTATAGAATACCCTTCTGTTACAGATCACAGCTCTATGTATTGATAACCCGTCTATATAATATAATATGTACTATTCTATGCATAATTATGTAGATCGCAGACCCTCCGTAGGTTAGTACCTAACCCCGTACTCGTTACTAGGTACCTACCTAAATCACGAGTTAAATGTTGCTAAAATAATTCTGCCGATGACAAACAGTACCTAACAAAAAGAAACACACATAATGAAGTTCTGAAAAGAAATTGTTGATGAGGAGTGAAAAAAGTTGCAAAAGTACCTACCAACAAACTCCAGCCCCTTCTACGTAGATGGTATAATGAACCGTTGTGTAATAATTTACCGTTGAGTAATGATTTACCGTAGTAATAATTTACCCATCAATAATACTTCAACGTTTGTTCAAGTTTCACTACCTACCAACAAACTCCAAGAGCCATCATTTTTCAAATTAAATAATATCACAGAACAACCAACTCGACTTCATACTCCGCCAATATAATCAGGTGATCCCTACCAATGATTGGCCGTATTCACAAATTCCTATTGTGGGCGCGTCTCTGGTTACGAGATTTGGTTTGAATTGTATACAATTTCATTCACACTGGAGTCGAAAATGCCTGTCGGTGCAAACTTCGGGGCCTTACTGTGAACGAACGGCTGGACGTACGATGCTCCGGATGGTCTTAAAAAACTCGCAAGTTCAAGAATTATTTAAAACCGTAAAAATATTTACGTAAAAAAATGGTATAGGCGTTTTGAAAATTTCAACCCCTATTTTGAACCCCTTAGAGATGACTGACAGTAACGTCGAGCTTCGAGGACCAACTAGACGCCGAACGGAACCTATAACCCGAATTTCATCAATTTTTTTTCATGGTAACTAAGAAAAGTGGCCCGTACGGCGTACGGCGTACGGCGTACGGTGTACGGCGTACGGCGTACGGCGTACGGCGGACAGACAGAAATATTTTTATTGCAGTTTTGGATTCTACATACCTTGAAACGTAAACCATCAAATTTTGAGGGGGGGTAAGAATTTTTTTTTTCATGCTCGATTCCAATGGTTCATTATTGAAAATAATAAACCAAAAGTTGCAAAAGTACCTACCAACAAACTCCAGCCCCTTCTACGTAGATGGTATAATGAACCGTTGTGTAATAATTTACCGTTGAGTAATGATTTACCGTAGTAATAATTTACCCATCAATAATACTTCAACGTTTGTTCAAGTTTCACTACCTACCAACAAACTCCAACAGAGCCATCATTTTTCAAATGAAATAATATCACAGAACAACCAACTCGACTTCATACTCCGCCAATATAATCAGGTGATCCCTACCAATGATTGGCCGTATTCACAAATTCCTATTGTGGGCGCGTCTCTGGTTACGAGACTTGGTTTGAATTGTATACAATTTCATTCACACTGGAGTCGAAAATGCCTGTCGGTGCAAACTTCGGGGCCTTACTGTGAACGAACGGCTGGACGTACGACGCTCCGGATGGTCTTAAAAAACTCGCAAGTTCAAGAACTATTTAAAACCGTAAAAATATTCACGTAAAAAAATGGTATAGGCGTTTTGAAAATTTCAACCCCTATTTTGAACCCCTTAGAGATGACTCACAGTAACGTCGAGCTTCGAGGACCAACTAGACAGCGAACGGAACCTATAACCCGAATTTCATCAATTTTCTTTCATGGTAACTAAGAAAAGTGGCCCGTACGGCGTACGGCGTACGGCGTACGGCGGACAGACAGAAATATTTTTATTGCAGTTTTGGATTCTACATACCTTGAAACGTAAACCATCAAATTTTGAGGGGGGGTAAGAATTTTTTTTTTCATGCTCGATTCCAATGGTTCATTATTGAAAATAATAAACCAAAACGTTAATTTGATTTGGAAAACCGTTATTTCAATTTGTTAATGCTATTACGGACCTATTACTTATTGCCTCCGTGCTTTTTGGCGTATGACTTCTCCGTGAAAACTAATAGTGATTCAATCCCCATCTAATCCTAACCTTGGTTCCTGTCACGCATATCGGGAACAGCCAAGAAATCATCCTAACTATTTGAAGCTATGGCACTCGTTAGCCTCGCTGGCGGGTCCCCCACACCTTTCAATATGGCAGGCCGCACCCTGACCATTATTAATTCCACATAGACCAAGTACAGTACCAACCAGTCACTGCCAAAACTGCTATTGCAAGGAGGATCATGATTGGCGGATGATTTTCTTAGTAAATGCCCATCCACCAATGGAATACACCGTCCTGGAATGTTTTTTACTTTTCGTTTTGAGAAGCTCGGGGGCTTTGGGACCAAAAGGATACACTGTGTCTCTCTCTCGTACTGTAACGTGCTCAACAATAAAATCATAATTTTCTTCTCGTTTGAGCAATCAGCCGGCTTGCTTATTTTAACTCCTATCCTTTCTGAGGTATTATCTACTTCAGAAGTGGGATTTGTGAACGTGAGTGCCCGCAAAGTGCTTTATTTTGTGATTTGAGATAGTGACTCTTATTTTCTTTTCGTTTTGAGATAGTGATTAGTTTCCTCTCTGAGACAGTGACTCTTTTGTAAATATTTTAAATAGTATTTAGTGTTTTAGTTTACATATATTTATCACCACGGGTTCCTATACGTCAAAGGGAAACGAAATGGAGCACGACCACGGACCAAACGACGCCGCGGACGTGTTAGAGGATGAGTTGGTTTACGAAGGCGATGAGGAGGGCGAAGTTCGTGAAAACCAACCTCCGCCTGAAACTTCGCAAAATGACGTGACAACGTTACTCCAACGATTTGCATCTATAATTGAAAGGATCCAGACACCTCAACAAATTATTATACCACCACGCGAAAAATTCGTCATCCCAGACTTCAACCCAACTACCCAAGATGCGAAGGGGTGGCTCTTGGCCGCGGATATGGCTTTTCAAGCAAGAAATCCATCCATTCCCGAACTTTCCCTACAGCTTACAAGTAGTTTGAAGGGGAATGCATCGAGTTGGTTTACCGGAATCATGGGCCCTGATCTGACGTGGGAAAAATTCAAACTGATGTTTACAATGCGATTTTGTGAAATCAATACTCCTCCTGCGCTCATGCATCAAATTTTAACTTCGCACGTCAAGGATGGGGATGTACACGCCATGGTGACAGAGCAGTTACCGAAAATTCGCAGCGCTCTAAGTGGATTGGATGCTGAACAGATCTCCATTTTAATAGCTACAGCCCTGGCTGCTAGGTATGATCCCAATGTTCGTGAGTGGGCCTACAAGAAAACGACAATCACGGAGGTAGAGCTGCTTCAAGAACTACAAGCTGTGAAGGCCAGTAAAAATAGGCCTCTCCCACCTCGCGGACGACAAGCTTCGGGACAACAAAATGTTCCGGCAACGGGTCACAAACGTCCCTCCACAGGGTCAGGGGAACCTGAACACAAAAAGTTAAAGTTCGGTAACCCATCTTCAGCTCAATCAAGTCCTGGGCCATCCCGCCAACAGCAACAAGCATCCAACCAACAACAACAACAGACTGGCTCAAGATATTGTCAGCGGTGCCACAAGACGAACCACTCATGGTCGAGATGTTGGGCTAATCCCAAAAGCGCTACATATCGTCCTGGATACAACCCCAGTCAGCAACAGAGACCTGAAAAAAGGGTGGCCGAATGTGCAGCTAACCCAAAAGGAACTTTCATGCATCAGGGTGAGTCATATTCCTATATGTTTGATTCTGGAAGCGAAGTTTCTTTGTTGTCTCAAAATTTATTGCCAAATTTCTCAGGTCAAAAATTTAGAAGCCCCATTTGTCTTTCAGGAATCGGAAATAATAAGATACCTATAGACGATCAAATTTCCGTAGTAATCACGATTGATAATATAGAAATCCCAGTCGTTTTTCATATAGTCCCTGAGGGCATAATTAAAAATCAGATCCTTTTAGGACGTGATATATTGACCACTGGTATTGCAGTGAACGTTTTGGCGGACAAATATGAAATTATAAAACTAGACAAACCTAAGGAAAGAAATAGGGATTTAAAACTCAAATATTTACAACGAAAGTTCAAGACAAATAACTCGAAGTCTCAAAATGTTATGTTGGACAAAATTTCCGTAGAATCTACAAGTAATTTTGTAAATAAATCCGTAGAAAAGTCCGTAGACGCAGCGGTTGAAAAGTACGTAGAAACAAACACTGAAAAGTCCGTAGATACAGGCAACAAGGAGTCCGTAGATGCATCTGTCAAAAAGTCCGTAGATGCATCTGACAAAAAGTCTGCAGATACCGGCAATCAAAAGTCCGTAGATTCATCAGGTGGAAAATCTGTAAGAGCAATCTCAAAGCCTACCTCATTAGCTCCACAAAAATCTTTTAACTTCGAAGAGGGAGTAGTAGATCGACCCTGGCCTGTACCTTGTAGATTCCCATTCGTAGACCTTAGAGTTGAATCAGTTACAGCTACAGAATCGAATCCAACTCGTGTGATTCAGGGTTCAATGTCAGGTGGTATCGAAAGCGAAATATTTAGACCAGATATTGAAACATTGGACACAGACTTGGATAATCCAGAGGATATAAATAAACTTCGCAATATTTTAATAAAATACTCCGATATTTTCACCAGAGGTTTGCCTAGACGCAATGTGAACTGCGCAGAATTTAAATTAAAATTGCATGACCCTAATAAAATTATTTACAGGCGTCCTTATAGACTTCACCCGCGTGATAGAGAAATTGTCAGAAATTATTGTAAAGAATTATTGGACGCGGGAATAATTGAAGAATCAACTAGCCCTTATTCCTCTCCTATCTTATTAGTTCCAAAGAAAAATGGAAAACTGCGTATGTGTACAGATTTTCGCGCGCTTAATGACAACACTATTCCTGAGAGGTATCCTATTCCTCTAATTCAAGATCAAATAGCTCGGTTAGCTGGACAAAAGTATTTTATTAGTCTTGATTGTGCCTCAGGTTTTTATGGTATTCCATGTGACGAGGACACAAGTAAAATTTTAGCTTTCCAAACACCAGATGCTCACTTCCAATACAAACGTATGCCATTTGGCGTCAAAAATGCTCCCGTTTGTTATCAACGCGCGATTATGACGGCATTAGGTGAACTCTCCACTACCTGGTGTCTTGCGTATATGGATGATCTGATGATAGTTGCCACAACTAAAGAAGAAGCATTTTCTCGAATAGAAACTGTCCTTGAGGCGCTGTCTAATGCTGGGTTTTCATTAAATCCGGATAAATGTCAATTTCTTAAAAACTCTGTTGTATATTTGGGATACAAAGTAGATAATGGGGAAATCCGACCCCACAATGATAGGATCACAGCCTTATCCACATTACCACCTCCTAAGGACAGAACCGCCCTTAGATCGTTCCTAGGTCTATGTTCATATTTTAGAAATTTTGTTAAAGACTTTTCCATAATATGTGCCCCTTTGTATGACCTTACATCAATCAAAATTCCATTTTGCTGGCGTCCTGAACATGAAGAAATCCGTCAAAAGCTAATTAATGTTTTTACTTCAGAACCATGTCTAACCATATTTAATCCCAATTATCCCGTAGAGGTCTGGACGGACGCATCAACAGTTGGTTATGGATCAGTCATGTTTAACATCATAGAAGGAGAGAGAAAAGTTGTTGGATACTATAGTCACAAAACTACTGCTGCTGAAATTAAATATCACAGTTATGAACTTGAAACACTAGCAGCAGTTAGAGCGTTCAAGCATTGGGAGTGCTTTTTACTTTATAAGAATTTTACCCTCGTGACTGACTGTAAGTCTTTCCAAGCCTCATATGTGAAACAGTACCTCAACCCTAGAGTCCATCGTTGGTGGGCGTACCTCCAGATGTTTGACTTCATCATTCAGTACCGTCCTGGTGCTAAGATGCAAGTAGTCGACTTTTTTAGTCGATACCCAATTGGAGAGCCGGAAGAGGTAAGCGTGTTCGAAGCTCAGGCTGACGACTACCCACCGACTCACAATTCCAAGACGTACAAACTTATACAGTCAAGTTTACCTATTGACTCAGTGCCCTCTAAGCAAATTGAGAAAATCGTAAATCTAGTCGAGCTTACCGGGGATTGGCTACAGGTAGCACAACAGCAAGATCCAGAAATTAGGCTTATCACTGAACGATTAGAAAATGACACATTACCCCACGATCTAGCAAATACTTACGAATTAAAAGATGGAATATTATTTAGAAAATTTCAGTATAACAAGAAAAATCGAAAAGCCCCGATAGTTCCGAAAAATTACCGTTGGATAGTTTGTAATTCAGTACACGAAGCAATTCTACATCAAAGCCTTCCCAAAACTATGGACAAAATTTTAGAAAAATTTTGGTTTGCTAATATGCATAAATTTGTCAAAAGGTTCATCGAAAATTGTGTCACTTGCAAAATAGCAAAATCACCATCTGGGAAACGTCAAATACAGTTATACCCTATACCAAAGACTGACATACCGTTTGATACAGTTCATATCGACATTACAGGTAAACTGAGTGGGCAAGATGGCCCTGCTGACTATTATGTCGTATCCATTTGCTCATTTACCAAATATGTACATTTGCACCACACTCGTAATCTATCTGCCAAAGCTGCAATAAATGCATTATCAGAACTAATCCAATTTTTTGGGGCCCCTGCACGACTTATTTTTGATCAGGGAACTTCATTCACTGCAAAATCCTTTATGGACTTTTGTGATAAAAATAATATAAAAACTCACATGATTGCTACGGGTGCTCCTAGAGGCAATTCTCAGGTTGAGCGTTATATGAAAAATATTACAAATTTGATCACTGTAGCAAAGTACCTAAAAAAACAAAGTATTCGCCAATTAACTCCTCACATCCAATTAGTCATGAACTCTACAGCTAATAGGATAACTGGAGTATCCCCAATCGAATTACTTACTGGCCATAAACCTCGTTTACCTAAAATGATAACCGTAGAGGAAACAATCTGTGCCCCTGAACGCTCAGATTTAATCCAAATTCGAGCTGAAGCTAAAACAAACATTGACCGTAGCGCCCGATATGAAGAACAACGTTTTATGGGTAAAGGAGCCCCAGTACAACCACTGTTAGTTGGGGATTTTTGTGTAAAACAGGTGGATCCCAGGTCCTCACAAAAGACTGCACCTAAATTCAAAGGTCTCTATAAAGTCGTCGAAGTTTTGCCTCATGATAGGTATATTTTAGAAAATTTAAATTCTGGTACTCGAGTGAAGTACCCTCATGAGCGAATCAGAAAAATCACTGAAGACGTTACCTTGTTGCCACAACTATTTGAAGATACAGAATCTGAATCCGATGAGGATCCATCAACTTAAACAAATAAATAAATTAAACAAAAATTTCGAACCAGCGAGCTTAGTACCTTGACGAACATACTAATAATTTCAAATTTACCAAAAACACAACAACAACAAAAATACTTGTACGCATTCTTAACCTAAGCTATCGGACGAAATTGGGGTAGTGCCTGATCAGTCCCTGTTGCGTATCAGCCATTGTATATAGGAAGCGTGTTTCTAGAACTCTGTTTACACTGAACGGTGTTTCTGAAAGCCCGGGCCTTATACTTTGGCTGAGCAGCAACTGAGCATTCCTTTCCTTATTTCAACGGACGTCTCGTACTTCCGGGGTGCGAGATGACGTTATGAAGTCCGTTTTCAGGGGCGGATGGAGCTTTTTTTTCGGCTACCATTTCGTCCCTGGGCGGCGGGTAATCACGTGGGGCTATGCGTTTTTAAGACTTAGGCTCTTGGGCGTCGGGAACCACGTGAGAAACCCTTGGGGGAGACCCTGCCGAACTTAATACGGCCAGATATCTATAACGTTGTTGGCATCCTACAGCAGATCCAACACAAACCCTTGGGGGAGACCCTGCCGAACTTAATACGGCCAGATATCTATAACGTTGTTGGCATCCTACAGCAGATCCAACACAAACCATTGGGGGAGACCCTGCCGAACTTAATACGGCCAGATATCTATAACGTTGTTGGTATCCTACAGCAGATCCAACACAAACCACTGGGGGAGACCCTGCCGAACTTAATACGGCCAGATATCTATAATGTTGTTGGCATCCTCCAGCAGATCCAACACCAACCATTGGGGGAGACCCTGCCGAACTTAATACGGCCAGATATCTATAACGTTGTTGGTATCCTACAGCAGATCCAACACAAACCACTGGGGGAGACCCTGCCGAACATAATACGGCCAGATATCTATAACCTTGTTGGAATCCTACAGCAGATCCAACACTGCCTCTACTGCACACAACTACAAGCAAAAAAGAACATTCAGAATACTTCACATTTCAAATTCATTTCAACAAAAAAACATTTCATCAACACAACAAAAAATTTTCTCGTATTCTCTAAAACAAAAAAAGAAGTATGTATGCCAACAAATCACTACATGATTTAACATCAGGGATTTGGTGCACCCAATCTTATTATTTCATGGACCAATATATCCATATATTTTTTTTCACTATTCATGTGTATTCATGGTATACACGTTGATCGAACAAACTTTTCCTTTTGTGAATCGTAAGAAGCCACACTCAACAACACTGACAATTTATTGACGCCTTCCTCATACGATTTGATGTAACTTTTTTACATTGGCGTACATTCTACTTAGTCCCTGGAGATAAAATGTCTCACTTGGACACGTGGCTTCGCTCGATTCACACTCATAATCTTTTTAAGAACAATACTAATGTTTGACATTTTCACTTTCAGCTAAGAGCCCCAAGTAGCCGAGTGGCCTCCGACCTAGGCGCGGCTAATGTAAATAAGCTTTGGGATTCCATGTACATTTGCTTTTTCCTTTCTCTATAATTACATTTTTAATCATATCAGAAGATCTTCACTCCCCACCTTCCTCTGTTCTGTGTTACTTGAAGTATTTAAGAAGTATTATCTGAAGTATTCAAGAAAGAAGGCTTGCTGCCTTACCATACAAATAAACTGCCCAAGCCCAGGTTTTACCGAACATTGCAATACAATTGGCGTATTATCAAGGCTTGTTTTTGCATACCAATAATACTCACACCTCCGTGACAGGACTGTTGTGGGTCTTAAGGAGATGCTTTTTTTTGGTCTTTCCAAATTTAACGTCGGGAAAAATCCGCGAAAATATCACTAAATTGTACATCTTTGATCCGTTTCATGTAGGGAACCGAGCTTCATAGGTAGTGCCTAGTGTAGGGCCATTGTTAAGTCCCTGTACATGTTATGTGCCCCCTGGGAAAATTTCAAATTTCACGTGGGGCCGTGAAACGTCAGCATGGCCGTATCGGGAACAGCCAAGAAATCATCCTAACTATTTGAAGCTATGGCACTCGTTAGCCTCGCTGGCGGGTCCCCCACACCTTTCAATATGGCAGGCCGCACCCTGACCATTATTAATTCCACATAGACCAAGTACAGTACCAACCAGTCACTGCCAAAACTGCTATTGCAAGGAGGATCATGATTGGCGGATGATTTTCTTAGTAAATGCCCATCCACCAATGGAATACACCGTCCTGGAATGTTTTTTACTTTTCGTTTTGAGAAGCTCGGGGGCTTTGGGACCAAAAGGATACACTGTGTCTCTCTCTCGTACTGTAACGTGCTCAACAATAAAATCATAATTTTCTTCTCGTTTGAGCAATCAGCCGGCTTGCTTATTTTAACTCCTATCCTTTCTGAGGTATTATCTACTCGCATTTGAAAAAATTCTTGTTCTAAAGGTCTTCAGTTCCACCGGAATTCTTGCTATTCTAATCAAAACTCTTTTTCTCAACCAATTATTATTCCTGCCAATCGTCTGCTGTAAAAATGTTCTTGCCCAGTTCGAGAACGAGAGCAGTACATAACTCGGCGCTGCGCGCCTCGCCAGGGGGCAAGCCCCCTGGACCCCCGGATGCTTACTGCTTAGAGCCTACGGCTAAAATTCAAGAAACATGGAACATGCTTTAGCCGAGACATCCCAATATTTACTCATTTCAATGAATACGAGGAAAACACGAACTTTACAAGTTTGTCGAAACTTGTCTTAAAAACATGCTTCTGTAGCCGCACTGTTATGATTTCACTTCGTCACCAGGATACAACCAAGTGACAACCAAACAAGCGTCATTGTTTACTATCCATTTATAACATCCATTTATATAGTTATAGTATGAAACTACGAAATAAATACCAAGAACAAATACGAAATAAATTCGTGATAAATCAAGAGCTTTCCAACGAATGGAAAACGATTTTTGTCCGATGAAAATGAAAGAAGTTTCATTTCCCTAGCAACTACTCGGTTTTACGTGAAAATCATCGTTAAAATTTCGTGACACTTCCGCGTTACCCATCTCTCGTCACCCATCCCACGTGACATTTTCCGGCTAGTTAGTCCAAGGCTAAAGCATGTTCCATGCTAATAATGAGAATCACCTTGCAGTACTAATTTGGTAACACCAATTCCTTATGGTGCTCTGAGGGACGTAATTGTAGACTTCGGCAGTCAGCCGGCTAAACCACAATAGCAGCCTTTTCAATTGAATCAGCAGTTTGGTGAAGTTCGACCGGAATTTCATCCTTTCAGGATTAAGCCTCGGCTCCGGCATTCCAATTTCCGCCTCGGCGAAGGAGCTTAGATAGTCGTACTCCCGAACCGTCAACGACCCCATTTCATATTGACGGTGAAAGGATACCTGTTCGCGATTAGGATATTATCCAGTATTTGAAATAAAAAGACAAATAAGTTGGTACCTACCTTGGTTTGTCGTTGAGACTTCGTTCTTGTATCATTATTTAACCTTTCTTTTTCAAAAGACTACCTGAATTAATAATTCACTAAAACTTTTTCCCGAATTTGAATGAATTTTCTTTCATTTCGAGAGATTCTCTTCCCAAAACCATTCCAACACCATGTTCTAATTCGAATTCAAAGCTGCACACTAAAACTGGGCCAGTTTTGACTATATTTTCTACTTTTCTACCCAACGCGGTTACCCAAGAAATTGGCAATGCGTAACTGTTGGGTAGACTTGACAATTTCTTCCGTACCTGTTGGGATTTCAAGATTCTTTCTCTCGCTTCTCGTTTCATAGCCTCAATCTCCCGTTTGGTAGGCTGAGCGAGAATTTCCGTCTTACAGTCGGGACAAATCACAGATCTAAAATGTAAACACGACAGTAACTTACACCTATCGCCTTGAAATCTGATATAAAATAATGTACTATTATGTACTTGACGTGATTATATACAGACAATCTTAGGATTTCTATACTTAGTTGAAGATGTAATTGTAATATATTATATATATATATTATGTATACATAGAACACGATTGGCTCTCAACTCGACCTTATTTGATGTTCTTCTCTGCCTTCGTCACTTCGAACAGAGTCAGACATTGTTTTTTTGTAAGGATGGCTTAGACGAGTAATCGCCTCCACCATGGGCCAATTCGCATCTCTGAATACTTTGTCCATTTTCAGTGCGAAAATAGCCTGTAGTCACGACATGCTATGTCAGTATAATTATATCAATAGCAGCGGTTATTAAAGTTTTTAACAATTTAAATTGTAACTTGATCGTCATCCATGAAACTCTGTAAGTGTTCGCCCTAACCGATTTTAGTATGAGAATAACCGTAATATCTTTGCAATAATCTAACTAAGAGTAAGAGGCGTTACTTATCTTGCCACATGATACCAAACAGATTTGGTTCTCGAACCTACAGTTTTGAAATAAGCCTCGCGCTACTATCCTCAGCATTGGGAACCTAACCTACCATTCTGTGTGTGGGGTACATACTTTTTCTCGGCAATTGTTGGTGTCTGCCATAGCGATGTTCATATTGGCGATTCTCGCAGCCGAGTAGTCGTACATTCTAAGCATTCGAAGGAGCAACGGAAACATGAGGACGTTGAATATTTGAGATACCATAGTGAAGAGGACGGTAATCTGTAATACTGTGTACCTAGGAACGAAAAAAGGTCAGCAATTTTGAATACCGTGGTGCATCAATGATATGCAACGTTCCCTGTGAGCAGACCCCTAACAGATAGCTATAAATAATTATACCTTATTATATGGTGGCTTATTATGGGGCATTTAATGGAGTATGCGCATCGGTCACCAAAGCGGTTTATATAAATATATATTTTTTTGTTAAATGAAACTAGATTCCATTCTGAGAACTTTGACACCAACCGCACTATCCTATGATGATTAGTTATTTTTCTATGATTTTTCAAAATTTCAACCAATTCTGACGTCACAGAGGGCAGGGAGGTCTCGCCCAGGCGAGAGGGGTGCAATGACGCAGAATTGTTGGAAAATTTGAAAAAGCATTGAAAAAGAATTACTTACCGTAGGACAGTGCGGTTGGTGTCAAAATTCGCAGGATGGAATCTACTTTCATTTTTAAAAAAAACTAAATAAATAAATACGTGCACATAACTCGTATCGCCTGTTGCACCCCCTGAATATCCTATTTCAAATTACACGATGTGGTTACCTACATAATACGGTAGGATACATACCAATTTCTTGTTGTCAACATTGCATACTGAAAACCCAAGATGTACGTAGGTCCACCTTTGTACGTTCCGACTACCTGAATGATCGCGTATCGCCAGTCAACAGTCCTACCAATCGCCTGTAAACACGTGGTTTCTGTAGAGCTTCTATGTATAAAAAAGTCTTCATCGTTTTCGAATATTCATCAGTCAGTTTCTAATCTATATATCGTGATCCCCACAAAATTTCTAAATTGCATCATCATTGCATTTCTTCATACCTACCTCCTTCTTGTCTACGTACCTCGTCTACGGTCTTATAGGTACGACGCAAAAATACGTAGCAAAAATACTCGTAGGAAAGGATTAAGTATAGTATGTTTACAGCAGCCCTTTCTCCCAACCAAATCAGTTTCAGACTACGTATACACACAAATAAAAAATATTACATCCGCTTTCGAACTTACTATTGTCACAAGAGGGAAGGCAATAAACAGCAAAATCATTCTCACGGCAGCGAAAACGCAGTAGAAAATAATTACGATCCTGATAGCGAGCGAACTTATGTCATGTTCAGCATAGCCGAGTACGACACCGACAAAAGCGACTGTTAGACTGTTGATGAGGAAGAGCAAATGAATCCAGTACTGAAATATTACGAGAAAATACATAAATTCACATGGTACACAATTTACATATCATCTCTTTTTTGCTTCCGAGTCTGCGAAGCAGCGGAAGCCTTGTGTTCACTTTCGTGAGCCAAAAAATTTTTGTCTTCAGAAATCAAAATTTCCACTTGCATTTTGCGTTTCAAAGCCTACTGAACAAATTTGGTTCCGTGTCTGTCGGTCTGTGGGTCTGTGAGTCTGTCCGCATTTCCTTGTTACAGCCATAACTTCCACGATTTTGAATTGATTCAGCTCAAATTTTGAGGGATGGTGCGGATAAGGCCCCTTGAGGTCCCATACAAATTTCAACATGATTGATCCAGCGGTACGCCCTGCGCATGCGCTAACGTTAAATTCAACAAACACGCATAACTTTCACAATTTTGATTCAATTTCGCTCAAATTTTCAAGGGTTGTTTGGACAAGGCCTAGTGAGTTCCAGTATGAATTTTAGCATGATCGGACCCTCGGTGCGCTCTGCGCATGCGCTGGCGTGAAATAGATTCAATTTCCTTGTTACAGCCGTAGTAACCAAAGATTTCACCCAATTTCAATGTAATTCTCAGGGATTAAGCGGGTAGGGCCCATTGAGGTCCCATATAAATTTCAACATGATAGAGCCAGCGGTTCGCCCTGAGCATGCGCTAACGTGAAATTCTTCAAACACGCATAACTTTCGCAATTATGTATAATGGACGTAATGTATTATGGACGTCATGTTATGTAATATGTATATTTCATGTAATGTTATGCAATGTTATGTAATGTAATGTTATGTTATGTAATATGTATATTTCACGTTATGTAATGTAATGTAATGTTATGTAATGTAATGTAATGTTATGTTATTTTGCTTCCGAGTCTGTTCTATTTTATAATGGGTCACTCTGATTGTGACGAGGAAGCTCCTGTGCCATCACCTTGGCAGTGTATTTTTAACTGGCGTAAAGATTTCAGTGTAGGTATCTCAGATTGATTATCGTTATCAAGGTTAGGTACCTGCATACTCTTTATCTATCTTCTAATTATCTTCTATCACCAGAATAGCTCGCTGAGGGGTTGGCTCTAATAAAGTGCAAAAGTTAGGAAACAGTGATTTTTCGTTTGATCGGATGCCCCTCGGAAGCTGTTTAGGCTTCTTGATGAAGGGTGTCATATTACTTTTGATGTTGAGAGGAAGAGGAAAACGTATAACCAAGAAAAACATAGCTTCCTCGGATCTGCAACATAATCGATCACCATTTGGGTGGTTGGGGCACAAGGATTTGAGGAGACAGACAGAAGGAACAAGCACAGAACCAGATTACGTGGTTCAGAAAAGTATAAAAAGCAAAATTCTGGTCGAAATGTCGATTTTGGACAGCAATTTTTTACCCCCTCCCAAAAATGATCACAACGCTTCCGCCACTTGCTTGACTCGGAAGCAATAATTGGATATATCCAATTATACTTTATCCCCACGGATTGGTTTTAGCTCGATCCACTCAAATTTCTATATATATATAGAAATTTGAGTGGATCGAGCTAAAACCAATCCGTGGGGATAAAGTAATATTATAGATATGTGTGTATGTGCGTGTAGTTGCAGTAGGTATGTGACAAATTCTTTAACAGGTAATTTAAAACTACACAACCAGACTCTATAACCATCGCCAATATTTCTGTTAATTTAATCATCTTCAAGGATCACTGATCAATAATGTTTTGGTAGGTATTAATTTATCCATCTAAAATCTCTGTACCAAAGAGATATAATTTAGTAAGTAGGTACCTAGGTATATCTCCCTCCAATTTGTGTTGTTGTTAGTAACCTCGTTTCAACTCCTGATTCCACCATTACGCAAATGATTTAACTCATCCAATCCCTGAATATGGCATATACATGGCCGAAACATTGGCAGTGAGCCAGGAGTGATACTGGTAGCGATTTAGGTAGTTATTCGATATCCGAGATCATAATAAATTATTAATATTCATGAGCGTGTTATGTGTGGGAGTTTTTGACCGCGCATGAATATTAATAATTTATTATGATCTCGGATATCGAATAACTACCCAAACCACAGCCGATTGCCATATTACGACATGAATGACATGAACAAGGCCACCATCTACTGCCGCAACTGATAGAAATTCATAAGTGATGGGACAAGGCCAATACCGCTTCAAAAAACTCCACGATTTCACGGCTGCTCCTTGAAACTTGCGCGTTGACAGCAATGCCGAAAAGGCCGATTGCAAGTGTGTGGCTCGTTCCCAAAAGAACGCATAGTAACTGAACCAAGTAGACGCCAACGACAGTGATTGACACGGTGTATATTGGCGACATTTCACCGGCACTTTTCAAAGGGTACGTCACAAGTCTTGCAAAAATGATCCCGATGATGATGCCTAACACTGAAAAATCAAAAATCAATATTTTGAGCTAAACTTACAAGACCAAAACAATTGCAATAATCGGGATTTTGTTAATTTCATCTCTAAAAATTACATTTCCACTATTTAATGAACCTAATGAGTTTATAAAAATTAACGTAAAATTCCGTTAATTAGAATGAATCACGTGCCTGATCCACAACCTGTATCCACCAAGCAACTAGTGTAGTCTCCTGTCGCAAGTTTTCAGCACACCAACACCTACCTACCCCAAGTAGTTCTGTAATAGGTACTTCTTTCTCTAAATTTTGGTAAGCTTCAAACTTAGGTTTAAAGCTACTTAAGGTGGAATTAAACATTTAGTTTCAGAGTACCATAATATCTACTCAATTCAGTAAATCATGTGAAATATTAAGTTGTTCAAGTTCAATACTCCCCGGTAGCTGGGGGCTATTTATAATTTACTTCGTGCTTTAGGATCCATTTGATGATAAATTGATGATTTGAACGCTAAAATTGAAATTAAGGGCCAAATCGAGCTTGAAATACCTATTGCTTAGATTATATTGAACGTAAACCTTGGTCAACAGGAAGGCCGGGATGAATAGGGACAACGAACCATCAGTTAAAATAGGAATGTTGTGGCCTTGGAGATCGTAGAAATCAAATTTTGAAGACACGATAAAAACCAAAACAGTCATGCAGCATGGCTATAAGAGCGAATTTTCGAAGAAATAACTGATTTTATATAAAATGTGATCTTTGGGATATCCCATTCAAATATGGGCAATCTTAAACTTATTGGGTAATTATAGGTATTCAAGTATGACGCTATTCGGTTAATTCGGTATGCATCAAATATGGGCATACCTACGTAACAAATTTTTTGTTCCATTTTTTGCCGAGTAACACCTCGGTTTGTAGATTTTCCAACGCTGAACACGATGGTGAAGTCAGAATTGCGATATCTCATTCCGTTATCAGATTAGAGCATTAGAACATCTCAAGAAATAACCACGTTCCTTCATCTTCAAAGTGCTCTAGTTTGAGAACTGAATGAGATATCGCAATTCTGATTTCACCATCGTGTTCAGCGTACAAAAACCTTTAAAATGAGGTGTCACTTGTCAGACTTTTTCATTTTGGGAATTTATGGGTAATTTTTCCCCCATAAAACTCCCCAAAACTCCCCCTTAGAGTGACCCGATTCTGCCCATCTACGAACTTAGCCTGTCGATTGCCAAGACAGATTTTTCGTGCAAATTTGAACTTTTTATCTCAATTCTTTCGAGAGTTATCGTCTGGAATGACACATACATATATAAATATATAAATATATATATAAATATATAAATATATATAAATATATATATATACATATAATTTTTGGTGTCTTTCGGCAGTGAATTCAGGATGGTCTGAAACGGATTTTGGTATAAAAATCTTTCGGAAATTCGAGTTTTAAAAATTTTGGACCGAGAACAATAGCTTCCTTTTCTTCGAAAATCCGCTAAAAGACGTCAGAAATAGACCTTTTTTCAGTGCCCCTATTCCAGTGGTCCCTAATTGACCTCAGTTTACGGTATAATAAAATACGAAATTTAAAGTTGAATGACGGCAAAAGAAAACACGTAGCGAGCAGTAGCGAAACTTAAGACAATTTCCCATAGCAAGATGATGGAAGAGGCTGAAACAAAACCACCTGTCACTTATTTGTTGAGGGTAGTTGATCCAATTCATATTACAAACTTCGAAGACCCTGGTTTACTGTTTTATCATGTCATCGCATCATCTATACAATGAGAATTATCAGTTTACGTTGGTAGAGGATGAACATGACCAGGACGAATCTGCGGTACTGTCCCATTTTCGACGAGAATACGATTTTATCCAATATGGTCGCCACCATGAAAGAAAACGATATCGACGAATACTGCTCCCCTCGCATTTTGAATAAGAACTCGGCCGTGCATCCTTGTGCTCTGTTCAAATAGTCCACAATATACTGGACTTGAACTGGTGACAAGATGACGGCTGCAAAGAAACCAGGCAATAGAGGTGAATAATGTAGCTCGATGACGAAGAGTATGTGGGAAAAGTTCCGAGTTTCATTCACACTCTGCATCATGTGAGCAAAGTCCTCAGTACTCAGTAGGTTGCAATGCAGGAATGTTGTGAAGTTGAGATTGTCCTTCATTGTAGAAGATACTTGAAATCAGATTCTCGTGCAATCGATGTTTCACTGGAGAACGAATATGCTCCGCCCACCTAACCAATATGACGTACGCTGACTGATTTGATGAATAGAAAATCCGAGGTTTTGTGTCGAACGCGCCAATAGCCGTGTTCAATATGGACATCGAATATCCGTGGATAAGTCTAGCAGACACATTATATCGGAGACAGCCAGATTTCGAGAAAAAATTCGGTGTACACTGAAGGCCTCAAGCAATGCTTGAATGATAGGATTCGTGTTGTATTTTATCAATCTTCCCAACGCCGTGGTGAATCAGGTAAACAATATTAATATGAAAAACGCTGCAAAGTCCTTGTCACATGGGTTTATTATTATTTTGGACTTTTGGACATACCTACAGAAATTTTGGCTGTTCTTATGTTGTTTCTTTCATGCGCTGTAATCGAAATAGCTATTTCTGATGGTTTCCATTAATTTTGGCCCTATAACACAAATTAGGTATCCGCTCCTTTTTTTTTAACTATCTTTGATCATTGGTAGTGCCATTTAATCGTCTTGATCCACGTGTTGACACTTTTTCCAGTGTTATTATACAAACTGATGGTGATTTCAGACGATTTCCCAGGGTTTTCACTCATAAAAATCAATTTCTGGAGCTGAACATTTGGTAGAAATCAACTTTCCACTCTTTGGTCAAAATCGAGTTCATATTCGGTCTTCTCGTCCCCAAAAACATGGAAAACGAAATCTCAGAAGCTCATGTTACCAACATCTTGCTAAAACGCAAAAAGTACCTATTTTTACACACATTTTCACTCATAACACCCCTGGGTATATTCCGATCGGGCTGAAAAGTTTCGGGACACAACTAGGGCCCAAATGGAGCATGTGTGCAAAAGAACGATTTTTTTAGACCGAAAATGAAGCCTGTAGACGTGATACGGCGTACGGCGTACGGACATTGGCATTTTGGTTTATTATTCTGTGAATAATACACCTATGTATTCGCTCAGCAAAAAATTTTTATAACACCCCCTCAAACTTTTTTCTCTTACGTTTCAAGGTGCGTAGATTCCAAAAATGCAATGTCCGTCCGCCGTACGCCGTCCGCCGTCCGCCGTATCACGTCCGCTTCATTTTCGGTCTAAAAAAATCGTTCTTTCGCACACATGCTTCATTTGGGCCCTAGTTGTGTCCCGAAACTTTTCAGCCCGATCGGAATATACCCAGGGGTGTTATGAGTGAAAATGTGTGTAAAAATAGGTACTTTTTGCGTTTTAGCAAGATGTTGGTAACATGAGCTTCTGAGATATCGTTTTCTATGTTTTTGGGGACGAGAAGACCGAATATGAAGTCGATTTTGACCAAAGAGTGGAAAATTGAGTTCTACCAAATGTTCAGCTCCCAGAATTGATTTTTTATGAGTGAAAAACCTGGGAAATCGTCTGAAATCACCATCAGTTTGTATAATAACACTGGAAAAAGTGTCAAGACGTGGTTCAGGACGATTAAATGGCACTACCAATGATCAAAGATAGTTTTAAAAAAAAGAAAAAAAAGAGCGTAGGTACCTAATTTGTGTTTTGGGGGCCAAAATTAATGGAAACCATCAGAAGTAGCTATTTCGATTATTACGCATGAAAGACAATAAATTAATGAACAGCCAACCTTTCTGTAGGTATGTCCAATAGAATAATAAACCCATGTGACAAGGACTTTGCAGCGTTTTGGAATCTACGCACCTTGAAACGGAAAAGAAAAAATTTTGAGGGGGTGTTATAAAAATTTTTTGCTGAGCGAATACATAGGTGTATTATTCACAGAATAATAAACCAAAACGGGAGGGATATGGTAAGCGTCACGCAGCTTACGGCAACTGCATAGTACGAAACTTCGGAGGAAGTCCGCAGTGCTGCATTGGGTAAGTTGGAAGCGCCAGAGTGGACGACTAATGCTGCACTGAACTGCCCTGTCGATTAATGGAAGCAGTATAACATTCGAATGTTCGGTAAGTACATATCTGATAAAGCGGGCTTTCATTGATCTGCAACTGGAACTTCGTTTGGAACTTAAGAAGATCGAATGTGTCTTACCCAGAAAGCATTTTGGACACAGTGGTTTGGACAGAACTTTTCCACATCAGCTTTTGAGTCTTTCTAAATTTGTTCGCGTACCCGTTCCATACGCTTTGTTATAAAATTTATTTTATTTTACTATGAACCTTCTTTGTTATACGGCCAATTAATGAAATTACGTTGGTAGAGGATGAACAGGAATACCAACAGACTCGAATACTTTCCCGCCTGCGACAACGAAGAGATTTGTTCCAATATATTACTGATGACGAAAGAAAGCCATATCGACGAATACTGCTCCGCTCGCATTTTGAAACTGAACTCTGTCGTGCATCCTTGAGCTTGAGCCAAATAGTCCATAACGTACTGGACTTGAATGGGTGACAAGATGATGGCTGCAAACAAAGAGATCATAGAGGACACCGTTGAATGCAGGTTCCTTGTTCTTATACTCTAAGTAACTGCCCTAGGTGGAAAATGTGATGCCATATGATAGCGGAAGTTACGATTTAACAAGCAACAAATAAAGATCCGTTAGAGTTCACATTTATAGTTTGTGTATTTTCGGTAAAGCCTTCCCCCTACATTAGACCCCTTCTCTTCTGATTTGATTTTTCATGTTTTTCCAAGTTCAGTATCTATAATTAATTTCACTTCTGGGTGAGTATTGAGTAGAATTCAACCTATTGTCTCGATGTGGGTATTTGCCACCAAGCTGAACCCCATTTAGTAAGTCAGCCAGAGCTGATATACAGTGTGGGACTGTACAGTGTGCAGTTTTTCTCGACCTTGCTCAATCGAGTCGAACGTAATCTGAGTAGGAAAGCGACACAGTTTACCATCCAATTTGAACTTGAAAGGGAAAGGGCTGAAAATGCAGCTTCATACAGCCTAATTTAGGATCTCAAATGAACAGATCTGTAGAAGTCGGAAAAAATCAATTGAGAATTTGATGTTGGAAAAGTTTGACATCTGTGCCCAATTAATCACGTTACATTTTCCAGTCCCCATGCAGTCGAGTTTCACCCTTCCCCACCTGACCAGTGACAATGGCCTTAAATAGGGTAAATGTGTCAAGGACGTAGGTTCGTCTCCCACTGGATCTCCATTCACTCACTGTTCGCAAAGCTCGTTGACTCCTTGAAAATTTACTTGTGGCATCTTGGGGTCTCCTTTAGATGGAGTCGGCAGTTTGAACGGTCACAACACATTGTTTTTATAATATGCATAAATTCCAGTGGCTTTTGAATTGGATGTGGGTAAATCGCTTTCTTACCAACTTGATATAGCAGGGCCCGGATGTGTGTTGCTTACAGATAGCCTCTCTTGACTAGAATTACCGAAACAATCTTCGCTTAAATAACTTTTCTCCCTTTGGAGCACTAGACAGATCTAGATCTATCCCACTTGTTTAGCAATCTGTAGAAAACATCCCGTAAGAGGCTGTTTGAGAAGAACTCGTATGTAGATTTGGTTAGGAGCTTTTAAATATTTGTTCAAGTTATTATATAGTTTTCTATGCTAACCCCGAACTAAATTTGAGCTGTCTTCCTAATGAAGGAACCAAACAACAATGACGTTATTTAACTATCAAACAGGAGACACTAACTTATCATAAGCATTTCCATAAACCCGATCACCATGCTCTTCTCAAAGATGGAAAACATGACCCAGGAAATGAAAAATAGGTTCACGACGAAAAATGGAATGAGGGAGATCAAGAGGAGGACCATCCCAGGATAAGATCCGAAGGCGGTGTTGAACTGGAAAGTCGCCGTGAAAACGTATATTGGGGTCAACAAATGTAGGATGTTTCTGCTCGCCAAGTCACTCGCAACCTCCAGCGCTGCAACAATGAGTTTGTCATTCTCTTAACCATAATGAAATCCCTATAAATAGTAAGTAGTATACATGCTGCACCTTATTATCAGCTATTACAACTGTCATGGAACAAATCTTGCTCACCTACCTTAGGGAAGATTTCAACGATAAAAGTTCAACAGTACGAACCAACAAAGGAGCCTAAACATAGACACACATTGAGTACGGCTGCTGCAAACTTATGTCCTTCACTTAATGAGGACAAAACATACCAGGCGCATATAGGCAAAACCCGCATGACGGAGCGGTCTTGAAGGAGGGGTAGGCGTTTTTCGCCGTTTGTACGTACGTAGGGATGTGTAAGATCCGTTCAATTCCGGGAGTTAACTCCCACCAGTTCACTCTTTTCTGGGATCAGTTCTTTGGGATCCGTTCACCGTTCTTCAGTTCTTCACTCTCAAGTTTGACCCTCCAAAACCCGTGTTCAGGTAGAAGGTAGGTGAAGGGAGGGTGTTGTGAATGGTAAGGGGTGTAGGGAGGGGTGATGTGAATGGTAAGGGGTGTAGGGAGGGGTGATGTGAACGGTAAGGGGTGTAGGGAGGGGTGATGTGAATGGTAAGGGGTGTAGGGAGGGGTGAAGAGAACGTGAAGAGTGAAGAAGGGAAGGGAAGGAGTTGAACTTGATTCTGTTATTCCGTGGAGTTGATGAACTGGTCAGTCAACTCTCAGCTCAAGGGATAAGGGAAGGGAGGAAAGAACGGTAAGGGTTGAAGGGAAGGGCAGAAAGAGAGGAGCGGCGAGGGGAAGGGTAAAGGAGTTGAGAACGGGTGGCGATAAGAGAAGGAGTGGGATCGGGAGGAGTGAGGACGTCACAAGAGGGAGTTTTTCATGAACTGGTGAACGGCAACTCTTTGGGAACCCGTTCAGTTGGGATACGTTCAACTGAAAGATCCGTTCAGTTCGGATCCGTTCAGTGCTGAACGCCACATCCCTATACGTACGTAACAGCAGTAGGAACCTATTCCACGACGTCACAAATTTACAAATTCAGTTTTCTAAATTAGCATAACACATTTTGGTTTATTATTTTCAATAATGAACCATTGGAATCGAGCATGAAAAAAAAATTCTTACCCCCCCTCAAAATTTGATGGTTTACGTTTCAAGGTATGTAGAATCCAAAACTGCAATAAAAATATTTCTGTCTGTCCGCCGTACGCCGTACGCCGTACGGGCCACTTTTCTTAGTTACCATGAAAAAAAATTGATGAAATTCGGGTTCTCTAAGGGGTTCAAAATAGGGGTTGAAATTTTCAAAACGCCTATACCATTTTTTTACGTAAATATTTTTACGGTTTTAAATAGTTCTTGAACTTGCGAGTTTTTTAAGACCATCCGGAGCATCGTACGTCCAGCCGTTCGTTCACAGTAAGGCACCGAAGTTTGCACCGACAGGCATTTTCGACTCCAGTGTGAATGAAATTGTATACAATTCAAACCAAATCTCGTAACCAGAGACGCGCCCACAATAGGAATTTGTGAATACGGCCAATCATTGGTAGGGATCACCTGATTATATTGGCGGAGTATGAAGTCGAGTTGGTTGTTCTGTGATATTATTTAATTTGAAAAATGATGGCTCTTTTGGAGTTTGTTGGTAGGTAGTGAAACTTGAACAAACGTTGAAGTATTATTGATGGGTAAATTATTACTACGGTAAATCATTACTCAACGGTAAATTATTACACAACGGTTCATTATACCATCTACGTAGAAGGGGCTGGAGTTTGTTGGTAGGTACTTTTGCAACTTTTTTCACTCCTCATCAACAATTTCTTTTCAGAACTTCATTATGTGTGTTTCTTTTTGTTAGGTACTGTTTGTCATCGGCAGAATTATTTTAGCAACATTTAACTCGTGATTTAGGTAGGTACCTAGTAACGAGTACGGGGTTAGGTACTAACCTACGGAGGGTCTGCGATCTACATAATATGCATAGAATAGTACATATTATATTATGTAGACGGGTTATCTATACATAGAGCTGTGATCTGTAACAGAAGGGTATTCTATACAAAATAATAAACCGTTGTGCAGGGATTTGCAGCGTTTTTTGATTGTGCGGGTGAACATTTTTTCATCTAAACAAATGTGGAATCTACTGCAAATGTTCATTTCTAGTATCAATAAACAATACTTCTGGTTATGTATCTCCTGATATCCAGGGACAACGCGCAATTGTGGACACATGGTATTGAGCAAAGCCAAACTTGTACCTGCTTGCAAATATAAAATACTTCAAATATTTATGCAATCTATACATTAAGTTGGCGTACCGTAAATAGTTTACCCAAATTAGAAACATACTTGAATTCGAGTCCCTTGCGTGTACCAGCTTTCCGAGTCCGTAAAAGATTCCGATCAAAGCAAACTCATATATAACCGGAGAAATTCTCCAAAACATAAACCTCAGAAACACAGTGAGAAATAGAAACGCACTGGAAAAAACAATAAGGTGAAATGATGTCCAGGCGTGAAGTGCAGGAATAACGTCAAACTTTAGTCCACGTTTCACTTTACCCGCTCTATTAACACATGCACAAGGTACCTACTACAACCCACCTTAAGAAAAGGATGTGTGTGTACTCTTCAAGGGAAAAGCTGATGTTGAAGAACTCTGCGAGAATTCCTTCCACGTCCGACATTTTGAACAACAGGATCTTCAGTTCGAATCTTCAATTAAAATAGGACTTGAGTTAGAAATGTCCATGTTGTATGCAACAATTGGTTGTGATGAAGATGAAATAACAGACATTAAAATAATCACTGAGGAGAAATAATAAATATATATGTGAAATGCCTTGCCTTAAACAGCCACAAGGCCAAAAGTTATGCAATTACGAAGTTCCTTGAAAAAGTTCGAAGATGATGATTTGTACTTAAAAAAAGATTGTAACACTATTTTTTTTATTTCTATTGCATATTTAATTTTTTACATACTAAATTGTAGTGAATAGGTATAGCGATAATTCTCTACGGGCAGTATGAGGTTGTGCCCAGCCTGGTTCCACCATATTTCGCCCCCTGTCACCATATTTCTGGGATCTTTTAGGATGTGAGGTTGTGCCCGGCTCGTTCCAACACTAAACGCTGTCACCAATTCTACGGGATCTTTTCGGGAGCATTTGCCTGGCAGGTTCCAACACTCAAGGCTGTCACCTATTCCAGGATCTTTTAGGTTGAGGAGAGAGAGAGGAGGAGCGAGGTGAGAGAGTAGTCAGCGACTAGAGGAGAGCGTAGAATGGCTAGAAAGGCCAAGGAGGCGAGTTTTTATAGCCCTTGAGGGCTGTCTCCCTCCATCCTCCAGCTAGTGGAGGATGGTGGGGATCCCCACTGGGTTCCTCAGTGCTCCTGCGTCTTTCGTCCCCACTTCTATGAGTTAATTTGCGAGATCTAATATTTACAGGTTTACAAGGAGTGGTTCTGGCAGGATGCCATGACATAAATATTTAATTTTTTATTACATTTTACGTCAATATTATTGAAATAAATATGTACCTAATACTTTTTTCTGAAATGAATTATAGTTTATATCAAATAATTATATTGTATGAGTCGTTTACACTACTTTGGTTTCCAGTGCTCCATTCAAGCACGCCTCATACTGCATGGCATCCATTACTGCTAGCATGTAATAAAAATTACCGTTAAATATTAGAAACTCATGCAGAAGGGTCGTGAAAATATTGGTCAAATCGGGGAAAACGGGATATTTTGAGTCTTGGAGAGGGAAATTCAGAAAAAGGGGTTCTGGCAGCACTGCCCCACCCGGTTACGAGAATTGCAATGGAAGGCTGTTTGTGGCCGGTGTTCTTTGTTTAAATCCATTTTATGCACGAAGTTCGGCGTTACTGTCAGTCATCTCTAAGGGGTGAAAAATAGGGGTTGAAATGTTCAGAACGCCGAAGCTCGAAAACATTCAGTAGACGAGTACGGGGTTTTTTACGTTTTCGAATTGACCTCAAACTAAAAAAATTTTTGAGATCACACGGAGCATTGTACGACCAGCCGTTTGTTTGCACCGAAAAGCTTCGTCAGCATTATCGTGAATCAAACGGTATTACATTCAGCCCAGATATCATTGCTAGGGAGCACCTGATTATAATCTGTAATGAAGAAAGCCGTAGAATTATAGGCTTTATTCCACTTAAAATCCTACGTATAAATGATATGAGTAAATTGGGAAAATCTACCGAACAGTACAGAACACTACAGCTTTATTATACTTCCCCTTGACCCCCACAACCTGCCCTTGAGGCACAAATTGTGAAATAAATTGAATTGGAATTGGAATTGGAAAATAAGTTTACAAGCTCATAACTAGGAAACAGAAACATGTGATCATAACATTTTCCCCCTCTCTAGTTGAGAACATAGTCCTCCAAGTGCCTCGGGGGTTGTCTCTTCCTTTCTGAACGCTTCAGGGCTGGATTCGGTGTGGAAGGGCCAACCGGGCCAGGAGAACTAGGTGCTGAAGGAGATGGCTCGGGATATTCGTCTGGGGGTTGGTTTTGAGCGCTGGTATTCCCCTTCTTGGAATCGTCCTCGTTGGAATCCTCAGAGGTTTCGCCCATAGGGGCCAAATGGCGATTTGAGACTGTTGTCTCTCGTCCATCCGGTAGCCGCACGTGAGAATAATCTGGGTTCGCCTCCAGGAGCTCTACTTGCACAATGGCTGGTTCGTACTTGCTTCCAGAAGGTGGTAGGCGTTTCATCAGCACTTGTCCAGGTGTCAATAGCCAGGCTGGGAGTGACTGACCGTTTGCCGATCGACGCGGATGCGAAAACATCCTCTCATGGGGAGTTGCGTTCGTGGCTGTACACAGAAGAGATCTTATAGAGTGTAGAGCTTGAGGTAGTGCTTGCTCCCACTGCTGTGTATCCAATCCTGCAGAACGGAGAGCCATCTGTGTGGTTCTCCAGATTATGGCGTTATACCTTTCAATCTGGCCATTACCCCTAGGATTATAAGCAGTCGTTCGACTCGTAGCGATACCTTGCGATGTAAGAAAGGTTTTGAGCTCGGATGACATGAAAGCTGATCCGCGATCTGAATGTATGTACGCTGGTAAGCCGAATGTAGAGAATAAGTCACTCAGATGATGGATTACGGTAGATGCTGACAGGTTTGAGCATGGGAAGGCGAATGGGAATCTGGAATATTCATCTACGATTGTGAGAAGATACTTATTTTTCGTTTCTGAAGGAAGAGGGCCTTTGAAGTCCAGGTTCAGCCTCTCAAAAGGTATCGTGGACTTGACGAGAGCTCCTTCATTTTTAAAAAACTTGGGTTTTAGTTCGGCACAATCTTGACAACGAGATGTCATCCGCTTCACATCTTCAACAGAGTAAGGAAGATTTTTGCAACGTATGAAATGGGCCATTCTAGTTACACCCGGATGACACATTGTTTTGTGTAATTCCATCAGATCCGAAGTTAATGTTGAAGCGCAGACCCTTGACAGTGTATCGGCAACTATATTTTGCTTTCCTGAACGATAGAGGATTTCATATTTAAAACAAGATAAATCGAGACGCCAACGCATAATTTTGTCGTTTTTAATTTTGAAGTGCTTGGTGTTGTCAAACATGAAAGAAACTGACCTTTGATCTGTGATGATCTAAAAAGGCCGGCCTATCAAATAATGACGCCACTTACGAAGGGATTCCACTATTGCTGCTGCCTCCTTTTCTACTGACGGCTGTCGCTGCTCAGATTCCGAGAGTGTTCTTGAGAAAAATGCGACGGGTCGACCGTCTTGTGACAGAGTGGCTGCAATAGCAAAGTCTGATGCATCTGTTTCGACTATGAAGGGTAATTTGTCATCTACCACTGTCAATACTGCTTTTGAAATGTCGGATTTTAATGTTGCTATGATGTGTTGTAAGTGTTCTGATAATGGAAACGATCTGGCTAATACGAGTGGGCGAATCTTCTCTGAAAACCTTGGGATCCATTTTGAAAAATGAGCAAACATACCCATGACTCTCCGTAGTTACTTCATATCGCTAGGGGTTGGCATCTCACGAAGTGGCCGTAAGCGATCCTCATCTTGTTTGACCGTGTTATTCACTATGTTTTAACCGAGTAAATTAATATTTGTTTGCAAAAATTTGGATTTCTCCTCATTCAGAGTTAAATTATACTTTTTGGCGGCTGCAAGGAAAGCTTTAAGGTTCGCATCATGATCGTCCTTCGTTTTACCACAGACTGTGACGTCGTCAAGGTACGCATAGGTTTCTTTCAATTTCTCTTTCCTGATGATCTTGTGAATGAATTCTTGAAAGGCAGGCACACCGTTGGTTACGCCGAATGGGATTCTTTTGAATTGATAGAGAACACCATCGGCCTCGAACGCTGTAAATAATCGCTCACTCTCCAAAATAGGTCCTTGGTGGTATGCTGATTTTAAGTCAATAGTGCTGAAGTAGTTATTTTTTGCGACTTTTTCAATAATCGTCTCAATTTTCGGAATAGGGTAAGCGTGCAACTGAGTGTACCTATTGATGGTTTGGGAGTAGTCGATACACATCCTCTTCTTCCTAACTTCACTCTTAACAACTAGGACCTGGGCTCTCCATGGAGAGGTATGTACTCTCTTCGATTACGTCTTCGTCAATAAGTTTCTGGACTTCCGATCTAATGAATTCCGCATCTTCATTGGAATAATGTCGGGATTTGATGGCAATTGGCCGGCAATCAGGCAATAAATGAGTGAAGAGTGACACAGGTGGTACAGCAGCAGCGGCTATATTGCAAATAAGAAGGGGCGCGTTCGGACCTCCTAATGTCATCTCAAGTGTGGAGTGAGTCGAAAGTAAATCATGGCCTATTATGACATCTGTGCAAAGGTTCTTCATGATCAAGAGCTGTGCTTGCTCATATGTGTGACCTTGAAGTTCCACCCTTACTTCACAATATCCTTCTACTTTGGAAGAGAGAGCAGAGCTAGCCATGGTTATCCTTTCATTTGAGGGTTTGGATAGGGCACCACACTTGTTCTGTAAGGATTCCTCTATGAAGCTAGACGTGCTTCCTGTGTCAACTAAGGCTGAACAGCCTATAATTCTACGGCTTTCTTCATTACAATTTATTCCACTTAAAATCCTACGTATAAATGATATGAGTAAATTTGGAAAATAAGTTTACAAGCTCATAACTAGGAAACAGAAACATGTGATCATAACATAATCACGGATGGCTGTATGAAGTCGAGTTGGTTTCATTTGAAGAATGATGACTCTTTGGATAGTGTTGATAGGTACGTTTGTAACTAGACAAACGCTTACGCTTTATGAATAACAGCAAATAATAAATTAATGATTGAATTATTTGATTCTGCGCATTTTTATGAAACCGCAATTCCCGGGCCGGCTCCACTACTCGATTTAGGGCTTTCCTGGAGGGAGCTCGAGGGTACTGACCACAGAAAACAGTGATCTACGCAGAAGGGGCATCTATACAGGTAAATAATAAACCGCTGTGTAATAATTTGCAGCGTCTTTCTCCTTAGCCACCTCAAAAGATTCTTTACACTAATGAGTAAACCTTAAAATTTAGTTCAATAACCACCAAATTTCGCGCGATACCACAAAATACTGCGTACTTGAGTAGGCACCTAACAGTTTCCTCCAGATACCTAGTGAAGAGCCTGTAAATTTGCCCAGTCCACAGACATGATAACTGATAACTAAGGCTTCCTTCGACGAACGAGACTTGTAGGGACTAATAGTGAATAACCAAACAGCTTTTAACGTTCTTTATTATTATACAGGTAAAAATACGTAATGGGTAGGTAGATATAAGTATTCAAACCGAAATAGCCGATAATATTGCTTACTATAGATTTATAATAACTACATTCGCTTGGTGTTTTTTATTTTTTACAACTAAACTTCTTAGAAATAATTTTACAGACACTTTGAATTTGACATGGACGAAAAAATATAATTGAAATAGTCTCCAATGTTTTCAAGATAAATCACCATAGATCAGAACAAAAGACTAGACCACCAGGGTGAACACATTAAAAGCAATCAAGGGATGAGTTCAAAAACATTACAAATATTTACAGTACCTGGGTGAAATAAAATACGATCGACCCATTTTTCATAAAGAATGTGTGTAAACATACTGGTATGGCCAGTCAGAAGTAGGTACACGCATTCACAATAATAAAATTTTAATCACAGAAATAAAGGATCAAAATAAATCATTGAAAAATTCAGGACTCAGATTTTGATTTTTATTAGTCATAAATTGTAAGGACTTGTATGTCATCAGATGATAAATTTTCACATACATAAGAATCAGTCATGAAAATAAATGAGTTCTTGTAAATGAGTTCTTGTAGATAATTAAATTTGTATATAGACAATAATAGACTACTTCTAGTATTGTTAATCTAGTACCTGGTTAAATATTAACTGTGTCTAGCGATATTTTAATTACACTGTTCCTTCAAATCCTGAAATAACAAGTAAAGAATAACTTGCTTGTTTTTGAAATTACCTATTTTTACTCTTCAAGTTAATTTAAACTTCGTCCCTTAAAAAGCCGAGCCGATCTCCCGACAAACTTCCAACAATTTGATTAGGTAATAAACAACAGTCAACTTAAAACGCTACAATAAAACCATTAGAATCATAGCACCTAGCGGCGATTATAAAACAGGCGGAAATAAAATGAAAACATTTTGGCAGAAGCTTAGAATAAGGAAACCGTCCTGACACAGGCGAATGGTTGAGATTCAAAAATAACGTATCACAATTCTAACAACTAGGAAAGTGGTTACCAACTTGAGAAATCACAAGTGAATAAACGATGATAGTTAACGTTAACGACTATTTTTACCTATAAATAAAACATTGTCCTTTTCAAATGTGTAATATAATTATATACTTAGACAATGGGTAGATATCCAAATAATATAAAGTTTATTTAATAATGTTTCCGTATAAGAATAAATTTGTTGACTCTCACTATCACACGATCACTGCCGAAATCATCATTTGGCATATCATTGCACTTAGCTCTTTCCACTAATGATATCAAATTAATGCATAACAAATGTTTCGAGTTAGGTATAGTTTTAGAAAAATAGTTTTTTCTATAATGTTACGAGAATAATAATTCATACATTACAAGTTTCGTTGTTCAAGTCAAAAATACAAACGGATTATCAAGAAAATCTGGGAGTACACAATTATTATATTCGTAGTTTTGGTGTATTTGTTAGATCGATTAAGATGGTTTAATAATGAGTTGATGATCGACAAGTGAGGACGCTCATATATCAATATTTGGCAAATTCTTATTAGCAAATGAGTAATATCAAACAACCCTCATGTACATTCAGCTGTACCTATATATGTGTACAAGTGGTCTGGACGCAACTCTACATTCACCAAAACCTCTTCCTTTATCTACATTCAACATCAACAATCCTTTTCGTTCATTATTTTCAGTAATGAACCATTGGAATCTAGCACGGAAAAAAATCAATTACTCCCCCCAAATTGGATGGGTTGGATGGGTTCCGTTTCAAGGTATGTACCGTCCGCCGTACATGTGCCGTAATCCGAAAATCGAATAAAAAAATTCCCGTCCGCCTTACTTCGCACTTTCCTTAGTTAACACGAACCAAAATTAATAAAATTTGGTTTGTAGGTCCCATTTGGGGTCTAGTAGGTCCGCGAAGCTCGACGTTACTGTCTCGGTCATCTCTAAGGGGTGAAAAATAGAGGATGAGCATTTCAGAACGCCGCAGCTCGAAAACTTGTAATAGAAGGGTATGGTATGTTCTAAGTTTCTAAATTGATCTCGAACTGAAGAATTTTTTTGAGTTTAGTGTACTTAATTACTAACTAAAGAGGAACTGAAATTAAAAAGTAAAATGTCCTATCAAAATATGGAAATTGATTTAAAAAATGTACGATTATTAAAATAATTTCTTCCTAAAAATCCTCCTAATAATTTCTTCTTGAAACAAAAACCGTTGACTAAATCATACAACATACCAAAGCCGAATGTAGCCGAGATGTGCGGGTGGTGTGATTTTTTTAGTTAAAAATAAATAAATGCATTTTAATTAACATCATTAAACTGTGAAAAGTGTAATTTTGGCTTTGCAGTATCAACAGCTCCACACTGGTTATACTGATATTACCAAGTAAATAATTTTGTCCACCTAGATCGGTCATATTATTACCCACTGTGCGCCGTTAACGTAGGAAGTTCACACTCAAAAAATTGCAAAAAGGAGCGAAAGTAACGAGTCTGAAAGTCACATCATCATTCATAGTAACATGGTATTCATTCATACGGGTACCTACTTACTAGGTATACGTGACATTTTCAGCACATTTAATATAATTACAAGCATAAGGCTCGGTGAACGGTTTCGAAATCAAATCGTGTTTTTTAAATGCGTTTACTCTTTTGGACAGATTTTAGTACGTACAATTTTATGGTCTAGAAGGCTAACACTGGTACACAATCTTTAGTACTGTTGACATAACAGTTGTTATCATCTGAGCATAAGAGTCAGAGTTAACACATACATGTTTATACATACAAATTCAACTAACACTTCTTAATTTGTATATTTTTTTTAGTGAGACAGTATTCTTTTAAATTCTACTTTAAAACAGACGATCACTTTAATGAAAATTTACTTGAGCAAATCGGAAGATTGGTCTAGGTTGACAATAGGTATAGCAATAAACAGAAAATTATATCGACACCTGAGAGGAAGAAGGGCCGATCTGATTTTTTTTTTCCACCCACTTCTAGACTTCGGACCGCTGTTATTAATTCCCATTTTGAGTTTTACTTGTTTTTTCATAATCACTTGTAAAAATCTATAGGCTACAAGAATCTACAAAATTTTCTCAGTTTCGATTACCCCAAAAATTAATAAAAATAAAAATGTGAAAGAAGGTTCACACTGGCCCTTTGAGACGGAAATCTTGGGAGAATCTCTGAGAGGAAGAAAGGCCAATCTGCTTCGTTCGGCGAGGTTCCCCTTGGAAAAAAATCAGATTGGCCCTTCTTCCTCTCAGGTGTCGATATAAAAACCAGTAGACAGAGGAAGAGTCACAAGTAATTCCATTATTAGATAATAGAATTACTGGCCCAGTGAGAATTAGGAAAACAGTGACACGTTTATAAAAGGTACCTAATTCATGACGATTCGATTCGCAGAATTTAATTTAAATTGCCGCATCACTATGATTTCTGTGCACTGTGGAAGAGAGATCACAAGGCCCGAACAGTTGCACAAATAAATCAATAAAGAAGTCAATCAATCAATCGATCATCAAACTCAAGGAGCTGCCGGATGGCTAGGGACGTACCGCGCTGCAGTACGACGCGGTTTCGTCGCGTCTCTCTCAACCCGTTGAACGTCCAACGGGGTCATGTGGCACACGGTCAGGGCCTTACCTGGTTCTTATGACCCAGTGATTTCGAGAGGAACGGAAAACCGTCGTTCCCAGGGACGTCGTATGGCGTCGAGCAATGTCTCTAGTTGAGTGTCGACTCCGAACTTGATGGACCACAGTTCCTCCACAGCTTCGGCCTCGTCGAGGAAATGGAATACAAGCTGCATTCCTTTCTTCTCCTACAAAGAGAGCAACACGAATTTTAACAGAACGTCTTCCAAACTTGTTGTTACCCTTGCATTACACCTACCATAAAACGATCGCAAGTTATCAATAAAAGCTAAAAGTAATGGCGAGGGAGGTCTCATTTAATGTTATAAATTCTCGAAATGCATCATTGCTTTGGGAAGCATCTGCTCAAGATTGCTTTCCATGAAACTCACTGGTCAGGCCTGGCTTATACAATTCTATAAATTTCACACTGGGCTCCTGACTGAGGAGGCACATTATTATTTGAATAATGTATTTTTGAGCAGTATCTCTATATATATATACACGGGCACAAGGTTGATTGGGCACAGAATTACTTGCTCTCTTATACTGCTAATCTGCTAGATAAGGTGTGCGACACATTACGACCCAAAACAGTCAGATTTTTGAATTGTTATGGATGGTTGTTGTTATGGATTTTCCACTCATACACCTTTTTTTGACCTGTTAACAATTTTTTCTAAATAGCGAACAAAAAACGAAAAAACCATTGGGACGTGTATGACTGAGATAACCATATACCTAATAAATATAACACAGATAATTCAATTAAAGAAATAAAACGCCCTCAAACGACAGATTTACCAAAGGAACGTGAATAGAGCCCTTGCTTTTGGGGCATCCATAGCAGTGAGGATGGCCTGGTAAAAGTTCTCAGCTGTTGAGCCGTTCACGCACAGCACAAAATGATTCCTCGCCATATCCAGCAAAACCAACAAAACCAGGGGGGCAAAAAACCAGTATAGGTCCGTCCATTCGGTAATTGCAGATGGACCCTAGTGGATTGGTGGATTCTAGTGGATTGAACTGGTAGCAACAACAATAGTAGGATTGCAATAGCAATCTAGTGGATGGAGACAGATGTGCAGTATTTCCCAGACAAGTGTAGCTGCGCAATAACCCTTTTGTGGGGTTATCTATCATAAGCCAGGAATGGGTACACTGCGTTGTACTGGGAATTGGCCAACCAACCAAGGTCCTGGCTGCAGAGAATGTCAAAGATTCCCACTACCTAGGATATCACCAACATTTCGCTGGAGATCAAGTCACACGCAAGAGTACCGTGTATTTGTCATCAACCACATTATCTGCACCCAAGCCAATGTCCGCTCCAGAACCCTAACACTATGTGGATCCCATCATTCTCCATTCTCAAGTACACATGGGGTGGACTGAGGAGACACATGAATGCATGATACAAGATTACCAACGTCGCCTATGCCCATAATGTTAACCAAAAGCTTCAATTTCTTTGTCTTCCCTGTAACTCAAAGGTTGGCGATCCACTTGATCACCTTGATCACCGTCTGCTTAGAGGCTCTTGTGCAGAATATATCAGTCTGACTGAATATGCAGTCTCTCCCCTCAATGTTCCCCTGCCTTACATTGAGAAGACAGTACTTATAATCTCAGGCGAAATGCCCCAGGTATCTCACCTAGTGACAAGACCACCAATTTTGCAAGTCAACAGCATTCACGAGTGAGAAACCTGTTGCCCAATCCATAACACAACTTGATCATCTATACAGGTGCCGGTGACAGGTCTGTTGTATCAAACTGCTAATATAGACTGAGTGATCAAAAACCGATGTAAGTAAACCGATGATCAAAACTATTTTTTAATGTGGGAATCCACAAGTTGGAAATGGAAAGAACTAGACTGAATGATTCAATCTTATAACAGGTCTCATCCTGTCTTCTTCCACGAACTCTCCAGAATCTGACGTAATCATTCAACACTATGCTCAGAGGGTCACTAATGCACCTTTACTATCTGCTAACTGCATCAGCTTGGAGTCACTTCAGGCAGGTTTACCAAAATTTAACTAAACAATTAAAGCTATTAGTTTTGCTTAAATTCTACATAACTATATTTTGTTCTTTGGTATTCAGAAATTTCACAAGGAAATACCGACCTCCAAAAACAAACTCACCACTTCAATCAAACTCGACAGATCCCGAGAGGTAACGATAGATGGCTGAGCTCCGGAACACAGCCAACTCAGATCACCAGGAATCACGACTAACAAACCAGCTGTCAGCACCAGCCCAGCCAGCCGTAAAATTTCTTCTTCTTCAACTGTGGACAAATTGAAAGAATAATATAACTCCGATATTCTGCCACGGTCATCAATCAAACTAAGATTTCCTCACTGCACGTTCTGTGATTTCAGTATGCTGTCACCTAGTAATCGATAGAATGTTTGAAATTCAGGATACAGACACGAAAATACTACAGGCACCTTCGACTTTAGTGATTTCCAGGGTGCGGCACAGGACCATGAATAAGACCGAAGGATCCTCGGAGTTGTGGTTCAAATCATTGGAAAGGACCGATTGTTGCAGCGACAGCTCTACTTTGGGATTGGGCTTGCTAACGACTTTCACTCCTTTCCACGACAAACCTGAAAATAAAGAACATGTTATGACCATTATGTCTACCCCAGGCATGCAAAACCACCTCAGTACCCATGTTGTGCTATAATTAGCATTAATTTCTGTTCTATATAATGAAGAATGGACGTGCATTTTTTTAAAAATTTTTCTCCGTAGGTATAACAGAGCTTTTCCAAAATATATATGATGGGTCGGAAATTAACGGAAGTGGTTGACAAGGGGGAAGGAAAAAGCGTGCGACGTCATGTGGAAAGTACTGCCCTCTCGCTCCCACACATGCGAACCAAGTGAGAGGGAAATACGTTATCAGATGACGTCACGTGTTTTTTTTAGCTTATTCCCGCCAATCTAATCGGATTTTGGAGTTGAAAATTGGGATACAGGGGTCTCCAAGGGTACTGAATCCGATTCTGAGGTCAAAAGCAGCAAATTGCGAACCACTTCCCCTCCTCCTTAATTTAGTGAATTTTAGGTGCAGCTCTTTATTATACGTGCCTCACTTATCGCATAAAAGCAGACAATTTTTGTTCTTCTAGCAAATGAACTTTTTATGTAGCTGTTTTAAATGAAACAGTAGAAGACCTACGTACTATTGAGATGTTGTGTGAGATTCTGAGTGCGATCGCTATCCATAAGAAGCAAAATGAACGAGAAATTCTTGATTTGGATCTCCATGCCTTGATACCAAATTATGGGTTGAAATCTTTTGAGGTCCGTTATCCGGTAAGACTCGTTCAGACTCAACCAATCGCAGATTTGATCACTGGAAATCGAACAGAATATTGAATTAAATAGGTAGCACATATTTCACAACGCACGGAACAGAATCAGTAAAAAACGTATGATTCAACTTGTCAATACAATTTTTCAACAAATATAATTAATATTTGTTAATGACACAAAACATTAGAAGAAATCAATGATCCAACAGGATTACCTACCATTCAAATCATGAACTGCATAATCAATATTTAAGAGAAACAAGTAAATTGTTTTATGTTTGTTACTGGTAAAGGAGACAACTCGTTAATTTGGTCGGAAAATAAATCGTTTGAAATCGAAAAAAGGAGTCCCAACAATATGGTAAACAAATTTTCACGTAGATATATTTACCTGAAGTCAGTCATTTTGTGATAGAGGAAATACAATGCCGAATCTGACAGCACGAAACATCCATCGTAATCTGTTCCCCCGGTCTTCCAAATGTGGCACTAAAAAAAAAAAAAATTGATAACCATGAATAATGGAAAACGTGAACAGCATTGTTAACTATTGGAAAGCAGGAACACTGTTAGGAAACTGTCCCGAACAAAGTCTTAGGAATCAATATACATACTGTACATTACAAGCCAAGAGTCATCGATTTTCGAATGTAAAACTGTCAGGGGTTGATATTTTCGTAATTCGGATTTGAACAACTTGATGTGAAGGGGTTGTATTCTATTTCCATTGGTACTTGTACGTTTTAAGGTGTTACAGGTATTAGAATGTTGCCTGCTTTGTGCGCATTCTGCTGGAGGGTTTTCAAGAGTATTCGTCAACAGTTAGGTTTCGTTTTCCCCTCATCGTCTTGCCCTGTTCATGAATGTGCAGACGGGTGCAGTACCGTACTATGTGCCTCCATTTTTGCATCGAAAAGCCTACTTGATTAGCTTCCGCTTCAACAAACCTCCAATTCTCTTCTACCACCTACTAGCAGAGGTGGGATATCGGAAGCAAAATATCGATACTGGAATCGATATTAACACTGGTGAAAAATATCGATATCAACATCATACCGATGCAAAAATATAGACATTCCACCGGTATTCACACTAAAACAGGAACATGTTTTTGGTCTAAGGTGATGCTGAAATTTGTGTGATGACATCGAAAATTTTACGGGACAACCAGTAAGTAACTGAGATAGCAAATGCCAGTCAGCAATTAATGAATTAAAAATGTAATCAGGAAACTTTTTACTCCCAAAAAAATGTTACTGTTTTATCGATATTTATCTCCCAAAATCAAGAAATCAAGTGTTTTCTTTTTTTTTTAGATAATATCAATAAAGGGGAAAATATCGATATTCCGATTATATGAAACTGAATATCAATATTAAAATACCGGATATCGGTGACAAAATATCGATATTTCGTTAATTAATGTCGATATCGATGTCCCATTCCTACCCGCTAGTGTCTACCTCGAAGTATTGCCGTCGAACTATGATAATCAAAAACAAAACGTATAGATACCATAATCGGAATAGTTATTCCCTTACATCAGTGAATACCTGTGGAGACGCCAGGAACATCTCCAATTCTGGATGAGCCATTTTGAACAAAATATGTATACAAAACGCACATTTAAAATGCAAATGCAACCAATTAAAAGCTTGCTTTTTCCGTAGCTTTTCAGTTCAAACTTCAGGGCCTTATACTTCGACTCTGGAGGCATTTTTGTCGTGTATGTGTGAGTGTAGGTAGGTATTCACTGAAAAATACGATCCTACTAATTAAGGACCTTACACTGACAGGCGATCAGTGATCTACACAGGAGGGTATCTTAAGGAACAAGATACCTACCTAGAATTTTGTTTTTGTAGGTACTACCTATACAAACGTATTCTTCAAAATGTTCGTTACTCTCATGCTTCAACCTTTTGCTGGTCTAGAGCGCAACCTCTTCTGTACTCCCCTATCTACTCCTGCCTACCTATGTACTCCTGCTACCTATCAGATATATTTAATCTACAAATTCATTCTGGCATTACTGACCTAGGAACATGTTTGGTAGGTATTTTTTCCACCAATCCTTCCCCTCATAGTGCTCCTATAAATGACAATAATGAACGGAACGCTCTTGAAAAGAACGCCCTATGACCCAGAATACGAAGAAACTAAGATGGGACTTACTCGTACTAGAGCACGCAGTTCTTCGTTTTCACCTTTGAATATGCTGTGGTAAATGAAAGTTTTCACTCTCAGTTCCACATCGAGGAAATCAGTGAAGGAGTACACGTCTTTGGCGGTTTTCGGACCGGTTACATTGCCGTTTTCTTCAACGGGCGTTCCTAAGAAACATTATTATTGTACAATAACATCAGATAGAGGTAGCAGGGCTACACATGAGTACAGAATCAAGAAAGACAAAAGACTAAAACCCTGAAAATAGCAGGAAGTTGTCACAACCAGTAGGAAGATGACCCACTATTTCTTGGCTTTAGAAACTGATCCATACGTTAAAGATGCGAGCAGAATAATGTTAGCAAGGTAAGCTATCTATCAAGGCCGTTAGGAACTAATACGCCAAATATAGTTCTCCAAGATCTGAGATAATGACTGGCGCCCGTTACTTTTCCCCAAGTCTCATTTCTTCTTCCTTACACTGTTGGTTGGATTTTTTTACAAGGCGATGTTTCACTTACCTATCAAGATGAAGAACCCCATCCCTTAATTCATACACAGATTCATCGCATTTGGTTCAATGATAAAGATGTATGCTTTGCTTAGATTTACTGTATAGAATTCAACATAGGATCCTCGAGCCTTCCATTTCCCCTCTGCCCTTTCTCATCCCAATGATTTCACCAAATTAATACAGTCAAAGTGCACATTGTCAATGCTGATTAAAAACGCAACAAAACAACACAATAAATTACAAAATACTTAACAAAAACTCAGTATTTTCGAAGAGGGGGATGTGAAAGAGGTTGGCAAGACGTCAAAAGCTATGTCACCTTTGGCAGCGATGGACAGTGAATTTTCTGAGGGTGAATTTTCACAACTCGCTTCAGGCAGGCATTCGACGGACTTCTTGTTAATAATCACGGAAGAGGTTTCGTAAGCCGTGATGACACTTTCCGTTAGTGAGCCTAAAAAACACCACACGAAACCAAGGAAAGAACAATTGGTTAGGATTATCCGCCAAAGTAAACGTCAATACCAATAATAATTAGATCTACTCACAGAGGATTAAGTGATAGCATTTTTATTTCTGATTATGCTAACCATACAATCAAGTCCCATATTGGAAAAGAGTATCACTTTGTTAAAACATACGTAGGTACATAATTAGGCGAACAGGTTCTGTTGGCAATGAATCAAGCTAGACACCAATGCGAATTTCAATGAGAACAGGGAGGTGGGACAAATTCCATAGCAAATATATCTCTGCTCAATTTCTTTTCTAAATCCTCTACAACCCCCCCACATCACTCGCCCATCACCTCCCAGTATGGGATCAAAAACTTTCCACTGCGATTCCCTGATAAATTCCCAAATATCTGCCGGATTGCAAGAGGCTGACTTCTCTGTTGACATGGTTGTGCAAAACATTTTTATCTGGCCCTCCATTGAAATGTTACATTCCTGATTGATCCATCTTGAGCATTTCTTTCAATCTATCATTCTTCACATGAATAAATCGGTAGATAAAATACAATAATGAACAGATTTTTCTTTCCATACCGTTGAGCAAATCTACTCAAGATTCAATGTGGGAGACTTGACGTTCCGCACCCACTATGATTTGAGTGAGAGGAAGTTCATAAGAAGCGGATGTGCATAAGTTTCTACAAGCAGCCACTAGGAAGCGCTAGCAGTGGTGAGCGGGATGTCGGTGTAGGTACCGTACATCTATGAAGGAGGAATTTCGGAGGTTAGGCTGATGGGCGGCCTACATCACACTCCCGAGGGGCCCCTCCGAAGTGAAAGTCCACTCGGACCCATTGCAATGCGCTCCAGTTCGTTTATAGTGGACTCCTGAACTTTTATCTTGCGCTCCCACACGAGATGTTACCGATAATGCAGACATCAAGTGAAAATGTATCCAAAACTAAATTCCCTGCACAACATTCATCTGCCACGGCGTGTTGAAAGAACAAAAGCCTTGTTCCAGCACCGTGAATAGAACATGTACTAATTCAGTGCGAGAACCGAAGTGGTGGGGATGAGTTCATGAATTTTTTGGTTTATGACCTGAAACACTGGAACGCCTGAAATAGAAACCTTCCTAATGAACTACTACAACAAAAGCAAGCAACAATAAATTTTATTCACGTGAGAAGACCAGATACGTAAAATTTTTGGGGAGGTTATACACATCAGCGAGGTCATCTTCGAGTTTTCAGTTCACAACCCTCCTCTCCGTTTGGAGCAAGAAGTTCATGGACCAGCTCAAGAACTCAGGGCACTGGAAATTGGGGCGGGTCAAACAGTATGTGAACTTAACCTCGCTGGAACCCTTGACAGACCGCCAATGCCTGCGCAGATGGATTACACTGAATTAGTTCATGACCTCAAGCACACTGGAACGAACCTAATGTTGATTTCGGCGTCAGAAGACAAATGAAAGCGAAATATCTGTACACAAGCTCGTCAAAGTATTGTCTCTTTTCTATTAATTAACGATTCTCTCATCATTGATGAATAGGTAGCCTGACAACATCCTACTTGGGATGGCTTAAATCACACATTTTTAACCACACCCGCATGCTCGCAGACAGTCCTAAGGCCCACTTTCACCAAAAATTTGAAACGAGTTTAACCCAGAAGAGGTTGCAAATTAACGAAGTTTAGCGCTCACTGTCTTTCACCAGAGCTCTGTACGAGTTTAAACTCCCACCGAGGCGGCTCAAGTTTAAACGCCCGAAATCCGGCAAGTTACCGTCGCTAATCTCCATTGGCCATGAAATCCCAATATGGCCGCCTAGCTTACAGCTGATTTTCGGTTTTGTTGTTATACGGTTGTGAAATGAATCAACGCGAGTTGGCATTGTATTAACTCTATTTGGTATTTACTCTATACTATGTATTCCACAATGATATTATAGGTACCTTACCTCGTGACTGGACTCGTCGTAAATCAGAAATCACTGGCAATTTCACTGGCAATTTACAGTTTATTATAGCGGAACAATGGAAGCGGGAAACAACATCACCTGAGTGGTGGTTGTTGTTGTTTTGACGAGTTTATAGTCCCGGCGCGTCATATTGTCCAACTTTTGCTTGGACATTTTAAACTAAACTCCGTCAGGCAAACTCCATTATTTCAAACTGGGTTTAACCGACATTTGGGTTGGTGAAAGACGCCAGCTGCCTTTCCAGGTTTAAACCTCGACGTTAACTTTAACGGTTAAATAATTTTCTGGTGAAAGTGGGCCTAAGTCTGCAAAAGCGAGAAAGAAAATTGTGATTTAGTTCCGAGTTACAGGAGCGCATCACAATGGCAGCAGCTAATGATAAAATTTCTACAAGAGCGCATCGTAATGGGAGCGTACCATAGGATCCCCAGATAGAAAGATTCCTCGGCAAATGAATACGTAGAGAGATTGCAGCTTTATTGTTACCCAGTGCATGTGAACCAAGCTTGAAGGAATGTAGGATTTCTACAAGGAGGGAGAATTTAGAAGACATTTTTTTGCTGCAACCTTGACAAACCAACAGACCAAGCTGTAGCAATCGGCAAATATCTGGAGATTCAGACAGTAGCCAACAGTTGCATTGCCACTAGGTTTTGGTCTGATGTACGTGTTGCCACAACGCATTGCCGCTCCAATGTTGAATGTTCCCCAATAGCCGAGTATGCCCCACCTTCCTCTACCACACTGAACAGGGAACATGATTTCATTTCAAGGGATATCTAGTTCATCGATACATACCCAACACACTAACAACCCTAATAATCTATGCATTCAACAAGTTTAACATCGTACAACACATGCCAACGTGTTAGACATTCCTGTAAAGGGTGAGAGTTATTATTTCTTACAGCTGATAGGCGCCATTCACAAGTTGGTCTCTTGAGAAAACTACAAAACAGTAACCTCCAGTTTCAACAAATTTTCTCAGACATTCAATTGATTTGGATTCTGTTTTCAATTCTTAGAGTAAAACGACAAAAATATTTCCTGCAAGCGACTTGAAACATCTCCCATGTGTTACACATAGGCGGTGAGATCTATCATTACCACTCAGCCCAACAAAGTGTCAGGGCGAGTGGAATTATTAGGAACGCAGAAGAGGTTATTATTTCAACTTGTGAATGGTTTAATAGAAGGTTACAATCTGTGTTAACATCGACTACCGTGCAAAAAGACGAATTAGTCTCAACTGACAACTATCATGAAGCAATTTGAGAATTAAAGCTACCGAAATGAACGTTTTTTCAACCTTAACTAGGTACCTATTTTATTAATTGAACAAACTTACAGGTGGCATGAACTTGGTGTAGTTCATGGTTGTACACTACTAGCAAAACCAGGTAAGTTGGCAGGAAAAGGTAATGGTATTAGTCAGAAGCGGTGATTTTGTACCTGATGAACTGCTTTCGGTGAGGGCAGAGAGCGGAGAGAGCATTTCTCGTAGGTTCTGCTCTGTTGCAAAGGTGGCTTGACGTTCTTCTGATTTCTTCCTCATTGGAGTAACACTTTGAGATCTACTGTAATATTTCGACAGGACAAATTGTCAGAAGTTAGTATCTGAGTACGTTCTAATACAGGATATATAACAAGATATGAAAGTTCACACAGGTAGGATTTGGGCACTGATACCTACCTACAGTCTGTTCATTTTAGGAGAGCGCTAGGAGCCACAAGATAGGGAAAAATCGGTTGATATTTGATCAGTTGATCAACGGCTGATCAAATTCAACTAAAGTCTTGCAGAGAAAGTAAAGGATGAGATAAATTGATAGTGCAGCGTATGAACTGAATTCCATTAGAGACTCAGCAAAATGAATGAAATCGCGAAAAATGTAATGGAATATCAATTTACTGCAGTAGAATCGAGATGGAAGAGCAATGGCTACCTTGTGCACTTAACGTCAGCCATTTTCGTTCCAGCTTCACCTTTAGTGATATGAGAGTAAATTTCATACTAATTTGCATTAGAGAGAGATTAGGCAACTTGTATTTATCCACATCTGTTCCTGCTCATCATCAGTCTATTACTACTGCTGGGATTAGAGTACCAGCCTATAGTTCCATCTTCCTATACTGATGCAAGCACCATGTTCTATGAATTATTAGGTTTTATTCTCACCTGCTTTCATCAATGACCTCGATGCTGCTTTGACTCGGATTGCTAATGACTTCAATATCACTCTCGTACTTCCTCGGGTTGAACGCTTCGGGCTTGTGACCCTGGTCCATAGACAGGGCAGAACCTTGAAATTTATCGAAGAACGTTGAGTGACATTAGTGAGCAAATGACCGTCTCAAACACCGAGCTTCACTACGATCTAATGCTACGTACACATACCATACAAACTATGCCAATCAGTCTGTAGAGGCTATTTCAAAATTGGAATTTTCATAATAAATTTCTTTGCTCGTACTTGAGTATTCTTCATTGCCACACCAAACTCTACCATACGAGAAACCTTTGGCAAACATGACGCTACACTGACATATTACAACATCACTTGAAACAAAGACATTTTGGAGAAGGACATTTTCGAGTAGGAGGAAACGTTGGCTGGACTGGGACCAGGAGAGCATTCCAGAAAGGTAACGACATATTTGTGGACTATCACATTGGCAAAAAAATTCCATCACGAACCACAACATATAGTGGTACAGCAACAGTAATATTGTAGAAGAGATGATTTTTTCCCCCTTTTTCCCCTATCCACAATGGCACTCAAATAAATATGCATCAGTAAACCCGAGTCAGCTGAGGGGGTTCTTCGTGTTTCCGCCCGTTTTTACATCCTCTCAACTTTAATGTCCATCCATTGTAGATAATATTTATGTATTAGGGTAGGTACAACGTTATTAATTTTCTTCCTTATTCTTGCTGGAAATATTTCGGAATTATACGCTCAGTGTTCCTACTAAGTGGTGAGAGGGATTGATGATTACCGAGGTAGGAAAACTGCAATTATTTCCTGAAAGTCATAGACTTGATTGTGGGAAAAAAGTAGTCAGTCCCATGACCAGACTATTGAGGAGGGTGGGCTGCAAAGTCCTTTTCACATGGGTTTATTATTCTATTGGACATACCTACAGAAATGCTGGATGTTCATCAATTTATTGTTTCTTTCATGTGCAATAATTGAACTAGCTATTTTTGATGGTTTCCATCAATTTTGGCCCCCCTAGAAACTCGAATTAGGCACGTATTTTTGACAAATTATCTTTGACAGTACTATTTAATTGTCTTGATTCACCTCTTGATACCACTTCTAGTGTTACTATACAAATTTATGGTGATTTCAGACAATTTCCTAAGTTTCTGACTCATAAAAAATTAATTTTGTGAGCTGAACCTTTGTTACAACCTCAATTCTTCATTATTTGGTAGAAATCGACTTCATATTCGGTCTTCTCACCCTAACTACATGGAAAACGATACCTCACAAGCTCATGTTTTAAAAACCTATTTTTACACAATTTTTCACCCTTAACACCCCTGGGTGTATTCCGATCGGGCTACCGAGCTTCGGAGCACAACTAGGGCCCAAATGGAGCCTGTGTGCGAAAGGACAATTTTAGACCAAAATTTAAGGTAAATTTAAGGCTGAAACTCTGTTAAAACCTCAAATCTTCGCTTACTGGTCAAAGCCGACTTCATGTTTGGTCTCTCGCCCTAAAAAACACTGAAAACGATACCTCACAAGCTCGTGTTACTGAAACACCAAAAAACCCTATTTTTACGCCCATTTTTCACCCATACGGGCTGCACTTGGTAGGGCCCAAATGGATCCTGTGTGCGAAAGAACGATTTTTTAGACCGAAAATAAAGGTAGACTATATGGATCATACGGCATACACTTTTACATTACTTTTACATTACACTTTTGGAATCTACGCACCTTGAAACGTAAAAGAAGAAAAAACTTTTGCTAAGCGAATACACAGGTGTATTATTCACAGAATAATAAACCAAAAAACTAGATACGGCTTATTTACAACAACTAAACTGAAACAACTGCTAATTTATGGCTATTTTAAATTGTAATAAATAATTAGCAAAATTATTTTGACAAATAAGAATACTGAATGTAAGATCAAGCTGTATCATGCGCTTAAGAAAACGTGGGAGAAAAGCAAGGTAAGATAAGAGAGATAACCTACCAACTTGAATAGGTGCTGTTATCGCAACCTCTATAAGTAGTCCTGACTGCGGGTTACTTTGAAATTTAAATCAAATAGGAACGGCTAAGTACATGACGGTAAGTTTAGTTACAGCGCTAACCGCCACGAACCTATTGAAGGAGACTAAGCTATAAGTGAACCCTGGAACGGATTGATTGGACGCAGTGATATTTATGTAACAACCATTTGAGTCTTAAGCAAACAAATGAGGAAAACATACCTCTTCCCTGGTTGAATAGCGGAACAAGATTCTCAAAATGATACAAAAACGCAGAGTATAAAGGGAGTGAGCAAATTATATAAGTGTGTAAAACGGATATTACTCTCGTGGTGTGAAGGAAAAGCACCAGGTCCAACTCCCATTAAGGTAAAAAATCCATGTATTCAAGCAGGAACCGAATTTTATCCTTTGCCAAAATTGACGTTCGCGTTTGAAACATCAAGGAACAAATTCACGTCAGCATCTATCAGTCCATCACGCCTACCCAGTAAGTTATACCACTGTACCTATCTAAATGGGGGAAAAAACCTATAGCAGATGAGCGGAAAACAAGAATTTACTGTAAGTTTACATTTCACAGACTTTCCAGCATTTAGGACAGAATACAGACAGTGGGAGTTCCAGAGTCCACCAAAAATGATTTGACCTTATGAAATAGTGCTGTTAATGCCTTACGAATCCTCGAGTCCTTAGCTGTCGGAGACGTCTGGGAAGAGCCGGGTGTCCCTGCACCATGCCCTATCACTGCGCACACCACAAGACAAAATGCAGTAGCCATGCAAGTGAAGGAAACCGGATTAGAAAAATACACTTCCATACCGAAAACACGACTAGGAACGACGTAATCGATGTAATATCAATGCGTTACGAGGGAAATGATGTATAGAACGAGAAACTCGTTACAGAATACTCGAACATTAGGTACGTATAACCTGTTTTTGTTTTGTTTTTTTTTAACGGCTGTTCTTTACAAACAGTGATCTGGGAAGCTCACACATCAAAATATATGAAACATAAACAGTGGTGGCCCAGTTAGTTGAAGCCTGAGTCGTTGCAGTTTCTGACAGGTTCTAGTGAGCAGTCGTTTGTGGTAACGTTTGTGAGCCTGATCGAAGGAGAGTCATGGAGGTCAAGCCGGAAGCCTGAGTCTTTGGGGCTCGCAGCAAAAATTTGTGGGACTACTTGGACACCGGCTGAGTCGTCCGTCAGGCCCTATTCAGAAATATTTATAAGGACATTTAGGAACCCTAGTCGACAGAGCCATCTATGGGGCAACTGAGGAGCCCAAGTAAGTAGTCAGCACTGAGGTCCATGAGGTCGTTGAGGAAGCTCAATAGTCATCTGTGGTGCCCGAGTAGGCAGTTATCAGTGGGCCCTACGGTCATTCAGAAGCCCTAGTCGGCACTCAGCTGCCGGAGCAATTTATGAGCCTAAGTCAACAACATAACTATGCATATTTCTGTTGGAAATGGTCAGGGTTAGGTTAATCTCAGTTATGAGTGTAAACCAGTAACGTGGACTGTAAATCTGTACAAACCAAAAAAGACGGGAGGGAGGTCTAATGACTAAGTACCCACTACAGAATACAGATGCAAAACAGCATAACACCTAGAGAAAAAATAACGAAACAGCAAAATACACGGTTTACTAGTACTGTTTGGTACTTCCACACTACATATTTCCTAATGCACTAAGAAGAAAAAACTACAGTTTTTCAAGAATTAAACGAACCATCGTGAATTTATGAACAACATTTTGATTATACAGCTTATCAGGTGAAGCTTATTCAAATTCCATACTCTGACTTTAATATCAACGCTGATATTACTTGGTCAACTTTACTTCTGCATTGGTGACTTCAGCGGCAGAAGTGGATTTCTAATTTGAGCTGTTAGGCTGAAGCATTAGAACATTACCTACTGGTGTGATGGGAAAATATGAGTACTAAAAGTTCCAGTCGTGCAACATGGCTTTAAGAGCGAATTTTCAAAGCAATATTCGTGCTATTGTGTAAAAAGATGATAACAGCGAGAAACCGTACCAATTTTTGAAATATAGTATAATTTTTCCCACGATTTAGCGATTTTTACAGATTTTTGACCCTTGTAAAGTCAAATATGACCCGTTCTTTTTTGATAAAATGCTTTTATCATCGGAATAGTCTCTCTTTCTGTGGTGAGCCACCGTCCTACACACCGTCAGATGAATTAATGTTGATTTTAGCCCTTAATATCAATTTTTACCCCCCAAAAATCCACCAATGAGCCCTATTCTGTATGAAAAACAACTGATTTTCCTGCCTTTACTCACCCTTCCATACCGGTTTCAGTAATTTTACATCAATTATTCGCGATTTTGCCTGTTATTTACTGATTTTTGACCCTTAAAACCTCAAATTTGACCCCTTAGCATTTTTTAAAAATTGCTCATCTTTGAATTCGTCCCTTTGTTTGGCAATAAGAACATTTTGGAGAAATTTGGAATTTTTATCATGTACCCAAGGTCAGATATCGTCTTGAGTAACACAAACAAACATAAATAAATTTTTGTTAAAAACCAGGGATGAATTCAGGATGCTCTGACATGGATTTGCCTATACAAACATTTCAAAAAGTTAAGTTTTGAAAATTTTGGACCCACTGCAATAACTGCAATATTCTTTGAAAACTCGCTAAAATATAGTTGATGAGTAACTACTGATCGGGTTAGGGAGAACTGAAAAATGTATCATACCATAGAAATGTATGTAATCTTACCGATGCTCGACTGTGAGGGAGAGTGGCTCAGGGGTTTTTGCGGAGGGTCGTTTTTCTCTGGCATCTTGGGCTCTTCAGTTTCCACAACGTTTGTGCTGCCGCAGACCGGACAAGATGGCCCGCATCCTGAAAGAAACCGACATTGTGAGCGGCTCATCCTATTCCCGACACAGAAATATGATACTATGCAACTCGAGTTTCAGTGAATGACAGTGATACAGCTGTTTGTGAATCTGACCTTTGGCTCCTGATGCGGGCAAACGGGAGGAGACAAACACAGTGCTGCATTTCAAACAGCTGTGTGACACTTGGTTCATGGCACTCAGAGGTCTTGATTCCAGAATGTTGTAGATCTTCTTCGTCAAGGCCTGCATGAACCGAAAAATATAGACTGCAGAGATGGTTGAAGATGAGGAACTTGAAAGTGGCTCATGTAATATCAGACGAGGAACTTGAAAGAGTGGCTCATGTAATATCACGTTCTGTGACAAGCAGCTGATAGTTCGTAGTTCACCAAAAATACGCACACCTACCTAGTATGATCACGATTTCACTGCCCATGCATCACACATCATGGGTACGTACAGAGTATTCATTGTTTCAATCAGTAGCACAAGGAATAACTAGGTATTCAACTGCTCAATAAACTAAGCCATTCAATGCACATTAAATTTTACAGCAGCTGTAAGTACACAACCTGCCACAAATCATATCAATTATTTTGAATGACCATTGTGCAAGACTTGCAACACCATTCTTACCTGAGCGTCAGCATATTCCATAATGTACTCTCGATGCTGCTTATCCTTCCTTGTCGTGTCAAACTCCATTTCAATCGTAATCGGATGGTTCTTCGTTTTGACACAACTCAAAACCATGTCAAGAGGCCATTTTGACAAAGTCTCTCCACTTTTCGGGCTACGCTCTTTCAGTTCGCTGTAAATAATATTATATTATGACAGGAAAGTAGCAACACTCATACCACCATTGGATAAGTACGTCTGATAAATCCAGTGATTTACTTCGAAGCCAAAATCATCAAGATGTGCTCACTTTTCTAGTAATGCCAGGAAAATGGGATGGCTGACTTTTGTTGCCGGTTCGACCCACATGACTTGCCACAGGAATTCATCAGCTGCATTTTAAGAAAGCTTTCAATAATCATTCAACCAGTGACATCGGAAAAGAGAAGCAATAATAGATTTCACTCACCATCAGGATCTGATTCGTAGCAAGATTCCTCATCACTCTGTTTAGGGGAGCCGCTGCTTTCCTCAGACTCACTGTCTGATTGTTTGTCTGTAATAACCTCTTCCTCTTTAGTAACCTCCCCCACAAGACTCCTGGTTTCACCAGGTTCTTCCAAGTTTGGACTACAGAACTCCTCGTCAGACTCTTGTACACTAGGCGATGGTTGACCACCGTCAACAAATCCTTCCTTTCCATCAGACTCTGAACTAGTTTTCATGTCGCCTGTTCCAGAGTCGCTGTTGTGGTCCCACGCTTTACTTTCACACTGCTCTACAGTAATCTGCTCGTCTACAGTTTCAAAACCTGACCTCGCAAGATTGCTATCAAATTCTGCGGGAACACTCTCGGAATCTACTTCTGGGCTCCTTTCGCTTTGAGCCATAAACAGTTCTTCTTCAAGCTTCCGAGACAGATCTGTCAAATCATAATTACGCTCTTCCTCTTCTGAAACTTGGTCCGCAAATGTAACTCGAGACGGCCTCCTCTCTGCATTGTCGCCACTTCCATCTTTCTCCACAATATCATCAGATTTCAGTTCTGATTCGAGGCCGCGACTCGAATCATCCAACTCCGTGGCATGCACAAATGCAATCACTGTCTCAGGAACTACTTCCGGTACCGGGCTGTCATCGTCAAAGGTCATAACAGAAGGAATAGTACCTCCCAGGTGAAGCTAAAATAAATCAAGTACATAAAATTAGTGAGTTTAATTTTAAAAGTAACAAAAACAATGAAAACTAGGGTAAGACAATGAAAGCTGGGTCTCCACATTCATAAGAGAATGTCAGTAGGAATGTATTGGCTTTTCCCTAACCAAAGCTCAAGTTTGGAAAAAGAAGTGACTAATAAATGAAAACAAGTGCAAAACCCAACAAATGTCAGGTAAGGAGTAGAACAGATGATCATCTGGGACCTCTGGCAGGAATAATCTACAAAGTCCAAGCAGCCGTGAACGCCCTTGGAATAAACTGCAGGGGGTTTTGAGAGGCTGTGGACAGGAGGGGGAATTGCCATCCGATTTGCATTGCTCACTAGCAACGACACTTCCCCACTCCAACAACCCTAGTCTGTGCCATGTTATTAATCCATTAAGGTTAAAAATTAGAATAATTCGTACCAGTGAAGGGTCAGGCTTTGTACGAGTTACATGCACACCCGCTTGAGAAGACTTGGGACCTCTCAGTATAGCCGTTTGAATGGCCCTCAGTTCTTCGGTCAGCATATCATTCACGGAAGTTACTGGGCCGGTGGGAAACACAGATGGCGCCAATCGAACGGTCGGCTCGGATTCCGCTACAGACGTCGCAGATTCGAATGTCGACTCATTGGGTGACCCCAAGCTTTCATCGTGAATCACAGGGACTCTCACTGTAGATTTCTTCGGGCGAGATTTTGAACTCCCTAAATAAATGAAATACATGAGAAGCTCGGTACGTTATCTACTGCACATCTGCGGATCGGACGAAGATTTAGCAAGCCAAAATCGTCTGAAATTTATAAAACGTGAAGGGACATTTGTACAAATAGCAGGAGGTATACCTGGTGTGGAAGATTGTAATTCCTTTTCAGGAATAATGCTCGAACTCGAAGGGAGACTAGGGTCAAACACTGGGGCGCCTGTAGGCTGCGGTGGCCGTTCCAAATCAGGCTCTTTCAACAATTTCAGCCCCAGTACAGATTGTTCAGTCTTGCTCAATGCTACGCCATCTATCTGAACCTGTATAGTTGAAAGAACATTTACAAAATGACTTATAAAGGATCAGAAATCCATAGTCTCAAGCTTCCCCAAAAATGCTTGTTTCGTAAAGAAATTTCTAACAAATCATACCAGTAGCCACTTACTTAACGGAGAGAAAATGCTGGAACTTACATGAGCTGGAGGGGCTTTGGTGCATATGCACATTGCCACGTAAATCCTATAATATTTCACGAAGGATACGGGGCAACCTGTTAGCTTGATGGTCACAAGATTTTCTGCGTTTTCCAAAGGCTTCAGTGAGTACTTGTTGGGTAACCAGTTATACGAAACGTCGAAATATCTCAAAGAGGGTATCCTTTCGATTCCTGAAAGATTCAATTACACAATAATATACTGACGAACTACATACCTATCTTTCTGGAACAGCAACGAGGCCTAGGATGCAGATATCGGTATTTTAACTTACCATGAAGGTCGTGAATACAGTTGTTGTCGATTTTTAGCGTCTTGAGGGCACACGCGTCGTTCAACGTTGGAAGTTTACTGATCAAGTTGAAACTGAGGTTCAGGTGCTCCAAGAACTGAAGATTAACGAGGAAATCGCAGCTTTTTAACTTGCAATACGACAAATTCAGGATCCTGAGCCAAGAGGCGTTCCTAAAGTAATGGCCGTTGTTGAAAGGCTCCAATTTGCAGTAAGTAAGAGACAAGTCCACCAACTCTGCCCAAGACAACTTATCACAGAAAACGGCTTCAATTTCAGAACAGAATGCTCCACAAAGAGATACCAATTGACTTTTTACTTGGCTCGTACACCTGAGCTTGGCAAGGTTGATGTGCTCAAGATTCAAAGTTTTCAAACTGTGAAAGACACCGAGGTCAATTAAATTGTCGTAAGACTGCACCGAGCGTTGTTTGAGTCGAACAAATGGGACCTTGTTGACGACATGAAGGAATCGTTCTAATTTCAGACGTTGAGTCTCCGTTAGAATCACGTCATCGAAACGGCTCAAGTGCGAAGCTGTGCCATCGCCCTGGATGTTGAAAATGTTGACCAAAACCTGCAAGAGCGGAGGCTTCAGAGCAAGTTGTACAGTTCCACGAACCAACTTATCGGCCACGATGGGGACGACGGCCTGGTCCACGATCTTCAAAAGCTCGTTCAACACGACGTCGTCGCACATGTTGAAACATTAGGGTATCATTCGCGATTTATAACGCAGTAAAATTCAATGTGAGGGAGTTCAAGGATCCAAATCATCTTCCAACGCACGCACCCTTGACGGGAGATAGGGAATCTGCCACTATCTCTTCGAGCACAAACAAATCCTTTGTGCTCCGCATCACATTCACTACTCGACCTGATCACTCACGGATCACTACTGGGGACTGAGAAAAAGAAACCAATTCAAATAAAGTCAAAATGTACAACCCAGAACGCAAAAAACTACCCAGTAACCACTATTTTTATTGCACCATGACAGCAAAATCAGCTGTAGCAGGCAATATTCTTCTTTCCAATTTCTTGTCTTGGCCGCAGGCATGCTGGACATAGGTTCCATTTAAGCTACGCTTTGCGATGATTCAAGGGAAATGGATTGTAGAGGTGTTGATTGGTTGTTAAAACTGATGATACTCGTGTTGTTGATGTGCGCCATCGTTGAATAGGTCTCTCTACTGTGTTGCAAAAAAATACACGTGTTGTGAATGTGGTCCACATTAGGTGTTTGTGTTTCTTTCTCTTGAGCCAACGGAACTATAGGGTGTTCTCTGTCAGTGTTCAATTTTTTTGGGTCAAATTTTGCGCGTTTTGCGTTCAGTCCTGTTTCGATGACAGATCTGTATTAGTGATACCTACGTGATTTTTGTCATGTTTGCTGTAGGGATGTCCCAAAAGTATCGATACTTAAAAGTATCGATACTTTTAGAAAAAGTATCGATACATATCGATACTTTTTTTCCCTGATATATATCGTAGTATCGATACTTTTTTCCCAGTATCGGAGCCGATACTTTTTTTTATCCCTCTCATGTTATCAATTTCAACACCTACGACCTGTTGGTACTGTTGACATACCTCTAACTAGATTGCTGGGAGACCAACCACTTCAGCAAAGTTTATGTACCACCACCTCCAGCTCTCAGTGAGAATCAGCTGTCCTCCATCAGTAGGAAGGGCCAACAAAATGTTAACCCAACCAACCAACGTAACTCAATAGTTTTTTGATTGAATTTTCTTTGTTCTTTCTTGTTTTCTGATGTGATGTGATTGTGCCGAATTAACGAAATAATGTCATTAATTTTGAAAAAGTGCCAAAAAAAGTTTCGAGTAAAAAAATTAGTGATTTATTGTTTCGTTCATTTTATAATATAATCCTGGAATAATATTCTTCTTCGATAGGCTGTTGATGGTATTTTATCTTATGCCAATGTAGATGAAGTAAAAACGTGGGATGTGATATAATAATATTCATTGTCACGCTGACGGAGAGACAACAAAAACGACATTTCCACCCATTTTTGAAAAAGTATCAAAAAGTATCGATACTTCAAAATATCGATACTTTTTGAAAGTATCGTATTGATACTTTTAGATGTATCGATACGATATATAAATATATCGATACTTTTGAAGTATCGGAGATCGGACATCCCTAGTTTGCTGTTTGTAGTTTGTGGACTGATCGGTGTCAACACACAGATGATAGCTATCTAGCTTCTATATCTATATAGTCAGTAGCTTCTCCATCTCCACTCAACATTCAAGTAGGTACCGGCCGACGGGTCAATGTTTTGTTGTATTTTAGTTTACTATATTTTTGTAAGACATGAATTCGGTGGCTAATTTGCAGTAGAAATTGTCCACGTTTTCGCAGGAAGATAGAGTGTTGATTAATAGAGATAAGCTTTGCTGAATATCACTGCTATCAATAAATAAGGGAAGGGGCCTTGAGGTATTTTGTAGATATGGCTGTTGGTTTTGCGTTCTGGTCTGTTACCCCACTGTTTTCAGACCCCACGCACCGCTACTGGGAATGATGCTTCTGCAAAAAACTACAAGATAAAAATAGAAATAGTCTATTTTTTAGTTTTTTGCTATGGATTTCCACTACTCCGCTGCAAGTGATTTAAGTTGTATGATGCTTCTGGTCCATTCCCCCACATGTCAGCAATATTATGGCATTGTGAAGAACAATGTTCCACGGACGGTAAAAAACCTTATCCGCGGAAAACACAAGAATCGCCCATAGTCATGACCTAAAAGAGCAAAAAATCCTTATGCAGATAGGATCAGCTGGTTTGTGAATTTTAGTGTTTCTTACGAATTGATATTATCTTCAAAACTAATGAAGTGTTATTAACATTAATACTGAGTTTTATTAGTATTCATATCAAGTGTTTCTTACAAATTGATAAGACATTTCACAAAATTGTTTGGGTAGGTGGAGATTCACCCGTGGATACTGCCAAGGATACTGCAAAAGACCAGCCATCTCAACCTATGTCCGGTATGACGGCGGCCAAGACATGAAATTAAAAAGAAGAAGTATAACATCCATGATCTAGTTTGTGATTGTTTTGGGTTGATATTTTGTATTCAGTCATAGTGGCTTTTGGCTTTGGTGTGCGGATTTATACGTACAAAATCGCGAAATTAATATCTAATTTTGAGTTACACGACATTTTAATTGCTCCCTTCATTGTAACGAAATGTCAGACTACGAACTTGCCTCCAAAGGATCTCTCAAGCTGAAAGGTGATGCTGGTATAAAGAAGTAAGTCGTCTTCCTGCTTGTACCCCTGCTTACTTGCCATGTTGTTTCTTAAGTTTATCTTAGAATTAATTGGAATCCACGCTGAGCAGTTATTCTCTGCAGCCGGACCTAATCCATAAATAATAGTTTCTTCTCACAATTGAACCTAAATCTTACGGTAACTTGTACTGTGCTTTAGTAGCTACCATCTGTGGCACTGAGCCCTGTCATTAACTTAGATGTGGGTGTTTTAAGTACATTGAAAACAACAACAGTAGGTACTTCAGTATGTTAATGTCACGAGGTTTGTTTGACCTGTCATAAAACTTCAAAGTTAGTTTGGCTGTTTTTGGAACGGCATGTTGTAGGTTGGTTTTTTATTATAGGTATTTAGCTCTGCAGATATTAATCTTTCAGGTGGTTGATTACCACCGATATCAACCCTCACAGTCATTGAATGATGACCCGTCGTCCTAGTCCTTGGAATATCGATATTCGGAATGACATGATAATAGGTTCGTTCGCGGTGGCCATCTGGGGTGTTCTTCGTTACTCCCCCCCATTTTCAAACAACAACAAAAAATGAAATTCTAACAAAAATTTGATGTTGAGGTGATTTTTGGAATCTTCAGTTTGTCTAGTTTTATGTCTAATTAACCTCAATTTACCAGAATTAGATAGTAAAAGTGAATTATTCAATCGAAAAAAGTGTGGGGGAGTATCGAAGTATTTGCCATGTCAAATTCTTCGGTACTCCCCCCCACGGTGAAAACAGTATTTTCCACTACAGGATTTGTATAATTATTTTATTGTACATGAAGAGGGTGTTCGATTATGTTGAAAAAATATCTTTCTATACACCCCACTAATCTATATGTTTACTGTTGGATTGATGTGGGATAATGTTATGTCTTTTTTGAGATGCGGGCGCAGCGAGCATCCAGACCACTAATCTATACACCCCACTAATCTATATGTTTACTGTTGGATTGATGTGGGATGTTATGTCGTTTTTGAGATGCGAGCGCAGAGAGCATCCAGACCACTAATCTATACACCCCACTAATTCTCGAACGTTGACCTACAGTCGTCTGATGCTGATGATAGATTAGTCGTCTGGATGCTCGCTGCGCTCGCATCTCAAAAGCGACATGACATCCCACATCAATGCAACAGCTTACCTACCTATCTCTAAACAACAACAATTCACAGGAACGGGGGTGTGAGGACGTGCAGGTATGAGATATAGAACGGTGAAAATACTGTTTTCACCGTGGGGGGGAGTACCGAAGGATTTGACATGGCAAATACTTCGATACTCCCCCCCACTTTTTTTCACGGCGAATTTCGCTTTTACAAAGTTGTTGCATCAAAATATGAACACACACATCAAAAACTAGACGAACTGAAGATTCCGAAAATCACCTCAACCTCAAATTTCTGATAGAATTTCATGAAGCGACGAGCGTTTGAAAATGGGGGGGAGTAACGAAGAACACCCGCCATCTGACTGTCTTCAAACCGTCAGATCCATCATTTGGCGTTCGCGGTGGTCTTGCGGACTCGTCTCGGACTGTATAGCATCCATAGGATGCTGTTCGCGGTGTTTTTCTGGCGGTTCGAAGACAGTTCCAAGACCGTCAGATCAGTCCGCGGATTTTCCGATGTACTCCTTTCTGACTGCTCGCCCCCCACTACCGCTCGCCCGTTTAAGCCAATCAAATCATTTCTCATCGCACCGTCGTTCGTCGTGTTATTCGTTCTGTGTGTTCATTCTAATAACCCTACCTACCCACTTCTCAGCATTCTACGTAGTATAGTAGTTTTCTGTGCACTTCTCTCACTTGCGTTTTGGTACTTCTCGCGATGAGTTCATCCAGTGATGAGGGGTCGATCACTCCTATCGAGGTGCCATCGGAAGATGATTTGGACTTACTCCATCCAGTGAAAAAAAAAAATGAAAACTATCTGGAAGAAGTTTTTCCTGTATTCGACGAGGAAACGTTTTTTGTTCATTCTCATCCAGAAGACGTCACTGGCCGTTCTGTTAGGGACAGATTGGCATCTCTACTAGCGTCTTGAATTATTCATTTATTATAGTATTGTTTACATAACTACCCAAGCTTTTGTATTTCAATCACCATATCCTTCAACGACTGATCTTATAAGTGAGCACTTGTAGGTAAGTATGTCTCTGAATCAAGTTTCCTACCATAACGATAAACGCCGCAAATTCTACTGGCACAAATAACTAGAGGGGTTAACAAAAAAATTGTAATGGACATACAAAATTGCTGCCTATAGATTTATTTCGTGCGTCGGTGGTCGGTTGAATATCCCAATTGAAAAACTTAGTGCCACTTACCTACCTAATTTTACGATTACGGTGGGTGTTCCAAGAACTGGCCTAGCAATTTATTGTTGGTTTTTGCCAATTTTGGCCCACTCGAAGACTCCTAATTTTGAAAAATTATCTTCGATTGTTTAAATTGTATTTTTCTGGCTGAATTCACAGTTTATGCTACCTTTTTTTTGTAGACGTTTCCGGTGATTTCAGCCGTTTTATCAGATTATTGACCCTTGAGGAAACCGAATGCATAGCTATATTAACAAAAAATGAGCACATGAAGAATGTGTAGTCAATTATCAGCAAAATTAGTTAGGTACCTACCTAACAACGAACTTCAAACTTTCGATTAGGTATTTCTTCAGTCACCAATTATTCCACAGAAGTACACTGGTATCACCGAATTTGATAAACATCCCATTAGGTCATTAGTTAGGAAGAAAACTACAGAGATTTCGATTTATTTTTATTAAAAGTACTTCGACTAAGTACAAGTTGAGATAAAGGAATGCATAACATTGGTAAGAGATGAATACTCGAAGCAAAACATGGAACTATATTACAACTAGGAACATATAGAAGATAGTCTACCCATTCATCAGAAGCATAGGAATAATCGTAATATAAGACTTGAGTAAGTAGAATGAAAAAAGTAATAAATTAGCCGAAATCAACGATGACCTATAGGACGAACGTTAGTATTATTGTTATAAAAAGAAGAAATAAATTAGCAGAGATCAATGATGACATATTATGAACTTCTCACACATGCACGAGTCACAGCCTTCAATAAACCTTAATAGGTATGATTTGTATAACAAATTAACAAACGTCAGAAAGGAGAAAAAAATCAAGATCGACGACGACACCACACAATCAGGAAGGTTAGACATTTGCAGGTTGCACAGCGGTTGCAATCAGATTTCCTTCCCAAGCGTTCGCGGTGTACCCGGTCCATTGTGAGTTTGAAAGTTGGTATTGGTGGCGCATGCGTGTTGGCACGATCAGAAAAGTGGCTTCAGACGGTTCCCTGACCGTCAGAAAAACACACCGCTAACGAAGCTTATAGGTTCGTATAGTGCAGATAGCTGTACCTGCACAATCATACCGCTGGTATGATTGTGAAGGTACTAATCTTCCTGAGAGTTGATAAAAAATGGACAAGTCGTAGAAATAGGAATCATTGTTACTTACCTGCCACTACACTTCCCCAGTTCATACTAATTAGCTAAGGTTCTGTAACTTACACTAATGATTTAGGACGAAACTTTCTCGATTCAGGAAAAAGAAGAAGAAGGATAAGAAAGAGAAAAGTAAAGTTGAAGAGTACGTGAAGGAAGCCAAGAAACCTGAGTTACAGCCAACAAAAGCCGAGCTGGCCTTTCAAAAAATGCAGGAGAAAGTGGTGAGTTTTGTTCAGAAATTCAATGAGGTACACAGGTATCTTGAATTCAGATTTTATTTTATATAATAATCGTTAATTATTTAAATGTGGCTTAAAGCATATCCGCGAATAGATATTTTCCCATGAAGCATAGAAATCTGAAACTTGAAATTAAGAAATTACTGAAACCTGGTGCAGAAATAATCTCTTTAACGAGCCAGTACCATCAATAATCAGACGGTTGAAAATGGAGGATTCATGCCGAATTCAGAGTTTACGAATGAGTTGTGACAAAGCCCAACGTAAATTCGTTTTCCGCCCATTATTTAGTTTCAATTATCTTACGTGGACTGCGGCTCCTTTTCAATAGTTGCATGATTTGGTTTTATTCACAAACTTTTTCCATGGGTTGCTCACGGGTTTCACCTCGAAGACGTGACAAGTTTGGTCCGAAACGTTGTGACATGATAAATTATGAAGGAAATGTGAGATTCTCTTGCTTCCTTTCATTCCCATGTGGGGGGGTACGTACAAATCGCGCTCGCAACACAGGTTGATGGAGCAGCTGTTTTCGGCCAACTTTTCCCTTGTTAATGGATTTTTTAGTGTACTTCGTTCCGTTTCCTACTGGTCATGCCCTCTAATTTTTACGTTTTCTTAGGAAATGGAGAGGATCATGAAAAAAGCTTCTATGACTCACAAGCAGAGGGTTGAGGAATTCAACAAACACCTCGACAGCCTCACAGAACATTTCGATATCCCCAAAGTCAGTTGGACCAAATGATTTCGTCGTCCCCCCGTTTGCATCGATATTCTGCGTTTCATCGAACATCCGCGCGTTCATTCTTCTCCAACTCTTACGTTGGGGCTGTCGATTTTCGGCAGTACTGTGGAATATAATATTTATGTAGCGTATTTTGTTTTGTGCTTACCTGTCATTGCTAACGTGCAATGCATTTTGACGATAGTGGTGTAAATAATAAACTCACAGTTTTATCTGCAGTGTCCTTCATAGGTACCTACCTACTTAGCTATCCAACATCTCCACATACACAACATCCAGTATCTCTTTGTATGTACTTACTACCTACTTGAAAAGAGCTACCTAGAAAGCCTGCCAAATGGGGAGGGCATTAGCTTCCCCACATCTGTAGGTAGTATGATTCTTATTACTAGTTAAATCCTCAATTTTCATATACCACACGAATCACTCAAGACTCCTGAATGTACTGACCGCACACTGAGAGTAGAATTTTACTTATAATTCTCTACATTTATGTTTTTTCCTCTTTCAAAAAAACCTCAACTATTGTTTCAGAAAAACCTTCTCTTCGCTTTTCTTGCACTTGCCCCAATTTTGTAACGTTGGGTTTTACGGTTCTTGTCAAACCTCCCTACTCCTGTTTATATTTAAATTGATAAATTGAAAGGTTTTCATTCACGAGCTGACTCCGAAATCGCCCTGGACAGAATGTCGTAACGAATGCAGAATAAAGAGAGGAGAGAGTAAAAAGGATGACTGAGGTGTGTGGGTGACAGCATCCTTAGGAATCCACTGTATTTCGATGTTTGGATCCAGTTCCAATCCTGTTCCGTCAGATGACTCTCGATGTAGCTGATCGCAGATGAAAGATACATTTGAATTTTAACTAAGGAATAACTTTTTTGTTTGTTCTTAATGCGAAAAGGCATTTCTTACCTTTGTTCGTAAGAGAGTAAGTAGGTGAGTATAATGAAAAACTTTATTTTAAACTATTTTGTCGGTATACAGGGAACTGAAGTTCTTTACAGGTTGTGAAAAAAAAGATAGTACCTATACGCGAGCTGTTTAGTAGGTAAAAATATTATTCGTCAAACAAACACTGGCGTTTCAGTCATTTAGTATTTTTAGTCCATAGCCTTGAACGTTAACGATTGTACAGGTTCTGGCGCTGGTTCCGTTCTCATCTGCAACCAAAATTAGGGTACAAAGTTTAATTCAGTGATAATAATGCAAATTTAGTCGGGAAATGTGATCATAGTAATGAATTGGGAGGCTGAAATATAAACGTAGTTGGCAGTTGCGCTGCTGAAACCGAAAAACAGTGGTCTTCCGACTGTACATTTTAAGACGATATTTGGAGGGGGCTGTACATTTTTGTATAGGTTTTGTAGGTACCACTAAGGAGCCACAGTGTGCAGCTCAGCAATACCGGTAAGGCCCTGAAATCTAGACAGGGATATTTCCGACAGTATGTGAGTTTCGTTTCAAGTCATAAGAACTGGAATTAACTGTATTTTGGATTTGACTGCCATAGCTGGCGCCATCGAACGCCAAAAACTACGATTATACTCCAAGTTCTGACAGCCCAACGAGTATAACCTCGAAATTTCTGGTCACAAGACTCATTTGGAGGGTCGTTGGGCGGAATTGAGACACACAGTAGACTTTTCTCAAAACTCCGGCCGTTCGTTCGTCAATGGACCAAGACCTTTGTATGAAGGAAAACGTGGTTTGGACAACACTGGCTCGTTTGCTTACCAAGAAACATCCATTTGATAGAAGTGGTACCTCAAACTGTTCAAAAAGGGAGGCCACCCAAGAAATGCATACCTTTCATCCCATTACAATACATCAAATGGGAACTGTAAGTATTTATCTAGTTCAGGCAGTTACAACCATCTGAAGTCCACATTTGTAATTTGTGGTGGTGTTCAAGCCTGTTATGTATCGATTAATTTAGTTATGATACATCATATCGTTATGCAATATTATATCGATACGTTGTTATTGACATGTAACATCGAGGCTTCTGGGCATGCACAGCAGAGCCTGGAACAACCCGTTTTGCATCAATCTTTCACAGTTCGCCATTAGGCTTGTTCTGTACTTCAATATTAATAAACCCGTTTTATGCAAGTGACGTGTAGCCCCGTTTTATGAGAGCTAACGCTCGGAAACGCAACAATTGGCGACGAGTTTCACATATGTGCGGAGAATTTAAAGTGTTCCATTCATTTTTCGAGTTCGGCAAACGTGTTTGTTTTTAACCGACCGTGCTGGGTAATTCTGACAAGAAGACGGTTGAAAGCCCTTTCAAAGGAGTCAACAACGATGATGACGGAGATTCGAGCTGGAATCGTTCCTGGTCATCGATTTGCATCAGGAAGTCCCGTAACGTCTTCACGTGCCCAATTCCCATCGAGCTGATTTGCTAGGGAACATCGACCCATTGGAACCTTTTTCGAACTAACAGGAGCGGCTCGAAGCGGTACTCAGCAGACACCTGCCGAAATGTTATTGAAGTTTTCCCCCAGAACACTCTATGTTGTCTCCCAAAGACACCTAAACACACGCCTAACAGCCCAAGTGTACAAGTTCGGGAGTGTGAATTAAACCAAAAAGTTTTGGATAGAAACCCTCACAAAGGTTTACACAAGTGGGTCCCAGCCCTTGTTATGGAACAAATTGGCACTGGTTTAGTATTGGAGTCATCAGGAGGTGTCACCATAACCAGTTGAAGGTAAGCCCATTGCCCTATGCCTCACATCCTTTGGGTCGTAATTTGGATTGTTGGTATCCATCTTCGTTTTGTGGAGGGGTTGAACAGGTTCCAGCCGTTGAACCAGGTGTTGAGTCGCCTGCACAGCAGTCTGGTGTTCTTACTGGGGATGGTTCTGATGGGAGTGCCACCAGTGTTAATTCTAGACCAGTCAGGAAAACAGCTGGGCGATATTCACCTTCCCTGTTCCGAATATAGATTGTACCAGTCACCAGTGTTATGTACAGAGATGTTATTATTATTGGTTTTGTCTTATATTAAGGAAGGGGAAGTTTTATGTATCGATTAATTTAGTTTTGCTGCATCATATCGTTACGCATATGATATTGATACGGTGTTATGACATGTAACATCGAGGCTTCTGGGCATGCACAGCAGATCCTGGAACAACCTGTTTTCCGTCATTCTTTCACCGTTCGCCATTAGGCTTGTTCTCTACTTCAATATTAATAAACCGGTTTTATGCAAGTGCTAACCCCCCGAAATACAATAAAGCCAAAGTAGCCTATTGTACCTTTCTACCTCCTATCATTTGTGAAAGTACTATGTTTCACTCCCACTTCAAAAGTTCGAAATTTCTCGAAGTTTTGCAATCCTACTGCTAGGAGCTGATACTCGTAGAATTAACTTTTAACCATAGCTCAACACCAACAAGTGAAGTGTAAACAACATTTCGAGTGGCTATCTTGTGATCTCCCTTAGCTTGCAAATTATTATGAAGGCGGAGGTAAATCCCTTAGCTTTCAATTTACTAGGCAGGTAGAGGTAAAAACCGCTTAAAAGTTAGCACCTGGACTTCTCCCCGTAGAAGAATGCTCAGGTCGTTAGCAAGCTAGCTGACAGAGCAACAGGTGGTTCTGTGATAAGTCTTTAGTGTTACTTATGCAGCCTGACTAAGTTAGGGCGGGGCCTCTCACGTTTGTAAATTAAATCGCCATTGAATTAATTAGATATCTACGAATTCTAGAACGCATAAGCATACTCTGTTAGGCATAGCCTGTAGGAGGGCATTCGCCTTGAAAGAATTGGAATATCAGATCTAGGCATCTTAGAAATCTATTCCCTACACGATTCGCTCTCCTCAGAACTTACTTCGATTTCTGGAGCAAAGATGGTGATTTTCTTGAAGTCCCAGTAAAATGTGAGGAAGTACGAGCCCAAGGCGAGCACTACGACGTACTGAGTCACTGAGCTGACGCAGTGCCAATCATATCCCGGCTTGTCCGGAGTCCAATAGCTCGTCTTATTGCTGGAAGCTGCGGGCCAAAACAAAAATGAAGTCTGCTTTGATCAATACACACGTTGTTAATTACACAGAGTAAATTGAGAAACCTCTGTTGGGTGTACTTGTTTAAGTAGGTATTATAATTAGGAACTCAAACTTTTGATAAACTTTTTTAATGGAAGAGGGTGGGGTGCATTGGGTACAATTTGAAGGGCAAAAAACTATCCACTTCATTTCCAAAAACCCAGTTGACAAAGAAATCCGAAAATGTACCTTGAAATTTGGGACCTTTTGTTAGATCACAACCATCCATTTCAGTACCAGGTGTTAACCATTCCACCGCTTAACCAAAAAGGCATTTTGAGGTTGAAAATGCTAAGTTCCGGTCCATGCAACTTCCTCATTTTGTCTCTAAAAGTAAAAAGTAAAGTAACAGCCATTTCAGGCTGGGGCTTGACGTCTAACTGCGCTGCCTGCGTCGTGGTCGTGATTCGCTCTCCTCTCAGAAGAATCAGAATTTGATCAGATCTTTTGGCTCATGGCTACGAATTGCCTCACCACCATGGGTTGGGAGAAAACCATAAACCTTCAAAGGTATAAAATTCCCTCTGAGGAACTTCCTGTGTACCTACGTATCACCTGTGTACCTATCGTGATTTGCACCTCCCAAGTTCATAAAGTTCAGTATTGGAAATGCTTACCGGAGGGTAAGTCTTTTGCTAAGTACAGAGACATGTACGAAATGGAGGAGAATACGGTGTCGCAGAGCACTGCGAGGGACGCCAGAATCCCAAGAAACCATCTGGCGTACACCAACCACTGACCGCTGATCTCCGGAACCATCCAGGCTGAGAGAACCGACTGCAAATAAGCAAAATCCATAATCATAAGTTATAGTCAGTAATGCTGATGTATCAAGCTATTATTGTAGATCCTTATCATAGATATACAGGAGAACAGAAGTATGGTGCTCGAGTACACAGTGCTGAAATGGTGGTCACGGTGAGTGCAATTGCGTATGTAAGTTGGGCAACTAACTACCATATCGAACAAACAGTCAGATCTTCCAATATTCTAATCTGCTAGAGAAATCTCCTCCCCAGTGAGCAAAATGACTAGTACGAAAAATTGTAAGCTGTACCTACCTTACACGTAAGATATAGGTACTTCTACACATTTCGTACCTGGCATATTGCAGGGAAATCCATCCAGTAAAATTTCGTTATGGATATGAATGATTTCTGGGGGTAAACGTGAAAGTTTTCGGGAGAACCAAGAAGTTTTTGGATTATCCAAGATAGGCAAGAAGATCTCTAGGGATTGAGGGGGAAGAGGGGATTCAGAATCCTCCACTATAATACATGTGCTAAACTTTCCTGTTTCATATAAAACCAAACAGGTATCTATAATGTACATAGACCTGCATTGCAGTGTACGGTATGGTGCACTCTAAGTAGGCCCTCTAACACAATCAGTGCCCATGAATCAAAATGTGTCGTGGCAAAATTATGCATCCCATGTTACATCATAGTTTCATAGTAGATTTCAGTCACCTTTTCCCGTCCGATTGGTTAGAAACACGACTGTAAATCTTGCTCATCATAATCATACTTCCAAAAATATGAATTTTTTGCAATCAACGTGTGTGCAGTACAATGCCAAGTACGCAGGCAGTAGTACCGCCAAAGGTAAGGTGCATATTGAAAAAATTGCTAAATTCAAACTTTTAAAGATGAACAATTTGTAGGGTCCAACTGCCATTTTCAAAAAACCCAGGAACAACATAGGAATTCAACTCAGGAGCAACCTATAAGCACCTCGTTTTCTATGTAAGATTGTATTTCTAATTTTAAATTTGCTGAGCAGGTCATGCATGACCTCGATAAGAGCACTATTAGAGTACCTAAGTACCTAGTGGGTGTGTGTGTACATAGCCTACAGGTACAGGTCTCGAGTGTTGTTATGTACCTGCTGGAGTAAGTAAAACGCAGAGCCGTAAAAGCAGACAACGGAGGCGACTTGGTGAATGTAACCGATTTCCGTGGTCTCTTGGAAGTTGGCCAGGACGTCGAGGGACCCGCAAGCGACGACTCCGGTGATGGTCGATGTCCTGTTGAGGAGGAAAGCACTCGGGTTGATCTCCGACACGCGTTTAGCTCGAAACACTTCCACCACTTCTTTGTGTCTCACGTAAACTGAAAACAGCACTACTCCAAAAGCAGAATTAGTGAGATACATTTGTACTACCGAAAAGATAGGTAGGTCGTAGGAAACGGTTTTTCTGTTGGTATGAAAGTATGAAATGTTCATAAAATCTGTGAAGCCTTAATTAGAAGGAAGTCATTCTGATAATACTACTGATTCAATTTTAGTTATCCATTCAAGGTAGGATGGTGTGGCAGCATGATTAAAATTTACAATCCCGTCAGCCAGGCCCATTTCACGCACATCTTACTGATGAAGTATCCGTACCATACGTACAAGAAAACATTGTGTTTTTTCGTGAAAACGGAGGAAATGATGTTTTTTGTGGCGTTAAACGGAGAAATTTCGGGTTTGAAGAAAGGCTCCCTCAAATGACTTGGGAGGATCCCTCACCTTGTCATTCCTACTCACCAGTCCTACAGAGGCTCCATTTCGAATTTCATCCTCGTAAGTCAAACCTAGCAAATTACTGTTTTGGTGCCTAACCTAGCTGATTTTATTTATCGGTATCACGTTTACACTTTTTGCTGTTGGAAATTTCGTATTGTCCCCCAACCCAAAAACATATCCATGTTAAAAAGGATGTGATATCTGGGCCAGACCCAGGTGGGTAGGTACCTGTGTACCTAATTAAAGGTAGCAGAAGCTACATAATATGCTGTGGTAAACCTGGTATGATCCCTGGGTCTGATAGGTTAATTTAAGCTGCGCGAACCAAAAAAAGTTCAGAGCAGGGTTTAGAGCTGAGTGCTAATGGCGAAAGGATGACCGTGAAACCATGGACATGAGCTGGGGCTCTGTTCATAATATTGGAGCCTGTTCTTAGGCTTGAACACAGGTTCCTCTGCCCTGGCGACAGCTTGAACAGCTAAATAGCCTTGAACTGGGGAAACTCGACATAGGGAAATGTGCGCTGCTTACTACTTGAATGTTGCCTAGGGATGTAGATACCTCCTTAGGCTTATTTTCTAATAGGTAGTAAGTTTTCTTATTAGCGCAATTTCCACAAATTTATATGTGGGACACATCTATGGGTGGGACCCTTGTGTCCTATAAATCAATAAAATATTGTATGTTATTACTAAATAATATTTTAATAGAAGTAAAAATATTATGTTACCTATTACCTACTGTCCGATTTTGATGGGACCATCATGGAAAAAGGATATTTTACTTCTTCCCTATTGCCAACGAGTACAAGTCATCCCACAACCCAAATGTTACCTCTTTCTGACCATTTTGGTTCGTTGTGAAATGCCAGTAAAAATATTCAACTTTGACTACCATATTTCTGTGACGACAGATCTCATTCGTACCTACTGTTGGCTGCCAAGGGCGACACCACAAAACAGTAGAATACGCCCGTTTTCAAAGGAATGTTATGTTGAGCAACAATAAGCGCTGTTTAGACGAAGGCTGTTTCTTTTCATGCAGATTAGGGGGTGCGAGTGTGGTGGAACAACGCTCAGTGTCAATACATTACGCACGAAACAACAGAGACAATGCTAGGTGTGACACGACCTTCACAAATAATAACAGCAGGTACTTCGTATTTCCCATAAATTGGCAATGAGATGTGGGAGAATAATATAATAACTAATCTATTATACTACTACTATAAACTATAAACTACTATTATTATACTATAAACTCAGTAGTAGGTATGTACTAAGTAAAACACTAGGTTACTTTTTACCTTCATATTGTATCGTCGCCACAATACTACAAATTGACAACTCGAAATTTGATGTTTTTTTTAGATTAGGTGGTAGGTACAAAAGGTGCTATTTGCATGGCTCTGTACTGTACTACTGAGGCGAGAAGATGAAAGAATCCGACATGGAACAACTGGATAACTTGAACCATAAAAAACACTACATAAAATCAGCCCTTAACTGAAATAGAATCAGGACAACGGAATTAAAAATTACATCCAAGAACTTTAGTGTGACTTCAACATTTTGAAAAACCTTCAAACGCATTTTTCTTTGAACTGCAGATATGCTTCAGAATTTTAGTATTGAGGCGACGATGCACATACAGGTTGGTTACACTTTAGGTAGGGAAACGTGGGGCTCATTGAAACATGGGGCACAGTGAAACAACACCTCTAATTCAAATATGTGAGGTATTTAATTCGAGGAGAGTTAACACAAGACTGTGCTACAGTACCCTGTGCTTCACCCAATAGAGACTTTTTGCAGCACCGAATCGGGTGACGATTGGGAAACCGTTCGGTACGAAAGGGTTAGGTAGTGCGCATGCTCAACGATCCGATCGGCAGGCGAACCGTCATGAGTTGAAACCGTCATCCGTTGAAAACCGGGATTGAACGGTCCGTCTTGACGGCGATTTGATGACGGGAGCTGGTGCTCCCCTCAAACGTGACCCTAACAGCCAGTTTCCTCTTATCAGACCGTTTTGGAAGTGGAGGAAGACGATAGCAATGTTAGCATCTGAATTTGCTCGCCCTATCTTGCCGGCCACGGTTTCCCAATCGTCACCCGATTCGGTGCTGCAAAAAGTCACTAATGTCTTTCCGTCTCGATGCCAGTCTTCTTTGGGCAGCCATCATACTACAAAAAATGTGTTTTTCGCCCAATGGCGTAAATCATTGAATAACCTTTTTCTTCGTGTAAGACGTATAAGCAAAAACGATTTTCATTGCATACTACTGTTGTTCTGAATCAGTTTCTTGTTTAGAATAATCTGCATGGTTTCCATTGTGTTTTATTGTTTACAATCAAACTGAGAATAAAAAACATGCAAAGATGGCGACTGGGGCAAACTGAAACGTAGAAGACGGGGCTGACTGAAACGTTTCAAGATGCCCCAGTCAGATGTTTCATTGTGTCTCATCGCTACAAATAATCATCACCGTAACAGGAATTTCTTCATTTTGCGTTTCAACCTTTCTATCATGGTGCGAAACCGAGTGAGAAAACCTGGAAGAGGCCTTTTTTCGCTGGGGATATGAAGGAAGCCGTTTCTTTGGTCAAAACTGGTCCTGGTCCTGTATTTTTTTGGTATTTCAAAATAAGTAGCTTTCTCAAAAATTCAACTGATTTTTACTCATCCAACACTTTTTGTGTTTTTGTTTCACTGTCCTCCATGAGTCGTCAAGGCACCCCACATATGGGGCACAATGGAACAAAATTCCGACAGCAATACATTTTTGTGTGTGATGACTGTGTGATAAACAACTAACTGGAGACTAATGCAATTACTCCCGATATGTTAAAAAGTATTTCTATACCTTTTACACTACAACAGATCTGATATTTAAGTTAGGAAAAATAAAAACAAAAAAAGTGTTTCATTGTGCCCCTCGTTCCCTTACTGCCTAACAATTTAATTTATTCAGGTAGGTGCCTACCTACTACTTACATGTGAAAGCAACAAGATTGAGCATCATGCTGAAAAGGCAGCTCTCTGGAGGCAAAGCCCCCGTTTCGCTTATGTTCGGCAGAACGTGATAAACATGGTCTTCCTTCACTGACCAGAAATACCTAAAATTATAATTTAAGCAGATTAATTAAATCCGATTTAGTCAACATCGATATGAACGGTCTTCCGCCAAGTAGGTAGGTGCTATTAAAACATTTTACACTTCAAGAAGGTACAACATGTGGGTACGGAGGTGAATGAAGCTGAAAAATGCATTGATAAACATAGGTAGCACAATCACCATGGAGACTCAGAAGACATGCGCATTCATGTTTCACGTTTGGTTTGTATTCTTGGGCTCTCAGGATTCAAAATTCAAATAACCGGCGGAAAAAATCTATTTCCAGAAGAGAGAGAAGTTCTGATTGGATGTGAAGCATGAGAAGGTCAACAACAGATGAAAGGGTGTTTGATCGTTTGATGCAAGGACGTCTGTGATTGGCTTTGCTCGTCACCTGACCATTGACCAACATGGGGGCAAAACCAAAAATTATTTATATTTGAAAACTGGAAGAGTTTGTGCCTTGGTAGATTCATCTTCTGCTTTAAAGAAGGCTTTATTAAAATCTGAAATCGAACGGTAAATTTTGTTATGGCAATAGGAGAATTCAACAAGTGAAGAAGTGTAAAGTCGTTGAGGGTGCAGTTTTGAGATCCTCCATTGTTCGGCCCACTCCCTGCACCAACCATCTCGGATCTTTGCCTTTGTTTACATTTTGATATAGTGTTCGCATGAGTGATATCGTGTTCTGTAAGTAGTTTGTTTGAGTATCCTCACGTCCTCAGTTGTGATAAGGTAAGGCTTACCCAGTTCTATGTAAAGTTCCCGATTCATTTGTGATTTTCACTCGACGAGTTCATACGGGGAGTTTCGATTGTCGTTTTGAGTAGACCAGTACCAAAGCTAACCTACCTACCACGCATAGATAACTCTACAGGTAGGTACTTCGTAACCAGGAAATTGTTGTGCCTGAGATGTAAACGTGACTCCGGCGCCGTCAGTAAAACAGTAAAACTGTACGTTAGACTTAGACGTTACCTACCTCGGCGGTTTTTTTTTTTATCTAGGGGCTGCTTAGCCTTAGCCCTTGAAAATAGGGATGTCCGATACTTCAAAAGTATCGATATATATATCGTATCGATACATCTAAAAGTATCGATACGATACTTTCAAAAAGTATCGATATTTTTAAGTGTCGATACTTTTTGATACTTTTTCAAAAATGGTTGGAAATGTCCTTGGTACAAGTATGTTATAGCCCCGCCAATATCGATTGTATCGATTATCACAAATACATCGATCCTTGTGGTATCGATGACGGCTCAATATGGCGTCCTGATGCCTACATCCCGGGTGCCGATATCAACTTTCAAAATGAATACGGGAAGACCATTGTAAGGACACCAAAAAATAAGAGTGACTATAACATACTTGTACCATCTATTCAGAAGTCCCAAACAACCTGCTCATTCACGGGATAGTTTCTGGGATTGTTTATCTTTTTTGAGATGCGAGCGCTAGCGAGCATCCAGATTGCTTGACAATGCGAGCGGCGGACTGGGAACTAAACTTCTTGTACACCCACCTCTTGTCTGATACACGTCATCGATACCACAAGGATCGATGTATTTGAGATAATCGATACAATCGATATTGGCGGGGCTATAACATACTTGTACCATGTCCTTTTTGTTCTCTCTCCATCAGCGTAACAGTGAATATTATATCACATCCCACGTTTTTACTTCATCTACATTGGTATAATATAAAATACCATCGTCAACCTATTGACGAATTATTTCAGGATTTTTTGTTTGGGCGCTTGTTTTTCAAAATTATTGACAAGACAAGGCATGACATTATTTCGTTAATTCGGCACAGTCACATCAGAAAACAAGAAAGAACAAAGAAAATCCAACCAAAAAACTATTGAGTTAGGTTGGTTACTTGGTTGGGTTAACATTTTGTTGGCCCTTCCCACTAAATGGAGGACAGCTGATTCTCACTGAGAGCTGGAGGTGGTGGTACATCAACTTTCTTTAATTTGTTGAAGTGGTTGGTCTCCCAGCAATCTAGTTAGAGGTGCTGTCAACAGTACACACGTCGTAGGCGTTGAAACTGATAAAATGTGAGGGATAAAGAAAGTATCGGCTCTGATACTGGGAAAAAAGTATCGATACTACGATATATATCAGGAAAAAGTATCGATATGTATCGATAATTTTTTCAAAAAGTATCGATCTTTGGGACATATCTCTACTTGAAAAATGCAGTGCCTATGTAGTAACCTGTGTTATTGACATCAGTAGGTAGGTAGATAGGTGGTGTTATTTAATTTCCTACCAGTTTGCCCCTTGGGTTTGCCCTGGCTGTTTCACCACCATTAGCCCATGTTGTAGGTACACACTACCTGGTACTTCGTCGAACATTTGAGAGGACATAGCGAATATGTTTCGTGGGTCTGGGTAGGTGTTTCGTGGGACAATACGTTGTTACGCAATGTAATTGGTGGGTAGGAACATTACAGCTAATATCACACATCTCATTAGCGTTAGATTCCTCTGGCATTGAACCGTTAAACTGGATCAAGTAGTGAAAGCTATCACCAGTGTTATGCTGGTACTATTTGAATCTCCTAACCCGCCATATTAGCTAATATTTTGTATCGTTGACATTTTGCCTCAGTAGTAGGCATCTATTAACCATCATTATAGATAAATTCATATTAATTTACCCGTGTTGGAAGCACCATCCCAGTTTTGGGCTTATTTCGAGCCTAATCAAAAACAAAGGTACCAACCTAGTTTGCGGTATAGCTTCCTCACTTGAATCACATGAACATATTCGGGTAGGTCCATTCAGTGGACAGTGGACCCATTCATGGGTTAGTGACTATGACTCAGGTCAAATGGACTAACAGGTGAGGAGGTTCAGCTCTCTACGACTGTTAGAAGCGTTACAATGAAATGGTCAAATTTCATGTTCGCGCATGCACGATTCCAACGAAATTCATGTGGAGCTATCGAAGTATTATTCCTGATCCCACCAGGATCTGGTGATCTCCAGGTTTGAACTCATTTCAGCGATATTTAAGGTAGTTAAGGGCGTTTCAAGAATTTCGTGTTTAGTTAAAAAGTTAAGTTTTCAATGATTTTGGTATGAGGCCATCTATGACCCGACCCGTACCTCTACCCTCCAAATTTCAGGCCATTTGTACCATTATTTCGGGTAGTTATTGGCGTTAACAGGAATTGACCACAGACAGACGGACAGAGACAGACATACATGGAACCAAAAATGTTCCTTGATGTCTAAAACGCTAAATAGTAGTGGAAATTTTCATTTTGGAGGACAATTTTTTTTTACTCAGCCACGAATCCAAGGCTTCTCTGCCTTCCCGTAGTGAGGAAGCAAAACTTTCTGAAGTAAACCCGCTTAATTTATCATGCTCTGTCACTCCAGCCTATAGCCATCTTTTTGGCGCTCTCCAAATGAGCCAAATTGGCACTAACTTCGTTTTTTTCAAATGGGAACCCCAAATTTTTATTTCGGATTCTAAGCAGTTTCATCAATAATTAACCCCTCACTCGATTTTTTACGCCACTTCCAAGGTGCACCAAAAAGGCAAAAAATTCACACAAAAAAGAAGTTTTCAACTGATGATTTTCAACTGTTTTCTAATGCCGAATTCAATGGTAAACTCAGTTTATATTTTCAAAGCCTCTGTGAGATTCTACGAACTATTTTACCCTTCGGATAATAATTATAAATCAGAATGCTCGGAGATGAAAATAAAAACTGAACACCATTGCATTAAACATGAGAAAACAGTTGAAAATCATGTGTCACACGTGATGTTGGTGAAACTCCCAATCTTTGACGAATTTGGAAGTGGCGAAAAAAATCGGCTGAGTCAATTTATTATCAACAGTAACAGAATAACACACTTTTTATTAGTATAATTGCAATGGAAAAACGCTGCAAAGTCCTTGTCACATGGGGTTTATTATTCTACAGAAATGTTGGCTGTACATTTATTGTTTGTTTCATGTGAAATAATTGAAATAGCTATTTCTGATGGTTTCCACCAATTTTGGCCCCCAAAACACAAATTAGGTAGGTACGATCTTTTTTTTTTTTTTTTTTTCAAATTATCTTTGATCATTGGTAGTGCCATCATTTAATCGTCTTGATCCACGTGTTGACACTTTTTCTAGTGTTATTCTACAAATTGATGGTGATTTCGCAGGTATTTGACTCATAAAAAATCAATTTTGGGAGCTGAACATCTGGTACAACCTCAATTTTCCACTCCTTGGCCAAAATCGACTTCATATTCGATCTTCTCGTCCCCAAAAACATGGAAAACGATACCTCAAAAGCTCATGTTACCAAAATGTTGCTAAAACGCAAAAAGTACCTATTTTCACACACATTTTCACTCATAACACCCCTGGGTATATTCCGATCGGGCTGAAAAGTTTCGGGACACAACTAGGGCCCAAATGGAGCATGTGTGCGAAAGAAAATCGAAAATGAAGCCTGTACACGTGATACGGCGGACGGACATTGCATTTTTTGAATCTACGCACCTTGAAACGGAAAAGAAAAAAGTTTGAGGGGGTGTTATAAAAATTTTTTGCTGAGCGATTACATAGGTGTATTATTCACAGAATAATAAACCAAAATTTGCCTACCGATTCTTTCTAAACCGGTGAACCAAATTCATCGTTCATGTAGGTCATTCGACGTGCACGCTCTTTAATTTTGGTACGAGTGAAATTTTTTGGTTTATTATTCTGTGAATAATACACCTATGTATTCGCTCAGCAAACAATTTTTATAACACCCCCTCAAAATTTTTTCTTTTCCGTTTCAAGGTGTGTAGATTCCAAAAATGCAATGTCCGTCCGCCTTACGCCGTATCACGTCTACAGCCTTCATTTTCGGTCTAAAAAAATCGTTCTTTCGCACACATGCTCCATTTGGGCCCTAGTTGTGTCCCGAAACTATTCAGCCCGATCGGAATATATCCAGGGGAGTTATGAGTGAAAATGTGTATAAAAATAGGTACTTTTTGTGTTTTAGTAACATGTTAGTAAAATGAGCTTTTGAGGTATAGTATTCCATGTTTTTGGGGACGAGAAGACCGAATATGAAGTCGATTTGGACCAAGGAGTGGAAAATTGAGGTTGTACCTACCAGATGTTCAGCTCCCAAAATTGATTTTGGTTTATTATTCTGTGAATAATACACCTATGTATTCGCTCAGCAAAAAATTTTTATAACACCCCCTCAAACTTTTTTCTTTTACGTTTCAAGGTGCATAGATTCCAAAAATGCAATGTCCGTCCGCCGTACGCCGTCCGCCGTATCACGTGTACAGGCTTCATTTTCGGTCTAAAAAAATCGTTCTTTCGCACACATGCTCCATTTGGGCCCTAGTTGTGTCCCGAAACTTTTCAGCCCGATCGGAATATACCCAGGGGTGTTATGAGTGAAAATGTGTGTAAAAATAGGTACTTTTTACGTTTTAGCAACATATTGGTAACATGAGCTTCTGAGATATCGTTTTCTATCTTTTTGGGGACGAGAAGACCGAATATGAAGTCGATTTTGACCAAAGAGTGGAAAATTGAGTTCTACCAAATGTTCAGCTCCCAGAATTGATTTTTTATGAGTGAAAAACCTGGGAAATCGTCTGAAATCACCATCAGTTTGTATAATAACCCTGGAAAAAGTGTCAAGACGTGGTTCAGGACGATTAAATGGCACTACCAATGATCAAAGATAGTTAAAAAAAAAAAAAAAAAAAAAAAGAGCGTACCTAATTTGTGTTTTGGGGGCCAAAATTAATGGAAACCATCAGAAGTAGCTATTTCGATTATTACGCATGAAAGAAACAATTAATGAACAGCCAACGTTTCTGTAGGTATGTCCAATAGAATAATAAACCCATGTGACAAGGACTTTCCAGCGTTTTTTATGAGTCAAAAACCTGCGAAATCGTCTGAAATCACTATCACTTTGTATAATAATACTAGAAAAAGTGTCAACACGTGGATCAAGACGATTAAATGGTACAATCAATGATCAAGGGTAATTTGAAGAAAAAAAAAGGAGCGTACCTACCTAATTCAAGTTCTGGGGGCCAAAATTTGTGGAAACCACCAGAAATAGCCATTTCAATTAACTTACATGAAAGAAACAATAAATAACCTCCGGCATTTCTGTAGACCAATAAAATAATAGAATAATAAACCCATGTGACAAGGACTTTGCAGCGTTTTTTTACGATGCACCCGTTTGGATATTATAAGCCAAAACCTCAAAAATGCCAAAGTTTCGAGGCTTTTTGACTGCCCAAAGTGAAATGAAATAATTTCCAGCTTTTTACGAATTAATGGAAGGCGCGGCCCTTTTTTGGTCTAATTTGACTGGTATAAAAGCCGGCCATTGGATTCGCCCTTCTATTCCTTATTCTCCAAACCTGGTATATATTTTGTTCAGTACATAGGCAGTTTTCATCATTAGGTTACTAGGTATCGATCAGAGGTCACATCAGCTAAAGTCATTTGGGAGATGAGTGCATGTTGTGTCAACACTTTGACCATTGTTAGATTCAGGATGCCCCAAATTGTTGCCCGAACTTCTACCAAAATGGCAATTAAAGTTTTAAAAACATTGCAACAGTTGACCACGGAAAGTTTGCTACAAGAATCCTCATTCTTGCAACAACTCTTAACGAATTTTAATGGTTAGCAAAATCAGTACTTACGTTATGATGAACGTTGTCGGCAACGTAATGAATATTGCTGGTGGGAGGAAATGGAGGTACGAGTTTGCCATTGTGGAAGACATCTTGACTACGGGATTTTTACGGATACTCAGTCGAAACGTCAATCGCACGTGTATCGGAAACCGTGTTCGTTAAAATGTGACTATAGTGCACTGCGTGATTCACTTCATACCGACTGAAAAATGTTGAGCTGGTTGGTAATCCGAACTTGAGAGTCGGACCAACCCAGTCGTGCTTCATAACTGCAGGTAGAAAGGAGGTAATATTAAAGGGTTTTCGTGTGTTGAAAAAAATGAAGATAACGATAACTCCGTGATGTATTTTCAACTCGAAACGATACAGGTAATGACAGAAATCACTTGTGAACTCCACTTCCCTCCTGTAGAGTGATTCTTGAGTACCGTTACTAACGATAAGGTGGTATCTCGAATTATTTTTATCAACTTCCCAATGTTTATTCCGCTTCGAGCGTGGAAAACTACGAGTTTTATCCATTTTTCGTCGGAAAGCCACTGTGCTCTGTGAAGCTGATTTATTACTGTCGTAATGTCTCGTTCATATTGAAGATGAACGAGAAATGCAAAGCCGAAATGCAAGGCCGTGTGTCTACTAGGTGATTCATAACTTTTAACCCACTTTTAACCCTTATGCCTACAAATACATCCTGCTTCCACTCCACCGAAAGTAGGGAAGCTTTGTATTCATGTTGAGTCGTATCAAATTCACTCCTCAAAAATCACCACTCGCATTTTGCGTTCCAATTTTTGTTCCCGTGTCTGTCTGTATGCCCTGTAACCGCCATATCTTATGAAATGAAATGAAATGAAATTTATTCCTCAATGAATTACAGAGGTAAATTATAAATTCAAATTGTTTCGGAACACTCCCACCACAAGGTACCTACACAGTACCGTGCTGGGTGGGGGAGTTGGCCGATCTATTTTCTACTTAAGTAAAATACAGTATTAAATAAGAAAAGCTGTTATCACCTTAAATTTCTAGTTATTTACATAATTTTTTAATTATTGTTCTTCAATCTGTTTTAAATTTAAATTAAATTATATGTATTATATCTCACTCTATGCATTATTAACTTATGATTTAACGTCATACAGCATATGCACTTGAAAATAAGTTTTCACACGCATTTGCTCCTTTAACAATGAGCCAAGAGAACACTTCTTTTTTAAATTTAGTCCTACTTGTGAAGTTGGGGTTTACTAGTTTTTCTGGGAGGATTCTCAAAAGGAAGGGCAGACTGTAGTAGAAATGTCGCGAGGTGCATTTCAGCCTAGTTCGCGGTGCTGGGAACACGGCCTGAGTACTTGGACGAATATCTCTTATGCCACTGCGAATAGGATATTTGAAAATTTCAGGGTGCTTGTGGTAGAACATGATACAGGACTTGATATATAGTTGGCTCAACGAAAAAACTGGTACTGCTTTAAAAATCTGAGAACTGGGGAATCTTCTAGACTTCCCTGCCATGACTTTCAAGATTGATTTGTGGGAAACAATCACAGGCTTTAGGATGGTAGGATATGTTCCCCCCCAGACTATAACGCCAAAACTTATAATGCACTGCACTATAGATTTGTAGATACGTATTAGGGATGTTAGGTTTAGACAAGACCTCAGCTTATAGAATACATAGTTGAACTTTAGTAGCTTTTTTGTGAGGCTTGCTATATGCTGTTCCCACTTGAGGTTTTCGTCTATTATGACCCCTAAGTATCTGGCCGACGTCACTCTCTCAAGTCTTGGGCATGCACAGGACAGGGGGCCATCATTTTTGCAGAAACTGTGCAGCCTGATCTCTTGAGATGCTGTATCCTTTGCACTAGATTTCGAAAAAATCAAATATTTAGTTTTATCTGCATTTAGGCTGAGAGTATGAGAGCAGAGCCATGTATACAGCAAGTCTATGTCTCTGTTTGCGGTCGAGAACACCTCATCCCACTCGTCACCCTGGCACAAAACCGCAGTATCGTCGGCAAACAAATAGACTTTACCTTTTAGGGGAAGCTTTCCAATTTTATCTATATATATTAAGAACAACAACGGACCTAGTGTACTACCCTGAATCACCCCGTAGTCGACTGGCGCTTCTTGACTGCTGACATCATTGACCCTTACTACTTGCTGTCTATTCTCCAGAAAACTTCCAAACCACCTCAATTCATCCCCCGATATCCCATTTGCTTCGAGAGATTCAGCGAGTTGCATTCTGTCGATTGAAAGTTATAGAAAGAACCATCCAAATGCGCTGAAATTGGAAGGGTATGCGCGGCGTCGCGTCGTCCGCTGATGGTCAGATATGAATGTGTTTATTTATTATTATTGCTTCCGAGTCTGCGAAGCAGCGGAAGCCTTGTGTTCACTTTCGTCAGCCAAAAAATTTTTGTCTTCAGAAATCAAAATTTCCACTGAACAAATTTGGTTCCGTGTCTGTCGGTCTGTGGGTCTGTGAGTCTGTCTGTCCGCATTTCCTTGTTACAGCCATAACTTCCACGATTTTGAATTGATTCAGCTCAAATTTTGAGGGATGGTGCGGATAAGGCCCCTTGAGGTCCCATACAAATTTCAACAGGATTGATCCAGCGGCTGCCGTGTATAAGCGCCAATCACCTTTAATCCTTCGTTAATGAGCAGTGTAAATGCGCCAGACCTCGGGCGAGTGATACAGTTCACAGAGTTGTAAAAGCGCCAGTTAGTCAACAGTGATATGAATTTATTGTAGGAGTTCAGTTGTTCGGCAAAAACCGATCGATCACAATGTTTCGCATCACGGCTGTTCTATCTCGGTCCGTCCGCGATTGGTTTGGTCTGTGAGTAATACTGCTCGCATTGTCAAGCGATCTGGATGCTCGCTGGCGCTCGCATCTCAAAAAAGATAAACAATCCCAGAAACTATCCCGTGAATGAGCAGGTTGTTTGGGACTTCTGAATAGATTAGTGGAATGCATTGTCAAGCGATCTGGATGCTCGCTAGCGCTCGCATCTCAAAAAAGATAAACAATCCCAGAAAGCGAGAGAAGGATGAGAAGATTTATGCACTTTGGCTGCAATATCGTGACGCAAGCATTACGCGACTGGAGTACATCCGACGGGTAGGTCACTTAAAACAGGCCAGCAAAATAAATAAGAACATAAAAGCATAAAGTGTTGAAGGTGTGTTTTTCATTCTATATTAAATTAAAGTGATTATCAAAAGTACTTCTTGTGTTAATAAAAAGGTGAGTTTTTTCTGCCTACCAATTTCTACCTTCTTTCCCCAATGAACAGGTGATGGCGCTTTTGCAACTGACACTTTTAGCCTTGCTTAACAAGGGCTGGCGCTTTTACACGTTTTCTGAGCCTCATTGGCGCTTCTACATGTTACCGGATCCAGCGGTACGCCCTGCACATGCGCTAATGTTAAATTCAACAAACACGCATAACTTTCACAATTTTTATTCAATTTTGCTCAAATTTTCGAGGGTTGTTTGGACAAGGCCTAGTGAGTTCCAGTATGAATTTCAGCATGATCGGACCCTCGGTGCGCTCTGCGCATGCGCTGGCGTGAAATAGATTCAATTTCCTTGTTACAGCCGTAGTAACCAAAGATTTCACCCAATTTCAATGTAATTCTCAGGGATTAAGCGGGTAGGGCCCGTTGAGGTCCCATATAAATTTCAACATGATAGAGCCAGCGGTTCGCCCTGCGCATGCGCTCACGTGAAATTCTTCAAACACGCATAACTTTCGCAATTATGTATAATGGAGGTAATGTTATGTAATATGTATATTTCATGTAATGCTATGTAATGTAATGTTATGTAATATGTATATTTCACGTTATGTAATGTTATGTAATCCTCTATTTTATAATCGGTCACTGTTCTATTTTATAATGGGTCACTCTGATTGTGACGAGGAAGCTCCTGTGCCATCACCTTGGCAGTGTATTTTTATTTTAACTCTTATTGTGATTGGGAGTTCGGAGTGTATAGCGTATACATGGACAACTTTAAACACATTTTTACATAAAAAACGGGTTAAGTATAAGTGAATCACATTTTTGCAAATATATATATATTTTTTAAATCGAGGAAATGAGTAATTATCAAATATGCAGCTATGAAACAAAAGGAAAAGAATAATTCACAGTGTAAAAAGGCGATAAACCAGCAAAATAAAAACTCTAAGGGTCATTAAGATGCTTCCCCATTTTGGATGAGGATCGAGTTATCAACCGAGGGCGTGTTCCTGAGTCTTGCCTCTGATATTCCAAGTGATCTCGTGAATATTCGGGTTCTATGAGCCTGGATCATTAGAGAATGTGATATGGATGAAGACCGAAGGGCGAGGAGGAAGTTGAGGTCCGTAGACTGAGAACCTCCGAGAATTTTGAAGACGAGCTTTAGCTGTCAGAATTGATACGGCTAATCAAGGGGTAGAAATAGGACTGATTTCGGCATAAAAGTACAGCGAGCCATTAGAAAACAATAAATAAATAAAAATGACAAGAGGTATAACGAGTTTTTACTTCCGTGTTCCTATTATATTATAGTGTTGAGATATATTGCTACTTACAATATGTGTTCAACATCAACCCGAGTATTTTAGTAACATATTTTTTGATTCATTAAACTTTGAGCTATCAATATGCATTTTCGTCTTGCACTGCATCTTCTTGATTATGAGACTTAACATTTGAAAAAAATGGGACAAACCGAGTTTAATTTACGAGTCAAGAGGGCCGGCCAGGACAGTGTTGTTGCTGAAAAACTTAGTTTTGAAAAGGATGAAAGCAGGAGATAACGTAAACATAAATACATAATAATAAATTATGATCTTCTCACGATAATGCTCCTCTACTCCCTACCACGGATTTTGAAAATTCAATTTCTCAACATATAGGAATGAAAGTATGGTGATACCGTCAAAAATAGGTTCGATAAAACCATAGAATCGCGTTCAGAAGTTCTCAAAACGAATTTTTGGACGGTTTCTAGACTGCTTAATGTCGCTTGGTACGTGTGCACGTATGTTGAAACTTCAAATGGTCATAACTTCCTCAAAATGCGGTCTTCTTCAGGTTTTTCGTTTTGGGTTTTGTTCAGCTTGTTGAACTCATAAATTCGAGATGAGAACGAGGTTTCTAGGTGGAAAAACAAGGGATTATTTCTAATTTTACGATTTCCAACGATTACTGCCTTAAACATGGACCAAAATAGGTGCGGATGGTACCAAAATGTCCGTTAGACGTCTACATCATGCGTATTGATTTTGAGCTCGACCGCATTCGATTTGGCTAATTGGCAACAAAATATATGTCAATGGGTCCAACATTTTGTAGGTTTACTAGCTAAATGACGTTAGTGTGGTGTCAGAAAGTGGCTGAGTTCTGTGTGCAAGTTTACGGATTTTGGCCGAAATGGACGGCCAGATGGGCCGCACTGGTCGGCCTGTCTGGTAGAAATGAGCGGCCACTGCCTCCAAAGTTGTCTCTATACTATTATGAAGAACAGTGGGTGGCAATGTTATTGTATCTATACTATTATGAAATATTGGGTGGCAGTCTCCACGCCGGAGCCTTCTTTAAATAACTCGGAGCAAAATTGTTCATTTTTCTCAATGTATGTAGTGAGCCATACACTGGCTGGATATTTGAGCAATTTGATGTTCCCAAGACAAACAGCTATCGAAGCCCGAGGTTCATCAAAATCGGACAGTAACTTTCGTCTGCGCATGTGCAACTTTAAATTCCGGACACTTCCCTCAAAGTCGGTTCTATTCTACCGATTTTGCTGAAATCTTCAAGGATAACGCAGGTTGAGGTCCTGATTGTCCCTTATGAATTGCATTAAGAATAGAAATTCGTATTAAAATAGCCTCTGCCCATGCGCGAACGATGGAAATCTTGTACCGGAGAGTTCGAGACGCCTTATACCTACATCAACGTTTTGCAGAGCTCTCGCAGAGTTCTTTCGTTTGCATGAATAAAACGCTGCAGATCCCTACACAAAGGTTTATTATTTTGTATAGAACACGCTTCTGTTACAGATCATACTTCTCTATAGGTATAGAACACCTTTCTATTACAGATCACAGCTCTCTGTATAGATAACCCTTCTATATGTAGATCGCAGACCCTCCGTAGCTTAGTATCTAACCCCGTACTCGTTACTACTTACCTACCTAAATCACGTGATAAATGCTGCTAAAATAATTCTATCAATGATAAATAGTACCTAGCTAAAATGGCAAAAAGAAACACAAATGAAGTTCTGAAGGGAATTGTTGATGTGGAGTGAAAAATATTCAGTCCCGGTTGAGTTTCGATCTCGGGAACTTGGCGTTCCAGTCCGTCGCTTGGACCACTGCGCTACAGCGCCAACCTGGCCAACGGATCAGTGATCAACTCAGCTTGATGCCTGCATACACACTGCACGTTAGGACCAATTTTATGGCAAGATCGTATAATGCTGTGGATGGTCTCAAAAATTCAGAAAAAATCGACCATTTAAAAATGCGAAAAACCCACACAAAATAAAATTTCCGAGATAGGGATACTCTGGATTTTTCAACCCCTATTTTTCACCCCTTAGAGTGAGTGACAGTAACGCCGAGCTTCGAGGACCAACTAGACCCCGAACGGGACCCATATACTAAATTTCGTGGATTTTGGTTCATAGGAACTAAGGAAAAAACCGCGGACGGAAATATTTTGATTCGATACACGTATTCTACGTATTGAAACGTAAACCATAACATTTGAAGGGGGGGGGGTTTAGAATTTTTTTTCCCATGGTCGATTCCAGAGGTTCATTATTGAAAATAATAAACCAAAACTGACCATGCTCACGCCCCATTAGAAACTACATACGAATTCTCCAATAAACCTCGAAAACTTTGGTACGTAGGTATTTAAATGTTGTATTAATTTAAATTATTTGTTTATTTTCAAATTGAACAATTAACATCGTAGGTACATAAACACTTAATAAATGATCCGTCATTAAGTAAATGTAATTTTCCAGGCCGCAGCTCGTGACGTCGAGGTTTGGTGAGTTGTCGTACATAGAAAACGCCCAAAATTTAGTACAAATACTATTTAGGCTGTAGAGCTACGTAGTAAGTAACTAATTAATACTATTTAGGAGTGAAACCTGTATTTGAGTGAACCTAAGTGCTAAATTGACATGATTACCTGTACTGTTCGCATTAAGTACTATAGCTAACTATGTGCTCAGGGACTATAATGCACTAACAGTATAAGTACTACCTGCTAGGTTGTACCGCTAGATAGTTAGTAGTACAGAATACTACTAGGTACCTAGTAATCTGTCATTGAACCAATAAAACTGTTTTCACGCAAAACGAGAGTTTTTGACATCGTGTGTAAATAGCATCCCTTATTTCGGGGCAGAAGGCGAATACGCCAATTTTGGTGGTATGGCGTTAGGCATGTCAGTGTTTTTTATTTTCCTCCTCTCCTATTCGAATTTTAAAAGACCCCAAAAATCCAGCCAATCAGCAAGGAGATATTCACGGGAAAAGAAAGGGATGTAGCAAGCAGACCGCCAAAGCGGTGAATGTAATCAGGGTTTCAAGCAGCCAGAACAAACGAGTGGCACCATGGACCAAAGGTACCTAAGCCATTACTTCCCGAACAAATGGCAAAAAGAGAAGATGGCTTAGGAGATCAAAACTCCACGGGTTGTTGAGCATTATTTAGAATATTGTAGGTAGTTGCAGTTCGTTCGTTACCAGTAGGTTGTTATGGAAATCGTCTACTCTTTACTATTATTTGCCACTCAGCGGCAGAAAATGAGGGAGAACGTCACAATCACAAGTCAGCGCAGTCACTGCAAAAGGGCGAATGTTACAATGAAATCAAATTTTTCAAGCATAACTCTACGTGTATTAATTACGTAACTAATCAAAAAACAGGACTATTCAGTAAATAAGAGTGAATCTAGGAATTCCAAGCTGGGTGGTACAAATTTTTAATTCGCTAGAGAATATTGCAGTTTTCCCTCAATTTTGATTTTGCTACATTTGTCCTTCTGCCTTGCAGCTGCATGACTTGGTTTCTTCACAATGAAAATTTTACTAAAACGAAGAAAACCGCACAACTTTTGAGGTTAAGAATCAGAACTATCCAAGGTAGGTAGGAATGTAATTCGGTAATAGTGGAGGCAATTCCGTATTAGTAGATTAAACGTAATTTATTTTACTTTGATGAGGTTCTTGACCGCTAGAATAAGTAAGGTAGGAGGTTCTTGAGGTTCGGCCAGTGAAAACTATTATCTTTACGCCAACGTTTCTTCGAATTTATTCAACATCTTCAGGGCTAAATTGAGAAACTACATGAGTGAGACTAGGGTAAAAAATAAAATTAGCATGAATGAATGACAATGTGGTAGGCTGACAATACAGAATATAGGCATTACAGTATAGGCATTAAGGTACGTTTCTGTAATGCCTATATTCTGTATTGTCAGACTACCACATTGTCATTCATTCATGCTAATTTTATTTTTTACCCTAGTCTCACTCATGTAGTTTCTCAATTTAGCCCTGAAGATGTTGAATAAATTCGAAGAAACGTTGGCGTAAAGATGATAGTTTTCACTGGCCGAACCTCAAGAACCTCCTACCTTACTTAGTAATTTATTTTTAGTTTAGTATTTATTTCATTTCATTTTTATTGCTTGTAAGTGCCTATTTCACAAGGAATAAATCATTTTTCATTTTCATTTTTTTCAATGTACCGTTTGACTGGGCTAAAATCAATTGACTCATGTTAATTCATGTTTCAATACGTACGGTTCTCGATCATTTTAGTAAACACTGCCAAACTGGTTTGGCCGGTTGACAGACTCAGAAATGGACAGATACTGAAGTCACAGATACCTACAGCGGAAAAAAACCATCCAATAAGGATAGGCAATGCCTTATTACATGATTGAGCAATAAACCGAACATCCGACGAGGGAACGGCAAGCAGTTTCGATTTCACTGAAGACTTCCTGAGAATGAGCAAATTCCGATATTGTTAAGAGTTGTCGAAAACGCCTGTGAGTGGGGGACAATAGCGATAATAATAATTACATAGGAAAGGCCGCAAGTGGAAGAAGTTCACATGGTAAACAATAGGGGCCCCCTTCCAAGTTATCGGGCCTGTCCCCCACTATCGTTAGCGATTCAAGCACTCGACGCCTCAGGCCAGGACTTATCGTAGTCGGACAGAACTAAGCAGACGACTCAAGTATTCGTCAAGTCCTGTTGTATTAGTTTGAGTGCATTGAGCGTGAGAAATACTTGGGTTACACTCGTGGAAGTAGGTCGAACTCAGTGGTCAAGTTGCACAGTAGCTCAACGGTTGGAGCTTCGGAAGCAGACGAATGCTGCTGTTGATGATCGTGGCGGTGGCGGGGCCCTCGCTCTGCTGCTGTGGGTCTCAGGACTCGCCTCCGGACTCGACCTACGTCGATCCGTACAGGTACGTCGAGCGGGACCCGAGAAAGTACCAGGTACAGGAGACCGCCAGACCGCACGACGTTAATTCGCGGCAGAGCGACGATCTCCTCAACCGATTCCTCGACACTCAAAATACAAAGTGAGTAAACCCACATAGGTCCCAAGTCCAAATATCCTGTAAATTTAGTAACCCGCCTTTAACGATTAAATTGGATAAAAAATGGTACGTGGGCACCTGAGCAATTCCCCTGTGAATTCCGTTTTCAAAGAGTGCAACAGACTATTCCGCATTAATGCGAACAATTCTCTCAGATATGTTCATGGGTAGGTAGATATATGCCCTTAATTTGAAGATCCAATTCCTGGTGTGCTGCGAGGTTTCTCCAGTTTAAACGTTTTTTGTTTCTTTTTAAACGGTTTTCATCATTTTTTGTTGTTTCAGTTTTTTTATTCACACAGAATTTTGTTAGAGCCACCATAGTTCAAACGTTAAATTTGATAAAAAATATGGGAAATAATGTTGAATGAAACCCCCACCCAGGATTTTTACAATTTTGCCTGAATTGCAAATTTTTCCATTTTGACTTAAAAGTGTGTTATGCTCATTTTCACACGCCTGAACTAAAGAAAGGTTAGTCCAAATGAAGAATGTCACAACTAAAGTTTTAGAGCATCAAATGCTGCGTTCAGGGCTCCATAATTTGTATCAAAATATTCATTTTAAAATTTTGAAACCAAAACCTTTATATGACCTCCCCGCTCACCTTCGGGCACTGTTAGTATGTGGTATAGGACACTCGAAATGACCAACTATGCTAAGATTCAAAACTTCGCGATTTTTTGGTTTATTATTCTCTGAACAATACTTACTCCTATCTATTCGGAATTTTTTTTAACACCCCCTCACAATTTTTTCTTGACGTTTCCAGGTGTATAGATTCCAAAAATGCAGTGTCCGTCCACTGTACGCCGTCTGCCGTGTCGTCGATATCTACCTTAATTTTCGGTCAAAAAAAAAAGAAAAAAAAATCGTTCTTTCGCACACAGGTTCCATTTGGGCCCTAGTTGTGTTCCCTATCGGGGTGTTCTGGGAGAAAAATGAGTGCACAATTATGTATTTTCGAGGTTCTAGTGAACGTGGCCTTGTGAGGTATTTCCCATGTTTTTAGGGCGAGGAGATCAAATATGAAGTTGATTTTGTTGAGTGAAGGATTGAGATTCCAACGAAGTTTTAACTCTCAAAATTCAAGATTTATGGGTCAAAAACCTGTGAAAATGGCTGTAGTCAACAGAAAGTTGTATAATAACGCAGGAGGTAGTATTAACAGGCGAATAAAGACAGTTCAATGACTGTTTAACTGATCGAAAATAATTTGTCAGAAATCGCAACCTAATATTCGAGTTTAAGAGCGTCAGATATATAGCTTTGTGGGTCTCTTCACTTATGTCCCGATCGTGCCGTATTTAGTCGAGCCGTATTGAGCGTTTCCCCCCTATTTTTGCTAATTCGACCGGACTACATTTATCATTGTTTCTTAAGATTAGTGAACAACTTTATAATGCAGTAGGACCAAAGTTTTACCACCACCATCGTCAATTTGAATAAAGACGTTAGTACCTGCTTACCACCCAATTCCAAAATAACCTTCTTTCCGTGGACACGGTTAGTATCTCACAAGAAACTCGATAAGTCTATCAATCAAAAAACCATTTGTGATTTCGTCTAGCCGCTCTTTCACTATGAAAAGTCATGCAGTATGACCGTATATCAGCGACTTTTCGAATTTAGCCAACTTTAGCTATTTTCAGCGGTTTCTACCGATTTTGCACCCTCCAAAACCAAAAGTTGACTGCTGACCCCCTTTTCGAGAATTTTTTCTTCCACACTTAAAATTGTCTTTTTCTGTCTCGATTCACCATTGAATACGTCACTTTTGGTGACTCGGAATAAAATTGTGGTGATTTTTAGCCATTTTAGTCCACAATAACTGAACCTTTGAAAAAAATCGACAGTCAGTAAAAAAAAATCAAATTAGTAATCATATTAGTATAGCTCTTGGACGGATAGAAAGGAGGAGATTTACGTTTGTGCAAACGCTCCGGTCTGCATTGTATGGCCCCAAGTTGTGAATAAAACTGTTTATATTTTTCCAATTAGTATATCCATACATGGTATGGATAAAAAATGATTGTGCATACATTTTACACTTGGCGCTGTAAGGCCATGTACATTTTGTAAATCAAATTAAGAAAAATCCCACTGAACCGTAACTTACACACAATTACTACCGAAATTCAAAATTCATAATGTTGATATTTCAAGATTTCACCTGTTGCCCAGAAATTCCCGCATTCTCAATTTTGTCTTCAAACAACATAATATTTCTAATTAGTTCACTTTCACGTTCTTCATTTTTGTCTATCAATTCAACTAGTCTGCCACAACTACAAGGTATTCTGAAGTCAGCGGGAGGAATCTTGTCAATAATTGAATTAGATATTCGAGTATCAGAGATTTGGAAATTATGATCTTTGAATGCTCAGCATATTGACAACAGTGATGTAGACAGAAGGTTGAAGGAATACCAAACATGTTGAACCGTTTTTGATGAATTTGGAGCATTTTCTGATACCTACATATAGTAAAAACAAACTATTAAATGTGCACGCTTGTGGTTGGCATGAAACGTCATAATTTCAACTTTCATGTTCAGGTATTTCGATCCATCGCGGTACCCGGAACGCGTCCGTCCGGATGACCGTGTGCCCTACGCGGACCGGGACGGGACCCCTCCGGAAGTCCGGACGGACTTCATTCCGGACAAGGAGATCCGCAACCTCCTGTACCAAGTCGACAGTCTTCTTTCGGAGCAGTGCACGGCCAATGTGGACGCTCAATGGGCCTTCGAGACGAATATAAATGAAGCGACCCAGCTTCAAGCTGTGAGTACCTTTCAGTCATCAAAACTACTAGGTACTACCTAACAACACTAAAATGATGTATTAAGTACACTTGACATTATTGTAGGTATTGTCGGAACAGGTAGGTGGGTACTCAATGGAAGGCAGATTAAAATTTGACTAGAGAGAAGGCCCTTCGTGCTGGGGGTGCTCCGGAGATTTTTAACGTGCTGATGCCATATGGGTACCGTTGGGCCTGCTCTACTTCTGAATTGTTACAGTTATTTTCACTCTGACATAATTATTACCTATCCTTAAATTTAGGATAGGTACCTATGTAAATACTGGTTCATATAATATGTCTGTTCTTTCGCTCAAAGGATTTATCTGTAATCTGTCAAGCTAGGAGTCTTTATGCTATTTGTAAATAACCATCGGGTGATTAGTTGGTTGGCAGTCATAGGCTTGTTCGCACTGACTTTTTCTGACGCTCAGCTGACTCCTAGAAAATACCGTCTTGACAAGCGTTTGAGAAGGGTTTGAGTTTGATAAAGGTTGGTAATCGAGAAGCGCATTGGTCAGTTCTCGTCCGCCCTATTTTCTGTGTACTGGAATGACGGTCAGAAAACTGGCTTTGGATAGTCAGGAAAACACTGCGAACAGCCCAACTCCTTTCTGTCGGTCAGATAGCAGTCAGATGGTCACTGCGAAGAAACCTAATATACAGGTCACATTTGAAACCGCAGTGTTTGATAGACGCACAAGCAACTCTTTTCATCATGAAAGCAACAAAAGCCTGTGAAAAAGCAACAAAATTGACTCTCCAATTCATACGTTACATTTCAGCTCTCAGGTTGAATTAATATACTCGATGGACCTGAGTAATTATCTATCACCTGCTGAAAATGTTCTTTTCATGTAATATAACTTACAGAACTAGAGATCATACGTCGCGACATCTAACGATAATTGCTCAAGTTGGACGGTTATATGTATAAAGAATTCACCAAGCTCCTGCATGCAGACATGTTAAAATCGACATAGGTTGCTGTACCTGTTTGCTTCAAGAGCTTTCGTGTAGGTTTGATTGGCACGATTTCCATTGAGTAAAGCGTTCACTCCCCACTACAAAGCATGTGGATGGAGACTTACCTCCATCTGTACGTACCTATGGACAACAAACTAAATCGGAAGAAACTCTGAGGAACTAAAACTATTGAAATTTCTCTATTATCCACATGATCACAGTTCAGAAACTATTTTAAGAATAATTTATTGTAATTAGTGCACAAATTCAAGGGGTCAGATATTATGTGAAAACAGAAGGTTAAACCTTTCTTTCATAGGTTTTGCAGGCTGAAGCCATCTTAATATGTTTATGAAGTGTGGGTAAATTCCCCTAGCCTTAGTTTCCCACGTGTAAAGAGGCCTGCTAACTCAGAGATGACGAGCAAGCACGATCAACTGCATGTGATTAACACTACAACAACAATTATAAAATGTAAACTTTTCAGTTTGACTGCGCCAGTTCGAACCAGTTGGTTGGCTGACGAAGTCCCCCGGTTAACCCCAAAACCGAAACAGGATTCTTGATTCGAGACTTTCTTAGTCCTTGATTACGCTGGAAAAATCAACACTTCCGCGAAGGGTGCGAAATCCAGGACGATCCTGACCGCCGTTTTGACGGCCGCGCGTCGGAAGGTGAAAGAAGTGGCGGTAATTGAGATTCCCTTTTGTTGAGGAGGGATTTCCCACACCTTGAGGTTGCGAAACATGTGTGAGTTGATGAACCTTGGGGAAGAGCTGGGGACTCGCTGCTCCAGGGCGATGAGACTGCTGCTAAAACGACCCTAATAAATTGATTACAGTCAATATTACAATAATTTCTTGATAGAACAGCTGAAAAAAATATTTTCTTCTTGATTTATACATTTCAGTAATTAGTTCCCTTTGACTTATGGACTGGAAAACGTAGGAAACCGAACAGGAAAGAAGACATCTAAATTTGAGAACACAGGTCCTACTGCTTATAAATTTTGTACCACCCCAATGTGGTTTTCAAAAACCAAATCAAATTTGAATTTTTAGAGTCAAAGATGTGTAAGTTTGGATGGTGAGTTTGAATAAAATACAATAATTTCTATGGCCATTTATTATTATTATCATTATATTATTATTTTTTAAACATCAAAAATCATAGTTTTTGACGAAATTTTATAATACCATCAAAAATAATATAGGAAGTTTCAAGTTTATTCAATGAATGAATTCTTGAGCGAGCGTGAAATTGATGCCACACACATACTTAAAGTTCGAAGTAAGGCTTAGACAGACAGAAATTTTTTCATTCCATTGTTCGGATTCTACGTACCTTGAAACGGAAACCATCAAATTTTGTGGTGGGGGGGGGGGGGAATTTGTTTATTTATTTATTTTTTCATGCTCGATTCTAATGGTTCATTATTGTAAATACTAAACCAACATACCCTTATATGAAAATAATGGTCGCAATCAGCTGAACGTGGAAGTGTTGGGGTCTAACGGTTCTCCATAATATTTTCTTCAAAAGCGGATCCCAACTCCTGTTTACGTATAACTGCGGTTCTAATCCACTGATTGTGATGAAATTCACAGCGGTTATTTTTGGTTAGGTAAGTATTCGGGTGGTCCTATTATAACTGAATCTAGAGGAGACTTGGGCATGGGCCATTGTGGGTGCTGTATTGTAGACTCAATGGTTACGAAGAAACTAATAGAGTACCACTTCCTGCTAGATGTTATTTGTTGCTTTGTACAAAATAATACCTTAAAAAAAATACCTTTGTACAAAGAACCATTAATTTTGTACAAATTAATTGTACAAAATAGTGATACTGTTCGGCGCTCAAGATGCCAAGAAAGGCTCTGAATTTCTTCTACCATGATTTCGACCAATCAAGAATATTGTATAATGGTAGAGACTCTCTATAATGACATGTTCGTCATTGTCAAGTAGTGTCATTGCCCTTGTGATTTACTTTTACTCGTCCTCGGTGGCTTTTTCTACTGAGGCAGTGAAAAAATGATGATGTCGTGGGAAATGTGACTGGGTTTTTCTGAACTATCGCGTCTAGGTAATGGTGAGACAGTGCCGTTGACCTGATCATACAGAATATTAACATTACTAGTCCTTCAACTAAATTTTGGTTCACAAAACTGGACTGTAACTGCAGGATGTAAACTCCCAAGAATTCTTTGCAACACACGTTACATCCTTATTTTATTAATCCTAAGCTGCACAGAAGAAAGGGTATGATTATGCCTTTTATCAAAATATGTGGAATAGGGTCAGTGAGTATCTATGTCATCCTTCAAAATGACTTGTGTTGGCAGATTTGAAGGCAGTACTTTGGTATACTCCAACGACACAGTGCGAGATAGCGAATTATTCTGTGTTCAGCATGTTGGGTATCTTCAATTTTGTTGGTAAAACAAATCCTAAAATCTTCAAAAATACGTGATTAATGGTGACTACCTATACGTTAAAATTAATCGTGCTACATCCACCTGGGGTACATAAATGATGTGATTTCAAATGAATCTGCTACGTTCAAGGAAAATACGGTTTACCTCATGGGGTCGATATGCGATGGAGGGGATGGGTTGACAAAAACAACGTGGAGGCGTTTCAGGACCTGTCCTGACTAACAGAACTTCCTTAATTTACCATCAAAATCCCGAGGTGCGGTCTTCTCGCAGCCAATCAATCACCGGTGTGCTGATCGATCTAGTTTTCGCCCAACCATTAGTTGGATTGATGGAAACGCTTTTGGGTTCCGCCCCGGAGAGAAGCCGTTCAAAACAAAAACAAATTCACGAAGCTCAACAGAATCTCAGGCCGTGGGCTGCAAGGTTGCCATCGCAGATGATGGTTTCACGCCTGTAATCTTGTTTTCGTTGTAAGCGGGGCTTTATGAACATCATCAATTCCCAACAAAGAGAACACGTAGACGATAATTTCAAATGAGCCGCACCTACGTCCATTATGCGAGCACCGACTGGTTCATTTGTGAGGGGACCGTGGGAAATCACTTGTGATGCACCCGCGAACTTGGCGCGGCTCTTAAATCTTCTCGATTGATTAAATGGCGTTATTGTAATATTCGATCGCACTTGCAACACCTGCCGTCATATCAGACTTACGTATTTATAGACTGGTCGCAGCTTTGCGTGGGAAAATACGTCTCAATGAAGGACAGCCGACCTTGGATACAGCGGTCAAGAGCATTTTATGGATCTCGTGCATCCGTTTACATTCGCTATGGTTTGTTATGGATTGAAGATTGACTCTCATAATAAAAATTCTCGTTGTAGGTACCTAGTTGTCTCCTGGATTTTCCCACTTCATGGAAAACGTGTTAAGACCTACAATTTCTTCAACCAAATCCACTAAGTTTTCGTCAACCCTTCTCAAAATTTGTTGTTAACGTTTCATTATACTTATACATACGTAAAATCTAAATATCAAGTACATTATTTTAATGTGATTTTAAAATTCGGTATTTGGGCTCGGTTCGGGCTGGCATTGATCCTAGGAACTTTTCATAACCCTAGGTCAGCAGGAACTGGTGAAAAATAAGGGCTAGAATAAATATCAAAAGTCCTCTGCGATTTAAAAAACAAATGTTATGTACATACCTACCAAGCATATTTTAGGGGTATTTTATCTCAATCCCCGTGAATCATACAGTAAAATTTCACCTCGTTTCACAGTAACGAACAGCAGCTGATCTGAAATTGAGTTTTTCTAGCCTGATACCTACTTTTTCAGTCTGGAAAGTAAGCAGTTGTGGTTGCTTTCGGTACTGCTTAAGGTCATCGATTTAGGATAGTGTTCAGTACCTAGATAATTCTTCGGGTCTGCTGTACCTAAGGGCCCTAGATAAACTTCAACTTGAGTCCATCACCATATATCAAGTTGATTCCCCACAACTCTTTAATTTTCCTCCACCGCACCTAGTCCAGTTTTATGATTCTGGTTACAGCAGATTTAATTTGAATAATATAAACTTGATTTTTATTAAATTCTGGTGGAATTCCGGTATTTTTTCTTTCTTTCTCCGAAAACACGAATGCACTTGCAGTTGATGCCGTCATCTCTTTGACGCTCGCTTCCTTTGAGCGGGCTATGGGCGTGTCAAGCCGGTGTTTCCCCTGATATGACATCACTCGATGACCCCTCCTATTGAAAGGGAATAGTTGTCCAGATTAGGCGAGGATTCTGTTATTGCAACAACGTCACAATCGCTACTAACAACATCCTACGAACTGACTGGTAAAACTTCAACTTTCCTTCATGACTGATGAGTAGGTACGTAGGTAGGTACAACTGAAGTGTGGAATCCAAATCTGGAGTTGACATTTTTGGCAAAATATCGAAGCCAATAATATTTTTGAATCTGAATAATGTGGTGTGTGAGCATACACTTCTCCTCCAGGCCGATTGCGAAAATTGGAACAGCTGGGTGCAGAGTGAAGGTTTTATAGAAAATTCGAACTTTAATTGTTGATGCACTGTACGAAATGTGGTCGAATGTTAACTCAGATATCAACAAATTTAAAGTTGTTCCAAATTTTTAATGAAGAATTTTCATTGTTAGAAAAGTAGGAATTCCAAATATTGTCGAATATGTCGGTAGGTACCTCGTTTTTGGGCGTGGAACAGTATTGTGTATGCAAAGAAATTTTGACATTTGCTACATAAATAATTATGATGTCTACCGGGGGAGGGGATCCCTAGAAACAACTAATCAGGTGACCCTGCTTTCTCCCCTCATAATTTTTTCTTTTGCGTTTCAAGGTGCGTGGATTCCAAAAATGCAATATCCGTCCGCCGTATCATGTATATCTACTTAAGTTTCGGTCTAAAAAAATTCGTTCTTTCGTACAGAGGCTCCATTTGGGCCCTAGTTGTTTCCCAAAACTTTTCAGCCCGATTGGAATATACCCAAGGGGTGAAAAATGCGGGTAAAAAAATTTTTTTTGCGGGTAAATTTTTTTTTTTTTCGGACGAGGAGACCGAATATGAAGTCGATTTTGACCAAAGAATGGAAAACTGAGGTTCTAACGAAGTTTCAGCTCCCAAAATTCATTTTTTATTGAGTCAGAAACCTGGGAAATTGTCTGAAATCTTCATAAACGTGTATAATAACACAAGAATTAGAATCAGTATCAACAGGTGAATCAAGACAATTAAATGGCACTATCGGTAATAAGAGATAATTTGTCAAAATAGGAGTCTAATTCGTTTTTTGCGGGCCAAAATTGGTGGAAACCAAAAAAAAGAAGCTATTTCAATTATTGCACATGAAAGAAATAATAAATGTATATTCTGCATTTCTGTAGGACGTCTAATAGAATAATAAACCCATATGACAAGGACTTTGTAGCGTTTTTATCCTCCAGTACCTACCTCCAGAAATTCTAGATCAGGGGTTCCCAACCGGTGGTACGCGTACCACTGGTGGTACGCGGGAACGTTTCAGGTGGTACGCGGGAACGTTTCAGGTGGTACGCGTGGGTGATGTGGATTTTCTGAACTCTTGTACATAAAAAATAAACATAGAAGCAGAATAAGTGTTGAAGATGACTTAAGAGTGAAGATAAGTCCCATTACTCCTAATGTTGATATTTTAATCACAGGCAAACAACAACAAGTTTCGCACTACCTAAAGACTATAAAAGTTGTATGATGATTAATTTTTTGCTGAGTTTGTACTAATTTTATATTTGTATGTTTTTAGACCCAAATACGGTAATTACCATTTTAGTCTTTTTATTTCTCCTTTATTATAAGCATGTTATTATAAATAAACAAATATCTAACCATTAAATATGAAGTTTTTCCAGGAATTTAATTCAAAAAGCCTTTGAACACTTTTAGAAGAGTAGATATTACACGTTTATTAAAATATTTAGGTCTGGTGGTACTACGCCAAAATTTCTCAAAAAGTCAAGTGGTACGCAGGTGCAAAAAGGTTGGGAACCCCTGTTCTAGATGCATACCTACTTGCAAACTTCATAAAGTAATTTCTGTTGCGATAATAATTACCGGTAGAGGTCTTGGAGGTAATTGAACAGCCAATGATTTGAAAGTCATAGGTAGGCAGGTACTCATCCGATGGGCGAGAAGATGGCTGATTGCGCTATGAGAGTCTTTGACATTGGATGATGGGAAACATCGGGCGAACGAGGGAGGGCCCCCGAGAGGACAATCACAATGGAAACTCAACTTCTTAACCAGTCACCAAAGCACCAGCTGCAAGGTCTTTTTGATTTGCACGTTCTCAGATTCATCATCATTACTTGTTGGTATCACAATCCTCGGATGGACGATAGCCAGTGGCAGCAGAGTAGAATTATGATTTGATTTTCCGTTACACGCTGTACGAATACTTAAGCAATTACAGCCGAATTATTTTTTTCAAAACTCAAGAAATTTCAAGAAATTTACAAAATTGAAGACCGCAGCTCAAAACCACCCAATTCTTGCTGCTTATTTCCTTCACTGTGCCCAGCATGTTCCCACTTTCCACAAATTAGAAATATCAGTACTAGTATAAATGCACTCCTAGAAAAATTTAAGACAGACGTGATATTTCTGTATCACTCCAGTTTGGGTAGGTAGTGTTTTCAACGAACCGGTTCAAATTTACAGAAATGAAGTCGATAATTTCTACACAGTGCGTATGTAGGTACTAGCTGGTGAAATAGGTGATTTTACTGCATGTTCCACTAAACATAAAAAGAGATCTGTAAAAGCATTACTGCCCACAACTGACAGGTTTGACATCAACAAGGAAATATCAGTTATACCTAATTATTTTATGTCAAAATATACAAGACGACTCTTATGGTCTCATTAAATTTATTGCGTTTCGTTATTCGGAAGGGATCACAACCACAACCCGCACCCATAACTTCGCAATGAATTATCTTGTTCACATTGCATGTTACTTTCGATAGAGGTGTATAAGTCAAACTTAAGGGAAGCATTCCTGACGAAAGTGTGATAAAACTGCTTTAATGAATACTAATTTCTAAGATAATTATTTTATTATTAAATTATAATAAATACCTAATGATATTAGATCGTAATAAAGATAATATACATTAGTAATGTTGTTAAATTCGAAAAAATTAGGATAATGGTGGACGAAATCCTTGTATTTCTTTATGCATTCCCCGTTCACCTAGGTGTCGTACAGGTGTCTGAAAAAGCATTGTGAATGGACCAGAACGTTTTGCTACATTGTAGCTATCTCAGCAGACAAGGTAGGCATACCTAGGCAGGTAAATGGCGGAAGTGCGTAACAAGTTACAATAATTCATTGTTTGTCTTCGAGGTTGTGGATAAAACTCACTTTAAATAATATTCTTGTAGCATTATAAGTATCTGCCCACCTCGTAACAAATGTAGTAAACGTGAGGACCTTGCAAGTATGTAAAGATTTCAATTTAATTTGAATATTCGACCAATAAATGCCTTGATTCAACGAAACAACAAAAGAAATCCTTGGTAACAATGTAGGGTAATGTTTTACTAGGTAAGGAACAGGTGGAGTTTGTGGGCAATACTGTTAGAGGTGTGTACGTGTTATGAATAACTAAAACTCGTAAGTACGTCGCATACAGAGTCGTATGAAAAGCAAGTACGCGGAGCTCCCTTGAAAGTAGGTACTGCTTTGACGGAATAGTGAAATAAGGCAATAAAGTTGCTCGTGGCCTCGGCCTCAGAACGATGTTTGTCTCTACATATTTAGTAATGTTGACCCAAATGTGACGGGAAGGCGTCACAAGGCTTCTGTGTGCCACGGATTCCTGGCCGTAACATCTTCAAATGGGTTGAAGTGCGCTTTGTAATGCGGTGCTAAAACTGAACTCACGACATGTGAAAGTGATGAGAGGAAACTGAGGGGTCCAAAATTGGCTAACTTACAGTCTTAAGCATCGTTTGACTCGCTCCCTTGTTAACGAACAACTGAACACGAAAAATGTCATAACAGAAATTAACGCACCTGTTCATCAACGACCCTGAAATCTCATTAATGTACCTATAATACATCGATATTCAATAAGTACCACTATATTATTAGAGCTCAAAACAGCGGATTCTCGTGATTTTTACATTCTTATTGACGATCACTTTAATTAAAATGCGATTGCTATAAGCAACCACTTCATCTTGCAAATGCAATCTGTGGTTTGCAGCTTTGACAGCCTCATGCCGGGTGTTTATAAGGAATATTAATAAATCAATTCTATTGTTTATAATATTATTAATAGTTTGTTTGTGTATCTATCTACCTGTCGAAGATTGTGGACGATTGCTGTACTTTTCATGTTGCAAAACATCACAAGTAGAGTGCCATTATCAACATAAATATATTATTATTATTATTATCATTATTAATGACTAGTGTGATATTAGTAAAATAAATTTGCTGTGATTAATATTATAATTATTAATTACTATAAATAATGATAATTAATCATAATACATAATTAATAACAGTGACAATGATAATTAATATTATCATAGTCCCGAAAAAGGCTGATTATTGTTTAAACATTCAAAATGGTTTAAAAAAAGGAGAAGTACCGTGCCACACTTTAACTTGAAATATAAATTTAACTTCCTGTGATGGAGCCCAACTTCTATTTTTGTGAAAGGTGAGTATATGCGGCGTGATTTCGTATGATTGTGACCTATTGTAATCTGACAGATGGAGGTTTTGACATCATGAATGTGATATCTCGTGTCTCGTATTTCCGCCTGCATAGGTTTTTTTTTTCTTAAAATTGTATGCATGTGTTAAACATGTTCAATTCGACCTACATTTTGAAGGTTAGCCTTTGCAGAATGAAACTTCATGTGTTTATAATACGAGGATAAACGAAAGTAGGCTGGTTCACGTGTGTCCTATGTTAGATTGAGTCCTAATCAAAGTCTTCTGTTTTTATTGAACCAAGTAAGAAAAATCTTGTCATAATTATGATATTCAGTTTCCAACACGTTTCCACCTCCCAAAATTATGTTAAATTTACTTATATATTGGTAAACATTATTTCTATTCGAACATGATTTTTATCTTATATAGGAAGAATAAACTTGAACGTTTCAAGATCACGCTGATACGTTTCATAGAGTCGAATAAATTATTCAATGGCGGAAACTCCGAGGAGGCAAACCGCATCGTACTACATGTAATCTGTTCGTGACGTACTCAGAGCAGAAAAAATGACATCACGGTGGGACAGGGAATTCTCGAGATTATGCTCTATGGGATGAACAACGTGGATTTGTGGTTCGAGCGAATAATAATAATCTGAAAAGATTGAGCTGTTGTTCATAATTGAAACGCTCTGCTCTGGAAGCCAAGCCCTAATCGTGCACTAAGAATTAAGGCGTTGTCATCCGTAATACCATTCATCCTGGTACACGGTGATAATTAGTACCTTTTACTTGGGTATAGTAAGTTACGACTCCTCTACTACACACATCTAACGTGAGATCAGGTGGATTTTGGATATTTATTGGTAGGCACTTCTGGAGGCGGCTCAGTGGAGATCGAAGTACTAGGTGTTCAGTACCTACCGAGAAACCCCGTCAGGTCTTCTGTGGTTCATGAATTACCTGGCAATCATGAAATGTATGGAACCGTCAGTGAGCCAGTTCCTAACTCTCCTCTAAATTGTGGCTAAAGGATCCCCCCCTCCCCGGAGGAAAACCGAAACAGTCGGACGTTTCGGTCCTTTTGGTTTATTATTCTGTGAATAATACACCTATGTATTCGCTCAGCAAAACATTTTTATAATACCCCCTCAAACTTTTTTCTTTTCCGTTTCAAGGTGCGTGGATTCCAAAAATGCAATGTCCGTCCGCCGTACGCCGTACGCCGTATCACGTGTACAGGCTTCATTTTCGGTCTAAAAAATTCGTTCTTTCGCACACATGCTCCATTTGGGTCCTAGTTGTGTCCCGAAACTTTTCAGCCCGATCGGAATATACCCAGGGGTGTTATGAGTGAAAATGTGTGTAAAAATAAGTACTTTTTCCGTTTTAGCAACATGTTAGTAACATGAGCTTTTGAGGTATCGGTTTCCATGTTTTTTTTGGACGAGAAGACCGAATATGAAGTCGATTTTGACCAAAGAGGGGAAAATTGAGTTCTACCAAATGTTCAGCTCCCAAAATTGATTTTTTATGGGTGAAAAACCTGGGAAATCGTCTGAAATCACCATCTGTTTGTATAATAACACTGGAAAAAGTGTCAACACGTGGATCAAGACGATTAAATGGCACTATCAATGATCAAAGATAGTTATTTTTAAAAAAAAAGGAGCGTAGGGGCCAAAATTGATGGAAACCATCAGAAATAGCTATTTCGATTATTACGCATACAAGAAACAATAAATGAACAGCCAATATTTTTGGGTTCAAAATTGGTGGAAACAATCAGAAATATCTATTTAAATGATTTTACATGAAAAAAAAACAATAAACGAATAGCCAAAATATTTCTGTAGGTATGTCCAAAATTGATTTTTTATGAGTGAAAAACCTGGGAAATCGTCTGAAATCACCATCAATTTGTATAGTAACACTGGAAGTAGTATCAACAAGTGTATCAAGACGATTAAATGGCACTACCAATGATCAAAGATAGTTGAAAAAAAAGGAGCGTACCTAATTTGTGTTTTGGGCCAGAATTGATGGAAACTATCGGAAATAGCTATTTCGATTATTACTCATGAAAGAAACAATAAATGAAAAGCCAGCATTTCTGTAGGTATGTCCAGTAGAATCCAAAGATTCCTGCACTACCCACCTCACAGTCCAAAGGGGGTCCCGCCCAGGCGTTACAGTGACGTCACTCGTTGGCGAAAATTTAGAAGCTCATAGAAAAAGAACTGTTCATCGTAGGAGAGTGCGGTTGGTCTCAAAATTCTTAGAATGGAACCTACTTTCATTTGAATAAGGGAAAGTAGTATAAATGGAAGTCATGGGTACTCCTCATTCTGTGTGTGAGTACCCGCACCGGCACGGGTACGGATTCCAACTCTACTCACGGAATAGTGATCTAAACAGGACGTTTATCGACACAGAATATAATAAATTGTTGTAGAAACCGCAATTTAATGTGCATTTTTCAGCCATTTAAACTTGTTTAATTTGCCTCCATACAAATGTAGATGACACAATGAAGGCCAAAGGCACAGTGACGGGGAAAAAAGTTTGCTGACCCGTCCACAGGCGATAGCTACGCCACTGACCCGGTGATAAGTTCAGTGTTTAGTGACAACGACCCCGCTATCAGTCATTTGTGGGACGCCGAGCTAATTTATTTACTCGGCGTGTGAAAAAGAAGCTCCTTCGCTAAACAGGGTTTCATGTGACTGTGTTGGTCGTTATGAAATATGAGATGACGTCACAGTTCATCAACAAATCCCAAAACCTGATGGAGTCGATGATTGGGCTACGGCCATATGCTGAGTTTTTCGTCTCTGATGAGGCTTTTTGAGGTCTGACAGTCATTAGTACTTGAGAATCTGACCACCGAATCTGCACAGCACTGATTCGCCATCCGTCCTGATGTTCCAGGGCAAGTTTGTTATGGTTTTTATTTATTTTTTATCTTTGTTCTGCCACGGTTTTTGACCCGTCCCGCTGTGCACTACTCGTAGATCGAAATGAGATCATCAATGTAATCACAGTGACGTTCCCATGTACTGAGTCATTCAAGTATGCGCCGGTCGCTTAAACTGTTTGTTTCTGTGATTAGAATAAATCACAGAAACGAAAAGTTCGTCTTTCAGGCAAATAAAACAATTTTTAACACTAAGAAAAAAAATCTGTACCTATAAAACTAAAGGGAAAAAATCGTGTTTATTCTGATCAAACGTAATTTATTCAAAGCTGATACAACAAAATTTTTGAAGTTGGCGCCAAATTTCAACTAAAATGTATAAAACCAAGGGGTATGTACAATATGAAGGCTGTGTGTGGGGTTTTTAGTTAAAATTTTGCGCCACCTTAAAATTTTGTTGTATCGGCTTTGAATAAATTGCATAGTTAAAAGGTTGACTTGAGAACCGCCTCCTTTTTTGAAGTCGGTTATAATAAAGTAAACGAAATGAAAAACACTTACGAGTTATGGAAAGTAGGCAGGTATGTTGTTTACTAACTTTTTTTATTAATACATTTATGTGTACAGGAGATTTGGGTTTTTGACCGTTGATGTTCAGACTAGGTGAAGGATGGTGATCTTGAGGTTCGGTCGAGAAATAAGACCAGATGGTTTTTGGCCGACGGTTCGATGTATTTGTACATCATCTTCAGGGCTTAGGTACCATGTGCAGTTGTTCCCAATGATGCTGATTGTGCTGAATTGTGTTTGTGTTACTAATTGTGTTACTGAATTGTTTAACATCGATGTTGCATTATAATAATGAAGAAATAACGTATGTGCTGACAGTGGATGCGCGAAGATATTTATGTATACATTAATATGTAGGTACATTTTTGGATGACTAGATGACCGGAGTCCATGGTGATCAAATCCAACAAATAATGAGTAGGCTGCCGTTTCATGTTCCATTTGATGATTTGTTCGATAACTCCTTGTTTTGGTTTATTATTCTCTGAATAATACACCTATGTATTCGCTCAGCAAAAAATTTTTAAAGCACCCTCTCAAACTTTTTTCTTTTCCGTTTCAAGGTGCGTAGATTCCAAAAATGCAATGTCCGTCCGCCGTACGCCGTCCGCCGTATCACGTGTACAGGCTTCATTTTCGGTCTAAAAAAATCGTTCTTTCGCACACATGCTCCATTTGGGCCCTAGTTGTGTCCCGAAACTTTTCAGCCCGATCGGAATATACCCAGGGGTGTTATGAGTGAAAATGTGTGTAAAAATAGGTACTTTTTGCGTTTTAGCAACATGTTGGTAACATGAGCATCTAAGATATCTTTTCCGATGTTTCTGGTGACGAGAAGACCGAATATGAAATCGATTTTGACCAAAGAGTGGAAAATTGAGTTCTACCAAATGTTCAGCTCCCAAAATTGATTTTTTATGGGTGAAAAACCTGGGAAATCGTCTGAAATCACAATCAGTTTGTATAATAACACTGGAAAAAGTGTCAACACGTGGATCAAGCCGATTAAATGGCACTACCAATGATCAAAGATGGTTAAAAAAAAGCGTACCTAATTTGTGTCTTAGGGGCCAAAATATTAATGGAAACCATCAGAAATAGCTATTTCGATTATTACGTATGATAGAAACAGTAAATGAACAGCCAAGATTTCTGTATAGGTATGTCCAGTAGAATAATAAACCCATGTGACAAGGACTTTGCAGCGTTTTTAAAATACTATTAGATGCTTACTAGTTCTTTAGGTACATAGTTATAAGCAAAGCTAATAGAGTACTGATCTTGAAAGTTGGTTGCTAGTTATATTTTGGCATAGGTTATTGTACTCTAATCTTTCTATCTGAGGTTACCAAGATAACATTGGAGAACAGAACAACTCTGGTAATACACCTTTACAGATATCAGCAGCCTCGATTAAAATGTGTGGTTACGCTGACAAATTACTGCGAGAGTTGGGGTCTATGTGTGAAAAACGTCCGTTGTTAGTTCACATGGAATGCGCTCGCTGCGAACATATTAACGATTCAGAGCAGTATCAACCTGCCTCTAAGTATAACGTTGGTAGCTTGGAAATCCAGACCAGTTGATTCCGTTCGTTATCATACAATCAGAAATCCCGTGAGAATATGAATGAAAATACGAAATGCCTCCGAAGTTTCGACATAACTTGGGATTTTCCTTCAAGTTCGTGACCTGCGATGGGAATCGACTATAGCCTGAACCAGTCATGAACGCAGTAAGAAATTATATCTGGATTATCCTATTCGAACGAAACTTGCAGAATAAGCCGAGGGTAGTTTAACTTGAATTCTGAAGACCATTCGTATATCAGAAATGAGGCAGAGGTTATATGGCAGTGCACCATAGAAATACTTTCTCTACGTGTCATAGTCCCAGTAAGTATAGCTTTTCCCGACAAATTAAACTCTTAACTTCAAATTAAAAGAAAAACGGGGTTATTGAAAAAGTAGACTATTTTTTCAATAACTCCGTTTTTGTTTGAAATGGGTTTCCACGATTTCTTCGCGAGTGATTTAGTTCGTTACAAATTAAACTTTTTACTTTTCAATATAATCTTCATCCAGATTCTTTTTGAGTTATGGACGAGCTGGAAAACAGAAGAATAGGCATCTAGGTACTTGTATACCTATCTCATTCGATGTTTGGATTCAAAACTCTTGATAGCAGGTATAACTTCAGCGGTTCAAAATGAGATTTTTCGAGTCCTCGTTATTTTGAAGTGCTTTATGTAGGCATCACGCGAACTTTCTGAGTACGTACTACGGACAGATTGAACACGTGAATTGTGGTTAGAAACCTTGCCGGACCAATATTCCAGAAATGGTAAGAAAACTATGTACATTTCCGTCTGTATCCCAGGTTTTCAGTTTTAGATGTGCGAAACCATGTGATTTCATCATCAGAGAATTTTGGGTTCGTTCTGCGACTTCAAGTGATTGGGTGGACTCATCGTATAGTACCTACCCGTAATTCAAACCTTTCGGCTGTACGGCAACAGCTTCTTTGCTAGTTGTTAGGCAACGGAAAACTTCTAAAAAGCACAAACTGAAAATAATGAAGGAATGGGCTCACGAAAAGTTTTAGCCACAACTAGGTACATAGTTTAGACTCCTCGTGGTATACCCTGCAGGTAAATAAACTTGACAAGTATCCGTTCAAGAACTGTTTTGATGAACCTTTTCATACCAAGGTACATACATACCTTCCTGTATGCTATGATATCAGCTATCGATGGTTGACAAGAGACATGTAATTCCATTTTTTGCCAAATGATGATTTTCTACCAATGGACTCTGTGATGGCTCTGGTTTGGAATATAAAATTTTATGGGAAGTAAAATTTGATGTTAGAATTTTGAATTTGAAAGAGGTTGATTGGATAGGAGTTTGGGAAATGATGAAGAGTTAGGTAGGAATATGAGAGGAGTTGAATCCGCGCGGTTTTCACCTCCTTGGATACGCCTCCGGGAATTTAGGTAAAATATTCGCCCCGGTTTGCACCTCGTTGGATATATTTGAAAGGTGAGTAAGATATCCGCCCGGTTTTCACCGTCGTTGGATATCTGGAAAAATACTCACCCGGTTTGCTTCTCGAGGAGTATTTTGAGGGGATGCTTTCACCCGGTTTTCACCGTCGTTGAAAGCTCTTAAGGAGGGAAGGTTCCAGAGAGAAGGCAGTCGTTTGAGAGAAATAGGATGAAAGATCCCGAGCTAGGCATTTGGGCGTATTTATAGGCCCATCTACCCTCCTCTTGTCCCATCAGAATACTCGTTGGAGGAAAAGGTACCTGGCTGTTCCCCTTGTAATGCGTAGGTTCCTCCGTCTTTATCGGTGAAAATCTTATACTAAAACAGGAGTGGTATATGAATAATGTTAACACGACAGACTCGTTTGGGGGTTTTCTAGCGATTCTGAAGCTCATAGCGGTGAAAAGTAAACTAAAAATAATTTTAAAAAATTAAATATTTAGTTTTTCCACATCTCCAAAGATGGAACAAACTGGTTGGACATTCCAAGCAAGAAGTTGTTACTGCCAATATCTCCCGTAGGTAGGTACCTACCTATTATTGACATCAGCTCCAGTTCAAGAGACGGTATGTCGAGGAATTTCCCCGTTCATCATGCTATTCATGAGCAAAACTATAATTTTTTTCAATTTATATATATTATTTATTCTTATTTCAGATATAATTCATTGCTTATTGAACTCTTAATTAGAGATAGGGTTCACTAGGCATTGAATTACGAGTGTGTCTGAAATGAGAATAAATAATATGAATAAATTGAAAAAAAAAAAATAATTTTGCTCATGAATAGCATTTTAAACGGGGAAGTTCCACAACATACCGTAGGTAAGTGGCGTGATTATACCTGCAGATACCGCATGTCACCGTGATATTCAATGGGGTTTTCATGCCTCTTGAACAGCCCATTTTTGATCGATAATTTGAAATGTTTATCGCGTCCATAAATCAACATGGAAATTGTGTACGAAGCATAATTTATTGCACCATACGGTGAACCAAGCTAGAAAGTAACTGGATGGATAACAGGATCGATATTTGTACGAATTTGACTCATTTGGTCGTATCCGTTTTTTTGCTCGACTGTAAAGTAGCGTTTTTGGAGTTACGGATTGTCTGTCACCCACTGTCGCTATGTAACGCAACTGTGAACCTACTAATACAACCCGGTGCGACTCTCGGGTCATCCGAAAGTATGAAATAACAGTGCATGATAAGAGCATGATGTGGCATATGACATAAATTAAGAATGAGAGGGTCATCCTAAGACGGAGACATCATTTTTAGGTACGTCCTCGTTGGACGGCAGAGTGCCAAGGACTCGGCCGTGGGACGAAATCCCGAAGAGTTCTCATCCGTATGGAAGGACACCTCAGCTCCTCCCTCTGAAAATCTATGTACAAATAGTGGGTACCGAATTATCCTAGCGGATCTGTGCAGAGGATGGTTACGTGGTTTAATATTATCTGTACTGTCAACAGAATGTTCTTCCATAAATCAGTTTTGTCTGTACAAGAGGGATCAACATAGGGTTTCTCCAAATTTTACTCCCAAGCTCCTGCGATTTCTCCCGTATTTAGTGAGACCAATATTGTTAGAACCGGAAAAGGTTTCCACATTAGCCCAATTACGAGGGCGAATCCACTTCGCAAAAACTGCTGATCGGAGTTCAACTTGATCCCAGGTCCTTGGCATCGGCTTGAAAACCACCAACAACACCGGCCTAAATATTAACCTATTAATTATTGAGCGAAAAATAGCGATCAAAATAGATTTTGTAATATTCAAAAGTAACTGGAAATGTCTGTTTTAAAACTACTTAGGTTGGAAGGTAGGTTCTAGAAAAATTTCGAAATTTTCAAGTGATTAATGGTTAGATTAGACTGAGTGAATTCAAATGTTATTTACATGATCTTCATATATGTGGCTCATTTATTTTGAATTATATCAACAATTTTAATTCACATCAATTTTAAGCCCAAAGTTGATGATTCATTTTAAATTTTTGCGAAAGTAGGTATGCAGTGTGTGTAGGTAACGGCAGTAATACAAGTAGGTTGGTACCGATATCTACATACAATGCAGTGGTTGTCCTTTGGAATGCTAAGTATGTGTTACAAACATTTGATTGGCCGTATAAAGGCTTTTAAGGATGTCAGAACTTTCGGTACTGCCATTCCAATTTCTAAGTCTTCTGGCCTCCTTCACTGAACTTCCCACTTATCTACTCGTAATAATTTATTATACAATTTAAAAAAATTACAATTATCCTTTGGCACCTGACATAACGGAAGTATCTCGACTAATACACTGTTGAGGTGTGCAGCTGGTAGAATACTTGTAGGGAAATCCTCGATTATAATTAACAAAGTTGTCTGACAATCGAACGTCTCGGGTGATTCATCAAGGCCGTCCACGATTTTTGTACTGAGAAAATTTCCCACACGGGACCCTCTTCCGCCGTCCTGACGTCCGTACATTTTCCTTTATGCCTCGTTGTTACTGATTCTGATTCAGAATAATTCGAGTGAGTCAGGAGTTAATTTGATAAAATAGTGCAGTTTCCTCTGATACGTGACATGGGACGTTGCAACCTTCAAGGCGAAGGTTGTTTGCATCTTCGTGTGCATAATGTGGGGTAGGTAGGGATGGCCAACTATGGATAATGAGCCACAGGTAACGGTGGTTATCGTGTTTCCTCATGTACATTATTTTTAAGTACCTATTGAAATCCATTGAAGTATTGAGTATTGGTAAGTGCAGTAGAACACTTTTTGTTCTTGACTGGCAAAAGCCTACCTATCTACCTACTTTAAACGAACTAACCGATAACCAAACCAGCAAACCTCTGTCTTGGATTTTTAGCGGCTCATTAAACAGCAAAACAAAATTTAAGACTTTTTGGCGCACTAAAATATCTGGCTTTTGTACTTATCTACAATTACCTGTGCAATGATTTTTTTTTATTTTCTTGAAAACTGGGATTTCTTGTCTCGGTACCCAATCTTCAAGGATTATAGATACCTACATGACGTACAAGAAAGTTTAAAAATTCAGTGTTTGATTCACGGTAGTTACCCTATTTATATAGCAAAAATTTAGAAAAATGTCTTGAAAAAAATGTTTCCCGCAAGAAACCGCTATGATGTCATTACCGTTCAACCCGAAATTATTTATCGTTTACTGTTAGACATAATTCTTTGTGGCAAAGGTTTAAAATGTGTTAACAGTTGGGTCTGTTCAGCTATGGGTGTACCCTACTAGGGACCCTTATAATTAGTAAGTAACTACTTCCATATAATTATTATCCGGTACCTTATTGCGTTTTGCAAACAGTAACTTGTATTTTTCAAGTAGGCAGGTATCTGTACCTAGTTTCTTTCATGACAACGTTATCTCTTTGAGCTCAGCTCATTATCATCTATAAGTCCGCACTTAATACAACGCAATCAGTAATTCGTTCATTATTACCTAAATTACATTTTGTTAGTGTTGAAATTTCACCCTGAAGTCAACATACTACCTTTTACATATTTCTTGTTGTTATTCCTATCTTTTGGTGGGCAAGAGTGCTTTCCTCTTATATAAGATTTGTTTACCCTGATGGTGATGATGTGGGATGGGTCGTTCGAACTGAACATCATATCGATCAACAGTGCAGCTTTTGACGCGATTTTCTCATGAATTGTCTGCTGAAGTGCTGATATTTGTTCGTTACAGTTGGAAGGGCAGTTGATCTACACGGAGGCTCAAGCCAGAGTAAGGGACGTGGTGTGTAAAATACCCCAGGAGCGCGTCAGAGATGCCAACCTTTGGAGAGCGTTGAGGCAGCTCCAAGTCATCGGCATCGCTGCCCTGCCCAGGGATCAGCTCGATCGAGTAAGTCAATGAAATGTAGTGTCCAAAATTATTATCCTGTAGCACCTATAGCATCCATGAAATTTAAATCGTCTCATTGTACTCCAGTGGTGGTCCAATTCACCAATCTGGATGGGAAATATTACTTGATAAATTCTGACCTGTTACAAGTTGCACTGAGGCATAGTTTCTAATATATTAATATGAGGCCAAATGGATTAAATTGCAAAAATGTGTTTGGATATGTCTATTATGGAGGTATACTTGGAAGTATACTCGTATCTTGTATGATCCGTTGGGTTTCTCTGCCATGATCCATAAAAAGGGATGGCCGGGCTGAGGTTGTCAGTATAGTATTCTTTTTTTCAAGTCTTTAAATGTTTGTGCAGTCCCGTGCCTACTTTGGTTGGTATAGTAATGGTAGGTACCTTCCTTACCTAACCATTGGCTGCCCAACCTCAGAGGTAGCGAACTCGTTATTGCTGGAAAAACCAGACTCCAAAAAAGCTGTATGAAACTGAAAAGTAATGAATAATTTGTATGCTGAACAAAAGTAATTTATTCAAAGCTAATACAACAAAATTTTTTAAATCGGCGCCAGATTTCAACTAAAATGTATAAACGCAAGGGATACAACATGAAAGCTGTGTGTGGCTTTTAGGGAACAGGGAAAATTGTATAACAAGCGGATGTTTTAGTACGCTGGGAAATATGTTTATACGTTGTTTACTAATGGAATCAAAATTAATAGTCTGCACTTCATGTACACGGACGGGATAACCGTCAAAATTTGAATGCAGTACGAAGGAGCAAGTACGAAAAGTCAAAAAGCAAAGCGATAGTAATATTGTTTATTTTTCGTGCATTACCATTAGACAAATTTATTTTGCTTGACTTACCAGGTAGCGTTCCTTCTTTATGCTGTATCGCAATGAGCGTACAATTTTCGAAGTTTATTATGAGCAAGATTTACTGTCGTGTTTCTAACCAGTCTGCTGTATAAAGAAAATAACTGGTCAAATGAAGATATATGGACGTTGACTAAAAGTAAACGTGATTAGCATAACCTTGACATGACGATCTTTTAGTGATGCATGGGATCTTATTGTATTTCTTACATTTCATACTTACAAAGATTCGTTTAGGACTGTATTGTTTACAAGGGTGATGATTGTGTTGTCTAATGTGAGCCTTCAACGGCGTAAGTATCCTAAGCTCTGAAGACACAGCAGTATTGCAGTTTAGTATAACAACATAATTATACAAGGCGTGGGCTCCTAACTTGCATGATGATACAGCGTTCATAATTAATTTGGTATTTGAGATCATAAAATGGTAATGATGAAATAAATTTGATGAAGTTAATTATGTAGGCACTAACACGAAAATTCAAACAATCTTTTGCCTGTGAATCATTGAAGGTCTTCCAAACTTCGTGAATCACCGTTCATGTTATGCTTAGGTTAAGAATTATCTGATACTCGTACTGTTATTTTTTCTCAATCACTAGAAATTGTTCTTATTCTTCCAGTACAATCGATTAATCAACGACATGTTAGCGGTTTACAACAGCGCCACAACCTGCTCGTACGTCGATCCCCTCAAGTGTAACCTAAGGCTCGACCCAGGTAATTCTATGATATTTTGATTCGTACGGAATTCAGTAAATAATATAACAGCCAGATAAAAATTGAGATAAAACTCCCTAAAAAAATCAGTGAAACATCTTTGAAATATATCACCGAAATAAACATGTACCTAGTTCTAGACATATAAGGTTCAGAGCACACAGACTCTAACTTCCTTGAAATGAACTTTCGAAATGTAAGCTTACATATCTTATCCCTCGTAAATTTCCAAAAAGTGGCAGATTTTGCGTTACCGGCGCTTTTCTGATGGTTCTATTGTAATGTCCGAATAACCGTTGGAGAGCTTTCAATTTAATCAACTTCGACTTCCCCCTCCCCCCCATCCACTATAATTTTTATTCACTAAAACACGTAATAAATGTATCAATTTGGTTTACTCTTCTTGATGATTATTTCTCGCTGTAAGTACCAAGTTGGTAGATTCCTATCTTTTGAGCATTCTATATTCAGTAACTACTATTGTTTATATTTCAAAATAATTTTTGCAGTTCAATTTATAAATTAATAATAGATAAATTTATTTTATTTTGATGTATGGGTACGTGGCACATGGGTAACCCCCAGACAGATTAAAGGAAAAAATAAGACATAAATTATTCGTATGTGAATACATGTAGAGGATCCACGTTCTTTCGGTCGAAGACCGTGAAATGCTTGTCTCTTTTCCAGCGATATGTGGTATGTATGTTGAATGCAACTTCAGTATCGTAGGTCTAACGGAGAGCTTTCCAAAAACGTCTTTATGATGGGTCGGAAACAGACGGAAGTGGGCGAAAAAGGGACAAGGAAAAAGCATGGTACGTCATCTGGTATGTGTTGCCCTCTCTTTCCCACACGTGGGCACAGAGTGAAAAGAAGGGTGGATAACAGATGACGTCACACTTTTTTCCTTTAGGTCGTTCCCGCCAAACTACTCGGATTTGGGAGCTGAAAATCGGGATACAGGGGTTTGAGGTAAAAATCGGAAAATTCCGACCCTCGTCCATTTCTCATTGCCATCGTTGCCTATAACCACATTTTCATTACACTACTCCTCCAATAAATAGTTTCTTAGATGTTCTATGAACTAATATAATTGACATTCAGATCTGACGACGATCATGGCGAGAAGCAGAGACTGGGACGAACTCCAGCACACTTGGATCGAGTGGCACCGGAGGAGCGGACAGAAAATTCGGGATCTGTTCGATCAAATGGTCGACCTAAGCAACTACGCAGCTCGGCTCAACAGTGAGTATCTACGCTTCTTGAATTCCACCCCTTTTTCTCAATTCAGACTAATGACCGCCTCATAATGTCAAAATTTTTGCGAAAAAAATCATTACTCTTTTTTTGTACAAAAATTTTGACATTTTGCGGGAAATTTTTGTCCAAAAAATCAGTCAATTCAAAATTCCATATGAACAAAAAAAACCTCAAGAGTTTTTCATCTGGATGGAAATTTTTGAAAGCTTAACAAAATTTCGAAGGATTCTCAACTGTTTGAGAGCAGTGTGAAGGGAATTACGTTTTTTGTACAAAAATTCCTACAGTGCTTGTGTTCCGCATGTTCTGTGGATGTGTATTGTGTTTAATTTTATTTTCTATTGCCTTTAATTTTCTTTTAAAATTAAACACAATACACATTCCATTGCATCTGTCTATTGCGTTTAATTTTCTTTTCCGTTTTTCTGGTATGACTGAACATTATTATAAATTTATGTGAAGTGAAGGTTTGTATTTTTGTGCAAAAATGTAGAAAGTAGATGGACTCGAGGGCTCCACGGTGTTAAATATTTTTCACTGCTTTTTTGCACAGATATTGGAGAAACCCTTTTTGTACAAAATGTTGTCAGTGTGTGAGGCTCCTTTAATAGCTGCCTTTGAGTGTGCAGCTGTGCGTATTAAATGTCCCTCCTCGTTACATGGACGGTGGTTGTGCTTGTGTTATTAACCTGTTGTGTTTGAGTTATTAAGAAATGTATCTTGACTGGCCCTCAACTAACTACCAAACTTGACTGAATACTGAGGGGAGTTCTTGATGATAACCGATTAAAAGTATTTGTGTAGAATGGGGTTTCTCGTGTGCTCTTGTACGTAGATGCCGAATTCGCCAATTTGCATGTTGGGATCGTTGTCAGTCAATTAGAATGATGAGATAAGTAACAGCACAAGATAGTATCTGAAACACATGAAGATATATTCAGTACATACATAAGATATATTCAGTATTTACATGAAGATATATCCAGTAACAAACCGTCAAAAGAATGGAAGGATGAATGTCGACGAATCCTTTTGCAGTGAACGACAGACGATCTATCGTCAGTTTGTAATTTAGATATGCCTGTAAAATGACAATAAATTAACGGATTAGTTATAAATTTTATGAATTATCATTTGGGAATAATAGACAATTTATTTTGAATAGATTAATGTCTCATTTAGGTATTAATAAAAATCACGCTGCTGACCAACTAACCCCTCATAGTCTAGATATTGAAGAAGTGCATGCCTATCACTTAATCGAGTAACTAAACCTTATGCCAGTGCTTACCATAGAATTGGTACCCACGCCCTTCTCGAGATGATGGCAAAGCGTGTATCGAAATCTTGCCGCCTAAATCAAAACAAATCAATCTGTTATGAAATTTAATATTTACTTAATTTCATTATATGTTATTTTATTTCTGTTCAAGGCTATATTCGGAACATTCCGAAGTTTGTGAGCCTACAGTATAACAGGGCGAAGCGTTAATTTCAACTAGATATTACTAAACAATTGAAAGTTTTAAAAAAATCGAATTTCATATCAAATCAACCAGTTTTTAGGCTCGGCCCCTCTGAAGCGGTCCCCGATTATTTTGAGGGGGAAAAATCGAATTTCCCCATTTTCAACCACGCTGAACACGAATCCATCGAAAAAAATGGAAATTTCTGCTCCTTCAGGTAGTTGAGTGTGTATGTATACGTACGCATTTCTGCGAACCGCCGTAACTCAGGATCCAATGGTCCAAATTCGCTCAAGTTTTGATGGTAGTTCGGTATGAGGTCCCATGTGAATTTAAAAATAAAAATGGATTTACTGAAAGGTTGTCTATTTCCACTAATACACGAGAAGTACTGTTATACCGATTTCGGTGATCAAACCAACGTCAGTGATACTGACGGTGGTTTGATCATCGAAACCGGTATAGCAGTGTATTTTTCGGGTATTAGACAACCTTTCAGTAACTCCATTTTTATTTTTACATGGGTTTCTACGATTTCATCGCGAGTGATTTAGTTCGTACCATATGAGTTTCGTCGCATTCGTATCAGTAGTAATCTTAAGCTAGGTATTCAGTATTAATAGTAACTTACAACTGCGCATGCGGAAACATGTTAACCGTTGAACCGCCACAACCCACAACCTCCGAATGAATCATCTTTCTTTGCTCGTATTCAACAGTCTCTACTTAATGCTCCGTATATTTAGATAATTGTTCAAACCCTGTTAATACAGGGAATTTCGTTTCTTAATTTCCCCAGTTCTTTCGATTGTTAATTGAAAAAATCCTCTCTTTCGAACTAGCAATCCTAGAAAGTACTAGGTACCTATTATGTACACGGACAACTAATCCCACCCATAGTACCAAGGCCGAGCCATGCAGTCCAGATTACTCTAGACCATGATTTTAGCGCGTAGTGTTATAGGTGGGTACCAAAAGGAATTTTACCTCTTTTTCGGTTTCCGAAAAAACTTGGATCACTCGAGTGGTTAAGAAGAAATAGTTGAGCATCCAGAAGATATCTACAGGAAGTCTCGAAAAGTCATTGTGTTTTATCTGCAGTAGTATTCCGTACGAGCTGGTGGTTACGACTGAAAGCGTTGTCAGAAACAGCAGTGCCAAGTATGTTGAGAAGACGTCGTTGACTTTCCTGCAGACGTGAACAGCGCGGGAATGGAGATCCGATAAAGCATCGATCCTGTAGGCGTTGATTTGTGTGGGGCGGTGCGCTGAGGCGTTGAGAAGAGTGAAGATGTGACCTGTAACCATAAAATAATAAGAAATGCCGAGAAAAGGGTGGACGTCTGACGGAAAGCTGTGTCTGGGGGGCTATGCCGGCAGTAGGTCGTGAGCTCGATTCCCTGCGACATCTTCCCAACTCGGGGTGGTGAAGCAGTGCGATGTCTATTAGAGGGAAAAGTCGAAATTCATGCTGATTTTCCTGAGGGGACAGCCAACAGATTCTCAACACCGGTAAGGCAGTTCGATATAAATCCCCTGCTTGAAATCCTGTTAACTGTGTGTGTTACTTGTACTTTGATAGATGAGAAGGCCAGTTGCAACTATCATAATATAACTAGATCAACAGAGATATATCATTGAGAGACATCAGTCAGCACTGCTGTCACTTGGAACCTGATGTTGTTCTCCAGCACGTTTTACTATCTACTACGTGGACCTCCTAGTCACACGTCTGTAATATGAAGGACAAGACAAACATTCATTACTAATCAAGTGCCAAGGCAGGCAATCACCAGTAATTAAGGCGACCACCTGCGCAAACTATCATGAGCAGAATGTAAAAAGAATCCACATAGTTTTATTGGATTGGCTGGTAAACTGTTTGTATAATGTTGGAATACTGAGAAACTTACGAGCTGCATTGATAAATCCAATTGCTAGGTTCCCTTCCGCGGCGGTAGCACACAGTCTGAAGTAGGCTGCAGAGGTTTTTAAAATTGTAAGGTTATGGCCGCCGTCAACGGAGCTAACCATGTCATACGTAACAACGACAGCGATACTAAGTGCGGCGAGGATCACCAAACGCTCCGATCTTTTGGGCTTCACAGCCAAACCAAACCTGCACAGGTCCTTTTCCAGACTGATCAGCTCTTCGATGAGGGATTTCAGATCGGACCTGCGGAGGAGAGGCATAGCTACAATGCTGGCGGACAACCATGCGAATATACCCAGCTGTGCGGTGCTCACCACGTCCAGTGCTCCTTCGTCCACCATAACGTAGATGCAAAAGGGAGGGTAAGTTATCGCTAGGAGGATCATAAACCCATAACCACAAGCAAGACAACTGTCCAAAACTAGATTTCCTCGACACCATTTGTAAGGGAATATAAAGAAAAACTGTGCCCATACAAAGGATTTATTCAAATCCTCTTCCAGTCGGGAGAAGTACATGATGACTGAAAAAATCTGACCAAGTACGCTGCTGTGGTTTATGTTTTCACGATTTTGCTAGCGCGATATTTCAGATTTTGGATTGGAACTATAGGGCCGCCCTCTGATTGAAAACATCGAATCACACGAGTTGCGAAGAGGTTGTGGAATAAGTCAGATGATAATAATAAAAGCACTCCCTAACAATACAGAGCGCATTAGGAACCATTCGAACAGATTGTATTGTACGAAATCACTTGAGAGGTTTTCATGTGTACTCAGAGCCAACTAAATTGTAGCAACTGCCAATGTAATCAACTGAAGTCACTCGATGGTTGGGGGTGATCATTTATGTTGTGTGCACACGAACGACGACATTTATGAGGTAATAATGATGTTATTGCGACTCTTCAGCTATTTCAACGATTCTTCGGCTATGACAATCATGTCCGATTCGGAAGATGTCATGTTTTTGTTTTTTTTAATCGAACACTGGTTTGTTTAAGAGAAGATTGGATTCTGTAGAGGTACGCGGTTGATCAGCGATAAAACGTCTGCCAAGGTGTGGCACATTGCTTCCTCGTAAACAAAGTTTCGCAATGAATGTTTTAGGGCTGGCTTCGGCAGAGGCTAAAATCAGTTCAAAGCAAATCCTTTTAGATTGGAATCATGTTGTTATAAATATATTTAACTAAAAAAAAAACCCTGTGAATTTCTCCATAAACGGTTGACTAGAACCGGTGTTTTCGCTTGAGGGGGGTATGTCATGTAGGTGTGTGATAGCTCAGACGGAAATTGCAGGCGAAATCGCATTGGATTTTCTCTAATTTGATATTTACTGGGTTTTTTTATTTCCAGTAATTGAATTTTAGAATTGAGCTTGTAAATTTTTGTTTAACATCAAAATTGTGTGGTTTAAGTTTCAGACGTAGGTAGAGACGTAGAATCCGAAAATGGAATACAAATATTTCTGCCCGAAAACGGAATAAAATTATATCCGTACGCCCTCCTTAGCACATTCCTCAGTTACCATGAGCCAAAATTGACGAAAAGTTGACTCTGATGGTGGTCTGGTTGGTCCTCGAAGCTCGGTGTTACTGTCAGTGTCTAAAAAGGATGAAAAATAGGGGTTGGAATTTTCAAAACGCCCGTAACTCGAGAACTTTTAATAGAAGGGTATGGTTTTCATGTTTTTAAATCGATTCTGAATCTTGGGATTGTCTTGGGACCTCCCGCAGCGTTGTCGTCCATTCGCTCGTTCACAGTAAGGCCCTGATCAGTGTGAATCGAAAAGCTTCATCAACGTGAGTGTGAATCGTACGGTACCTACGCAGCTCATTATAATCACACATGGCTTTATGAAATAGAGTGCGTTGTTCCGTGATATTATTTCATTTGAAGGAAGGTGGAGATATATGGTTATTTTTTATTCTGTTAGTAGGTAATTTGTTACCCATTTAATGATAGGCATAAGTTTGTTGTTCACGTCCAAACGAACCATCCAAATTAGATGAAAATTTGGGAATATGTCCTGCTTAGGTTTAGCGATCATCGGAATTTCAAAAAACCAGTCATGCAGCATGACTTAATGAGCGAATTTTCAAAGAAATATTCGAATTAATGGCTATGGTTTTGAATAAAGGAAAACTTCTTCCTCCTACTGTTAGTACCTAAATTGAATAATTTGAAATAGATGTTTTCTTTCGTCTTCCTTCTAGTAATACGTGGGCCGGTACTTGTCTATCTATGAAGGTATCATAACAATTATATGTCAAATGGGAAATTCAAGGAGTTGTACTAATCGTTTGCCTCCCCCTTTTTTGCTTCGAACTCTCGTCTTCAATTAATACTTCTCACATTTTTCAATCTGACCACTCTAAGGGGGTGGGGGGGGGGGGGGGTAAGAGTTTAAAGATTATCCTAGTTTTGGGTAATTTTTGCGCACTTTAAATGCTCTAATTTAAGAACGGATTTAGATATCTAAAATCCGATTTCACCATCGTGTTCAGCGTGCAAAAACCTTTAAAATGAGGGGTCACTTGTTAGAAAATAACATTTTGGGGATTTTTGGGTAATTTTTGCGCACTTTAAATGCTCTAATTTGAGAACGGATCAAGATATCTAAAATCCGATTCCACCATCGTGTTCAGCGTGCAAAAACCTTTAAAATGAGGGGTCAGTTGTTGGAAAATAACATTTTGGGGATTTTTGGGTAATTTTTGCGCACTTTAAATGCGCCAAAACCCTCCTTAGAGTAGGCCAATTTCGCCCATCTTCGAACTTAGCCTTTCGATTGCCAAGATAGATTTTTTGTGCAAATTTGAGCTGTTTATCTCAATTCTATCGAGAGTTATCGTCTGGAGTGACACATATATATATATATATACATATAAAAAAGTGTTAAATTTCAGGAATCGTTTTAGAATGGTCTGAAACGGATTTCTATGAAGAAAATTTCCAAAAATTTATATTATTTAAATTTCGAAGCCATTGCAATAGCTTCATTTTCTTTGAAAATTCGCTAAAATGACCGAATGGGGGTCGTGGGGCCGAAATGGCGCGTTTCAGGAGATAAGGAAGGTGGAAAATGCATATTTATGTAACTGTAATTGCCGAACTTCGAGAGCTTATGCTTCTAATACTTATATAGCTCAACTTTTACTTATACATCCACTCTGATGTAAGAATATTCCTGTTTCGTACTTGGTATCATTTTGCTTGGGATTTGTTACTCGTCCACGGACCCTCTACTAAAATACATACATTTCAACTCAGTAATTTTTCATTTTCAATTTATCATTCAAAATAAATATAGGTACCTTACCTTGTGGGTTGGTTCTGGGGCTCGAAAGTATATGTCTCTGTTGTAAATGATGATAAACTTACTAAAATTATCAATTTTTAATGAAACGATCAAATTCAGGCAAAGTATCAGAGAGGAAGGGATGAGTATGTGAAGCTGGGGGATGGCCAGGTACTCGGTTCAGGGCTTTCCTGTGGGAAGCACGAGAGTAGGTATTGACCACAGAAAACAGTGCTCGATGCAGAATGGATATCTACGCAGAAGAAATAGAAATCATTGTGTAATAATTTGCAGCGTTTTTCTCTCTCCAGGCCCAGTATAGATGGCACATAGGGATCGTCTTCTTGGCGAATATCACTTTTTTTCTTCACACAGATGAGCTAACCATAGCCATATTTCGCAGATTTCACTGACTACGCCGAATATTTGGCTTTTCCTTACGAATCCTACAATTTCCGACTCGACGTGGAGGAGGCTTGGGAAGAGGTCCGTCCTCTCTACGAGCAGCTGCACGCCTACGTCAGAAGGAAACTCCGGGATCTCTATGGACCTGAAAAGATCAGCAGGGAAGCCCCTCTGCCCGCTCACATCCTTGGTAAGCCCTCGCAGTATTTAGATTTCTTCTACTCCAAACAGTCCATATTGACTGTGTCCATATTGATTGTTGATATTTCTGAATAGGTGCTCTCCGCAGACTATCACATTATATACAATTAAATTAGGTGTGCAGTGTGTTCAACTCGTTATCACTCTACTGATTTTTACAGGAAACATGTGGGCCCAATCTTGGGGCAACATACTGGACGTGACGATTCCTTATCCTGGCAAGACTTTTTCCGACGTCACCCCTCAAATGCTGCAGCAGGTTTGATTATTCACTAATACCTAACTCTGTAGTTTTGTGGATAATTTTATCTAGTGGATAGTTCTTATCTTTTTCCAAACCGACCAAATAACGCTGCAAAATAGTGTTCTGGATGATCGATACGGTGCAATTATTATTATTATTATTATTATTGATATTATTATTATTCTACATCCACAAAAATTAGTAGGACTAGTAGGATTAGTAGTAGATTGATTACGACATTTCTGTTGGTATTGGAGGGCGAAGATTTCACAATTCGCCGTTTTCAAAGGATGAGACAGAGCATATTATTTTGAGCTCGATGATATCGATTCTGTGACGAGGTACCTACAATACAATCAACTGAAAAGGCTTTCTCGTTTCATTGAACTGGTGGGAGGGAGAAACAACTTTTCCTACTTATCAACAAAAAATTTATAGTCGATCATGCAGTTCTTTGGATAATTAATTCTGCGATTGTTTTCTAACCATTTTCCGTTCAAGAGATTGGGATTTCTCATTTGCGCAAGCATAGTTGAGCTATAAAATTTAAAATTAGCAATAAAACTATACAATTCCAATCGCAATGAAATTCATAGAGGACAATCCACCCCCATAGAGGACCCATCAAATCTGAGTGAAATCAGAACATTTGTTAGTGAGAAATTGCGTAGGTACAAAACCTACCTACCTTGGCGGGACATTGATAATATGATTTACTGCATAAAAAATATATTATATAACAGGAACAAAAGATAAATCATGTTGAATGTTCAATCATGTTGAAATACTTGCGAACAATGTCAACCGAGATCTGTTTTTCACTGTCCTCAAACTACGTTTTCGTTCCACCCTCAAACACATTGGTATAAGTACCTACGTGATGTGAGTAAGTGAAGATCGCATAAAATGAAACACTGCAATACCCAATGAAGCTCGAGGATGTGAAGCATCGTTTACCGAAATAGTGAACAAACTTAAGTGGATTTTGAGATTTCGATAAATTGCCCTATTGGCTAGGAGCTTGAAGACGCTGAAGCGATTGCGAGGCTCTGCATTGCTACAGGACCCACCTTCTGCCAATAGTCGTGGACATCGCCGGATTTAGGTTTACAAATCCGCCGGTTTATTTTACAAATTAACTTTTCTTGCTTTCTGAGACGAAAATTCTACAATTAATTCATCAAAATCTAACGAATTAAAAAGCTCCGCGTTGGCTGCAAAACTAGCTAAGCTGGATAGTCTTAAAACTGAACAAGCATTTCTCAAGTAATTGAGAATTCTTTTCAAAATGCTGAACGATCTTTCGCCATATGCATTTGATGTCCATATATGACCATATTTCTTTCGTTCAAAACCCTCTATGTCAAAATAACATGTACTAGCCGTAGTATGTATGTATGCGTTTCGTAAGCCAGATTTTTTATTTATATCCTTAATTTAAAAAAGAAAAAAAACCTCAGCCTTGCGGCCCTCTGAGGCTTGCGGCCCTGGGCCGCGGCCCAGTGTTAAATCCGCCGCTGGTCGTGGTAAACGGCAGGTATGACATGACGCCTGATTTGCCCAAGAATCACCGCAATGTCCCATATTCAGGAGGGCATTTTGGTTTCTTGAGAATGTACCTTGGACCAAAGACGAGATTTCAGAGGCTAAAAATGAAGTCGTTTATTCTGCAGCCTTTCTTTCGCCAGAAAACTAAGTTCAGATTTCGATCAGAACCTTAATGTTACAGTGGGCACTGATAATTTACATCAGAAAATCATCTAGTTTGAAATTGTCCTGCGGTTCACAGGGGCTTAAAATATTGTCATATCTAATAGATAACGTAGTTATAATGTACCTTGGTTTTCAGGGTTACACCCCTCTGACGATGTTTCGACTAGCTGAGGAGTTCTTCCTCAGTCTGAACTTGAGCGGAATGCCGTCTGATTTCTGGGCCCACTCCCTTCTCGAGGAGCCTCCAGAAAGATCTGTCATCTGCCAGCCGTCGGCCTGGGACTTCTGCAATGGCCGTGATTACAGGCGAGTTTCCTTGGCAGAAATGTAGCATAAATATCCATTTCCGTTTTGAGGTATCATTGGTTAATTACAGGTACCTGTAATTCGAATTCAAATCCTCGACTACCTGTAAATTGAGATATTAAGTGCATACCTACACCTTTTGCGATCTCAATTAAGAAGATCGGTAGCTACTGTTACCAACAGCTAACTTTTTATAGCTAAAGTTATTATTAGCTGTACATTTCAACTAACTGCTAATTTAGCTGTAAAATTTAGGTGTCCCTGAATAGCTAATATCTAAAAATTTAGCTTTTAGTTAAGTTTATTTCAGCTAATTTAGCCGTTAGCTGTAGCTAATTTTTGCCCATCACTGCCCTATACTAATTCCAAATTCTCCTGTCCTGTCAGAATACAGGCTGGTTTTCTTTAGAAACTCCATGTTGATTAATATGGCACATTTCGTTAGATAGTGCTTATTGTAATTTAAAACACTGAACCACGAAACCAAAATCCATTAGCGAATACTAATTATTAGCGTTGATACTTTTCTGTTAATCTCGATATTTTACAAATTTTTTGCAGGATTAAAATGTGCACTAAAGTTAATATGAAGGACCTGATGACTGTTCATCACGAGATGACTCACATTCAGTATTTCCTGGAGTACAGAAATCGACCTAAAGTCTTCAGAGATGGTGCCAACCCTGGTAAATTATGTGTAAATAATATGATGGTTTCCTCTATTTAAGAACGAGTTTTCAAATTCGTAGAATACTCATAGTCTTGTTGAATAAAGTTATTCGTATAGTACATAGTCTTACTGTTGGTTCCTGTTTGTTTAGTTTAGCACACGTTCTTTGGTACGCCAACCATATCGGTTAGTAGGTACCATATCATACCGAATTAATTTCCCACACAAGTATTTTCAAGTCATGTACCTACTACTAAGTTCATGATTTTAAGTACGTAAGTACATGATTTTGAGTACTACTAATAACCGGGAAGCAAATAACGAACCACCTATACAGAACTTACGTACTATGTGTTATCTGTATTATTTCTCTTCTATCGATATAGAACTACACTAGAACCGCCAGGATATACAGTGCCCTCACAACCTTGGTGTCTCGCGGGTCTCATTCCTTAAGTTGCCAGGCGTAAAGTATAACCAGTAGTCGCTGAGCCATGTTTCGTCAAGCATCTCCAGGGTTCGAATTCGAAAATTGTAGATGTCAGTTTTAAGTCATGTAGATGGACGAGGTAGCCATGTAGAGAACATGAGAATGAGGAGTACCCATGACTTCCGTTTATATTTTTAAATGAAACGAGGTTCCATTCTAAGAATTTTGAGACCAACCGCACTCTCCTGCGATGAATAGTTCTTTTTCTATGATTTTTCAAAGAATCCAGCACTACCATCCTCATAGTGGGTAAGGGGGTTCCGCCCAGTCGGGAGGGGTGTAATGACGTCACTCGCTGCCGAAATTTTTAAAACTCAGAAAAATATCTGTTCATCGTAGGAGAGTGCGGTTGGTCTCAAAATTCATAGAATGGAACGTAGGTACTACTTTCATTTAAAAATGGAAAAGTAATATAAACGGCTCATGGGTACTCCTCATTACTATGGCCCGTGTTAATGATAGTTTGAGTGGTCATTTGGTCGTAAGGGAGGATACATATATTTAAAAGCCAGGTAAACTAAACCAGCGAAGTTTTAGAGCAAACTCTTCTTGAAACAGCCTTTAGGGACTTACCAGAAGACTAGTACTTACCATCTTAGTGAGAGAATAGCTCTGTCATCATAATGAGATGTTAGGCATACCACAGAAACAACTAAATACTTACACTTTTCTCAGAAATTCACGTGGCATCAAACCAGAAATCCACGTGTATATTATTTACCTGGGTACTTACGTGTTTCGTTTTCCTAAGGATTCCACGAGGCGGTGAGTGACGCTGTGGCTCTCTGTTCCGGGTCGCCCAAACACCTGTCGACCCTCGGACTAGTTTTCAACTCGAATGACGATACTCCTCACAACATCAACTATCTCTACTCTATGGCACTCGACAAACTCCCGTTCCTCGCCTTCTCACTCGCCCTGGACTCCTGGCGGTGGGACATCTTCCAGGGGACGGTCCCGAAAGATCGGTACAACTGCCACTGGTGGGACTACCGGTTAGTAGATCAATTTCTTCGTCTTTGACTGTGATGCCAACCACATATCGCTTTGCTGTCTTGCATTACCTCTCGTAATGCGGAAGACAATACGGAAAAACAAATTTGAAATTTCAGATTATTGAAGATGTCAAGATACCTAGCTGGTTACTGAAGGATTCTTCTGTCAAGTTACAATCAGTAACCTTGAAAAGTCTGGAATATAACCTGCTCAAACAAATTTGATTCAAATAAAATTACATCTATTAAAATGTTATGTTACTTATGATATGAATTGGAATAAGATACCTACAACAGTCCTACACTTGCTCTTAGAAAGAGCAAAACCGCGAGGGTATCGGACAACAACAGGTACCTATCATTACTACCTACTCGTTGAAGCCACCACGGTAAAGTGCCCTAAGGAACCCGGGTTAGATTCTTCAGTCTGATCAGAATTTTTGTTGCAATTTTCTGAAATATCTTCGCTATTTATCTTAACGTACGTCATATTATTTATACTATTGATCATTACAAAAGTGCGATCAGTATTTTCCACTGATCTATACTACTGTAACAAAATATGGTGGCGAGCGGGGGGGGGGGGGGGGAGTTCTCATTTTGAGATGCGAGCGTTAGAAGACCACTCATCCACTCAGAAAGGTGACCTAATCACCCATAAGTCTGTTACTCCTCGACACGAAATATTCCTTTTCCCGACGGTCATCGTAGATAATCTGCGATCCCTAGCGTTCTGTCAGAGTTGAAGCGCAAATACTTGTAAGTACATTACCTGTTACGTACCTACATCTCGTTCATTTATACAGGGTGTCTCGTGTCCCACCTTAACGACCACAGAACTTCTATCGATCGATTCTTCGACTTATTTCCAACATAAAACGTCTCAACATTTTTTTCCAAACCCCATCTTTTTTCCAGTTTTTGGGGATTTAAGATCGTTTCCAAATTGTTTGGCCTTTTAACTTTAAGCCCTTGTAGCTCCCTTATTTTACAGCATAGGAAAAAATCCACGGATACCGTTGGAAAGGACTTGAAAAATCCCATCAGGTCCAGCTATCACATTCCCTTTAATTGTTTTTTTAAAAAATAAATAAATAAATAAACGGCTCAAAGCTCTTCTTCTTCTTTTTTTTCTCAAATCATATTTCACACGGCAACAAAAAAGTTGATTTTGTAAACGTACGCGTAGCAGGAAAAACTTCCTCAGGGTCTAAGCTATCCAACGGTGGTATCGTTTTCATCGTTGTATTTTTATACGTTGTGGAACGTGAAACCCAGGTTGAGTCCCGTCGTCTGGAACGCTAAAACACTTGATTTTGATTACCTTGAACATCCACGTTTTTTCACATTCAAGCGGAATTTTCTCCTCTCAGTACCACGATAAAAACAAAAACATGTGAGTAGGTTTCCTGTTGGCGCGTACAAAAAATCAGCAACCCTCTTTAACCCAAGCATTCAAATTTTCGAGTAAACCCATAACTTTTTTGTTTTTATCGTATTTTATGTTTCCCATGTACTCAAAATAAATTTAAAAAAATTCTATCGTTCACAATATTTTTAAAAATTGAATTTGAAATTCACGTGTACTGAAAGATACATTGGGCAACCATTTCCCCTGTGATGTATCCCGAGAGATACATTGGGCAGCCATTTCCCCAAAGACGTATCTCGAGAGATACAGTGGGCAAGCAACCCGCTCTACTATCAAGGGAGAAGTGGAGTTGAAAATGAGCATGCAATACAAATGTCTTGAAACAAAACATACTGACAAATATTCATAAAATACTGCCTTCAATTTTTTTCTGGTACGGCACGGCAGGTAAGGCACAACATTTCCAGGAACTAACGTGAGGCTAAAAGTAAACCGCAGTTTGCGGAATAATAATAATTTACACTAGATCTTTCTTACTTAGATCCAGTGTTATCACATCAAAGCAGTCTTCAAATTTGTACCTTTGACTGGTTGACTTAGAACAAAGCTTGTAATAATGAAAAATATTCAGCATACTGCCTCCAATTTTTTTTTTGCAAGGCATAACATTCCCAGACTGCAACTAGACCGCAGTTTTCCTCTAGACTTGGGAAATGTTGACTGAAATTGGTAACTAAATTGGCTGGAAGGGTAGGTACTATACTAACATCATCTTGCCACTGTTGTGGAAGTTCAAAATTCCAGTTGCAACTCGTAGCCGGAAATCTTTCAATGACAATTTACTGTTGGGATTGTCTCTTTTATAAATCAACCAACTATTTACTACACTCAAGTCAAGGAACTGGGCGAAAATCCTCATATACCACTTATAGGTTCGCAGAGGTGTTTTGTAGAGGGCAACGAGCATGTCTGTTTTGTCGACTCCGCCCATATGCTTGTTGTATTCCATGATTATGTTAGGGGTACTTTGTCTTTTCTTCTTTCACTCTTCATTTGTTGTGTAGAAATTTTCGAGTCGTTGTTCCAGTTCTTGTTCAGATACGTCATCTTCGACGTCGTCGTCTGATTCTGGGTCAGATAAAATCCCAACCTTTGGAACCAGAGCCAGCATTATTTCTCCCCGGGAACGAAACAAGGATTTCTAGAATTATAATACAAAATATATATCTCTCATTTTATGTAAAATCACTATCAACTAATAGTAAGGGATTCGAAAGAAAGAAAAAACACGAGTAATTCATAGACGAGGTGATCCTCGATCCTGGGAAAGCACTGCCCAGTGTATCCTGACAGATACAAACTGAGGGCAATGCTTGCCCAATGTGGATCTCAAGATACATCCGGAAATTGGTCAACTTCTTACTTATTTCGCAGATTTCCGGGGAAACTTTGTTGTGGAACCAAACTAGACAAGTTTTACAACGTGAAGATGGAAAAGGTTTTGGAGTAAAATGTAATTATCACTGTAAACTCAGTTGATGAACTTACCAAAGGTCCGGGGACGTCCATGACTGCTGTTCTCTTGGTCGGCGCCATACAAAAACTAATGTACACTGGGTTATATTATCTTCTTATCGCTCACAGTCTTGCCAATTACTCAACAAAATTCCCTAAATGAAGCAGTGTAGGTCCCATTCGCGCGAAAGTTTCTGAGATTTAAAAAAAAAATCCCTAAGTAGGTGTATCTCTCAGTATACACTGGGTTAAAGAGGGTTAAATGTAATCAAAATATTATGAAAATTAAACATTAAAAAAAAACTACAGAATAAAAATAGAGTAGTCTATTTCCACGTAAACTAACAAACTGTAGACCGGTTTCGGTTGTTAAACCATCATCAGTACACAATAGATTCTATTGTGTACTGATTGAACAACCGAAACCGGTCAACAGCTTACGTGGAAATAGACTGTTCTATTTTTATCCTGTAGTTTTTTGCTATGGATTTCCAATACTCCGCCGCAAGTGATTTAAGTTATAAAATTAAACATTTTGAAGAATAATTGACCTTTGGGCCGATTTTTGTATTATACAATTGTTTTTCCGGGAATAGGGTCTAATAGGGGTTTCAAGGTCTTCCCAAATGTTTTCTTAGATTTTTTTCTAGGCTGTTGATTAAGGGAGCTACAAGGGATTAGATTTATACGGTCAAAAACGTGAAAACAGTCTTAAATGCCCAAAAACGCGGGGGGGGGGGGGGGGGGTGGAGTAAAATGCTACGAGACATTTTTGTTGAAAATTAGTCGTAGAGTCGATCTCTGAAGGTTCGTGGCTCGATGGCCCACCCTGTATAATAGGTAGGCATAGCAGATTCAATAAGAAATTCTTAATATTGGGATGTCGACGACTTGTCAAGTTTAATTCATGTATTTCTACAATAAACCATACTTTTAGGGGGTAGAGTATACATTCCTCTTATTATTTATATGTCCTCGTGTAGTTTATTTTTCATGTTAAGTAACTATTTTCTGATAACGTACTGTGGTATATTCAGAGAGAAATACGGAGGGATCAAGCCGCCCGTGCTGCGATCTGAGAACGACTTCGATCCTGGTTCCAAGTACCACGTACCAGCCAACATACCCTACATCAAGTAAGTGACATTTCTACTTACGGATTTTAGCACTGCTAAAGCATTTTTCTGTGCATCCAGGGATAGCGGATACTTAACAATCTACATGGAGCTGGTACATAAGTACTTGTGTTTCTTCGGAACTGGGGCGTGTACCTAAGAGATGTCATTCTGTCGTGTGTCACTCGCGATGTGAGTTGAGCAAATGCCACAAACGTGTTCAGTTTTTCTGAAATTTTCAAGATATTTGGGCATTTGCCTTGCGAAGGCCACGGAAATCCACCTTCGGTAACCTCGCTGAGCCCGTTATCCCTTGAAGGACTGGACCAGATTTGAAGTACAATTACAGACACAAGAAACAACTCAATGAGTTGAGTTTAATTAAAATAACGACTTAGCGATTTTAATTGCTCTTGTAAACGTGAGCAAATCCCATTTAACAAGTTGGTCATCTGTTCAATAGGTTTGGTGATGGCGATAGGTCTGTGGTAATGCAGCGCAGCTGTCGAAGTGGTCCGTAATTGATTTTTATGTTGTACTTTCACTCTGTCAAAACGTGAGAATATACCGTGATCTACGTACCAGAGCAAAAATCCCTAAGTGTTTTGACACGATTTACAGCTGTCCTTATTGGTCGATAGGTACTTGTAACGTTGTAACCATTGCAACGTTGAGAGTTCAGTTCTTCCACCTTGGCTCAAGGACTTGCGTTCACCCTGGTTTTACTCAGATTCACGAACCCATTGCTGCGTTTTCAAAACCACCCAAAAACGCTGCTACGTATTACTCAACGGTTTCCTGTAAATACCTTTTGCGTAGATCGCTGTCTTCTGTGATCAATACGTCTACCCTCGTGCTTCCCCGGAGAGCCGTAAATCGAGTAAATGCCGCCAGAGTCTGAATATAAGTTGTCCAATATTCGGCGGTTACAGTTGCGTAAATATGCATTTTCCACCGCCGCCATCTCGTGTAAAGCGCCGTTGCGGCTCCACGAACCCCTCGTCCGGTCGTTTGTGAACGTCAGTGCGGCTTGAGTTATGTATACTCAAGGCATTTATACTAGGCATTTAGAGCAGAAATTGCGAAATTCATGAAACTGCAATAAAATCACTTCTAATTCATGCTTTCTTCTTCTTTCTCTCTTTTCTCTACCCGTCTTTCTTTCACTTTCCTTCCATTTAAATTTTGTTTGTTTTACGAAAACCTTAGTATTAATAAGCCTAATCCAGTAAAATTTTGATTTATATTATGTACATATTTATAAGGACTACGTCCTTACTGGTACTCGCAATTAATAAACAAATACACTACATAAATAATGATTCAAACTCATGTTGGCGAAGCTTTTCGGTTCAAAATTCAGGGCCTTATGTAAACGAACGGCTGGACGCACATTGCTCCGAGTGGTCTGAGTTTGAAAAATTTCATAAAAACCATACGAGCGTACCGTTCGAGCTAAGGCGTTTTGAACATTTACAGCCCTAATTTTCACCCCTAAGACTGACAGTAACGCCGAGCTTTGAGAACATGAAATGAAAATGAATAGAGACACCTCTCAACTAGGAGCCTAGCTTCTTAGGGGCGTCCCTAAATATTGGGATAATAATGGATTCAATGTAAAACCGAGAAAAGATTGAAAATATTTTAGAACCTCTGGTTTTGATGTTGGTCGATTTGTCAACCTGATATCTACTTGAAGATCTTACTCTTGTTTTCATTGTTGGATGAAACAAAAGCCAAGCGTCGACGAACGCGCTGTTAAGTTGATAAATGACTTTTCTGTGGTAGTTAGATTGGTAGATAGGTGAATGACTCCGATTGGACGGCTATGATGATATAGCTGTTAGCAACTATGGGATAAGACAACTTTCACACGGCACACTGTCTTCTTTCCTTCCATGACTCCTCTAATTGGGTTCACTCAAGAGGATCGTCCTCCAGGAAACTGCGTCATTTCATTTGAATACTCCACTACCCCCTGGGTTGCTCAATAGCTCAATCCTTCCTTGGCTGTACTTGATCTAGTGCTTGTAGCTACCTAACTTTATGTGCGGAAATATGGAAGCCCGATTTGATTAATAATATTTTTATGTGTTATTAGGTTGATACTTGATGTAATATTTGTCTAGTAAGTGTTTTCAAACACTAAGGGACCCAATAAAAATAGAAAAACATTTCCAGAGGTAGCATCCATAAATTATTACGTAAGCAGGTAGTACTTCCACACCTGACGAATGAAATAAATTGAGTTGTCATATCGGTACCATAGGTACGAGTCGATATAGTAGTCTTCCTATTTTGGTTTTAACAGTAGCTCAGCTGGAGTTGTTTTGAGTGCGCCGTCAAGAATTGCTCAACTGTGGGAGGCCGAGGAATGCCACAATTTTCAGTTCCAACCGTAACCATGATTTTAATACCATGACAATGACCATGGCCATGAAATTTATAGCGTAGCTATGATTTTGGGGGCCCGGTAGGAGCCTGATTTGGGGTTACCCGGGATTTTTCATGAATACGTACACATACTCAACATACACACACATATTAGTTGGTCGGCCGAACAGCGACGACCGTCATTGAAAAAACAAAAAATTCAAACAAAATTTTGTTAAAATATGGTCTATAGTAATCCATGAATTGGCTCGGCCTTGGTATAATGGGTGGAATTAGTTGTCCTTGTTAACGTTTGCGCATGCGCAGTCGCTATTCTGATCTGAATGCAACGAAATTCATGTATGAGCAACTAGGACCTACCCCCGAACTACCTTTAAAATTTGAGCCAATTTGGACCATTGGGTCATGAGTTATGGCGGTTTGCAGAAATGCTTACACACACGGGCACACGTACTGTTCTACCTGAAGGAACTAAAGTTTCCTTTTGGTTTATTATTTTCAATAATGAACCTTTGGAATCGAGCATGAAAAAAAAAATTGTTAACGACCCCTCAAAATTTGATGGTTTTCGCTTCAAGTATGTAGAATCCGAAAATGCAATAACAAAATTTCTGTCCGTGCGCCGTACGCCGTTTCTTAGTTACCATGAGCCAAAATTGACGAAATTCGGTTTATAGGTCCCGTTCGGGGTCTAGTTGGACCTCGAAGCTCGGCGTTACTGTCAGTCATCTCTAAGGGGTTCAAAATAGGGGTTGAAATTTTCAGAACGCCTATAAATTTTTTTTTACGTGAATCTTTTTACAGTTTTAAATAGTTCTTGAACTTGTACGTCTCGTATTGAACTTGTACGGCGGCAGCATTGTACGTCCCGCCATTCGTTCACAGTAAGGCCCAGAAGACAAATTGTATACATTCAGCCCAAATATCATCGCTAGGGAGCATCTGATTATAATCACGGATGGCTGTGTGAAGTCGAGTTGGTTGTTCCGCGATATTATTCCATTTGAAAAATGAAGGCTGTTTTGGATTTTGCTGATAGGTACTTTTGCAATCGTTGAGGTATTATTGATGGGCAAATTATTACACAGCGGTAAGTTATTACGCAACGGTTCATTATAGTGTCTACGTAGAAGGGGCATCTATGCAGGTAAATTATTACACAACGGTTTATTATTTGCCTTATGCTTCATGAATAACTACAAATAATTAATGATTGAATTATTGAATCCCGCGAATTTGTAGGGAACTTTAATTCCGGGGCCGGGTCCAGTACTCGATTTAGGGCTTTCCTGGGAAGGAGCACGAGGGTAGGTATGGACCACAGAAAACAGTGATCTACGCAGAAGGGGCATCTATGCAGGTAAATAATAAACCGTTGTGTAATAATTTGCAGCATTTTTCGATGGATTCGTGTTCAGCGTGGTCGAGAATGGGGAAATCCGACCCCCCCCCCCCTCCCCCCCAAATAATGAAAATGAAATAGCCGAGGTCTTATGTTGTCGTTTTTACACTTTTTGTGAGAGGGGAATTGGATCGATCCCCCCCCCCCCCCCCCCTCAAAATAACAAAAATTGTCTAAAAAGTGTAAAAACGAAAACATACCTAAGACCTCGGCCACTTCTGAGGGACCGAGCCTAAAAAATTGTTACAAAAATTGTGCAGGCGCCGCAAAAAAATTTTCGATACCCATATTTGATCGTTGTCGCGGAACAGCCAAACAGAAAGACAATGCTGATCGATTGACCAGGAGGCTCACTGACGTTTGTAAATTAAATACAGTAAATGTGCATAACTAAACTAATATTAAATTTATTCATCGTGCACTATTTTGTGTTGATTTGAATTATAGAGCGCAGTTATGTATCCAAAAGAATTTTGAAAAAACAAGCGCTCCAAATTATTACACAACGGTTTATTATTTATCTGTCTAGATGCCCCTTCTGCGTTGATAACCTGTTTTCTGTGGTCAATACCTACCCTTGTGCTCCCCCCAGGAAAGTCCAAAATCTAGTACTGGAGCCAGCCTGGCAGTCACATTTCATAAATATGCCGTGGAATCAAGGATTCTATAATTAATTATTTGTTGATATTCATGAAGCATAACGTTCGTTAAAGTTACAAAGATACCTGCCAACAAAATCCAAAGTAAACATCATTCTTCAGATGAAATAATAATAATCAAACTGCAGAGCCAACTCGATTTCATTCAACTACGCGTGATTATAATCAGTTGTTCCCTAGCAATGATATCTGGACGTGATATACCGTTTCATTCACGATCACGTTGGCGAAGCTTTTTCCGTGCAGGCGAACGGCTGGGCGTACAGTGCTCCGGTTGGTCTCAAAAAGTTCCCAAGTTCGAGATCAATTTAAAAACGTGAAAACTATACCCTTCTACTTGAAGCTTTCGAGCTACGGCGTTCTGAAAATGTCAACCCCTATTTTTCACCCCTTAGAGATGACTGACAGTAACGCCAAGCTTCTCTAACTAAATAAACTCCAAATGGGACCCACAAAATATGTTACTAATTTTCGTTCACGGTAACTAAGAAAAGTTAAGTGCGGTGTACGGCTGACGGACAGAAATTTCTTTAAATTCCATTTTCGGATTCAACGTACCTTGAAACAAAAACCATCAAATTTTGACGGGGTGTCAAAAAAATTTTCATGCTCGATTCCAAAGGTTCATTATTGAAAATAATAAATCAAAACATGCAAAGAAATCTCTGTCATAATATAACAACGAACATGAAGCCTTACATAAATACATATTTACCATTTATGTACGAGGCCCCTCATATGCTATTTACGCCACTGATTCCAACAGCTTAGGTACTTACGTACGTTATGGCCAACTCTTGACTTTCTGAAATCTTGTCAGAATCGTTTTCGAGTAAAATTCTTGATTTCTTGAAAATTATAATTCAGAAAATGATTTCTCATCTAATAACAAAAATCATATCATCCGAGTTTTGAGTGCTTCTTGTTGCAAATCAATTGCAGAACCTACCCCTGTATAGGCGTTGGACCTTTTGAGCCTGCCTGTACATATGTGTTGTATACCACGTGGAAGAAATAGGTGGTTGGAGCGCCCTCTATTTGAAGGAATACGTGGTAGGTATTTCTTCAAATCTCGGTATTCAAATAAGAGTATTTTCGCTTGTGATTGGAGCATCGATGTGACAACAACCTGTACCTACTCGTGACCTACTCGAGGCCTGCTTCAGAAATGCCATACCTACATAATGGAAGAAGCAAGTGGTTAGGTACCAAACCTGCCTTCCTAATATATGCGGGAGGTTTCGGTTAGGTAGCTGATCTAGTTCTGTCTTATAAGGACCGCGACGAAGTCGGGTGGGTTGGTGTATTAAACTACCAGTGCGAGTGTTTCATTCTGTCAATTGACTTGTGGTGCAAGGTGCGCTCGAGTGACCCCTTCGCAACTGGGTCGGTATTACGTCACCAGCGCTTCCATAGTCAGTCCCTTCGCTCTGCCTACCTAATAGCTAATATGCATTATATTCATGAGTGCATTGCTACCTACTAAGTATCGACTATTAGAATTTTAAAAATTACTTTCGTATCAGCTGAGAAAGGAAGAGATTGGCAGTCTTAATCTTGATTTGATCCAAAAAGTGAACTCCAAATTCATTACCGAATTCACGAAATTAATTATTAATATTTTGGATTATTATTTTCAATAATGAACCATTGGAATCGAGCATGAAAAAAAAAAAAAAAATTCTAACCCCCTCAAAATTTGATGGTTTACATTTCAAGGTATGTAGAATCCGAAAATGCAATAAAAAAATTCTGTCTGTACGCCGTACTGGCCACTTTTCTTAGTTCCCATGAAACAAAATTGATGAAATTCAGGTTATAGGTTCCGTTCGGGGTCTAGTTGGTCCTCGAAGCTCGACGTTACTGTCAGTCATCTCTAAGGGGTTCAAAATAGGGGTGGAAATTTTCAGAACGCCGTATCGAAAACCTTCGATAGAACGGTATGGTTTTTTTAACGTTATTAAATTTGTCATGAGCTAAACAATTTTTTGAGGCCACCCGGAGCATTGTACGACCAGCCGTTCATGTGCACCAAAAAGCTTCGTCCACACGATCGTGAATCAAACGGTGTTAATCCGGCCCGGATATCATCGCTAGGGAGCACCTGATTATAATCAAGGATGGCTGTATGAAGTCGAGTTGGTTGTTATGCGATATTATTTCATTTGATAAGTGGTGGACTATTGGATTTTGTTGGTAGGTACTTGTGAAACTTGAAAAACCGTTGAAGTATTATTGATAGGCAAGTTATTACACAACGGTTCATTATACTTGACCACAGTGAACAGTGATCTACGCAGAAGGGGTATCTATTTCACTCAACATCAACAATTTTCCTTCAGAACTTCATTATTTGCGTTTCTTTTTGCCGTTTTAGTTACTGTTTGTCATCGACAGAATTATTTTAGCAACATTTAACTCGTGATTTAGATAGGTACCTAGTAACGAGTACGGGGTTAGGTACTAACCTATGGAGGGTCTGCGATCTACATAATATGCATAGAATAGTACATATTATATTATATAGGCGAGTTATCTGTACAGAGAGCTGTGATCTGTAACAGAAGGGTATTCTGTGCAAAATAATAAACCGTTGTGCAGGGATTTGCAGCGTTTGTAATAAAATTACTTAGGTGCTATGTAAGTATACATGTACCTAATATCTCTATGCATGTACCTAGGTACCAATAAACATCCTGAAATCGTTAAAGTGAAAAAAAAACCGCTGTACACTAACTGAATCATCCAATTGAGAACATAACGTACCTATTGAACCTACTTAAGAGAATTTTGAACTGCGAACAAGCTATTGAAAACGGATATTTAGTGAAGTGAACGAGGTATGGGGTTCCTAGAGCAGGCCTCTAAGTATAGGTTCAGTTTTTGCTCCGTTCGCATCTCAGACAAGCAAAACATACTCCATAAATTCTTGCAGGGATTTGCAACCAGAAGCAATCAAAATAACGTAATTATCTTTTATTAAAATTTAGAAAAATGACGGGATTTTGACTGCTGCTGCTGGATTTCGGGTTTTGAAGCCGTTCGCCGGTTATTTCATGACTTTGACTTCACTTGTCGCTAAAACTGCCATATCTCCTTATCCGACGACCTCTACATCTGGGAACAAATTAATGTTTCAAGGAACTGTTTGACGAAACATAGACGGAACTCAAAGCCAAATTTCGACATTTGCGAACCAACCGAAAAGCCTACCCTAAATATTTCAGCTCCTCGAGAACCGTTTTGTTCTATAGTTTCGGACGTGAAATAATAAGTAGGTAATATGAAGAATAGGCAGCGTCTTTAACTTGATGACCTGTGCACGGGACAGTACATATTCAAATTTATGTTAACGTATTGTTCCTAATCAGTACCATAGTTGTACATTCAGATGAAACATGGTTAGCTTAGTTTCATGGGTCGTTCTCACAGAAAGTATACTTTTTCATGAAATTTTCATGGTCTGAAAATCTGTCAAATGTTGATAATTTTCATCGAATTATGTTTTGCCAAGTGTCTGAATAAAGTCATGAAAGCAGTAGCGCCATAATGCTATATACTTTTTTTAACTTATATTTATATAGGTATTACATCATTTACAAATGCCAGATTAATGAGGTCGAGATGGATGAGCTCATCACTTAGATTAAAAATATCATGAATAGTGAAGCATGAAAATAACAAAACTATGGCCAGATGAAGCATAAAAAACCACAGTCATGCAGCATGGCTATAAGAGCGAATTTTCGAAGTTTTCGGCATCTTCCTCCTCCGCCTAAAATTTTCTGAAAATTAATTTTCGGCCAATGTTTTCCCAACTTGATACCATACAAAATTAAAACAGGAGTAGTTTTACGCAAAGTAAAATTTGGGGTGGAAGGAGGGGGAGGGGGAAATCAAAAATGTTTTGAATACCAGAAGAGTAGGTATTGGGTACGTAACAAATTTTTGTTCCATTTTTTGCCGAGTAACACCTCGGTTTGTAGATTTTCCAACGCTGAACACGATGGTGAAGTCAGAATTGCGATATCCCATTCCGTTATCAGATTAGAGCAGACGAACCAGGAAGAACATCTCAAGAAATAACCACGTTCCTTCATCTTCAAAGTGCTCCAGTTTGAGAATGGAATGAGATATCGCAATTCTGATTTCACCATCGTGTTCAGCGTACAAAAACCTTTAAAATGAGGTGTCACTTGTCAGACTTTTTCATTTTGGGAATTTATGGGTAATTTCCCCCCCCCCCCCCCAAAACTCCCCCTTAGGGTGACCCGATTCTGCCCATCTTCGAACTTAGCCTGTCGATTGCCAAGACAGATTTTTCGTGCAAATTTGAACTTTTTATCTCAATTCTTTCGAGAGTTATCGTCTGGAATGACACATACATATATATATATATATATATATATATATATATATATATATATATATATATATATATATATATATATACATATAATTTTTGGTGTCTTTCGGCAGGGAATTCAGGATGGTCTGAAACGGATTTTGGTATAAAAATCTTTCGGAAATTCGAGTTTTAAAAATTTTGGACCGAGAACAATAGCTTCCTTTTCTTCGAAAATTCGCTAAAATAATAAAACTATGGCCAGATGGTATGAACATTCATCTTATTTAACATGAAAATGTACATTCAGCGATTTGTAACAGTTCTTCTAGTGAAGACAGAGGCCAGATGTATGAGCAGCAATAAAAATACTCACAAGAGTGATGAACATAACCGCTCCTCGGGCAGTGTCACAAGTCGACTGAACAGATCAAGGTGGAGGATAAGTCGCAGGAGTTCCCAGTAATCCCAACTGTGACACTGGGCCGCTTGAAAAAAACGCTCCCTTCCATAACTGGAGCATGGAATCTGAAGGGCCAGATGAATGAGGCCAAACGGTGGATAAATAACTATTTTGATGGTTTCAGCAATTTTGTATGAGGATGCAGCCAGATTAATAGAAATTGGCTTTGGAAAATATTTCAAGTTTAAAATAATTATAATAATAATAAAATGATAAATAAATAAAAAGGTGGAATGATGGTTAGGAGTGGTTCATTGACTCATAGCTTAACCTCGACATGAAAAAAAATCAGAAACCTACTATTATTCTGTCGTGATTTATCTCCAGGATACACAAGAAGTACACTTTCTGTGAGAATGACCAACAAATACCCTTCCACACTTCATAAATGCAGTGCCCACTCTTGATTGAAACAATGACGGTTCAGTATGTGGTTCACACAAAGGAAATAAGCCCTAAATTATCCGGTAGGACGTTACCTATGCGATTATTGTGATAGCTGTGACAGGTGGAGATGCCTAATCTATGACAAGATAATCCTCGATATCTCACCGTTATTACTTCAGTGAACGACTCGGGTTATCTGCCGTAAACAGATCGCGAAATACCATCGCGTGTTGACTAACATCCTACGCCGGTGTCGCTGCTTTGAAATCGGCGCTCTAAGGAAATCGTTACAGAACAATGGGAGCCCGCATCTTCACCAGGAAGTCCATGTGGCAATAGATGATTATACACTTACCTTTCGCTCATATATTTCACGTTTTATAGGTACTTCTGAACAAATTCACTGGGCTACGTCGAAAAACTGGCTCTCTTACAATATCGAAAGTGAGAATGATGGTAGGGTACGTGATTGAGAAGGAGTTCGATGATGAATTTGGTAGGTAACTCTGTACCCATGTTATGTACTTGCCTAGGTATTCTTGTATGTTGGAAGTATTGGTAACATTTCCTGACGCCTGTCTGACTCCTTCCGCGTCGAAATCCGAGTCTTCTTGCGCTAAGGAATATTGTTTCCATTTGTTTGGCCATGAATTTGAGAACGGACTTTTATAAGTCTGCGTTCGTTTACAACAATAGCATCAAGATTGGTCAAGGCATCTTGTGAACACGAAGCATTGTTAGGATACTGGTAAAAAGGCCAAGACGAAACATAATAGAAGTTTATCGCACGACGTCAGTGTTGAATTAAGTGAATGTGTCGTTTAGATTAATTTTATTCCCACAAGTTAGTAAGGGACTATGAGCAGGTATCTAGCAACTGAAGTGTACTGTCACATACAATAATTATTAGGAATATGCGAATTTTGGTTTACTTTATTTTATTATTTTCAGTACCTACCCCTAATGAACCTTTAAAATCGAATATTTGACACCCCCCCCCCCCCCCCCGGCCAATAAAACTTGATTGTTTCCGTTTTGAGGTAAGTAGAATTCGAAAACGGGTAATTTTCGTCATAGTATAATGTTGGGTTGTTGGCAGCACTGAGAACCTTCCTTCCGAAGTTTCGTCTTAGAAAAAAAATGCAGAACTCTTGGAAAAATGGTGGTTTGAAGCCCGTTTTCAAAAATAAGCGATATTTTTTTAATGAGAGTGATTGAAAGTAAAAATGCGGCAAGAAATTACGTATCAGGTCTATTGGCTGTTGGCTCCAAGGAGGCGCCGAAACTTCGGAAGGAAGGTTCTCAGTGCTGCCAACAACCCAACATTAGAAATGGCAAACCTTCCAGGCAACTTTCAAGTAAGATTATGAGGAAATGTTTTTTAAATTTATTTATAAATGCTCGGTTCCATCCATTCATCCGTTGTGGTTCTGTTCATCGTTTAAAGTGATGCACTAGTGTTCCAAGCGGGATTTGAGTTGCTAGGTGATTTATCTGATACGTCATTTCTAGTGGGAACTCTAACATTCAAATTTCTCACTCGTTCTCTGCTTATACTTTCCGATATAAACTCCTCTTTATGTGGTAAGAGTAAGTGTTAATTTCCGTTATTGAACAGCATTTGGTCAAAAAATGAGAATTCGTAACCCACGAAAATTTCCCATTGAATAAAAATTTTCTGTTCGTCTGCCGTAAATTGTTTTTGTTGAAATTTGTTCTCTGATCTTGGATTCGAACCAGGGAACTTCAGCGCCCGAGTCATCCTTCCAGTGAGCTATCAAAAACTCAACAGTATCAGCAGACTTGCTAGAAATTGCAAAACACTCCCACTGATATGTACGAAATATCAACTCATCCCCAGTCTGAGTTTTGAAAAGTTCGCTGACCCATGTCACGCCCACTGTACAGGTAGGTACCAGCTACTTCGAATCTGAAAGAACCGTTTTTCCGATAAATTGAAGAATTTTGAGTTTCTTTTTGACGTTTTCAAAACGTTGCCTACCTGTATATTGTATGAAGTATGATGGGGGAGAGAACTATTCTGGATACCCTTTGAATGACCTGAGTTGAATCGCATCAGCCTGTACGCTCACTCCTGAGCAACGCGCGGGTTATAAACTAGAATCTTATAAATTGCACATGGGAACTTCTTAATAATTCTCCTTTCGCTACAGTCTAATCAAACTGTAGTAATGTCTGGTTTAGTATCGAAGTGACTTGAAAATGTTGAATTGGCCTTGAAGCCGGGATTCAATGAGATTTCTGAAGGGTGATCTGAAGTAACTGAGAGCAAAGCGATTTTTGTACAAAAAATATATAATAATTATATTTAAAAACTAAGGTAAAAAGATCACAATGACGTAGTTTTTTACAAATTCCATGGGAAATATTTGCGTTAGGCGGTGAGATCCAAGCACTCACGTTCAGTCCGTTTTAGTGGTGGTAGGCGTATTCGTTGTGGTCGTAGTGGTGGCCGTAGTGGTGGCTGTAGTGCTCAGGCTCGTGGTGGACGGGCACGTGGACTGGGTAAGGTACTTTGACTTCGACTGGGTAAGGTACTTTTATAGGGACTTTGATGGGGACTTTGACTGGGTAAGGAACGTGTTTCTCGACGGGGTAAGGTATGTGTTTCTCGACTTCGACTGGGTAAGGCTTGGGGACAGGGACGGGGTAAGGCCTGTCAACTGGGACCTTGACTGGGTAAGGGATGTGCTTCTCGACGGGGTACGGTACGGGTTTCTCGACGGTGACGTGGACCGGGTACGGCCTGTCGACGGGGACTTTGACAGGGTAAGGGACGTGTTTCTCGATGGTCACTGGAACTTTCTTTTCGACGATGACGGGGTACGGCTTGGGGACGTGGACTGGGTAAGGCCTGTCGACTGGGACCTTGACTGGGTAAGGTACGTGTTTCTCGACAGTGACGGGGTACGGGGCGGGAACTGGGACCTTGACGGGGTACGGCACGTGCTTCTCAACAGTGACTGGGTAAGGCTTGGGGATGTGGACCGGGTACGGCCTGTCGACGGGTACTTTGACTGGGTACGGCACTTTCTTCTCGATGTGCACTGGGTAAGGTACAGCGACCTCCTTGGTGATGGTGATGGCCTTGATGTGGCTGTGGTGGTCGTGGCCGTAGTCACCACCAGACAGCTCGTAGCCGCCGCCCAGACTGTGTGAGCTCAGCAGTTCATGACCTCCGTAGCTGCTGAAGCCACCGGCATAGCTGCCGAGTCCTCCATACAAATCACCTGAATAAAATTTAAATTCCAAATTACTATGTACCTATTTCACTACCTATGATGCACAGTTATGCTCCAGTAAGAGCCAAACGGACCTAAACCCTAAAACCCAATTGCGGTAGTTTTTGATGAACTTTGGGAAGTGATGTGGATGTTCCCGCCCAGTGAAAAGCTCTGCTAAATCTCCAAAGATATCAGGATTTATAAGAAGCTGGTCGCACCAATTAAATGGGTGGAAGTCTGCAGTTTGCCTCAGAACCAACTTTTGATATGAGTGAAGCTCTTAGCCAGTTCGGTTTGACATGAGGTTTGTTCGCTGTGGGTTTTACGGATGACTTGCAAACGGTTTGTGAACTGCCCAGTGAGCTGCGACCGACGCCAACTAAACCACTTGAGCGTCACGAGCACCGCGAACGGGTTTGGCTGAAACTTTACAGAACGAAGAAGCTAAAACGCACACACATGAATCCGAAGCTAGAAATCCAATGATCTGTTCAGCTGCCACTGACGAGTGATGGTGGGGGCATCTCATGAGAAAACGGTAAGCCGAAAAATCTTATGACCGATCTGACGACTGGGAAACCGTCCGCAAGTGGTTAGAAGTACGTATAGTACGTATAGTACATATAGTACGAGGTACTATATATATAGTCAGAGAAGAGTCAGGAAATCCACTGCGAACGCCCAGGTGACTTTCAAGTGGTTTGAGTGAGAGGCTTTTCGAACAAACCAGTGGTTCTGAATCGCCTCCAGTTCAACGCTAACGTGACTGTGCAAGTTCCCTGCTAATCTGATTGATTCTAACACCCACAAGTCTATTATATTTCTCACTTGATAAACAACTGCTACATGGAATTGGTACCTCAATACTTTATAGCATTTTTTTTTTTTTTTAAGCAACATTTGAGAGCTGCAGTTTGAACCACAATTTGCATTGTAGTTTGATGTATAATTAAGCATGATGTGTGCAGCATAAGTAAAACAGTAGTAGTTATGAGTCGAATCGTTGTACAGTTATGGCTTTTTGCGTTACTCACCTCCGTATCCACTGCCGAAACTGTGGATCCCCCGTTTCTCCTGCTTCTTTTCTGCTGGAGCAGCAGACTCCTGCTTCTGCTCAGCTTCGACTTTCTTTTCTTCAGCAGCCGCCACTGCGAGGAGCGCTACCGCCACCCATAAAAACTGAAAATAAAATTCTGGGTGTTACAAACTCGTTTGAAAAATACAAAATAAAATACATTACGAACGTTTGTTCGTTTTTGATCGGCCAAGCGAACATGCTGCCAAATTTGAGAATGATCATTTATAAGATAGGCAATCATTATTTCAGTGATATTGATACTCGTTGGAAATTGAATTATAACAAGCTGACTTCCGAGGAAGTGAAGTTCTTGAATGTTTCTGAATGCAGGTTGATCTGACGGCAACATGCATATGAAATTCCTTTGTAGTAGGTTGAACGAAGACCTATTGTTGGGATCAGTGGGACATACTGGCTTCATTCGTGTTGATGAATTAAGTATTTTGTTTGCTCAAAATCGGCATCCCCTTAATTTTTCGACGGCTAGTGATGATTTGGACAAATTGTAATAAATTTTTTTCTTCATGTCGGAATTCGGCATTTTAGTAAGCCTCGTAAACTCGAGGAGCGAATTAAAAAAAAAAAAGTGTGATGATCCTGAGGTTCCCTCTTGGCCAAAATGTAACAAAAAGTCCAGAATTTTAGGACTAATTTTCATCCAGTTGAAAAAATGAAGAATAATCGTCCTCGTTCCCATTAAAATCAAATCAAAATCCTCTGCTGGCAGTGGCTAAGTCTGGATGTAGTTGCGTGTCCTCTCAAAACTCTCAGTCTACCGATTTTGACGCGAACTAGTAGGCACAGTCATTTGGATGGAAACGAAGAATTTTCATGTTGGGATGCCAGGGTTAATGACTGTCGTTTTCGGTCGGTTAAATGGATCATAGTTGGTTTATCTTCACGGTTACTGCATAATTACCGCAGTAGGCCGACTCCAACCGGGTGAGTTTTCGCTTTTCGAATTTCCTGGGTCCTCCCCGTGCGAAGCGCTTATTATAAAAACCTCGTTGTCAGTTGAATCGTGACGCTGGCAAGTAGATCCCCCGATAGCTCGTGCCCACACCAACCGTCACAGGTGTTACATGATGTCCGGTCGAGTGAAATGTCATCCGTTCCGTGAATATTTATTTCGAAGGGGCCAGAAGCTGTTCTGATTAGTATTAGGGGCAGGAGTGGTTCAGTGTGTTTGGAATTCAAGGCGGATATAATGTGATATAATGGGGTGTTCGAGGGTTATTTTACGACGTGGACACTAGGGAAAACAAGTAGCCAATAGCATCCGTAAGTAGCGTCTTTTAATTCTGTAAGTTCCATGTCATAATGGCGGTCACGAACAAGGACGTTCAGGGACGTACACTTTCGTCTGATGCTGAGGATGTCTACCTTTTTGGATTTGCCTTTGACGTGACATAATCGAATTAAACTACTCAAACAACACAAACGTATATGAATTTGGACGCAACATTATCAGCGCATTTCCTTCCTTGCCTATATACCACAATTCCAGACATGAAGTTATTCATGATTTGCAAAGAGAAGAGGAAGGAGGGATTTAAGATAAGTAATTGTAAAATCAAACTGGCGGGTCAAATCATGAAAATTAGGAAAATCAGACGCTTAATAGACATTTGGGCAAGGAGCTGTTATTCCCACAACCGATTAATGGTGCACGATTGAATAATCGACAATTTATATAGAGCAGTTAGTTACTGGGTTACTTAGAGGGGTTAGTTATTGGGGGGGTAGTTATTTGGGAAGTCAGCCGCCACACCGGCCTTTAGAGCTCGATAATTAGTTGGTTAATTAATTAGAAATATCGGAATAATTACAAGAAGCTTTTGACCTCAGCTCTAACCTGACTCGCAACTTGCTCTTGATGACCAAGCCATCCCCTATGGGTAGGTAAATTGTATTCCAAATATTGGTTGTGCGCGGCTACAAGAAGCAGATGAGAGAATAACCAACCTAACAGAAACGTGTCTTTTCAACGGAAAACATCTAGATCGGTTTTCCAATTTTACTAGCCAATTTATGCTCATCATACTTGAGAACGCCTTCAAACATTAACCATTATGAAATTTAATCGTTCAGTTGAAGCAAGTACTTGAATAATTCCAGTCACAGAGATATTCGTGAATAAAATCGAATGAAATGATTTGTATACATAGGTATAAATGCAATGTAAAGCCTCGTGCCTCATCCCAGGAGTATCCACGGAAAGCAGTTTACCCACTATCGAACATTACATCTCTCCTATTCCATTAGAATATCCTGACAGATAATTTACATATATTCAGAAGAATAAGGGGCCCAACGCCGTTCCTTGAAGAACCCCATGCCCTTCTCAAGTCAAATTCTCATTAAAATGTCGTCTAACCGTGTTTTGTGATTGCTTACGCGCGGAGGGGATAGTGAGTCAAATGCCTTTGCTACATCTAAGAAAAAAAAATCCAAAATTGTAGCCAATTTGCTGCACATTAACAAGCAAAATTGGTAGGCCTGGTCATCAAGCGAGGTTTTAATTTTTGGGGGGTTTTGCGACATTCAGGTCAAAATTTGAACACCATCTGCTGAGCTAATATGGCTGGCTGACGATGCTTAGGCTTTATGTAAATATACAAATGCATAGACTTACTCTAGAGTTTCTTGTTCGATTTTGTCGTTGGCGGATTTTCAAAAAATGAGCTTCTACAACGTGTTCAAAATGTTTGATGTTTCACAACTAGATGTTTTTGAAGACCCTTCCACCCTCTTCCTATCTAATTTAGAAACATGTGCCAGTTTGGGACGAATACTAACCACCTAATTACTGGAGGAGATTTTAAATAAAATAAGCTGCAACACATTGGGTCTAGTTGTCAGTGGGTTGGATAGATTCGTGAAAATTCGCTAAATTTCTAATTTAAAAAATCTTGTCTAAGGTAAATTTTTAAATTGTTAAAAATGTACCAAGGTAAAGTTAGAAGTTCAGTCCCTAATTGAATAAAATTTGATCAATTCTAAATTGTAATTTCCTTGCATGGCTTTCACTTAGAACTCAGGAAACTTGGAAAAAATTTTACCTTGCTAAAATAGGTAGGTATTATTTAAATTGTCGTGGGCAATTAGCGACTCGTAATGCATTTGTGAGAGACCGCAGAGTTGATTTTGTGTCGAAAATTTAGAGGAAGTGCGACAAATATGGGCGTCATGGGTGTTGGGTTTCTTTAGTGTATCATAGTTTCTATGAAGATTATGGAAAATAGGTTATGCATTTGCTGACAAACTGCGGTGCGCCAGTTTTGTGAGTTTTAACATTTTCAAGTCATTGATAGTCACAGAAGCTCATACAGTGGGAAGTTAATGGGAAAATTTGGCTGAATAAAGGATTTTGGAAAAAAAAAATTGGAGATGGAAGACGAATTAGTGAAGTGCACTACCAACGTACTTATGTACAGCCTGATGCCATAAGTGCACGGAATTACGGTTTTTAATCGACTTACCTCAAACTGTAGCATTTGTAACGCCCCAAAACCACTCCCTTGCTAATCGGATATAGCTGTCGGTCCGTTCGTTTTTTATCGTTTTTATGAACTTAAATTAGGTAGGTAGGTACGTCGACTGTTTGGAATCCAAAATTTTGTTGCTCGGATGCCACAGGATTTCGGAACCTGCACTTGTTGGTTTTTGTCGTCGATTGTTGTTGTTGATGAGTTAGTTCGTTTTTCTTACCTTTGCGTTCATGATCACCCGTTGTGTTTCCCGATAAACCGGTGGATCAACTGACGGTCTGTTTGGCGGCGGCGGGAGTTTTTATAGTGAGGGGGAAGAACTTAGCCCCGCCGGGGTCGCCCCTTTGCACAATCGATCGCTGGACGCTGAGCGAAGAGCGAAGGGGTTGCCGGCTCTGGGGGTCCTCAGGCTCTTATGAAGGTATTCTGATTGGTTCGACGTTCGAGTATGGAAAGGAACAGTGTATTACTGGATTCTTAACATATAATTTCAAAGGAAAAGAGCAGTTTTCAGACGAGAGAAGTCGGCGTTCACGAGAAGACACCAATAATGTGGAAGCGTTTTTTAAATATTTTTATACCAACGTACTCAGCAAAAAAAAAGTATCCCCCCCTCCCCTCAAATTGTTTCTTTTACGTTTCAAGGTGCGTAGATTCCAAAAACGCTGCAAAGTCCTTGTCACATGGGTTTATTATTCTACTGGACATACCTACAGAAATGTTGGCTGTTCATTTATTGTTTCTTTCATGTGTAATAATATTGAAATAGCTATTTCTGATGGTTTCCACCAATTTTGGCCCCCAAAACACGAATTACGCTCCTTTTGGTTTATTATTCCGTGAATAATACACCTATGTATTCGATCAGCAAAAAATTTTTATAACACCCCCTCAAACTTTTTTCTTTTCCGTTTCAAAGTGCGTAGATTCCAAAAATGCAATGTCCGTCCACCGTACGCCGTACGCCGTATGACGTGTACCGGCTTCATTTTCGGTCTAAAAAAGTCGTTCTTTCGCACACATGCTCCATTTGGGCCCTAGTTGTGTCCCGAAACTTTTCAGCCCGATCGGAATATACCCAGGGGTGTTATAAGTGAAAATGTGTGTAAAAATAGGTACTTTTTGCGTTTTAGCAACATGTTGGTAACATGAGGTTCTGAGATATCGTTTTCCATGTTTTGGGGACGAGAAGACCGAATATGAAATCGATTTTGACCAAAGAACGGAAAATTGAGTTCTACCAGGTGTTCAGCTCCCAAAATTGATTTTTTATGAGTGAAAAACCTGGGAAATCGTCTGTAATCACCATCAGTTTGTATAATAACACTAGAAAAAGTGTCAACACGTGGATCAAGACGATTAAATGGCACTACCAATGATCAAAGATAATTTTTTTTAAAAGGAGCGTACCTGATCCGTGTTTTGGTGGCCAAAATTGGTGGAAACCATCAGAAATAGCTATTTTAATTATTGCACATGAAAGAAACAATAAATGAACAGCCAACAATTCTGTAATAATGTCTATTGTCTAATAGAATAATAAACCCATGTGACAAGGACTTTGCAGCGTTTTTGTGTTTTAGTAACATGTTAGTAACATGAGCTTTTGAGGTATCGTTTTCTATGGTTTTTGGGACGAGAAGACCGAATACGATGTCGATTTTGACCAAAGAGTAATGAACTGATGTTTTACCGAAGGTTCAGCTCTCAGAATCCATTTTTTATTAATCAAAAACCTGGGAAATTGTCTTAAATCCCCATAAATTTGTATAATAACACTAGAAATTGTATCAACAGATGAATCAAGACAATTAAATGGCAGTATCAATGATCAAAGATAATTTTTTGTTGAAAAAAAAAGTTGGAGTCCAGTTAGTGTTTGTGGGGGCCAAAATTGGTGGAAACCACCAAAATAGCTATCTCAATTACTGCACATGAAATAAACCATGAATGAACGGCCAGAATTTCGTTAGGTATGTCTGGTACAATAATTCGACGGCCACGGTGAAGAAGTAGGTATGTCAGAAATCTGAAATTTATAGGAGAGCAGTTTTTAAGTTGGACGCTGTCCGTAAAATCAGGTAATTGTGCTACAAACGAGATTATAATTCCAAAAATTTTTATTTTCCCCAAATTTTCAGAAAATTACTATTAATTCTGGAAATGATCTACATTTTGACTCCTAGAAGACTTACCCAATTCAGCACCGACGACTTACCTAGTTATGGCCACAAGTGTGGAGGTATCAAGAAGGTAGAACTTGAAAAAATATGCACTCTTCTTTGCCAAAAACTTTATATCAGGGGGGGGGGGGGGGGGACCATGAATAATAATATAAAAAAAAGGATGCTCGGCGCTATTTTGTAGGTACTGCAAAAGTAGATTTAAAAAACGCTGCAAAGTCCTCGTCACGTGTGTTTATTATTCTATTGGGCACTTCTACAGAAATGATGGCTGTTCATTTATAGTTTCTTTCATGTGAAATAATTGAAATAGCTATTTGTGATGGTGTCTACCAATTTTAGTCCCCCAAAACACGAATTGGGTACGCTCCGTTTTTTTTGTTTTTTAAAATTATCTTTGATCAATGGTAGTGCCATTTAATCGTCTTGATCCACTTTTGGTTTATTATTTTCAATAATGAACCATTGGAATCGAGCATGAAAAAAAAAATTCTTACCCCCCCTCAAAATTTGATGGTTTACGTTTCAAGGTATGTAGAATCCAAAACTGCAATAAAAATATTTCTGTCTGTCCGCCGTACGCCGTACGCCGTACACCGTACGCCGTACGCCGTACGCCGTACGGGCCACTTTTCTTAGTTACCATGAAAAAAAATTGATGAAATTCGGGTTATAGGTTCCGTTCGGCGTCTAGTTGGTCCTCGAAGCTCGACGTTACTGTGAGTCATCTCTAAGGGGTTCAAAATAGGGGTTGAAATTTTCAAAACGCCTATACCATTTTTTTACGTAAATATTTTTACGGTTTTAAATAATTCTTGAACTTGCGAGTTTTTTAAGACCATCCGGAGCATCGTACGTCCAGCCGTTCGTTCACAGTAAGGCCCCGAAGTTTGCACCGACAGGCATTTTCGACTCCAGTGTGAATGAAATTGTATACAATTCAAACCAATTCTCGTAACCAGAGACGCGCCCACAATAGGAATTTGTGAATACGGCCAATCATTGCTAGGGGCCACCTGATTATATTGGCGGAGTATGAAGTCGAGTTGGTTGTTCTGTGATATTATTTAATTTGAAAAATGATGGCTCTTTTGGAGTTTGTTGGTAGGTAGTGAAACTTGAACAAACGTTGAAGTATTATTGATGGGTAAATTATTACTACGGTAAATCATTACTCAACGGTAAATTATTACACAAAAGGTTCATTATACCATCTACGTAGAAGGGGCTGGAGTTTGTTGGTAGGTACTTTTGCAACTTTTTTCACTCCTCATCAACGATTTCTTTTCAGAACTTCATTATGTGTGTTTCTTTTTGTTAGGTACTGTTTGTCATCGGCAGAATTATTTTAGCAACATTTAACTCGTGATTTAGGTAGGTACCTAGTAACGAGTACGGGGTTAGGTACTAACCTACGGAGGGTCTGCGATCTACATAATTATGCATAGAATAGTACATATTATATTATATAGACGGGTTATCTATACATAGAGCTGTAATCTGTAACAGAAGGGTATTCTATACAAAATAATAAACCGTTGTGCAGGGATTTGCAGCGTTTTTCTAGTGTTATTATACAAATTTAATGGTGATTTCAGACGATTTCCCAAAATCGAGCCCCTTCTTGGTAGATGAACCGTTGTGTAATAATTTACCGTTGTGTAACACATTACGGTGGTGTAATAATTCACCGTTGTGTAATAATTTGCCATTGTGTAATAATTTACCCATCAATAATACTTCAACGGTTGTTCAAGTTGCAAAAGTACCTATCAACAAAATCCAGCCCCTTCTGGGTAGATGAGCCGTTGTGTAATAAATTTACCGCTGTGTAATAATTTGGCATTGTGTAATAATTTACCCACCAATACAATAAGTTGTAAGTTAGTTGACCATCGTATAGTAATAATTTACCCATCAATAATACTTCAACGTTTGTTCAAATTTCACTACCTATCAACAAACTCCAAAAGAGCCATCATTTTTCAAATGAAATAATATCACAGAACAACCAACTCGACCTCATACTCCGCCTATAAAATCAGGTGATTCCTAGCAATGATTTTATCTCCGGCCAATTTCCTATTGTTGGCGCGTCCCTGGAGACGAGATTTGGTCTGATGTATACAATTTCATTCACCCTGGTGTCGAAAATGCCTGTCGGTGCAAACTTCGGGGCCTTACTGTGAACGAACGGCTGGACGTACGGTGCTCCGGGTGGTCTTAAAAAACTCCCAAGTTCGAGAACTATTTGAAACCGTAAAAAAATTCACGTAAAAAAAGGTATAGGCGTTCTGAAAATTTCAACCCCTATTTTGAACCCCTTAGAGATGACTGACAGTAACGTCGAGCTTCGAGGACCAACTAGACCCCGAACGGAACCTATAACCCGAATTTCTTCAATTATGATTCATGGTAACTAAGAAAAGTGGCCGTTACGGCGGACAGACAGAAATATTTTTATTGCAGTTTTGGATTCTACATACCTTGAAACGTAAACCATCAAATTTTGAGGGGGGGTAAGAATTTTTTTTTTCATGCTCGATTCCAATGGTTCATTATTGAAAATAATAAACCAACACACAAGTTGACTTACCTGGAAAAGATATGTTAATTAGCTGTGCAGAATTGGATAAGAGGAGTTGCCTATGTGTTCAATGAACAGAAACGTTCCGGATATTTTTGGTCAAGTCGACTTGCCTACTTTGGACACTGAAAACTAGTGTGAATAAATGGTTAAGTGACTTACCTTAATTTCAACGTCCCTTGAAAGTGAAAGAAATATTGGACTTGTTGACATACCTATAAAGTAACTCTACTTTCAAAGATATCTAAAAATGCACGTGTGGATAACGCCCTTATGGTGGTCGAGCAGACTTCCCTACTTCTTCACGGGTTGGGGAGTGGCTCATTGAGTCGTACTGACCACTTACCCCGATTTGCTCGGAAACTCGACTTACCTACTTCTTCACCGTGGCCGTCGAATTATCCCATGTGACAAGGACTTTGCAGCGTTTTTCATTCATTCAGTTGTTGGCATTGATATGACCACACACCCATTCATAGCTGAGTATAAGTTTTATCTTGCCGATGTATTCGTTTGACTTTTTGGTTTATTATTTTCAATAATGAACCATTGGAATCGAGCATGAAAAAAAAAAAATTCTTACCCCCCCCCCCCCCCCTCAAAATTTGATGGTTTACGTTTCAAGGTATGTAGAATCCAAAACTGCAATAAAAATATTTCTGTCTGTCCGCTGTACGCCGTACGGGCCACTTTTCTAAGTTACCATGAAAAAAAATTGATGAAATTCGGGTTATAGGTTCCGTTCGGCGTCTAGTTGGTCCTCGAAGCTCGACGTTACTGTGAGTCATCTCTAAGGGGTTCAAAATAGGGGTTGAAATTTTCAAAACGCCTATACCATTTTTTTTACGTAAATATTTTTACGGTTTTAAATAGTTCTTGAACTTGCGAGTTTTTTAAGACCATCCGGAGCATCGTACGTCCAGCCGTTCGTTCACAGTAAGGCCCCGAAGTTTGCACCGACAGGCATTTTCGACTCCAGTGTGAATGAAATTGTATACAATTCAAACCAAATCTCGTAACCAGAGACGCGCCCACAATAGGAATTTGTGAATACGGCCAATCATTGGTAGGGATCATCTGATTATATTGGCGGAGTATGAAGTCGAGTTGGTTGTTCTGTGATATTATTTAATTTGAAAAATGATGGCTCTTTTGGAGTTTGTTAGTAGGTAGTGAAACTTGAACAAACGTTGAAGTATTATTGATGGGTAAATTATTACTACGGTAAATCATTACTCAACGGTAAATTATTACACAACGGTTTATTATACCATCTACGTAGAAGGGGCTGGAGTTTGTAGGTAGGTACTTTTGCAACTTTTTTCACTCCTCATCAACAATTTCTTTTCAGAACTTCATTATGTGTGTTTCTTTTTATTAGGTACTGTTTGTCATCGGCAGAATTATTTTAGCAACATTTAACTCGTGATTTAGGTAGGTGCCTAGTAACGAGTACGGGGTTAGGTACTAACCTACGGAGGGTCTGCGATCTACATTATATGTATAGAATAGTACATATTATATTATATAGACGGGTTATCTATACAGAGAGCTGTGATCTGTAACAGAAGGGTATTCTGTACAAAATAATAAACCGTTGTGCAGGGATTTGCAGCGTTTTTTTTTAAATAGTCGATATATTATATTTTTTAAATCATTAACATAACAACTGAGCTCGGCCCATTAAGTTAATATCAACTGTTCGGAGAGTTTTTAGCCCAGTGGCTGTAACTCAAGAGAAAACTCTTGTCACGTAGTCACATCACGAGGTCGAGAGGTTTTGTTCAATTAAGCCGCCTGTTGACGTTGCTGTTGTCTAGGAGTCGAAGAACTTACCGATTCGTGTGTTCATGAAGCCTCTGATCGTGGTTAATCTTGAGGTCTCGATGGTGGTCATAATTTCTGATGTACCAAGGGGCGTTGGCAATACTCCTTTGTACCTTGTTCTGAAAAGTTTGTATAATCTTGCTGTTTGTTTTTTTAGTACAGCCCCAGAGCTGGATACCAAATGTCAACACAGTTTTCAAGATTTGCTTGTAGATGAGCAATTTGTTTTGTACAGATAGGTAGTTCTGAATACCTGCCGAGCAGCAATACATTTTGTGAATTAATATTTAATAGATTTTTGTTTTTAATTACATGCTCCTTCCATCTTAATTTGGCATCAAGAGTCATCCCTAAATACTTTGCTGTGTTAGCTCAGGGAATCTTTCGTTATTCGTCATGACTGTTATCGTTGTTATGTTCTTGTTGGTAAAGAGAGTATGAGTAGATATCAGTTCATTAAGCTTTAGACGCCAACTTTTGGTCCAGGCGCTTACACTATCAACAGAATGCTGTAAATTCCTAGTTGAGTCTACTGACTCTACTGAGTCACCAACCGAAAGTATAGCAGTATCATAAGCAAAAGTTGCGATTGTCGTGTTCTCATTGCTAGGTACATCACGTGTATACAGAAGGTGTAAGAGCCCAGACACGTTTCCTTGAGGGACACCTGCCCTTATTTTCTTGAGACTGGAGTACTCGCCTTCGTGTTTCACTCTGAAATTCTTTCAGTAAGATGATCTCAAAATTTGTTGTACTTTAGCCGTTGATGACTTGTTTGTCTGTGAACAGCAAACTTGCACCTGTGTGTGACTACAGAAAGTCACGTTTTGGTCAAAATCTACTTCCAAAACTTTTTTTCTTCAAATCCACTCATGTGTGGCATCATTCGGTTCGTTGAGATTTCTACTACAAACCTGTGATGTTTTGCACGAATTGCTCCGTTTTTAAAAGAGTAAAGTATTTTGTTTCCAAAAATATCCTGTTTTGGCGCAGTTTTTTTCAATAGTTCCATGTAGCGTAGAGTCAACCTGTTTGGCTTCATCAACCGAAAATTACCGTCCCATGTACCTTTGATTTTTGTTAACCATAACTATACTTAATAGTTTCTTTCTAAGATTTGAAAAATTGATTTTCTGAACTTGAATATCCATTTTTTTCCTTAATGGTATATAGCTTGCTGTAAGACATTCACTAGTAGTTTACTCATTGAACTTGAGTGACTTAACAGGGTGAAGTAGCAGTTAAGGAATGGGGAATTTTCGTCAAATTTATTTTTTTTTAAAAATCAGACCTGAAACATTGTAGTTTGAAACTGTTTTCAAAAATACGCGATTTTTTAAAATGAGGGTGATTAAAACTAAAATTGACGCCCAAGGAGGCGGAGGAAGCTTCGGCGGCAAAGGTTCTCATTGCTGCCAAAAACCCTAGAAGTGGGAAGGTTTAGCAGACTTACAGATGACTGACAGTAGCGCCGAGCTTTGCGGACCAACTAGACCCCAAATTAAACCCGCATACCAAATTTCATTCATTTTCGTTCATGGTAACTAAGGAATGTGCGAAGTACGGCGGACGGAGAGAAATTTTTTTTAAATTCCATGTTTGGATTCTGCGTACCTTGAAACGAAAACCATTAAATTTTGAGGGGAGGTTAAAAAAATTTTCATGCTCGATTCCAAAGGTTTATTATTAAAAATAATAAACAAAAAATCCGTCTTTCTTCAAATGAAAAAAATAATATCACGGAACAACCAACTCGATTTGTGAGTATAATCAGCTGTTTCCGAGCAATGATATCTGGGATGGCGTTATGTACTGGATCAGCGAATTGTGAATATTAAACGTAAATTTCACAATCATTATAATCTGAAAGAGCAGTTTGCAAACAAGATAAGTCAGTGGTCGTGGGAGAGAAGGCACCACTAATGAGGAAGGGCTTTCTTTATTCATTTAAATGCTGGCACCAGTAGAACACACCTATAATAGGACTATAAACCCTGACAACGAACTTTACCTATCAGCAAAATCCAAAATAACCATCTTTCTCTAGATACACAACATAAATTATCTTGCTTGGTATGTGTACAGTAACATTCACACGCATGTTGACAAAGCTTTTCGGTTCAAATTTCAGGGCCTTACTGTAAACGAAGGCTGGACGTACAGTGCTCCGGGTGATCTAAAAAAAATCTTTAAATTTGGAATCAATTTAAAAACTTCATAAAAACCATACCCGTATATTGAACGTTTTTGAGCTCTTTTCAGTAACGCAGAGTTTTGAGGATGAACTAGACCACCTAGGCCCCTGTCGTATGGGACAGAAATTTTTTTTAAATTCCTTTTTCGGATTCTACGTACCTTGAAACGTAAACCACCAGATTTTGAGGGGGAGTTAGGCATTTTTTTGATACTCGGTTCTAAAGGTTCAGTATTGAAAATAATAAGCCAAAATAGCATAGGTCCCCCCGGAATGTATCCAGAGATGAAATGCGGAGTAATGAGAAACATGAACTATTTAAAAAAAATTTCTCTGGGGTGCAGAACAAGGAGGTTTGGGTACCTACCCAAGGAGGATTCTGGAAAATCGGATAGTTCTAGCTAATGTGACACATCAACAAACACCTCAGCCATCAACTGACAGGGTCAAACACGTTTTTACTTGGGCCCCAAAACCGAATTCCAGGCAGCATAGAAGTACTCTGAGCCTCCAGCAATTATTCATTAATGCTTTCATGACCCTCTGACGAACAGTCATAACCTCATAGCATATCTGCCAACGAAAAAAGAAATGGAAATATTCCCATTCTTCCCCAAGGTTATCGTTACTCATCCGATCCCTTCTCGGAGAGAATTTTCCTTCTATTCTTGACAAATAAGTCTGTTCAGTTCTGGAGCCCAAGGGACATTCTTGTCTGTTGTGGACAGTCTGTGTCATCGATTTAATTACTGGTCCTACTGTATACTGTTGGGTCTGTTGTTGATGGCTGCGAAAGGTATTTGATGTTTATCACTCGACTTTTAGAAATCGCCCTTCGTTTAGGCGTCAAAAGATAATAAACATGTAATGATGATGTAGCCCTGCTGGGTGTTTTGATAAAGTAATAGTGAGGCAAGATGTTTAGAAGGTAGGTGGTGGATTTAGGAGGTAGATAAGGGACAATCAGATATATTTTATAATTCCATGTTATCTTAGTTGAACCGTCCGTAAAGTTCACCTATTTCATTCTATGAGAGTTCTTTCATGAGTCAAGAATCAGAGTCGGCCTCTATCTAAGCCCATTATTCCTCAAAAAATGTTAAATTGTGATCAGGGCGTCCATGAGCTTCCACAAATTTGCATAAACATGGATTTTGATTCAAGTAAAACCGTATTAATATATTCAAGTATTTTCCTTGAGGATGTTGTATTAAATTAATGTTGGATCCTTTTCTTTCAGGTAAGTATCAGTATGTTAACCTTTTTGAAGACTTGCAGTGTGGGGTAAGGTGCCATATTTACTTTTCTTGAATTCTTATTTTATAAGTTTTACCGACCACCTAGAAAATTAGGGAACTAACAGCTAACGTGCACTGCTTAGTCTAGGAATGACGATGATGTTTATAGTTACTCCCCGTCCATTTGTGAGTTCCTCCGTTATACACAGGAACACATTTCGATTTACTCCGGTTTCGAACCAAATCACTCGCGATGAAATCGTGGGAACCCATTTCAAAGAAAAACGGAGTTACTGAAAGGTTGTCTATTTCCACTAATACACGAAAAATACCCTGTTTTACCGGTTTCGGTATATGAGTGGTATTTTTTTGTGTATTAGTGGAAGTAGACAACCTTTCAATAACTCCGTTTTAACATGTATCATGTTTTACCGCTGGGTTTTTTTGCTCGAAAATTAAGCACGAGCCGTCATGAAGTACTCATTTTCTTCGCTCACTCCTTAGGACTTATGACTTATGACTTAGGGCTTAAGACGATGCATAGGCCCCGGATCAGCTGAGAGGCTCATACAGCTAATTTCTACGCTATTTGCACTCCGAAGCTGTAATTTAGTTTGTAGACTCCTTAGGACTTTTACCTGACGATGCATAGGCCCCGGATCAGCTGAGAGGCTCATACAGCTAATTTCTACGCTATTTGCACTCCGAAGCTGTAATTTAGTTTGTAGACTCCTTAGGACTTTTACCTGACGATGCATAGGCCCCGGATCAGCTGAGAGGCTCATACAGCTAATTTCTACGCTATTTGCACTCCGAAGCTGTAATTTAGTTTGTAGACTCCTTAGGACTTTTACCTGACGATGCATAGGCCCCGGATCAGCTGAGAGGCTCATACAGCTAATTTCTACGCTATTTGCACTCCGAAGCTGTAATTTAGTTTGTAGACTCCTTAGGACTTTTACCTGACGATGCATAGGCCCCGGATCAGCTGAGAGGCTCATACAGCTAATTTCTACGCTATTTGCACTCCGAAGCTGTAATTTAGTTTGTAGACTCCTTACGACTTTTACCTGACGATGCATAGGCCCGGGATTAGCTGAGAGGCTCCTAAACCTAATTTCTACGCTAATTACACTCCGAAGCTGTAATTTAGTTTGTAGACTCCTTAGGAATTTTACCTGACGATGCATAGGCCCCGGATCAGCTGAGAGGCTCCTAAACCTAATTTCTACGCTAATTACACTCCGAAGCTGTAATTTAGTTTGTAGACTCCTTACGACTTTTACCTGACGATGCATAGGCCCAGGATCAGCTGAGAGGCTCCTAAAGCTAATTTCTAGGCTATTTACACTCCAAAGCTGTATTTTATTTTTTAGACTCCTTACGAGTTTTACCTAGTTTAGTTTTACGAGTTTTGCCTAGAGAGGCTCCTAAAGCTAATTTCTACGCTATTTACTTGATTTACAATCCGATTAGCATTATTGAAGAAAGAATATACAAAATCCACAGGATTTTCCCGTCGAAATCAACTGCATCGACGCCCAGGTTCTATATTATATATCAGAAAAATCATGCCGTGTTTCGTACAGACACCCATAGTACAGATCAAAAATCGTACAGATCACATCGCCGTTACATTCAATACTTACATTTCGACGTGAGAAAACATGATACATGATTTTTATTTAGGTATTGGTTGCAACAGGAAATTTTATTGATGAGTAAATTATTTCTTCATTTTTTACTCTGGATTCCATTGTTTTGCAAATTATAATTTTTCATTGATTTGCAATTTAGATGGTCAGATTACTTGAACTGACGAAACCAGTAATCATCACTGATGAGCAATCGTTACCTACCTTCAATTAAAATTTTGTGATGATACTCTCCACAGTCCGTAATGTTTAGGTATCGGTTGCTAGTAAGTTCCTTCGTAATGAATGCCTCTAGTTACAAAGTTACGTACTCAAAAATATTTAACAACATTATTCGGCCTGTTAGCGTGTATGAGTGCAGCTGACCATCCTCGCAATCGCAGATAATTGATAATTCGATATTACGATTTGATATAAATCTTTCACTCTCCAGACATACTACTCATGACATGAATACGTCGCCTATATTGCATAACATTGTAAAGGAACATTCGTTGAGCGCAGTCGTTTGCACTACGACGCACCGATGATAATCTTCATCTTTAACCAGGCACTGGTTTCTAAATAATGAGTTTTGCAATGAAGATGTGCATCGTTTTAATTTTTCATCATAATTATAATAATTCAGCTCCCCGCTTTAACGTGATATGGAAAGCTGAGTTCGATGCTCCAGACAATAGTTATTGCAGACTCGTTATTGCTGAAACTGCTACATTTTCAACATATGTTTTTCTCCTTGGGGGTCTAAAATTTTGCATAATGAAAAAATTTTCTGATGGTTTCGCGTTCAACCACTTTGTTGCTATCTCCAAAAAAAAAATTCACCCCTCGTTATCTCAAGACGTCACGCTGTCGGAATGCTCGCGTTTGACACGATTTTGCACTTGAACAGCGTGATTGTTATGAATCGTTAGTGTAGGTACCGGACTGTGCACCAAAAACAGCAAATTCTGGAGGCTTAAGGAGTATACTATCAAAATTTAAAGTCAAAATACCCAAAATTGCGGCTTGTAGCGCGGTACAGGCATACATAAATGTATAGCCACCCGCAAATGTCGCTCGATTCTGTAAGAGGCTCACTGACGTTCGGCAACAAGAATTCCATAATGGACATTCTGTAGGAGAAAAATACTGTGAAAGGAAATTGTATTGAAAGTCAACATTTTTTCCTGCCTTGGACAGAAATGCTTATTTCTTGAAGTCCTCTGGACTATGATGTGTGCTCATACTACATCATTATATAAAACAATATGAACATCCGAAAGCATCCTGCCGGCTGTCCTCGCACACTTCCCGCCTCTAGCGTAATATTCGCAAAGACAGAAAAAAGATTGTTTCACAATAATAAAAAAAACAAGACGTAGTCAGTCGTCGCCCTTCACATTGCGTGTTAGTGCGCGTTTACAGCGTGTGTATCTAATTAACTAATTATGAATTATGAGTTGCTCGTTAAAGGTTGTTTTTTTTTCGCTGTCCACATGTAAAATTTCGAAAGTGGTATCAGTACTTATCTACAGTAGTGTTCGTGGATTACGTGGTAGATTGTCAAACACAGGAGGTGTAGGTAGGCATACCAGCGGTGGTATCATAGGCAGTGAGGCAGTAGGTAATACATCTGAAGTGACAGGTAATTTTAAAAGTATAACTCATACAACTTAGGCTTGTATTTATGGTTGGTGCATAGTATTATTGATTATTGTACCTCACATTGGCGAATATGAACTTCTACGCATGCGCAAACTCCAGTACCTACCTACACCATTTCTGACAAAATCGAATGGAAAAACTGAATGAAAGCTTGAAAGTTCAGTCGCAGTAACTTTACGGAAGACAAATGTGAACCAAAAGTCGCTAGTGGTTAACTTCCGGTGCAGGTGTTTCCTGTAATTATGATATTATAACAATTATTATCATCTCAACCTCAAATAACATTGAGTGAAGTTGGTTATAGTTGTCTGTTATTCAACTTCGCCCTGGAAGCTGCTGCGTGTTAGGGAAACAGACATACAAGTAGGGGGTACAGTATTCAACCGTTCAGCCCAAATATTTGGGTATGCGGACGATATTGATATCATTGTTCGATCACTTGACTCAGTGAGTGAAGCATTCACCTCCAAAATGCAGCAGCACCTCTTGGTCTTAAGGTGGATGAGTTGAAAACAAAGTACATGACCGCAAACCCCTCTAGGACTGTCCCTGACCAGATACAGGTGAATGGCTGCACTTTTTGAAATGGTAAATGAGTTCATCTACCTACGCTCACAGGTGAACAGCGAAAACGACGTGAAAGCCGAAATACACAGAAGGATACAATCAGCCAACATGTGCTATTTCGGGCTATTTCAACAACTAAAAAGCAGGGTAATCTCACGGACGATAAAACTTGGTTTTATAAAACCTTGATCCGGCCAGTTTACTAACCTTGGTTCTGAAACCTGGACGGTGAAAAAGGCTGCAGAAGAGGAATTGCGTCGGTTTGAGAGGAAATTGCTGCTTAGAATTCGACCCACAGGAGCTTGCACGGAGACGACGCAGGAATGCAGAGGTCATGGACGTATATAAAGATTGGGATGTCGTTAAGGTTATCAAACACATAGCCAGGATGAGCCCTGAGGAAATTCCTCGGAAGTTACTGGACGAGATTATCCACAAGACAAGAAGGAGGCGTCCAAACTTACGCTGGGTGGACGGTGTAGCGAATGATGCGTGCTTTATCCTCGGTATTCGCAGTTGGAGAGCAACAGCAAATAATAACAGAGAGGACTGGCGGAAATCATTGCAGTAGGCCTTGACCCCTCGCAGGTTGTAGCTCCATGGAAGAAGAAGAAGAAGAAGAAGTTGGTTATAGACCATCTGTTGTTTGCTGTAGGTACCACGTATACTCAACGGGCGTTGCGTCCATAAGGCCACTTGAGCCACTGCCCCGGCACCAAAAAACACTAGGAGTAAAAATAAACTTCAACCATTGTTCAGTTGGCATTTTGGAATTTCCCTCCGTACACTGTACCTAGCGATTTTCACAAAGTTCAACGGCGACTCTATAGATTTCTCGGGCTATGGATATTCAATATTCTAGTAGAGCATCCATGGTGGTTCCTTCATGCTAGCTCCATAGACCAAGGTTGTTATCGGAATAAAGCGACAGTTATAGATATCTTGCAATCGAAATCGAAACCTAGGCTCCTGAAACTGGCAGGTCCTTGGACCTAGTGTCGCCATGGCAACCGATGAAAGTGACCCGTGCGCAAGCTCAGTCGAGTAAAAATGTTGTTTGCCACGCCCACTATGGGCCACTGCCCCAGAATCTGATTTCCACTCCAAAATCGTTCCTTTTCACAGTCGATTCGATCCCTTCGATTCAATTTGTCTTCTCGATACGTGACGTTTCGTCCTCTTCCGATTTGTTTTTGTTGTCTCGTGAATCATATTCTCTGTTGTCAGTTTTCAACTTTTTGCGTCAAATTTTGTGCGTTTTGCGTTCTGTCCGGTTCCAGTGACAGATTTGTTTTGTTTTTTTTGGTACCTACTTGCGTTTTGTCCTCTTTGCTGTATGTGGTCTTTTGGATTGATTGGCGTCCTAACACACAGATAACTGCCTAGCTTCTAGTAGCGTCTCCATTCAAGTATTATTGGTACGGGTAGACGGGTCATTGTTTTATTGTATTTTAGTTTACTAAATTTTTGTAGCACATGAATTCGGTGGCTAATTTGCAGCAGAAATTATCGACTTTCTCGTAAGATGATATTGTTGATTAAAAGAGATAAGCTTTGCTGAATATCACTCAATCAGTAAATAAGGGAAGGGTATTTTGTAAACAAACATGTTGGTTTTGTTTTCTGATTCGGTGCCCCACCGTTTTCAGAGCCCACGCACCGCTGCTGTGTATACTGTAGGTACTATATATTTTCAATTAGAAGTATTTTTTGCACAGCAGCTTCCTTCTGCCACAATTGCTTCACGTCTAGTTCCAAGTCGCGTCTAGTTTCCTCACCGAACACAAGAGTACAGAGTATTAACCCCACCTTTGTTTTAAAAAAACGATAGGTATATACCAGTATACGATAATGCACGATATACGCGATTTGATATACGATTATGAGTGTTAAATCGTTTTATGAAGTTGGTGCACGAAACCATCAAACTGATCTGTGATATAAAAATAAAATTTTATTAGATAACTTTTTTGAAACTCAATTTTGTTGTTCACATAGTGGACTTGAGGAACAAATACCTAGTAGGTAGGTACTTAGAGGTAGGTAGCCGTGTTAATAAAACTCCATTTCAACTGAATTATCAGTGGAACAAGCGTTTTATTAATAGTATTAATTTTCAAAATTTATATTGGTATCACGTTAGTAGAATAGAAGATTATTATTGGTTTATTATTCTGTGAATAATACACCTATGTATTCGCTCAGCAAAAAAATTTTATAACACCCCCTCAAAATTTTTTCTTTTCCGTTTCAAGGTGCGTAGATTCCAAAAATGCAATGTTCGTCCGCCGTACCACGTGTACCGGCTTCATTTTCGGTCTAAAAACGTCGTTCTTTCGCACACATGCTCCATTTGGGCCCGTTGTGTCCCGAAACTTTTCAGCCCGATCGGAATATACCCAGGGGTATTATGAGTAAAAATGTGGATAAAAATAGGTACCTACTTTTTGTGTTTTAGTAACATGTTAGTAACATGAGCTTTTGAGGTATCTTTTTCCATGTTTTTGGGGACGAGAAGACCGAATATGAAGTCGATTTTGACCAAAGTGTGGAAAATTGAGGTTCTACCAAAGGTTCAGCTGCCAATATTGATTTTTTATGAGGCAAAAACCTGGAAAATCGTCTGAAATCACCATCAATTTGTATAATAACACTAGAAAAAGTGTCAACACGTGGATCAAGACGATTAAATGGCACTAACAATGATCAAAGATCATTTGGGAAAAAAAGGAGCGTACCTAATTTGTGTTTTGGGGCCAAAATTGGTGGAAACCATCAGAAATAGCTATTTCAATTATTTCACATGAAAGAAAAAATAAATGAACAGGCTAAATTTCTGTAGGTATGTCCAATAGACTAATAAACCCATGTGACAAGGACTTTGCAGCGTTTTTTAAATTGAAGCAAGAAAAAGAGTAGATAAGTAGATATTTGGCTATAAAATGGAAAAAAAAGAATAGTAGGTATACGAAATTACTAGGCCAAAAAGAGTATTATATAGACTAAAGAGTACCTATATCTGGCAACCCTAATAAATAATGGGCCGTCTCGCTAAGGTTTTGTAAATTAACGATATGAGATTTAGAAAATTAGGTAGTCGTTCACGACCCCCCCCCCCCCCCCCTGTTCACTGGAATCGTCGTTTTCCTGCCTAAGTCGTTCAGTCATTCAAACACAAGACAGCAAAATTGCATGGCGGCTGTTGACTGACGGGTGAGTTTGTTATGAATGGAAGGCGGATCGCGGAAAAAAGTAAACGAGAAGCGAACGTAAAGTGGGACAACGACCTCAACGTTGAGCGGCCTTGAGCCGCCGCAGACCGCTCCACTGTCACGACCGCCGTAGAAAGTGAAACCGATCCTTGTTTCCCTTTCTGCCTCCCGAGGAATTCCGTATCAGCAGCAAGCGAGGGAAAAGGGTGATTGAGTGTACTATGATTCAGATAAGCTACTCAACAGTATTCACAGTAATAATCTCGAATTTCCCAACATCAACTACCAACAAGATCAATATCGGCAAAAAGAAAAAACGCTGCAAATCCTTGCACAGCGGTTTATTATTTTGTACAGAATACCCTCCTGTTACACAGGTCTCCGTATAGATAACCCTTCTATATAAAATACTAGCTGTGTACCCGCGCTTCGCAACGGTAGAACAGACACCCCCTTTAGGACAGGCCCCACTCATAACAGATACCACCTCAGGATTGACGAAGAGTGGTTGTTTGCTACCGTAAGCCACGGTTCAAGGGTGCGTCCCAAGTGAAAATTTGAAATTTGAAAATACACTATTTACATATATTTACAGCACTATTTACATATATACAGCACTATTTACACTTGTGTAATATACGCTATTTACATATATTTACAGCACTATTTACACTTGTGCAATATGCACTATTTGCACAGTACGCGTGTTGCTGCGATTTAAATAAATGGAGCCAACGGTCATGTATTTTAATATGCCTGTATCCCCCCCTCCTCAAGTGATCAGAAACCTTCCCCAATGCCAACCCTAACTGCCTTTAACCCCCCCCCCCCCCCCCGTATCCTATGAACCCTCCATACCTGGTTAGAAACATTCCTCAATGTTCCCACAACAAATTCCCAAAGTTGCACTCCAATTGGTCAAGTAGTTTTGAAATTTCTGTAGACCCCCCCCCCCCTCTCATAACCTGTACCCCCCTCCCACTAACATCCTGATTGAAGTACCACTTGAATGTACTCATCGAGCTGAATCCAGAATCTAATTACAATCGGATTTACGTCCAACCGTTCAAAGTTATTATAAGCATAAACGTCCTCATAGAAGTGATTATAACACTTTTTTAGTAGTATTTCATTCATAGCGTTTCAACGGATGGACAGATTCAAATGCGGATTTTTCATAAACCTTCCCAGATAAATTCTGCGTCAAATGGTACCAGCCGCAACTTTCTACGTTCAGCCGTTCTCAATTGATGCCGAGACAAACAAACAGACAAACAAACAGACACTGTTTTATTATATGTATAGATATGTACTATTCTACACAGATTATGTAGATCGCGGACCCTCCGTAGGTTAGTACCTAACCCCGTACTCGTTACTAGGTACCTACCTAAACCGTTGTGTAATAATTTACCTGTATAGGTTCCCCTTCTACGGAGATAGAATAATGAACCGTTGTGTAATAATTTGCCCATCAATAATACTTCAACGGTTGTTCAAGTTGCAAAAGTACCTGTCAACAAAATCCAGCCCCTTCTGGATAGATGAGCCGTTGTGTAATAATTTATCGTTGTGTAATAATTTGCCATTGTGTAATAGTTTACCCATTAATAATACTTCAACAGTTGTTCAAGTTGCAAAAGTACCTACCTATCAACAAAATCCAGCCCCTTCTGGGTGGATGAGCCGTTGTGTAATAATTTACCGTGGTGTAATAATTTACCCATCAATAATACTTCAACGTTTGTTCAAGTTTCAGAAGTACCTACCAACATAATCCAATAGTCCATCACTTGTCAAGTGAAATAATATCGCAAAACAAACAACTCGACTTCGTACAGCCATCCTTGATTATAATCAGATGCTCCGTAGTTATGATATCCGGGCCGGATTTATACCGTTTGATTCACGATCGTGTTGACGAAGCTTTTTGGTGCTCACGAACGGCTGGACGTACGATGCTCCGGGTGGTCTCAAAAAATTGTTTAGCTCAAGACAAATTTAATAACGTAAAAAAAAACCATACCCTTCAATCGAAAGTTTTCGAGCTACGGCGTTCTGAAAACTTCAACCCCTATTTTGAACCTCAGAGATGACTGACAGTAACGTCGAGCTTCGAGGACCAACTAGACCCCGAACGGAACCTGTAACCCGAATTTCATCAATTTTGTTTCATGGTAACTAAGAAAAGTAGACCGTACGGCGGACAGACAGAAATATTTTTATTGCAGTTTTGGATTCTACATACCTTGAAACGTAAACCAGCAAATTTTGAGGAGGGGTAAGAATTTTTTTTTTTCATGCTCGATTCCAATGGTTCATTATTGAAAATAATAAACCAAAAGTTTGCCGGAGTTGTCAGCTTCAAAATTCGCATAAATACATACCTACATATTGCGAATTTTTCCCGATTTTTCGGGACCCTCAGTCCAACAACTGCCTCCCTAGTTTCGCCTATTATGATACAGGTCGCATGGTACAGGTAGAGTGGTGTGTCGTTATTAGACTTGCACAGGCAAATAAGACAAAAAAAGGCCGTGCCTGCAAAAAAAAACTCGTTTAGAGCTGGAAATTATCCAAGTTGGGCATCCCAAATAAGTTTGCGACGGGTTCTGTAGTGAGCTAAACTGTGGGGAGCCAAAAAACCGTGAAATTTTGACCGTTTTTCTCTTCATTTTTTTGCTTATAACATCTAACTTTGTCTTAAACATAATTTCACTCGTACCAAAGTTAAAGAGCATTAAATTCTGCGTCGAATGACTTCCTTAAACATCTGGTTCAGCTGTTTATTCGCAATCGGCAGTCAAAAATAGGCGAATTCTTCCATTTTGACTGAAATGTGTATGTTATGCTCGGTTTCACAAGCATGACTAAAAAAAATTTATTCAAAATAAAAAATGTCATGTAACTCAAGCTCCAGAGCATACAATTCTGCGTCAGCGCATCCCTGTTTTTATGAAATATTCGAATGAAAATTTTGAATTGAATATTTAATGTAGGGGTGATCTGAACGCTGTATTTGATGCTCTACAATTTGAGCTATGTGACATTTTTCATTTGGAATAACAAAAGTTACAGTCGTGTGAAAAAACCGCGAAAACTTGGCACTTTTTTAAATAAATATCAGAAATTCTTTAAACAATACTCAACATGAATTACTCAGTCATGATTTATGATGATATATAGGAACGTGGTTCTCGGTTATTTCTCCGGCTGATGAACCAATTTGTGCCTTGAGACCTCTGGTTTTCTGTGTTCGCATAAAGAAAACCCCCATCCTAGCTGTATTTAGTTATAACAGGTGCCAACTTCGTTTGTGAATAATTCTCAGAAATCAAAATGGACTCCGCTAGTTTGTTCATGCTCATTTCAGCTGAATCGGATGCTGTCATTTAGCTTTCAACATCATTTGAAGATCCATTATCAACCGTACGAGTTTTGGCTTATTATAAATTTGCGATTGTAATTCATCAGTAGGCTTGGATTATCCAGATTCTGTCGTGTATGTATACCATACGTTGTGTGGGTTGGTGCCTATCTATTTTTCTGTATCTGATACCACTAACTTGATATTCAACGATGCGTTATGTGAACTCTTGTCAGTCTCTGTTTATTGATCATTGTCAGTTTTGTTTACATGGAACTATAAAACTATATAAATTGAAAGAATTCTTGGTGATGAAAGAGTCAACCACATCATGAAGTATGTCATCACATTCTTAGTTGGAAAAATCATTCGTAGTTCGTAAATACGACGGGCTTCTTGCAGTTTTACAAGTTGAAATAGCTGTATAGATTCACGAGTGAGGTATCCATTACATCATAATGAACGTATTATATGTGTGGTTTAATAAACTCGTCGACGGGATAGATGAAATGTTGTAATTTGGACTGGACTCATGACAGGAGGTTTATGGCTCTGGTTGAGCAGGAAGTTTCAGTGGACGATAGCGTTGTGGACCAGCCTCCACCGTTAATAGTGCGTCATCAAGCCTTCCCGTGGATGGGAAATGAAGGTAAATGGGCGGGTGTGTGCAGGTAACGCATCATATCATCCAGCACCCAACAATAGATGTAATTGGATGGCACTACAAACGGTCTGTGGGATTATTGCCCCGTGAGACACATGTAGCAGTTATGTAGGTAAGGTACATCCATAATCTTTGTACTTATGAAACAAGGAACAGCGCATATATACGCTTACCACAGTGTTCGGCAGTAACTTACCTACTCACCTACCTGTTACGAGATGCCCAAAGGGGGTCTGCATCCTCGTCCACTATTTTCAGGTTAAGTGTTTAAACTCGGTCCTCAGTACCGAAAGTGGGTTTTACATCAACCTAAACCTTCTTTGTGCCATATTTCCCATTCATTATTGGAGGTCTGCCATTTCGCATCTTCATTTTGTGCAATCCCTTGGATTCTGTTGGGTACGTAGTGGTAGAACAAGCTGGATGAATTGGGAAGTTGGGCGTAAAAAACATGTGTTGCAATACCTAAACGTTTCTACCGCCTTTTCTCAGGCTGTCTGGGCGCTGAGATAGATGAATGAGCGGTTAGTTTCGTGTAAAATACTGCAGGTTGCGAGAAACTTTTTTCATCCCAAACTCCCATCGTCCTCATTCGGATCCGGCCGAAATATAGCTTCCAAAACCAAGGTAATTTCACCGATATCGGTTACACAGGTGCCTAGGATATGAGACGAAACTGTATGATAGATGTAGGGGAGGTATATTCTAGAGATGAACATTTCTGAAAACTAAATCATTGATTCTTCCGTTCAAGCTACATTTGATTCCGTTTCATGCTACATATCCTCAGAAAAACATCGACATTCATCACTACCTTAGCGTAGAAATTAGTCCGGAAAACGAGGAAAATCCTAGAATTTTAGCCATTTTCAGTCAATATCAAGTATTGCAATACTCTTGAATGGTAGGAGTACCTCAGTATAGTGGTCTGAGACAGGTTTCCAACAACCGACACTTTTTTTTTATCAACTATACCTATATCTTTCTTATCATCATGAAGCAACCAGGCCAATTAATAGACACCACCAAATTAAATGCACAAAATTAGAATTAAAATTAGTTTCCGAACTACTGAAGAATTCTTACGAAAAAAACAGCATAGCTTGCCGTAAGATACCCAAGGCTACGTCGACTTCGAATGTTGCTACAAAAGAATGAGCACAGGGAAGGTTTTCATAGCATCCCTTCGCCGTGGAACAATTAATTTACGTGCGGTACCTGTGGGGTTGACCAAAAAAAAAACTACCTTCTCCTACATTTTTGAAAATAATTCACATGATTTATATATTTTAATTGAATTAGATTTTTTAAATAGGTATCATCCTTAGTGAGAATCCCCGGTATTTCGTGTAGCCAATTGACAGAATTTTGATGAGTTTGGTACCTATCCATTTTATCCTAAGGTAGGTAGAGACCTGCCTTCATAAACTGGAGCATTTGCCTGACTAGCACTACCATGGCTAGTTTAACCTGACTACTTACTACCATGGAAGTAGGTAACCAATTCCATGGATCCGATATTTCCATGAAGTAGGAAGAGATACTTTCATAGATGTATTTTCTCTCATGCTGGAGGTGACACAGAAGACACTGCTCTTCCTGCTGAGTGTTGAGTGTTGACAGCTACTCCATTCGTAACTATTAGGGGACACTGATAACACTGCTATTCCTGCCGAATGTTGGGTGTTGCATGACAGTTACTCCATTCGTAATTATTAGGGGACACTGATAACACTCTGCTATTCCTGCTGAATAGTGGCAGTACCTACGTGATAAGAACAACTTCAGAACTTCAGAACTGATCTTGTAACTATTTACCAACTCAACTTGTGCTGGATTGGATAATCAGTTCACGGACACCGAATAGCGTATGGAAGATTAGCAAGTAGCTCGCGTCAACTGCCTGGTGTAGTTCACGGGTATATGCTGCCAGCTGTGATAATGATCGGCTCGGATTTCGATCAGGATTAGAGTAACGAGATGCGGGTAACCAGAGCGTTGTCTTGGAGAATCTAGGTCGGTCCATCAATCTTATTAGTGTGTCAGGTTTGATTTTGTTCGACGTAGATCTTCATTCCTACACATTATGAATCTCATGCAGTCTTTAAGATGAACTGTTAGTCGCCTAAAAATCCCAAAATTCTAATTTGGAACCGTGGAAACAGGTTTCATGATGAATGTCAAATTGAATATTAATCTTTTCAAAACGCTGCAAAGTCCTTGTCACATGGGTTTATTATTGTACTGAACATACCTACAGAAATGTTGGCTGTTCATTTATTGTTTCTTTCATGTGCAATAATTGAAATAGCTGTTTTTGATGGTTTCTACCAATTTTGGCCCCAAAAAACACGAAATAGGCTCTTTTTTTAACATAATTATCTTTGATCATCGATATTGCCATTTAACTGTCTTGATTCGCCTGTTGATACTACTTCTAGTGTTAATATACAAATTTATGGTGATTTCAGACAATTTCTCAGGTTTTTTTACTCAAAAAATGAATTTTGGGAGCTGAACCTTCGTTGCAACCTCAATTCTTCACTCTTTGGTCAAAATAAACTATATATTCGGTCTTCACACCCTGAAAAACATACCTCACAATGTCATGGTCACTAAAATCTCGAAAACCCATTTTTCACATCTTTCCCCCATAACACCCCTGGGTGTATTCCGATCGGGCTTCCGAGCTTAGGAGCACAACTAGGGCCCAAATGGGGACCCAAACTGTGTGCGGAATATCGGCGATTTTAGCCAAAATTAACGTAAATTTAAGGCTGAATCGTTGTTAGAACCTCAGTTTTCTACTCTTTGATCAAAATCGACTTCATACTCGTCCTAAAAAACAAACAAAACATGGAAAACAATACCCCACAAGTTCATGTTACCAAAAAACCCTTCCTATTTTTAAAACCCATTTTTCACCCATAATACTCCTGGGTATATTTCGATCGGGCTGCAGAGTTTCGGGACACAACTAGCGCCCAAATGGAGTTTGTATGCGAAAGAACGAATTTTTTAGACCGAAAATAAAGTAGATTATGGATGATACGGTGGACGGCGGACGGCGAACGGACATAGCATTTTTGGAATCATGAAACATAAAAGAAAAAATTTTGAGGGGGTGTTATAATCATTTTCTGCTGAGCGAATACATAGGTGTATTATTCACAGAATAATAAACCAAAATCCTGCCTTTACAAATAAAATACTACGAGTATATTCCCAGCGCTTTATGTTATCTCGAAGTTGAGCCATTTCTGCGAAGTCGCGTTTCTCGTGCGTAGACGTATCCCTAGTTTGCCATTGAGCAAGACGTGACCTCTAATATCTTGAGGAACTTGAACGTAATATTTCGGTAGGTATTATAAAGCATTGCCAAGTCGAATTGGACCTTCTCCTAACCAAAATGGACACTAAACAATTTTGTATTTTGTTAATTAAACACATTTTTTATTTAACCAGTATGAGAGTAACTGCGTAGAGAGAACAGATATTACTTAGTATTATTCACACAAAAATACAAAAAATTATTCGCATAATTTTCAAAAGGCCGCCATGGTTTGGAAAATGTCCAGTTTGAGTTGGAAATTTTTGAAATTGGTTTAGAAAATGTCCAAATTGGTTTGGAAAATATTTGAATATTGGTTTAGAAAATTTCCAACGTGGAATACACTGCCAAGGTGATGGCACAGGAGCTTCCTCGTCACAATCAGAGTGACCCATTATAAAATAGAACAGACTCGGAAGCAAAATAACATAGCATTACATTACATTACATATCATTACATTACATTACATAACATTACATAACGTGAAATATACATATTACATAACATTACATTACATAACATTACATTACATTACATAACATTACATTACATAACATAACATAACATTACATAACATTACATGAAATATACATATTACCTAACATTACGTCCATTATACATAATTGCGAAAGTTATGCGTGTTTGAAGAATTTCACGTTAGCGCATGCGCAGGGCGAACCGCTGGCTCTATCATGTTGAAATTTATATGGGACCTCAATGGGCCCTACCCGCTTAACCCCTGAGAATTACATTGAAATTGGGTGAAATCTTTGGTTACTACGGCTGTAACAAGGAAATTGAATCTATTTCACGCCAGCGCATGCGCAGAGCGCACCGAGGGTCCGATCATGCTGAAATTCATACTGGAACTCACTAGGCCTTGTCCAAACAACCCTTGAACATTTGAGCAAAATTGAATCAAAATTGTGAAAGTTATGCGTGTTAGTTGAATTTAACGTTAGCGCATGCGCAGGGCGTACCGCTGGATCAATCATGTTGAAATTTGTATGGAACCTCAAGGGGCCTTATCCGCACCATCCCTCAAAATTTAAGCTGAATCAATTCAAAATCGTGGAAGTTATGGCTGTAACAAGGAAATGCGGACAGACAGACTCACAGACTCACAGTCTCACAGACTCACAGTCTCACAGACCCACAGACCGACAGACACGCAACCAAATTTGTTCAGTAGGCTTTGAAATGCAAAATGCAAGTGGAAATTTTGATTTCTGAAGACAAAAATTTTTTGGCTCACGAAAGTGAACACAAGGCTTCCGCTGCTTCGCAGACTCGGAAGCAAAATGTGCTATTGGACTTGAAAATGGTATATATATGTGGTGGTTTTGGTCGGACATTGTCAATAACTGCCTTGAAACTTGGTGTCTTTGCTTTCTACTTGGTGATCTATTTATACTGATTATATAGTAAGTACCTACCGAACTTTTTAGTATTTAATTTTCCGGTGAACTTGGTTCAGAGGGATCGCAAGAACCAGAGATGTGCGACCAGGAAATTTGAAAGGGTTTCCGTACGAACGATAGCTCTCGATTTTGACACGTCTAGAACTCAAACCACCATCCTAATCCCGTGAAATTGGGTTACGCCGTACGCAACGCTCCACGATCCCCGTGCAACGTTTCGCACGCATTCTCATCTTCATCAACCGCTCTCAAAAATCACGTTTTAATACTCATTTCAACTCGAGGATTTCTGAATTTTCCTTAGAAACCCTCATTTACTTGCGCCACAACTTGGCTGGTGGCTCTCATTCCGGGCCTGTAAATGTCACAGGCTGCCGTTTCCGGGGCAGGCTGCATATTATTTTCTCGCCTCTCCCAAATTCTTCCGTCTGGTGGGAAGGTGTAATCAATCTTCCTGGCCGAGAGAAAATTTCGCAAGGTTACGCCCAGCTCTCCGGATTTTAGAGGCGTATCAACGAACTTTGTTGCCATTTTTTTCTTTCTCAATCCTCATAATTACTGCCAACCTTATTTGACACCTCATGTTTCTCGTAGTTAGCCAAGTCATCTGACAGTCACTCTCCTCATAATGTTGCATTGGTACCCTGTACGGCTCAATCCAATTATTCGGCGGTGGATTTCCTTGTTTCTATTTATATATACTTCAACATCATGGATTACTTACGTACATGTTACGTGGGTATTTTGAACGATTTGAATAATGATTTGGGATTACGTTTGGATTAATGCTTGAAATAAGGATCATTGCCTATTAGGAATTATTTCAAACTCATTGCAACAAATTGAGAGGATTTACGATTCACACCAAGTTCTACCTGAAATTACCTTTTTCTAATCATTGATCACTAATTAAATTACCTTTTCTTATCAGTGGTCACTAAGACAACAAACAAGTCCCACGAATCTTCCTTCCCACTTACAGACTTACAGCTGACTCCAACTCTGTGGTGATCTTAGATCTCCAAAATGGGTCGGTATAAAACATGAAAATTCAAAATTCTTGGTTTCATCGAGGTTGGAAACTGTCTGAAACGATGCCATCTGGGAAATGGTTGGTCAGCCAGAGCCGGTGGTTTGACGAATCGAAATGCAGTCCTTGGACCACCCCAGTCAAATCTCTGACAAAAGGTGGCAAAAAAAAATCAAATCGTTGTTGCTATGTTTTTTACAACGCTTTGTCATCTGGTAGTTGGGAATTGGCGGCGATGGCGGTCCGTCCGGTAGCGTCTCTGCGCCCTCGTCCCAAACTACAGCGGTGGAAGGCCTACATACCTATGTACCAGTGTCAATAAATACCTACCCAAATGAGTCCTGAACAATGTACGCTCTCAACAATTTTCTATTTATTTATTCAAAATATCTCAAAAATCTGAACCTCGTAAATGTAACTACGGTGATTCTGTGCCCAATAAATAACATATTTATGTATGAATGATTCAAAGTATTTTCGTGAAGATGCAAAAATCTTCATTAACGTTTTTCTTGACCGGAAAATGCATGGCTGGGTAACATCAATTCAGAATTTTCTCTGCACCGATTTCTCAATCGACGTTAAGTCGAACGCCATAGCAAGACGCAAAAGAAAGGACCAACGCAGCTATCATGTGTTTCTCAAGGTGCTCGACAGGAGCTGCCGCTAATGTGATTCTCATTCGCCGGCCGTAGGTAATGCTCCTCAGTCGATTGATCCGATAGCATCTTGAGCGATTTTTGTTGATGGAATTGAATGCTGCAAGAGGTGTTGCGTTGGGCTCCAGGCGAAGTGTGATGACTGGGGATAGTTGATCGGGACGTGAAGATCTAGTTGTTGCTTGCGTGATGTAGGGCAACCACAATGTGACGTTCAAATCTACGTGGAGCATTTGTCTAGGTTTCATGTGACTGGAATTGCTATGCACTTACCTAATAATGTTGGTACCTAATTCGTTTAAAAGAAACTAAGTAGGAAAGTCTTATGCATCAAAATTCCTCCATATGTCATAAGCAGTGTCACTAAAAATGTGGCATAGGCATCGGAGTTGCAATTAGAAATTGAAGCATGCAGTAGTTACATGAGTGAAATGATTGTGCCCTTTGCATGAAATAAACTTGGTGCCAAGTTCAAGTTTTTGTGCCAGCTTACGGAAGCGGGGAGGGGTTGTAGATTATCTAGTCAACAGGGTGTTGTATGGGTGTTTGAAGATGGTTGCGGTAGGTTCTTGGCATCGAGTGAACGATGATGTAATTCGGATCAAAAGACAACAGTCAGATTGGATCAGAACAGTAAGTTGATCAAGTCAGATATCATTTTATATGTGCTTGTTAGGTAAATGAGATACGTGACACATGAAGCTTTTGTTGGTTGTATTGGGGCAATTGGAAATGGACATCTCGTTTTGCAGATGGCTCGTTTCTTTATTGCGGTCACCGTTTTGAGTATGCGAATGCCCGAAAAACGACGTCATACCACTGGAATACGTCTGCATTCGATAAGCCTTTTTATCTGCACTTGGCACGGCACGGCTGACCCAATGAACGTTCACTCAGACCGCCTTTGTTTTCATCGCGGATTCCTGAGCGGCTCTCAAAACGGAGCACCTTTGAAGGACCGCCGAGAATGGGAACTGTTCCAGGTGGTTCTCCGTTTATATAACAGTAATCAAAACTTATCGTTAAGTAATGGTGTGTTGTTTACATTGAAAATACCAGCGGAGTGGGAGGGGGGGAGTTCTCAGGGCGTAAGAGGGATAGGAAAGGCGCGATCTGGTAACATCGAAAGATTGAAAGAAGCCGACAGTCCTGTGGGATTCAAGATATTCGAAGGTGTAAAAGCAACTGTTGAATCTTTTTGTCGAACATCCTTCAACAGACCATTCCTAATAGACCTTTTTTTAGACAGTACTAACAGCTTTAATTTTTCTTACAACTAGAATCACTGCTTAGTAATAGTGAGTATAATAGTAGTGTAATTATAATGAGCTACGTCAACAAGAACCTGCGACTTCTAGGAGGGAAGGCCTGGATGGGTCGCTGACATTAGCTCCAAAACTGAGACGGGATTTTGTAGGCAGTATTTAAAAATACCTTCAATACAAATTGTGTCTGCTGCACATGGCAAAATGAACTGGATTGCAATTTAAAAAATATATATAACTGTTAGAGGTTCTGCAAAATGGTGAAATTCTTCAGCAACATCGAGGTGGAGAGTTTGGCGGTGAAAATATCTCTTTATCGCTGTAGATGAAATATTTCGCGATGTGGACAACAGTGAAATGCGAGCATTAATTAAAGAACATTAATATCATTACTTACTGTTACTGATCCAGTAACGATCAACACTTCGGATCATATTAGGACTCCCACATCCATTTTGAGTGCCAACAGCCTGATTACCATCCCTTTTATACTGATCTTTGACTTTCATGATGACTATAGGTACAACAAATATTTAAATATGAATAATGCAATTTCTTTAATATGAAAACTTCATTCGTGTCTGCGCAACCAGAAATGGCCAGTATCTGCTATCCTTGTAATAATTGGTACATAGATCTAATATTGTGCTCATGGTGCTACTCCTCTATCTTGAAAGAGCTATAATCCGTCAATTCCTCTGTTTCGAAAATTTTCGCTTAGTTTGAGCCTCAAAGAACAGCGCTTCTTGTGGAATCCTAGGAAGTGGTGGTCGTCGTACCTAGCTAACGTTAAATTTGGCGTAGATAGTTACGAAATTCCGATGAATGGCGGAGGAAGTATGGGTTCCGTATGGAATGATGGTTTTGTGATTAAAATCAGTTTCTGTGCTGAATGCAGTTTCATCTTAACTATTTTGTCACACTCATTATCCAGTATAATAATGTTACTTTTTTTTAGATGAGGAGGAGGGGGATGCATTGAGTTTTCATGGGTCGATTCTGTCAGGCCTCCTCTATTTGTCGGGATTAGTGTGTAATTATTTAGTAGTTGTTGAGAGTAAAAACTGAAATCAAGTACGTGTAGTATTTTGTCAGATACAAGAACCCTGTAACCCCACGTAGCATTCAAACTACTTACCAATTTACTTCCTACTATATGCAGTAACTCGAGTTGGAAGTTTCTCGGACTTGGGCGAAATAAAATGTCGGAACGGGAAAATAAGTCTCATTGACATTCCCCGGTCAACTCACGGTCTAGTTGTAAGTAAGTGGATCAGCCTCGACGAGCCGTAAACCTTGTTTTAAAACAAGAGTGCCCGTATAAAAAAAAGAGTCGTTACGTCAGAGGCTCGAAACTTCTGCTTGAGATGCTATTCCTTCGATATGCTTATATGAGATACCTACGCTATGGAGTCCTACGCGGCTATGTGATTGTTGCGAAATCCTTTGGTCTCTTTCCCTCATTACTTAACTGTGGATCTCAATATCCTTTTTTCGGCGATATGAGTTATGAACTACATCAGAGCGGTTCACACGGAATGAAACACGTTATAAACAATCCCCGAAGGACCAGCCCGCTAAATTAGGATGTATGGAACTACGTGGTGAATGGTTCATTATCACAGTGCGAACTGAATAACAGGTGATTGGTAGGTAGGTACCCAATAGGTGTGAGTTGTTTACAGGGGGTCAGGGACCGTGATGACTACCCATGCTGAACAGGGTTCATTTTAATTCTAAATAAGGCGGAATGTCGAAATTAGCTAATAGATACGTAATTTACCTGTATCAACAGTCATAAAGTTATGTTGTAAAAGTTGGTTAGCTCTTTCTGCGTTATTCCTCATTTAGTATGCTGAACCCAGTTTTAAAGCATTTCTAAATTGAATTAACGGTTTTCCAAATCAAATTAACGATTTTTCACATTGACTTAATGATTTTCCATATCAAATAATCGTTTATTCTAATTGCATTAATTGTTCGCCAAAAATATGGGTATCTACATTAAAGGTACACGTAATGGAATCATGAGGAAAGAAAATGAACCATTGCTACAACTGTATCCAACATTGTGTCTCTTCTATGTGCGTGAAGGAATGTAATCTTCTATTTGGCTTATAAAAATCAATACCTTCCTAATGCAATCGTTATCATGTTTTTCATTCACGCCTATCGCTTTAGAAGTTCGTTCCTTCACACATACAGAAGAGACACAATGACGGATACGGATACGCATCGCAGTGGTTATTATTCTTTCTTTTCTCATGATCCCATTACGTGTACTTTGAATGTAGATACCCATATTTTTTGTGTACCGTTAATTCAATGTGGATAATCGTTAATTTGATTTGCAAAACCGTTAATTCAATTTGGAAATGCGGTATATAGACTACTTATCATTTTCCGGGGTGCACAGTGTTGATCCAGTGAAGTAGGTATGCATCTACAATATAATTGTTATGGACGCCAGCTATGCTAAACGTGCTTAGGAGTCCAGAAAGACTTCAGCCAAATAGGGTACTTAACGACGGTCACGATAATCTGATCGGTTTGTTTTTGCCGTTCAGCAGTCATCAAAGTGTCATTAAACAAACGTGGTTCATTAGCGGTCGTGTTCCAAGTAGATAGTAACACGAGCAGTAATATTGTATCCGCCGAATTTTTTCTCGAAATAATGGAAAACACACACCGCCTATTGTTACTCTTCATATTCTATAGTCGTGGTTTTAGACACCTCCGACACCTTGTTGTTTCAGCACTCCCTGTGGCCACCGTTTCATGGCGTACTGACCACACTTTATGTCTTGTCACATAGCACATTTCTAAAAGGTTATGATTGATGGATTACCCAAGTGCAATTCAGTATGGCGTACGTATGGGCTCTCGTTTTTTTTTCAACAAATATTAGGTTTCCCAACAGATTTTTCAATTGAAAAAAATGATAGGATTTGAATGCGTTGAAAGTGAGTTTGGAAACGTTGACATGCGTCTGTAGATGATACATCAACCATGTACGAAACTCTCTCTGAGATCTATCATTTGAACTAATAAAACGAACTATACATGTAAATGTCTACAGAGTATTTGAAAATCTGTTTTTCTGAGCTAACAATGCCGAAAGTGGTAACGGTATCCTTCAACGCTGTTCATATTAGAATTCAGACGAGATGCCTGCATTCGTAATAAACGCCTAACCAAACCTTATATAACACAGAAAGTATGTCGTTTGACGAATAACCTCTGATTTCCAGGATGACTCGAAAAAATAGCAACTGCACAGGTAACCTATTTTTCAAAAAATAATATCCTCTAAGTGCTTAAGTGGACAAAAAAATTGTAATAGCCTGAAAAAGAGTTACGATAATCATGAAAGTTGCCCAAATGGGATTTCATCAAAAGTTTCATGGAAACTTTTTTCAAAAAAGTGTCGATACTTGTAAGTCACCCTGTTTGAATGCGTTCCTCGCATTTCATGAGAATAAAGACTAGTTTATAATGGAAGGAAATGTGGCCAAGGGTGGGTTTACGAGAGGTATGGTAGGTTTACGTTTTCATTTAAGGAGTTTGATAGGTAATGATTATTTTTTGATTTTATGATGATTATTTGTTCAGGTTGTGCTGAAGCGCCTGCTGGGGCGTGTTTTGTACCTATGGGCAGTGTCTGAAACTTGAATTGAAATGTGGAAAGATTACATAACACACAACAGTTGAATTCTATCTGTTGTGTATCCTTGTTTGCACAACAGTTGTCAATAATGAATTCTTAATACAGTAGTTCGAGATAGCTCGATATTGCTTGGAAGCACTGCCTCTCCACCAAGTAAATGTAAGTAACCCGCTTATGTGCATAAAGAAACTCGGAATATAGCCACTTACCGGTCGCTTGTCTATTATTTGGGTCGAGATCCTAAAATCTGACGATTCACGTTTTGAAAACCTTCGAGGGAGCCCTGCCATCTGTTTCCAGTGTAGGTAAATAAGTAACGAGATACTCACACGGCTTCGCGGCCTGTTGCAATCCAAGTTTTGGTTCGCTATAGTGGAAAGTGCGGTTGTATGAAGCTGTAGAAAACTTCAACGGTGGAAATAGGAGCGGGCTGGAAGGTCTCCCTGTCTCCGGCGGTCGTGACTCAACGAACTTAGATAGGCCATCTGTTTTTGAGACGGCAGTTTATTGAGTCCCAGGCGTGACAATGCTTTTAGAACTGCTACCAAGACCAGCTTATAATACTCCGAGCCGGTGTTATATTTCGTAAAAATAGGTTACTTATATATTCGTTGAGGCACGTTCATGTGCTCAACTTTGGTATCCCGAGTTAGGTGTCCACTACCTACCAAATGTGAAGCATCGTCAAGGTTAGATCAGATCCTGCGAGTAAGCGATGCATTTAGTACAAGATGGCAAGTACTTGCAATAAATATTGGCAATAAAGGTTGATAGTTCGAAGCAGATGCTGGATCAGCAACTTCATATGCATCGCCCAAGGTTTGATCAGATCCTTTATGCTGGTCGTAGATTCACGATTATTAAAGATAGCAATGAAAGTTTGCTGTGGAGACTGATGGTTCCTGGCTAATACTGAATCAACAAAACAACAACATATTGAGAACTATTAACCAGAAGTGTATTTTTATGCAAGGTCGAAGTGAATCGTACAAGCTTTTAGTCCAAAATATGGCCGTGAAATAAAAATTAGCGTGCCTTCCTTTACATTTACTGCTGAGCAATGAAAAATGTGCTAAGTCAGATGCTGAATCAGCAAAATATACATTTTAAGGTTATGGACAATAATTAAGTACAAGAGCGTATCAGGGGCCCATTCCTTAAGACTCATCAACTTTTCACTTTGCAAATCTTCATTTTTGTACTCTTAACTTCGCGAATTATGAAAAGAAGGGACCTTTCTGTTCCTAAAGACTTCGCGCTCCCACTCTGCAGTTCTACAAGAAACGAAGAGTGTTCTGAAGAGTAACCTTCGTTTTGAGGAGTAACCTCCAATAAGCGTTCCGGTTTATCGTTGTTGTTTCCGATCGTTTTCTTCCGATTTCATGAAGTTTTCGGCAGTTTTTCTTCCTTCTTTCTTCAGTCTCCCATCACAAGCGGTAAGGGCTATTAGATTTTCCCGAAATAAGTAGTTTAATACCGCAGAGATGTATTGTAGAAAACAAAATTTGTAGCAACGATTGGCTTTGGGTCATCTTTTAAGAATGCGGCCGACGAAGTTGCGAGAACGTTCATTATCCTCATTCTGATGAGAAGTATCGGAAAATTTCCATTATTAAGAAGAAAAAAAAGGTACATTGAAATTGAGTAGGTAGTCGCTATTTTTCCACAAACAACAGCAACCTGTCGCTTCCTAACACTTCCTTCCTCCCAAATGTAGAGTATTTTGATGGCCTCAGTGCAGCTAACTCGATGGTATTTTATATACTTGCCCTCATGCTATTGGGCCATCTTTAGACCTAATCGAAGGATTGAATTATCCTCTTTTTATTGGCACTACCAAACATCGAATTTAACGAAGAAATAATACCTAAAAACCGATTTGAATAGTATGTCATTCTACCGCATAGTCATTTGGTACTCCGCAAAAATGTTGTAAACTCTTCATTTGAAACGCAGACTCTTAACTTTGCAGTTTGCGAGAGATAACCTTTAGGAATGGAACTTTTCAAAACAGGGTAAAACTCTGCAATTCTACACTTCGCATTTCAGTCTTCCTCTTCAAATCAAGAGCGTTCTTTAGGAACGGAAATTCGTTGGCAAACTGCAGAGTGTGGATTTGAATAGTGTAGGGTGAAGAGTAAAAGTCTTTAGGAACTGTCCCCAGGTCCTACTAATTTAGCTTCTAGGTGGTAGGCTTATTATATATTTATCGTCATAACTTACTCCTTTACATTTACAAAATCTATTGTATTATAATTTTTATTTTTCTTGTATCGTATTTTTGGACGACTCATGTTTTCTTGTTCCTTCTGAATCAAGTCAGTTTACATTTTATGGTTCAATCTGTAGTAGTTCAATTTAATGTTATGTTCACTTAGAAGGTCTTACCATCATAATATCTAGTTGGTAGGTGTAACGGTAAGATTCCTTGGTGGTGGTGGGGAGTGGGGGTTTGGATTTACCACTGTAAATAAGTGGTTGATAACTACCTGCATTTATTACACATAGGCACTTGTGGTAAATGCGAAGTTACATTGAAAAACCAACTCTTGAATAACTCTTCCAGTGTACGCAGAAACTCACAGATTCATTGCGTTCGTCCTGTTTTACTTTTAAGTATATATTATTATCATCAATACCTATCGCATGACGCCCGTTTGGAGTCAGTGCCGGTAAACTGGTCGGATGGCCGTGACAGCTTCTGCGATTACGGCCACATCCAAGTTCATGACCGCTGGAAGTTCTGTTGACAACTCGACGGTCGGAAATGTCTGTCTGACGCAAGCTCGAGGTGTCAACCGTCACACGCCGACGCTCCTCGCACGTCGTACCTATCATCCTTTTCCCTTTCTTCTTATTCCTAATTAATTTCTTCCCTTTTTGTCATCATGACATTTCCTCATCTGGTATTTAATAGCTGCTTAATCACCTTTGGCAAGGTTGACTTTTTCCAAAAAGAACCGAGTTGTGACTTGCGACACATCCTACTCTGGTGGCACTGCAGCCTTAACAAGAATACCTTCCTCCCTTCGAAATTCAACTATCCGAAATCGCATCTGTAATACAGTCATCATTTGGTATCGGGTGGCCCTTGTTGATCAGAGCCTTAGCTATTACCAGCTAATAATGAAAAATATTAACCCTAGAAATGTGCAGACACTCCATGGTGGCTGGGTCGGGTCACCTCAGGGCTCTTCCAGCCTCATCAAGCCCCGCGTGCTCAACGCATCCCCCTTGTAGCCTAGTTAAGACGTCTTTGGGAACGGCGGTGGAAAAAATGGTTGGAAAGCTGGAAATAGTTTTAATCGCTTTAATTTACACCTAATTGAAGTATTCAAGATTTGCCCAACAAGAAAAAAACGAAATTTTTCGACTTTTTTCTGATTTTGGCTTATTACTCCTAAAAAAATGCGTCCTACAGAAACAATTACTCTTGCATAAATTAAAGAGCATTAAATTCTGCGTCGATTGAATACTCACAACTTGTACTTCGACCGGGCAGTGTGGCCGGAATCAGTGGTCAAAAAATGAACATTTTTAACAACGTCGCTGATAAAGTTGATATACCTAGTGACTTTAAACGTCCGTACCGTCGAAACGGCTATTCTAAATGAAAACACGTATGGGATGAATGTTGTAAAGCATCAAATTCTGCGTGCAGCAAGCACCTAGCATGTCAAATTGGCAACATAAAATAAAAAATTCGAATTTTCTATTTGTAGACTTGACCGAATTTCCACCATCAGTTCCTATTTATTTGGCCTAGTCAGGTAGTTCAGGATTCGTCCAACGCCATCCGATAGTTGTTTTAAACTTTGTCATGACTTGAAATTTATGGAATACTGTGTCGAAATCATCCTCTGAGTCCTCCTATATCCAAAGTGATTATCACTTATTCAAATTTCGTGTAAAAATAATCTTACCAGTTCAGTTTGATATTCAGTGTCTCATCCGTCTTTCGTAGTGTTTTTCCTTCCTCACACATTCTGATTTAAAAGATTCACTCAGGCTGCAATTCTGCATCGGAATTTTTTAGAGACCGCACGCTAAGAAGTTACACGTAACTGTATGTTCCAAGGCCAGGCTACGTACCTACTGCCACAAAACATTTCTAATGTGCTTACCGAACTGTACTCGCACTTTATAACTCGCAATCTATAACTGTCTTTATGACTAGCAGTAATTCACTTTTAATTAAAACCTATAATATTAACCTATGTGAACTGTGTATTACAAGTAGTGTTCTTTTGTGATTGGAAAAATTCTATAGGTACAACTACCTATTTCATCGTTAACAAATTCTATAAACGAGACTCTGTAGAAAAGAGACAGTGTCCTGTCATTGATGAATCTCGCCTATTCGTTCATTTATTGGGGCATGACATTATATAATAGTACACGAGTAAGTTGAGGACGTTACTACTTTCCTAGGACATAGTTATATCTGATGCTGATCCGCCTGCGGCGATAAACCTCATTTCAATATTGTACTCGCGTACAATCTCAGGCGTTCTTCCTCGTGACCTGAAATTTAGATCGCTGCCCGCTCGCCTGCCCGTATTAGGCCACTTTCGTTTATTGAAATTACCTAACCCTTTTATTTTCAGCGGGTGGGATGTGTGTGGTGGGGGGGGGGGGGGTACATACATCTGTTTGCAATTCCTATGTCAACTGGAATTTGGAATACTATACCCTGTTACTGCTATTACCGGTTTATTCTCCGAACAAAAGGCTCTGTAGATAGATAATTTTGTGAACAGTAAAGTTTAAATTTTAGAAATACGACCTTTCAGAGGACAGCTCAACTGGGCAGTAATGATGTCTCTTAGAAAGAAATGTTAACGACCCCAATTTTTTTTTCCTCAGGATTTGAAATTACTGAATCAACCCGTTGGAATTTATCAATCGAAGTAGACACTGACTTACTTAACTAGGCTGACAAGTGCAACCTTCATTCATTTACCAGGTTACCAATAGTGGTATTTAGCAATCCTCAACTTTACTCTTAAAAATGTTAAATATTATATTTTTTATATAATAATATAAAATTTGTATACATTTATAATGTGGAGAATGTCGTGGTAAACTGCTCGTGGAAATTATTTTTAAACATTGTCTGCCAAGTGCTTCAATAATTCGAGTGAGATTAAAGCTGATTCTTGAAAAAGACCAAGGGATCGAAAAAGCGCCTACCGAGAGGGTGCGACACAGCTTCCGCCCATCGTTACTGTGATTCATATAATTCTCTTATTTTGATACAAGAAGGCATACATTATATGTATGCAAAAAAATACCGGGGTAGGCAAGTGTAGGCACGTAGTTTAGTAATACCGAGGTTTGTGCACCAGTAATGTAGTTATGCACCAACAAAAGCATATTTTCGTCAATGTGGCCTCAACGCATCGGTTGATCGATTTCAGATCTCGACTAGACCTTCTATAATTAAAATAGACATTATAAAATAGCTACCTATTATATTCCAAGGTAGCCAGAATAATTATTATTACCTACCTCGGTATGATACTTCCTCTGAAACCAACAGACGGGCGAGAAAGGATGTTATGTTTGGACAGTGTCGAAAGATTATGGGAGTGTGGTTGCGAGGCAGATGGGAGAGGTGCAGGTAGTGAGTTAGTGGACCAAGAGACAGATCTGGGGTAAGGAAGTCTGTTCCATTGAATTGTCTTTCTTCGATGCGGGAGAGGCCACAGAAAACCGGATTGGTCAATTCCCTAGGGGCTCGGAGAACGCCGCTAACGAGACCAAGGGAACATATTCATATCAGAGTTCAACCCGGTACAAGAGACAAGAGGATCGGCCGATTTACTTGACTAAAAGGGATGATACGGGTTTTATGTAACCGACGAACCTAACGACTTCCTAGTTTGACAAAATTAATTAAACTTCGACCCACTTTACCTCATCCAACAATAACGGGGACGCGGAGGGATGGATGTATTGAACAACCGAGATCTAATAATTGAGTAACACTGTGTTTCAAATGGGACTTCTGTATGTGCAACGCCTTACGTTGACGATACCAACGTGTACGTCCACTATATATACCAATAAAATTGGAAATAATTACCATAAAAACCTTATCTAGCCGAAAGAAAATAGTTTCGAATACCGACTAGAAACTAGAACGCTGTTTTGCTGACAATAGTTGCAACTGTATTTGAAACTTATTAGTTTTCAGTTGCAATATTAATTAACTGAAAATTTAATTAAAAATGCCCACATCTGGTTGTAAACTGTTTTGCGATTGATTTACAATTTACGGTATCACTAATGTCCACATTAAAATTTGTGATACCTACTTTGGGGTGAAAGTATCAGTGGCAATTTTCTCGAATAATTTCACTCAAACTCAAACTCAAACTCAAACTCTCTTTTTGAATGCTGGAAGAGACAAAAGTATAGAATTTCAGCAATTCCTTCGAAGCTATGGCACAGGTTTGTTTGGGTAATCACTGCACAGTTGATGTAGTCCTAAATCGAAATTGGTACATACGTAATATTATTAAGTCGTGAGCTTAATGAAACTGGCTTAAACTAGGTAAATCAAACAATCAAGGTTCTCACTGTTATTGTTTGTTACTGACGATGGTTTGATCACCGAAACCGGTATAACAGTGTTTTTCGCGTTTTTTCGTGTATTAGTGGAAATAGACTATTTTTTCAATAACTCCGTTTTTCTTTGAAATGGATTTCCACGATTTCTTCGCGAGTGATTTAGTTCGAATCAAGATTCGTTGAATGTTGGAAAGCATTGTATAATTGTATACTGGTTTCATTGAATAATTGTATAAAATACCAATAAATGCATTTAGTACATTAATGTATTAGTGAACAATATTATTCTGGTCGGCAAGTTGTGGTGGCTGTCATCCCGAAGTTAGGTCTAGAGGCCACGAGCTTCATTCTTATCCCAGCAGGTGCTGGTAAAAATTCTGTTTATGACCGGAGGTTAGATTTTGGTTTATTACTCAGTAATGATCCTTTGGAACCCCCTCCACCCCCTCCAAATCGGATTTAGCACCGAGAAAATCATATTCAGCGAAGTGAACCGGTGAGAAGGTTTCTAATGGGAACTAATAATTAACGTAATGCGTTTCAGCCCTTAAAATACTTAGTTGTGAGAAGGAACATGATTTGTAACTCTATGCACAATCCTCATCCTTCATATGCAGTAACTCTATGCATAATCCTCATCCTTCATATGTAATTATACTAGGGGTGGGGTCTTTCGGCTCTCCTGGAGAAAAACTACCAAGACGAGATTTCCCCCAGTTTTTGTTAGTTTCTCTTCCTTGAAATAGAGCTTTAAAACTTCGAAACAGGGGGCGTCGACTTGGTGATGCCTCACACTATAAACGAGAAACATCGGTCAAAATCTTCATTCACATCCTCCCGTTATATTCGAAATCCGATTCGATTATTTACATCAGAGGCTACGGTGTATTAGAACCAATACATTAGGTTTTCGTTTGTTAAATCTTCGCAGATCTTTGGCCGATGGAGCTATGGGGCTGTTCTGATTGCTGGCTCGGGCCATCGACCAGCAGCGTCTTGGCTACTGGCTTCGAAGCTCGGCGGGGCCACTAGTAATAGGCGGGGAAAACTTCTGAAAAAGTTTTAAACCTTCCATTTCCTTGCCTCCCCAATGTGCCTTCAGTTATTGTTTGTTACTGACGATTGTTTGATCACCGAAACCGGTATAACAGTGTTTTTAGCGTTTTTTTTTGTTTATTAGTGGAAATAGACTATTTTTTCAGTAACTCCGTTTTTCTCTCACTGCCAATTTTCGTCGCAAAACTCCGTGTAGCTTGGGCAACAAACGGATAGAAAGAAAGCGAATTGACGTCATAAGTGGTTGGCGATGAGGGTTCCTCCCAGGCAGACGCGGGGGTGAGGGCCTTTACTTATGACGTCATTTCACTTTCTTTCCACTGGTTTATCGCCCACTTCCGATCATCGGATACCCCTCATATAGCATCTTTTCGGAAAGCACTCGCCGAGATCTTTTACTTAGGAAAATAAAAGAAAACAGGTGAAATTGCCCATTTGGGTGAGAACGACAAGGAAAGGACTCCGATCAGCTGAGTGAGCACTGAGGCTGTTTCTTTCCCACTTCAGCTTGCTATCCCGGAGTTTTAACCGAGTCCTCTTTGATTAGGCTGCAACATAATCATAATGGAGGACGAGGCAGGGAGGAACCACCGCACCGCCCAGGAGGGCACAGCATCGAGTTCGGTTGCCTCTCCTACTTCCCCTGCCCTAGTGACCCTTTGCTCGGAGTGGTCTGAACTCTCAAAATGTTCTCCTCATTGCCTGCCCATCGTCGGTCTTTTTGGCCTCAAGTTATAATTGTCGGGCGATGTTTCACGCTGATTCCCTAAGTTACGTCACACTCGGACGTGACTCCGTGGACCTGGTAGAGCCCGGGGGACGAGGCTAACGACCCTTCGCCATTCACACTATTAGGCCGGTTTCCTTCGGCAAAGAGATAGGTCACGAGTTCCTCTTAGATTCAAAATCTACATTAGTCAAATCGTAGTGCTGTCTGTACATTTATTATGGATAATATGAAATTTGTTCTTCTAAATCCACCGAAATGCCCGTTTGCGTTTCAGGCATCAACAAAAGAATTTGGTTCAGGTACTGTGCGAAAGAACAATAAAACTAAGACAAATTTTTATATAGAAGAATGCCAGTTTACTTGGCAAGGAAATAGAATCGCAAGATCAACGGACCAAAGTAGCAAAATTTGAAACACAATTTTGAAAAGTCTATAAAAAAATTGTTGGGGTTTTTTTCACTCTTTCATCATTCTTTTGCTTGTAGGTGAACCGTGTTGTTCTGATGCCAAGCCCATCTGTTCAGTATATTATCTGTTATAACCGAATGGGAGGAGGAGAATAGAAGTTCCTGTTTCTAAAAATAGTAGGTATTATTCTTTCTATTATATTCTTTGGTACTATAATATGATCTTAGTATTACACACCTATCAAAATCAATACAAGCAATCATGAATATGTGCTGTTTTCAACTAAACTTTTTATTGAAACCTTGGCACAAAACTGTTTACCAAAGATTGGCTAAATCATACGTAAATGCAGAAATAGATCCAAGTTAGAAATAATTTGTGTGGACACCTGGGTCCTATGATAAACGGTGGTAAGCGCCTGATTCCTCGGATTGATGCCGCTGACTCGCTTGAAAAGTCGTTTTCGCTGAAACTGCAGACCGTCATAAGTGTGAAACAGTTCAGAAATTTGAAAGATCTCGCGTCGTCCTGAACATGGAGTCGCTAATGGCTCGCGGTCTTCTCACACCCAACACTCGAGTCTCCATAAATTCGACGTTCACGTAACTTGGGCACTCTCGACCAACGTCAGCCTCAGTAATCTTCAGCCTTTTTCCCCTCGACTCCTTTTACCGCGATAATTCCGCATTTTCAAGTCTCAAAGCACCGCGTGCGCACATCTACTTAACACTCAAGACGCACGATGTTGAATTTAAAAAAAAAACAGGATTCCGTTAGACGGTTGAGTTTTGGGGTTAGAAATGCTGGGGCCCTTTCGAAATAATATAGGGCTGGACTACAGCCGGGACTGAAGTTGAGAGCTAGATGGATTTGGGCGAGCTGTGAGAAACATCGTCCAATAAGCAGCGGGCGTAATGCTGAAAAATATGCCTTCCTATAGGAGGCATATTAGATATATCTAATTCTTATTGGAAAAAACTATTTATTTGTCTATCGTCTTTCATTTATATTCGTAGAATTAATAGATAAAATGTTAAAATCATTTAAATTTTGACTCAGACGGTCGAGGCTATTAGATAATTACGTAGGTAGGTACCTACTTAAAACTTCATCAACACGATCGTGAATCAAACGGTATAAATCCGGCCGGGATTTCATCACTAAGGAGCACCTGATTGTAATCAAGGATGGCTGTATGAAGTCGAGTTGTTTGTTCTGTGATATTATTTCATTTGGCAAGTGATGGACTATTGGATTTTGTTGGTAGGTACTTCTGCAACTTAAATTTGAACCGAGATATCGGCCTAGTAGATGTCGTCAGTGATGTACAACAATTCTTGTTCATGATGATCATAAAGTAAGGAAACTCAGTTTAAATTTCTCCCTTGAGAGGGAAAAACATTAAATCATGTTTAATGTTTTTCCCTCGCAAGGGAGAAATTGGATATAGTTTTTTAATGTCAAGAAAAAATGAAAGCCACAATTTCACTGAACTCTACAAGTATAATGTTTCATTTACTGTACTTATTATAGAACTCGCCATCAACATATGGTTGCTACAACAGAAGGTAGTAACTGTGTAGTAACCAATGAAAAACGTAGCTATTGACTCTTGTTTCTTTCGAGTGCGATATTCTTTATGGTTGCTACAACAGAAGGTAGTAACTGTGTAGTAACCAATGAAAAACGTTGCATATTTGCGTGTCGGAATTCACAGAATGACCCCCAGCCCTAAAACATTAAACATGTTAAACACCGCTGCAAACCTTGTCACATGGGTTTATTATTGGACATACCTCCAAAAATGTTGGCTGTTCATTTTTGTTTCTTTCATGTGCAGTAATTGAAATAGCTATTTCTGATGGTTTCCACCAATTTTGGCCCCCAAAAACCCAAATTACTCTCTTTTTTTCAAATTATCTTTAATCATTGATAGTGCTTTCATTGATGGTGATTTCAGACAATTTCCCAGGTTTTTGACTCATAAAAAATGAATTTTGGGAGCTGAACCTTCATTACAACCTCAATTCTTCACTCTTTGGTCAAAATCTACTTCATATTCGGTCTTCTCGCCTAAAAAACATGGAAAAAGATACTTCAAAAGTTCATTTTACTAAAACACAAAAAAACCCCTATTTTTACACTCATTTTTCACCCATAACACCCTGGGTATATTCCGACTTCGTTTTTGAATAACTGATTGTAGGTACTCCTACAAGCTTCTTTCAATATATCGACAGTTCAAGTGATGGACACACGATACTGTAAAACACAGACATGCAGTTTTGCTGTAAAACGTCGAATACTACTCTAACGCATATCAGTGAACTCACATCATATCTTTCTTCAGAGAATACATAGTGCGTAACAACCGTTGTAATTCTGGCTCTTAAAGTTTCTTGATTAGTTTATACACATGCAATGTTGATCCGACGCTGAATTGTTTCAAGGAATTGATTAAAAAATGCAATAAAACAGCAGGTTTTCCCACCGCCAACTCTTGTCTGTTTCTTGGTTTTCATTCACCCTATCCTGTAATGTACACCCTAGACTGCAAAAACCTTCACTAAATTTCGAAATATAGGGGAAGAGTAGCGCCGGACCGAAGATCGAATGCATACGAGAAATAGGAGATAGGATCGGTTTGTGGGAGCTGTGAGAAAAATGAATTACCAGACTGCCCCAATAGTACGCGGTGCACTACGTAACTCTCGACCGTCAACCCGTACGCAGGGAACTGCAGAGGCATTTATGACATTCTCTCTGCGAGCGAAGCTCGATTCTAGTCCTTCACTTAATCATACGACGGAATCCGGTAAGATATGCAGAAAATCCTAAGACTCATAGTCGAATACGGGTTCTTAAATAAATAGGGCGCCTGGCCAAATGGGGAAATGAGGCGTTACGGGAGATAAAATGCTGTATACCTAGGGGGAAGGAATCTTGAATGTAGACCAGTGTGTAAAAATGTCTCTCTTCGATGGAAATTATAGAATGAAATGCTAAATTCGCACATAAAATCGTTACAGCCCTTCAGCCTTCGGAGTAATCTCAGATGGGACATTTCCTGTTACAGTTTGTGGTTACAGCATAATTGTAGAAAATTGGAAAACACAGGAGTATGTGATGTGAAAGTACAGGAACAGAAGATAGGAGTAAAGAACAACAATTTATTATAGGTAGGCACATGTTGGGTCGACTCACGTACACGATGTTCAGTAATACCAGGTTCCTGGTGTAGGGTCTACTGATATCCATGCAGATTCTTGCTGGACCGAAAATCGTTTGGAAAATCTATGAAACCTTTGATATCCTAGTTCCGAGCATCCGTACATACCTACCGGCCGGTTATCACAGTATTGTGGGGCCATCCGCACTTGTATTCAATGTTTTAGTTGTCAGTTAGTGCTTTCTGTATAGAGATCAGATCTCTCCATGTTACTGTTCTTTTCGCAATGTCCATAACTACCTGTGGATGGAAGATCGGCCAGTTCCGTCACTCCAGTTAGTTAACCCCGAGGCTTGTAATCCAGCACCTAATTAGATCCGTTCATTATGGGCATTCTGAGGGTATTGCGTACAAAATAGTGGTCTTAATAGATCGTTTATCTATACTGGAAATAATATACTATTGAATAAGAATTTGTAATGACTTTTGGTTGAAAAGTAATTCAGCGTGAACGGGAAGGTTGGCTTTAGAGGGATGCATGGTAGGTACCTACATTGGGCAAATGTGCACGTATTTATTTATTTATTTTATTTTTATTTTTTAACTGAAAGTAGATTCTATCTTGAGAATTTAGACACCAACCGCACTGTCCTGCAATACATGAATCTTTTTCTGTGATTTTTCAAGTTTTCAACAAATTCAGACGTCATTGCACCCCTCTAGCCAGGGCGGGATCCCCCTGCCAACTGTGACGTCAGAATTTGTTGAAACTCAAAAATCATAGAAAAAGAACTGCTTATCGTAGGACAGTACGGTTGGTGGAATGGAATCTAGTTTCATTTTAAAAAAAACCAGTCATGCAGCATGACTTAATGAGCGAATTTTCAAAGAAATATTCGAATTAATGGCTATGGTTTTGAATAAAGGAAAACTTCGGTCTAAAATTTGGTTTTCTATGTATATTCTCTTCGTATTTATTTTAATTTGTACGTTTTGTCCATCCTGATTCTACCGTTTGTTATGAGTAGATTCCTTGTTCCTTCTGAATGGCCTTTCCTCTTGACTACGATTTCAGGCCTGGTATCTAAAACCAGTTCAAGATTTGCTCTACTAGGTAGGTAGATCCTTCCTTCTTCATTGATATTATTTTTATCATGTTAAGTACCTACCTACCTTTGAATATCAAATATTCGTTTGATACTGATAATAAATTGATAAGATACCTACCTAACCTTCTTCCTCCTACTGTTAGTACCTAAATTGAATAATTTGAAATAGATTTTTTCTTTCGTCTTCCTTCTAGTAATACGTGGGCCGGTACTTGTCTATCTATGAAGGTATCATAACAATTATATGTCAAATGGGAAATTCAAGGAGTTGTACTAATCGTTTGCCTCCCCCTTTTTTGCTTCGAACTCTCGTCTTCAATTAATACTTCTCACATTTTTCAATCTGACCACTCTAAGGGGGTGGGGGGGGGGGGGGGGGTAAGAGTTTAAAGATTATCCTAGTTTTGGGTAATTTTTGCGCACTTTAAATGCTCTAATTTAAGAACGGATTTAGATATCTAAAATCCGATTTCACCATCGTGTTCAGCGTGCAAAAACCTTTAAAATGAGGGGTCACTTGTTAGAAAATAACATTTTGGGGATTTTTGGGTAATTTTTGCGCACTTTAAATGCTCTAATTTGAGAACGGATCAAGATATCTAAAATCCGATTCCACCATCGTGTTCAGCGTGCAAAAAACTTTAAAATGAGGGGTCACTTGTTGGAAAATAACATTTTGGGGATTTTTGGGTAATTTTTGCGCACTTTAAATGCGCCAAAACCCTCCTTAGAGTAGGCCAATTTCGCCCATCTTCGAACTTAGCCTTTCGATTGCCAAGATAGATTTTTTGTGCAAATTTGAGCTGTTTATCTCAATTCTATCGAGAGTTATCGTCTGGAGTGACACATATATATATATATACATATAAAAAAGTGTTAAATTTCAGGAATCGTTTTAGAATGGTCTGAAACGGATTTCTATGAAGAAAATTTCCAAAAATTTATATTATTTAAATTTCGAAGCCATTGCAATAGCTTCATTTTCTTTGAAAATTCGCTAACAATATAATTATAACGCTCTTGTGACCCACGCACATATAACCCATTGTTTTGTTACAATTTGAAACTTGCTCGTCTTTTTTACTGAAAGCCACGAGTATATCATAATCGGTTCAACTATTCGGAGGTGTTATCACTTCTACTACCTGCACTGTGAGAAGGAGCACTCGACAGATCGTCATGTTCTCGCCAAGTGCGCCCTCAGCTCCGGCTGGAGTTTTACGTAATGGAGACGATTGATTTATTTGGTCCCATGTGCTGACAAACTCTAAACGCGATTTGCTGCTATTGAAAAATAATTAACATAAGTAATTAACTTTGATCACTTCCAAAGAGCCACTGATTCCAAGATTCCTTTTCGAAGTGTGGTACCAAATGTTGTTGTTAAATACCTACCTACTCAACTATTAAACAGGTTGCAATTGCTGGATTGTTTCTCCCAAGTGTTGAAAGTAAGCACCCAGGAAAAATGGGTCAACCTTTGTCTCTGCTTTTCCAGGTTTTTTATTGTCGTAGTCTTTCGAATTGTTTAACACCAGTTTAGAATTATATGATTTATTTATATATTATTTATTGATTCATTTATTATTGATTATTGTTTAAGTTATTATTTATGATACTAGTGATAATAATTTTTGAAAATAAATACGTGCACGTACACCATACAGAAAATACAGCTGGTGTTCCCTATGGATTGCGTTGTCCGCAGCTGGTTACTGTTCACTTTAATGTGTTTAGTGATAGATTATCCTTTTCGCACCAATATTCAAATGACATATCAGAGTGGCTAGCAATGAAAACAACGTTTTCCCTGCTACTGGTGGGGGGGGGGGGGGGTTGCCGAACCTCTGTATATGCGTGATAAAAACTGCCTACCTACTAGTAGATCTACCTCTATGGGCCTCCATTCTTTCGATTTGACTCGGTCTGTTTATCGATTCATAATGACTTCTGGTAGAATGTATGGAAATTTGCGAGTGGTCACGTGCACCGTTTAATTGAAGTACAGAGTCACCGTAAATTTAGGATTCTCGCTTGTTGTGGGGTGCATTCCGACACCCCAGCTGGTGAAACAAGATTAATGTCCCACTCATTTCGCAGGTCTCCTCAAAAACGTGCGTATTCATCGGTTGTATTGAAATACCGTTGATATTATCTTAAGTAACCGCCGAGCGTTTTCAGTTCCCCAAACGTTCCGCACCAGGGCGGCCCCTATGGGAGACATCGTCTCATCAACTGTCCACGCCGTGTGATGAGACATTTCATAACCCTACGCGAGAAGTATGATTCACGTCGGGCCCCAAATCCGTCGCAGAAAAAAAAAGAAGAAAACTGGTCATTGGGTCGCTCTCCCGCTATTAGAGGCCGCTGGGGGTAGCAGGGGCTTCCTGCATTGCAGCTCCAGCGGCTCCTTGGTCGTCCATCGTTGCGTCACTGAACATGTCCTCGAAGAGCCACGCATCCTTTAGCGTTACACCTACTTTCAATGTTTATACACTTCTTGGAAATCTAATGTGGGCATCTAGAACTTTCTAACGCGCCCCATGTTACAATTTACAGTCCACGTTATATGGTTTCCTAGCAAGATTTGAGCAGTGTTGAGATCGAGTGGTCTCGACCTCAACCTCTCCAAGTAAAACCAAATTTAACATACAATCACCCCATTTAACGCGCAAATAGAATAATTTATTATGGTAAAATTGCTTTAGCGCGAATGGCGTGATAATGTGTACCTAGCCGGCTTAATACCCCTGTTAATACCTAACTCGAAAAAGAAAAACGCTGCAAAGTCCTTGTCACATGGGTTTATTATTCTATTGTACAGACCTACAGAAATGCTGGCTGTTCATTTATTGTTTATTTCATGTGACAATTGAAATAGCTATTTCTGATGGTTTCCACCATTTTTGGCCCCTAAAACACGAATTAGGTACGCTCCTTTTTTTTCAATTTATCTTTGGTCATTGGTAGTGCCATTTAATCGTCTTGATCCACGTGTTGTTGCTACTTCCAGTGTTATTATACAACATATGGTGATTTCAGACGATTTCCCAGGTTTTTGACTCATAAAAAATCAATTTTGGGAGCTGAACATCTGGTACAACCTCAATTTTCCACTCTTTGGTCAAAATCGACTTCATATTCGGTCTTGTCGTCCCCAAAAACATGGAAAACGATACCTCAAAAGCTCATGTTACTAAAACACAAAAAGTACATATTTTTACACACATTTTCACTCATAACACCCCTGGGAATATTCCGATCGGGCTGAAAAGTTTCGGGACACAAATAGGGCCCAAATGGAGCATGTGTGCGAAAGAACGACTTTTTTAGACCAAAAATGAAGCCGGTACACGTGATACGGCGGACGGCGTACGGCGGACGGACATTGCATTTTTGGAATCTAGGTACGCACCTTGAAACGGAAAAGAAGAAATTTTGGGGGGGTGTTATAAAAATTTTTTGCTGAGCGAATACATAGGTGTATTATTCACAGAATAATAAACCAAAACGGAGTTCTTGAAAAAATAGTTTCTTCGCGAGTGATTTAGTTCGTACCTAACTCGAATTTCAACACTTATGGACGATGAAATTTTAACGTCTTGGAACCTCTCTATTTGAATACTAATAGCAACGTTCTGCCTAATGTTTTGCAGTTTTTGACCCACAGTTTTTGTATTTCGAGCAAAACGTGCAATTTTGCTTTCGAGTCAATCTAGGTGATACTTTTAAAAATTGAAAATCTATTGCCCTCCAAAATCAAAAATGCCCATTGGCATTTCGCTTTTCAAGGCTTTCTGGTATTGAGCTGACTGTTCGGATAGAAATGCAGCCATTATAATGAACTTCTATCGGTGAATAGAAAAACATAAAATATTCTAATAAAAAGTTCGACAACAAAATTTGACATTAAAAAAACTGTAGGTGCTTATTAAACTAAAAAGTAATCAATAATCTATATGCTGAACAAACCTAGTTTATTCAAAGCCGATGCCTACAACAAAATTTCCAAGTCGTTGCCAAATTTCAGCTAAAATGTATAAAAACCGAAAAACCACGTGACGCAATATGAATATGAAGGCTGTGTGTGGGGTTTTTAGTTGAAATTTGGCGCCGACTCCGAACAAATTTAAAAACGCTGCAAAGTCCTTGTCACATGGGTTTATTATTCTATTGGACTTACCTACAGAATTGTTGGCTGTTAATTTATTGTTTCTTTCATGTGCAATAATTTATTGAAATAGCTATTTCTGATGGTTTCCGCCAATTTTGGCCCTCAAAAACACGAGTTAGGTACGCTCCTTTTTTTCTTCCTTCATATTATATTTTATCATTGATAGTGCCGTTTAATTGTCTTGATTCACCTGTAGACACTTTTTCTAGTGTTATAAAAATGTATGGTGACTTCTGACAATTTCGCAGGTTTTTGACTCATGAGAAATGAATTTTGCGAGCTGGACCTTCGTTACAACCACAATTCTTCACTCATTGGTCAAAATCGACTTTATGTTCGGTCTTCTCGCCCTAAAAAAAAACAGGAAAAAGATACCTCAAAAGCTCATTTTTACTAAAACACCAAAAATCCCTTTTTTACACTCATTTTTCACCCATAACACCCCTGGGTATAATCCGATCGGGCTGCAAAGTTTTGGGACACAACTAGGGCCCAAATGGAGCATGTGTGCGAAAGAACGAACTTTTTATACTGAAAAAGAAGTAGTTATGCATGATGCGGCGGACGCTGTACCACCGCATCAATTTTTTCTTTTACGTTTCAAGGTGTATTCCAAATACACCTTGAAACGTAAAAGAAAACATTTTAAGGGGGTGTTATAAAAATTGTTTGCTGACATGGGTGTATTATTTAGGTACAGAATAATAAACCAAAAGGAGTCGATTTTTCCCTCTTTTGGTTTACTATTCTGTGAATAATACACCTATCTATTCGTTTAGCAAAAAATGTTTAGAACAACCCCTCTACAATTTTTCATTTACTTTTCAAGGTGCGTTGATTCAGAAAATGCAATGTCCGTCCGCCGTACGCCGTACCATTTCATTTCGTTTCGGCTTCATTTTCGTTTTTAGTGAACATGGGCTTGTGAGGTATCGTTCTCCATGTTTTTTAGGGCAAGAAGACCAAATATTAAGTTGATTTTGACCAAATAGTGAAGAATTGAGGTTGCAACGAAGGTTCAGTTCCCAAAATCCATTTTTGATGGGTCAAAAACCTGGGACTTGTCCTAAATCACAATAAATTTGCATTGCAACACTAGAAGTTCTTTAAAGTTTGTTTATCAAAAGATAGTTCGAAAAAAAAGGCGCCTAATTCGGGTTTTTGAGAAACAGTAAATGAACAGCCTACATTTCTGTAGATATGTCCAACAGAGTAATAAACCCATGTGACAAGGACTTTGCATTTTTTTTTTTTTTTAAGTCGGTTATTAATAATAGGTATGGTGTTATTATGTTAAATTGGTACCTAGTAATTAGGAAAGATGGTGGTAAATGGTTTATAAGAAACAGATATACTCATTTGAACGGAGTTATAAGACAGTGATAAGGAAGGCAGCGGAAAGCCCCAATCTAGCCTGTCGTATATATAGGTATATTCCAGAGATAAATATCTGTAATTGTATCTGTACTATGTACCGTTTCGAAAGCATTTTCACTACTAAACCGCTGCAGGCGAGCGAAGTTACACAACGCTCATCAACGTTTGACGCCGATCTTGAGTTCTTGACCTCAAACAAGGTCCCCACCAAGGAAAGTTGCGACCAAACTGGTCCCAACCCCCATCTCGGCGGACGGCGCGAACTCTGCCATTTGACCTTCCGCGGAAAAATACCTGCTTCCTCGATCCGGTGAATCCTGGATGAGCCATCGGGTCGCCGATTACGATTGCGACTGTTGGTCAGGTCTTCTGCATGCAGTTAGGAGATGTTTAATTCTTGTTACGACGTAATTACAATGTGTCGTGTGAAGGGGCTTTTGATTGGCGGAGGCCCTGGTTCTGTAAAGGACTTTAGCGCCACGGAACTGAACTGAACTTAGATCGTAGTTTATTGAGGAAATTAATTGGTAAATATTCGGAGGCGATTGTCACATTGAGGAAGTTTAATTCAAAGTTAGCGCTAAATTTAAAAAAAATAAATAAAAAATGTGCTTGATTTTATATTTAGGACAATTTTGGTTTATCATTTTTTATTTAAGAATCAGATTGAACAATAAAAATAAGATGTAATTTCTCGTTGTTACGTTATAAAACCTCTTAAGGAAAATGAGGGTGGAAAGAGGAGGAGGCCCTGAGACGCCCTGCACAGGTAAGTAATACGTATACCTACCTTATGTTGGTGTACTTATACCTACGTTGAGTACTGAGCAGTCCCATTTCCATTATTCATAGGTAGGTAGGTACCTATCTATGTTTACCCGCTGTTATATTTACTTGAATTAGAGTATATATATGTAGAGTAATCATAATATTAACGATGTGTATGAGAATAATACAAGCTGCTTTTGGCTAGAGCCATGGCCATGTTATTGATGACGTTACTCGCCTACTGAATAGGTCTGCCTACTTACCAATCATTAGTCACGTGATTTTGTGAAAAGTCAAATGATTTAATAATAACGTCATGGTTTCTCCGCATGGTTTATTGGTGCCTGTAAAAGGAGCGGAACACTAAATTTCGCAATAACAGTTTCCTTTTGGTTTATTATTCCGTGAATATTACACCTATGTATTCGCTCAGCGAAAAATTTTTATAACACCCCCTCAAAATTTTTTCTTTTCCGTTTCAAGGTGCGTAGATTCCAAAAATGCAATGTCCGTCCGCCGTATCACGTGTACCGGCTTCATTTTAGGTCTAAAAAATTCGTTCTTTCGCACACATGCTCCATTTGGGCCCTAGTTGTGTCCCGAAACTTTTCAGCCCGATCGGAATATACCCAGGGGTGTTATGAGTGAAAATGTGAGTAAAAATAGGTACTTTTTGCGTTTTAGCAACATGTTGATAACATGAGCTTCTGAGATATCGTTTTCCATGTTTTTGGGGACGAGAAGACCGAATATGAAGTCGATTTTGACCCAGGAGTGGAAAATCGAGGTTCTACCAAATGTTCAGCTCCCAAAATTGATTTTTTATGAGTCAAAAACCAGGGAAATCGTCTGAAATCACCATCAGTTTGTAGAATAACACTGGAAAAAGTGTCAAATCGTGGACCAAGACGATTAAATGGCAATGATCAACGATAAATTGAAAAAAAAAGGAGCGTATCTAATTCGATTTTATGGGCCAAAAATGGTGAAAACCATCATAAATAGCTATTTCAATTAATTCACATGAAATAAACAATAAATGAACAGCCCAAATTTCTGTAGGTATGTCCAGTAGAATAATAAACCAATGTGACAAGGACTTTGCAGCGTTTTTTCCTTGACGGTACTTACTATGCGTATTTTCTATAAATGCACTACTTCAGTACCTACCTGCCTGTCGGGGAAACATCTCGACTCTCGGTTTCAAGATTATGGGTCATGAATCAATACTTATTGTAGAATTCTAAACCTTGAAGATTGGTATTACAACCTACCTACATTTCATTCATTCAGTTTACTTTCGGTTTGTGAAATATGTACTCATCCCTAACTAGGTAGGGGCTCAATGATCGCTGTTTACGATTTTTGAAATGACCTCCACAAAACTGCTATCGTTTCTTGAAGTTATATCTTCTAGAAGGTAACCTCTCAAATTGATTAGTCTGTTCGTCCATGATGGTACCTAACAGTGTTCGCTTTTCGATAGCATGAAAATGCGCAGACTGTTATTGCGCACTAGTTAATATTATTCCGATCGCAATGAAATTTGGAAGAACCTAGTTACGAGAGAATCAGACTAAATTTACCGTTGAAATTTGATTGAATTCATAGGTATGGGACCACCTGGGGACCAACCCGGATCGACATAAATATTCTACATGTTTCCTCAACATTTCAGCTCATTTGTCCTCCCGATAACACGAGGTTACAGACAGCCACAAAGCCACCCAAATTTGTTCGTTGATGTGTGAATCACAAAATGCGAGTGGAGACTGGTACTGGAGGACTCACCATTTTCTGTCGATTCCTGCATCAATACTTGGGCTAAGTAAAGGCAGGGCTTCCGCAAAATCCGCTTGAAGGGAATCGGAATGGAACTTGTGTTATTTGCTATACCTAACAATAACATCGTAAAAATTATTACGTTTTACAATACAATATTGAGGTTTTAATGGAAGATGAAGCAATAAAACAAATCGGACGAAGCAATAAAAAAGCAATAGAACAAAACAACACTCTTCAGAGATATCAACTTCCTACTGTAGGTACCCTTATTTAGGTATCCAAGAAAGAATGAGAATTGAAGCTGGCCGGCATAACACACCCACCATTGGGCGAAGGTCGGGTCGGCCGGGGGTTGAAGTTAACATTTAAACTCTACATTTTGATGAAAATTACGGTCTTTCGCATTTCAACGCCAGTTTTACCCCTTATGACAGTGTTTAAAAAGCAAGGAAGTACAGTTTTGCTAACCTGGGGTTGTAGGTAACCTGGGGGTGGGGTTGTAATGGGTAGGTACCTAGTTTGGTTCATCACGATTTATCACGATAGAATTCGTATAAGAACATAGTTGATGGGTAAAAAAGTGTGGACGACCGAGACTAACCGTTCTGCAGTCGAATTGGGCACCCATAGCTGGCCTCGAATATTTGTAAATAATTATATTGTACAGCAGTGTGGATGATAAGAAACCCGTGTCTGAAGTGGGACCATCGTGGAGCATAGGAAATGTAGAACTCTTTCTAGCAGTACTTACCGTTATTTCTAGGAGGTACCACCTAGTTTAAGCAGTTATTTGAAGAAAAAAAGTCCACCAAAATCAATGGCACGTAGCTTCCTCATATCGATAACATGATCGTGTAGATCAATAATATTGAACGTAGGTAATCTCGAATTGAGTAGGCACCTACAGATTAGGGTGGATTCAGGAATTCTATCTATAATTTGATTTGTTGTTATGCACGAGTCATTACGTGTAGCTTGAAAAAAGTTGAGCGAAAATTCCTCCGTGTAGTTTTGAAGAAAAGTCCTGAAATTTCCATCAAAAACATAGGTTCGTGAGAAATTGAGCTGGCAGGTACATACCTGAGATTTGGCGTTTGCGCATGCGCAGTGGCTGTGTTGATTAAATTCATAGGGAACCATCTAGGAGCTGAACCCTAACCACCCATCGAATGTGGTCAAAATCGGGCCATTGGTTCTTAAGAAATCAACACGCATGACCTCTGAAAACTTCAGCAAAATCGGATTATGCGTTTGTTATGCGTGTGGCAAGGATTTGAGGACACACGCCAAATTTGTTCAGAAAGCTCAAAACGTAAAATGCGGGTGTAAATTTTGATTATGGAGTTCAGACAAATTTTTCCTCTCAGAAGCTATCTTGGGAGACTCGGAAAATTCCAAGTGAAAATACGCAGGTAATAATAGAGATTTTCACAATTTGCAAGGAAATGCGCTGGTTTGGTATCAGAATGTTAAATTGGTCTCTGAAGTGGTAGTTGTTAGCCATCTTTCTGTGGTAATGGTGAGGTAGGACCTTCTAAATCTACAGATAATTAGGTCTTCGCAAATACTACCTATTATGTACCAAGTTTATTCATCAAATTGGCGCAACAGAGAAGTTCTTGGAGAACTTGACACTCCGATGACGTTGTGATCTGAACGGACATTCTCTTTTTTTTTAGAGCGAGCGAAAATAATTATGATGGAAAAGGACACGAGTCTAAAAAAGTCGTTTAAAAACCTCTCGGGATTGAGTACTAAAAGCTCGCCTGCCTGAAGGACTTGCTATCATTTATGAATGAAGAACTGAACGCACCTTGGAGGCGTACGAAAGGGCAACGTCATTGAACTAAATTAGGCTACCACCGATGTTTTGGAGCAATTGGAACAGTTTGTTTCCAACTCTAGGCCAAGTTTGTTACTCCATAGGAGTCGTTAGTGTCGAAAACTGCTTCGAATCATCTAAAATCTATTATCTAGCGGATCTGTGGCTTCATCGTGGGCCGTGTATGCAGAAATCATCTTGTAACGCATTTTTCACCACAAGCCTTGAAGCTGTTGCGTGGCTTTAATAAGCATCGCTGCATACAATGATATACAGTGTAATTTTGTATAAATGTAATTCTGTATATTATGAACAGTCTTCTATCAGAATAAACGGTTATTGTTATTACTATTATTATAATTATAATTAATCATCTTGCTTTGTGATTTTCAGGGCCTTCCTAGTGGCTCTTATATTACACTTCTATATCACTCAGCTACATAATTTACTAAGGTGTTTGTTAATTTGTTGCAGATATTTTGTGAGCACGATCCTCCAATTCCAAATCCACAGAGCTCTCTGCAAAGCCGCGCAGAAGCAGGCGCATCTTGCCCCTTCAGACCCGATCCACAAATGCGACATCTACAGAAGCTCTGCTGCAGGCAAAATCTTATCGTGAGTCCATTTGTACTAACAGTCTTATTAAAAGTCAACTATTAGCGACCACTCGCCCTCGTCATCTACGATGGCAGATGTAGAATTAACGGCTGTCGATATATAAAAGTTAATGATTATTTAGACGATGACAACAAAAAAAGAATCAAAACCTATCGAAGATCAACCTTCGTCTCATTCGAAAGTTTTCGCTCAGCGAAATGTTAATTCGGACGCCTTCCACTCCGTGGAAACTGTGACAAGCTGCATCCTGCTGTTGTATATTTCAAAATCTGACACCGGTTCAAAATTAATGATCGGCAGTACATGGATGAAAAAAATTGTACCTACGAAAAATACATGTACGAAAAATACGGAAAAAACCGTGAAATGTCGTTGATTCCTATTGAACCTACTTATTGATTTTCCCTGCGCTACGGTCCTCTTAGAACCAGGGCTTTCTGAATTATAGATTGCCACTCTTCCTGCCCTTGGCTTGGCTGCTCCTTGATATTGCATACAGCAGGTATGCGACTTTCAGCCGTCCGTCTGTCGTTTGTCAATCTGGTACCCGAAATTAATGTCCAAGAAGCTGAGCTTTGAGTTGTCTGCCACGGGAAAAATGACGCATTTAGAGTGGCTAAGTCTGAACGAGCATTCTAAATACACTCAAATAATTATAGATTGCCACTCTTCCTGTCCTTGGCTTGGCTCCTTGATATTGCATACAGTAGGTATGCGCCTTCCAGCCATCCGCCTGTCGTTTGTCAATTCGGTAACCGAAAGTAATGTCCAAGAAGCTGAGCTTTGAGTTGTCTGCCACGAAAAAAACTATACATTTGGAGTGGCTATGTCTGAACGAGCATTCTAAATACGCTCAAATTATTATAGATTGCCACTCTTCCTGTCCTTGGCTTGGCTCCTTAATATTGCATACAGTAGGTATGCGCCTTCCAGCCATCCGCCTGTCGTTTGTCAATTCGGTAACCGAAAGTAATGTCCAAGAAGCTGAGCTTTGAGTTGTCTGCCACGAAAAAAACGATACATTTAGAGTGGCTATGTCTGAACGAGCATTCTAAATACGCTCAAATTATTATAGATTGCCACTCTTCCTGTCCTTGGCTTGGCTCCTTGATATTGCATACAGTAGGTATGCGCCTTCCAGCCATCCGCCTGTCGTTTGTCAATTCGGTAACCGAAAGTAATGTCCAAGAAGCTGACCTTTGAGTTGTCTGCCACGAAAAAAACGATACATTTAGAGTGGCTATGTCTGAACGAGCATTCTAAATACGCTCAAATTATTATAGATTGCCACTCTTCCTGTCCTTGGCTTGGCTCCTTGATATTGCATACAGTAGGTATGCGCCTTCCAGCCATCCGCCTGTCGTTTGTCAATTCGGTAACCGAAAGTAATGTCCAAGAAGCTGAGCTTTGAGTTGTCTGCCTCGAAAAAAATGACACATTTAGAGTGGCTATGTCTGAACGATCATTATAAATACGCTCAAATAATTATAGATTGCCAATCTTCCTGTCCTTGGCTTGGCTGCTCCTTGATATTGCATACAGTAGGTATGCGACTTTCAGCCGTCCGTCTGTCGTTTGTCAATTCGGTAACCGAAAGTAATGTCCAAGAAGCTGAGCTTTGAGTTGTCTGCCACGAAAAAAACGATACATTTGGAGTGGCTATGTCTGAACGAGCATTCTAAATACGCTCAAATTATTATAGATTGCCACTCTTCCTGTCCTTGGCTTGGCTCCTTGATATTGCATACAGTAGGTATGCGCCTTCCAGCCATCCGCCTGTCGTTTGTCAATTCGGTAACCGAAAGTAATGTCCAAGAAGCTGACCTTTGAGTTGTCTGCCACGAAAAAAACGATACATTTAGAGTGGCTATGTCTGAACGAGCATTCTAAATACGCTCAAATCATTATAGATTGCCACTCTTCCTGTCCTTGGCTTGGCTCCTTGATATTGCATACAGTAGGTATGCGCCTTCCAGCCATCCGCCTGTCGTTTGTCAATTCGGTAACCGAAAGTAATGTCCAAGAAGCTGAGCTTTGAGTTGTCTGCCTCGAAAAAAATGACACATTTAGAGTGGCTATGTCTGAACGATCATTATAAATACGCTCAAATAATTATAGATTGCCAATCTTCCTGTCCTTGGCTTGGCTGCTCCTTGATATTGCATACAGTAGGTATGCGACTTTCAGCCGTCCGTCTGTCGTTTGTCAATTAGGTAACCGAAAGTAATGTCCAAGAAGCTGAGCTTTGAGTTGTCTGCCTCGAAAAAAATGACACATTTAGAGTGGCTATGTCTGAACGATCATTATAAATACGCTCAAATAATTATAGATTGCCAATCTTCCTGTCCTTGGCTTGGCTGCTCCTTGATATTGCATGCAGTAGGTATGCGACTTTCAGCCGTCCGTCTGTCGTTTGTCAATCTGGTACCCGAAATTAATGTCCAAGAAGCTGAGCTTTGAGTTGTCTGCCACGGGAAAAATGACGCATTTAGAGTGGCTAAGTCTGAACGAGCATTCTAAATACACTCAAATAATTATAGATTGCCACTCTTCCTGTCCTTGCTTGGCTCCTCCTTGATATTGCATACAGTAGGTATGCGACTTTCAGCCATCCGCCTGTCGTTTGTCAATTTGGTAACCGAAATTAATGTCCAAGAAGCTGAGCTTTGAGTTGTCTGCCACGAAAAAATGACACATTTAGAGTGGCTAAGTCTGAACGAGCATTCTAAATACGCTCAAATAATATTATAGGTTGCCACTCTTCCTGTCCTTGGCTTGGCTTCTCCTTGATACTGCATACAGTAGGTATGCGACTTTCAGCCGTCCGTCTGTCGTTTGTCAATTTGGTATCCGAAACTAATGTCCAAGAAGCTGAGCTTCGAGTTGTCTGCCACGGGAAAAAATTGGCACATTTTAAGTGGCTAAGTCTGAACGAGCATTCTCAATACGCTCAATTAATGATAGATTGCCGCTCTTCCTGCCCTTGCTTGGCTCCTCCTTGATATTGCATAAAGTAGATAAAATATGCAACTTTCAGCCACCCGACTATCGTTTGTCAATTTGGGACAAAAATTAATTTACTAATTAGGTAGGATCTGTCTAGGTAATTTCTAAGAAGGTGGAATTTTTGTTGTCTTCCACAAAAACAAATTGCCACATTCGAGTCTGAACGAGCGTTCTAAGTAGGCAGAATTGGACGTGTGATGCTTCCTTCCATCGTCTCTTAGACAGTGCAAGGACTGCACCGCGTAGTAGGTACCTAAGTTACCTGCAAAGTCACTTTGGAGCGGTAGAGGGTTCGAATCATCCTGTTTGATAGTTGCCGTCTGATTTACCTGTGTCGTACCTTCCTGCCATGACTTATCAGCTTGCTAGTGCAGCATCCGTCAGGGAAATGAAAAGTAAATCACAGGCGGTACTTCTTCATTATCTGGTATACACCAAAAAAAATTCTCAAATTTTGATTAAATTATTTAATAACGTTTCTCAACAACAAAACAACTATTGCATACTTGTACCATCTATTCAGAAGTCCCAAACAACCTGCTCATTCACGGGATAGTTTCTGGGATTGTTTATCTTTTTTGAGATGCGAGCGCTAGTGAGCATCCAGATCGCTTGACAATGCGAGCGGCGGAATGGGAACTAAACTTCTTGTAAACCCACCGTCTTGTCTGACTGAACAATCGATGTATTTGAGATATTGAGAATTGTTGTTGAGAAACGTTATTAAATAATTTAATCAAAATTTGAGAATTTTTTTTGGTGTATACCAGATAATGAAGAAGTACCTCACAGGCATATCTGTGTTAGGTAGATTGAGTGCCTAATCTGTGATATTGTGTTTAGTACTCTGATGTCCAAGGGGTCTTCCCAGCCCTGGCAGGAGGCGCTGAAAGACGCCACCGGCGACTACAGACTCGACGGAACCGCCCTCCGCGAGTATTTCGCCCCCCTCGAAGACTGGCTGAGGAGCGAGAACCTCAGGACCGGAGAACGCGTTGGATGGCTTTACGGTATTTCATGTTATGTGCCGTCATAATAAGGTGGTTTCATTGCTGATAAATATGTTTTCTCAAAACGATCAAGTAGATAAAATTTGTTTCTCTGGGCCAAAATTGCTAAAATCACCTGCAGTAGGTAATATAATCAACTGTAGATATAAAATTAAAACTAGTGGATTAATTCGATTCTCTGTGGTCAAAATTGTTTTTAAATTATTGTTCCAAGGTAAAAATTGCAAAAAAAGAATTGTTGAAATTATCAGCATTTGGTGTGAATTATCTTAGTAACTACTAAGTGGTATGGAATAGTGACTCGAGATATGAAATGACTATTTTTATGACCAAAAACATTGTATTGTCAAAACGTGTGGGTCTAATCAGTTTTGGGGGTCAAAAATAGCTGACGTCACAAACTTGAAAATTTGCTCATATTATGCCTACAATTTTCCTCGGTTTTAGATGGTGATTATTGCAAGCACAGCATTGAGACTGCAAACCTCCAGGTCTTGGGCGGTTTCTACAACGCGGGCTCTGAAGTCTGCCCCACCGCGTGGCTCCTGATTTCCACAGCCGTCATTTCAATCCTCGTCATCCGACGGTCGACTCGAGCGGTTTGGTAACGAACTCGACGTCGAGGATGAAGTCACAGGGACCGCCAGGAGGACTCGGAAGAAGTGGTGAAGTGTGGCACATGCCATAAGTGTTTAATAAGGACCTTGGACCAAGTCAACATGTCCAAACGTTTACGGTAAAACTGATTGGACGTGCGAAATCCAATACTTTTGCATAGTGTATATTGAAAAAATATGAGACCACTTTGGTACCAATTGTGGATTTAAAATGTTCATATCCACAGCTCGTATACATCAATGGTACTGTAGGTGCCTTCCTGATGAAAACCTGCAGTGGGGAGTGAGATTTGAAACTGCCTCTTGGAAGATGGATTTCCCATCCATGAGGAAAAGGGTACCAACTAACTGACTCGCCACTCCTCAATTTATTGTACGCTAAACGCTAAGCGTCTGCGAACTTGAAAATTTTCAAGATTTAAAATCGACATTACACCACGAAATTTGAATAAACTTATTTTATTCCTTAATCATTATTCACAGTGTATAAGATTCAAATTAATTTTACAGTAATTATGACCTATTGCTAGAGGAGTGGAACTACGGGAGTCATGACTAAATGCTAACGCATAAAAGCGTGGGGCGTTGTATTTTATTTTTTGAAGATGGTGGTTTTTTAGATTTTATAAAAAATTACGATTGAAAGTACTCAATACTTATATCTTGTAGATATGAAATATTACGTGCGCCCCACGCTTTTATGTATTTTAAGTCATAAAAAATGCCGATGTTCCCGGTTAGAAAAAAAAAATCATTTTATTGTTTTTGGATCACTTCGAAATGAAAGCGTGTTTTTAGTTTTCTTTAGAACAGGATGTATTTTTTTGTTGAAATAGGGAAACTCACTTTCCGAACGACCTTCTTATAATAGTTCCACTTTGATGAAACCGAGTGGAACTGCCATCTTCAGATTCGTTGCTATTCACAGTGGAAACAGGCTCCATACTCCGATAAAACCTGACCAAGGTGGATCCTTATTGGCCGCTGAGTTACTTATGCTAATTGGACGCTGATGTTTCCACGTCAAAATTAGCTTGGTCCGGAATGCTCGTATTGTCGTTTGGATGTAAAATACCAAGGAACCAACCCGTTTTGTACAATATTATTATGACTCCAGCTTTCTAAGGATTAGGCCAAACGTTGTGCTGTACCTCTCAATAATCGTGTTTTTCGTTATTAAAATGGGACCTGAAGTAAATCTAATAACTCCTGTTTTATTGTTTTGTTTTAGTAAAAATATAATACCTACCTACCCAAGATAGTACCCATTTTACACCATATTTTTGTGGTGAGTACATGTACATCACTGTTGTCAAGAGGAGGACCTAGATCCTGTCCAGTATGACCCACACTACTCCTCCAACCTCTGCACAGAGCGCTAGTGTCACAGTTGATAACATATATCATAATGATATGACAGGTACCCACCTGAGACAAGGTTTGTTCGGACAGACAGTCCTAGACCAGTCCAGGATGGAACTGTCCAGGATTGAGTCCAGTATGCCGAACGTGTGCTGATGATTCTGAATGGTTAACCTGAAGCATTGTAACCTTCCACATGAGCTGAAGGTAGAAGCATCGAGCGTGCATGTGCAGGATCAACAGTCCTCGAAATCCAGGACTGCTAGAACTTGTCCTAAACAGTCCTGAACTGTCTGTCCAAACAGCCAACTCTAGATCCAGGACCAGTTCTGGTGCTGTCCGAAAACACAAAAAGAGGCGTGGCTTGAATAGAACAGTCCAGGACTGTCTGTCCGAAGAACGAACCTACAACCTCGGGTTACCTAACATTCAGATCTGTCCTGCCGTCTCTACGCCTATTCCTTGTTCCGTGTTTTATTAAATGATTTATAATGAAAGGAGGAAAAAGCATAAGAGACTGCAGGAACACAAACAAGCGAAGTAGAAGTACTTTATCATTATAAGTACTAGGAAGCATTAATATCACAGGACATACCAGGCAGGGTCTAGATCGCCCTATTGTCTAGTGTTAAGTACATACCGTCTACTTAACCTTATCCAGATATCAATACCGGATAAGGATCATCATAAATTCATTTTAACCTCACTTTTAGTATCCATCACGAATACGTATTGCTAGATCAGATTCAGCCACAGATTCGATCCACTCACTCTTAAATGACATCATTTAGGTAAATAATATGTGACAGATAATCAGGGAATCTTTATTCAACATCGATAAAACCTTTGAGCATGTACAGTAAACTCTTGAGTTGACAAAACAGCTAAGAGGTCAATACTATAAAAAAGCAACTATTTTTGAGCTACTTCAGTCTCAATTTAGTACCACAAAACTCATAAGTTTTGTATTAATTTACGCTTAAAATACTACTATTTGATATATACACGAAATATGGAATGGATATGCATACACTAATGAGCTCAAGTATGTTATGCAGAGAATAATCCATTTTAAAATCGACTATCTTGTCCATTAAGGCCCTTCAGGGGGTTTTCAAAACAACTACATGGAGAAATGATACCTTATTATCTACTATTTCTTCTAAATTCTTATCTAAATGAGAAGTATGCCTTAGTATATGGAGAGTCCTCCTGGTATTCTTGATCGGAGGAATTTGTTTTCCAGTCAATTAAACAAAAATTAGCTCATACTGAGGATCATTTTAATATTCTGCTTTCTTTTCTCTTCAACTGAATTTCGGTGCACTATTTACATAATGTTACTCAATAATACAGCACAAGGTTCATTTCAGCATAATTGGGATCAGGTTGATAAGTATAAACTGAATTTACTGTCAACTACAAAAAATAGTTGAGGAGGTTCAAAGGAAAGTTACATTGTTGAGATAGGAGTATCATATAGGAACAATAAATTATAAAGCTTGAGCCCTAGCTTATCGAGGAAGGAAGTCCGATTATCTGTCGAATTTCCGGGAGGCTTGATTTCTGCCCCAGCGTGATCCAACGTAATCGCTGTCTGCGCTGCTCGTGCTGGTTGCGCTATCAGCCCGTCGCCTAACCCCGGGAGGATGCAGGACTCTGCCTTCCAACGACGGTTCACGCCTAAAAGGACTCCTTCGGTCGCCATAACCTGCCTGTGTTTGCCCACCGCGCGGGAAACCTCTCAGCGGATGCCCAGCGTTTCCCTGAAAATGATCCGACTGCCTCGCCTCCTTCTCCCGTATCGCCTCCTTCTCCCGTATCGCCTCCTTCTCCCGTCTCGCCTCCTTCTCTGTCGGCCAGACTTTCGCACGCTGCGCCCAACTGGTTGCGACGTGCGGGGCAGGCTTGAGCGAGACGTTCTCAAGACACACAGGTTGGGAACTTTTCAACGCCACTTTAGCGGCCTGCGAGGTGTTTTTTCGCCCTTTCTTACTGCTAGGCGTCACATCTATCTCAAATGCTGAAACCTGAGTTTCACTCATCGTAGCCCTAGCAGTAGCTCGGTCATCCTTCTTAGCCTCTGCCTCACTCCTCTCAACATCCTTCCTGACACCAGTCGAAACCGAACGCTGGAAGTCGTCCAATGACTGACTTCTTGTAGTCACAGACACACTTGCTCCGGAACAAACACCAACATTGGAGCTTTGTCTCAAAGATAAATTCGACATCTGACTCTCCAAAGTATCATCGCTATCCAAACTTTCTTTTCGAGCGCTGTTTTTCAACTTTTCCACATTTTCAACAGTCAAACTCTCATAACGTGGTACACTCGACGGAGTTGTAAAGGTGGGGAAAAAGAGTTCTTTGTCGCTCAGTACTTTTGACGGAGTCACGACAGCGGCGGCCCTCTTTTGCGGCAGGTTCTGGCGGTCGAACGAAACGCTCCGTTTCGAGAATTGATTCCGCTGTTTCCCTCTAGGGATCTCTCGGCCCTTTCCGGCCGTCGGCGTCGGTTCCTCGTTGAGAGATAGTTGAGATAAACTTTTTTCCATATCGAACGACGAATCCGGACGCAGCGACAGGTCAGACACGCTCATCTCACTGATCAACCCCTGCAGTTGTTCCATCTTTTTCTGCATCTTCTTGGGGCAGTCGCGACTCAGCGACCTCCCGTCTTGACTCAGAGCTCGTTTATTATGAGTTGGCTGAGGCCCACTACTGTGACCACTGATATAAAACCTGTTGTCGCTGGAACTTCTCATTTTTTGTCCTGCTTTCGTACTGTCCTTGGAACGACCTGAAGCGGACTGCGAGGATTTCAATCCTCTTCCCAACTCGTTCTTCCCCTTTTTCCGTTTCTTTTGATTAGCCCCTTTTAGGTTTCTCCTGTTCCGAGGTCTCGCTCGCATGACATCAGTCGCATTCTCTTTTAATTTGTTCACCAAGTCTTTGACGATGATCATGTCCACCACTGAAGGCCAGGCTGCTGCGATTTTGCCACGGATTTTAATCAAAAGTTCATGCTCGTCTTTGTTCACGTAACTCTCTTTACAAAGAGCGCATTCCACTTCGTTGTACATGAGCTCATATATGTTCAAGAGGACTTTCACCCAACGGACGTACTGCTCCTGAAAACATCGGAACAGGAGTCATCAACCAACATTTTAGCAACAATTTTTATGTGTAATCATACAGTTATTGCAAATAAACCTTACGGGCCCTCACTACATGATCAACTTCACCACATGAAGGAATAAAATGGAAATGTTGTGTGGTAGAAATAATGAAATTGCAGATATAAATATCAAATTTTAAACAAAAATTAGTCGTATGTATAAGAATAACATATTTTTATAAACATGCTTTTATATCAAAATGATCTAAAAAGAGTTTTTTGTTAATATCATCCACTCGTATAGAAAAATCGACATCACCATGTGATTCAGCGTGAAAAAATACCTCAAAATCACATGACAGACCGCCGAATACATTTTTACAAAACCGTTTTGCGCACGTTTGCCCTCATTTTACGCATTTTTTACGCATCGAAAAATGATTTAGGGAGTAAACTTGTGAAATTTTGCGTAAAATCCGAATCTGAATTTTTTTTTAGTAGGTTCTGATGCCGAAAAACACGTTGCAAGGTTTTCGAATTCTACCTGAAAAGTTAACAGGGGAGGTTACTTTTCAAGTTTTTTGTAACAACAAAGCTATGATGGTGGGAGGGTTCGGGGACACCCTGCACGTATTTTATATACTTAGGTAGGTACCTACAAGTTCCTTCCTGTTTAGTTTTTCGTCATAATTTTCGTCAACGTAATTTTCATCATAATTTGCTCAGTATCCTTCTAACTTTTGGTGTTGAATCCCTGTCTTTTAAAAGTATTTGGAACTGCAATTTGTCAAATGATACCAGGACATCACGCAAAAATATTAGGTACTAATATCAAGATGAAAAAGGAGGTAACTGAGGCTATGTTTGGAGCCAGTTATGAATACAACTGAAAGGGGGAGGGGGGAGAACCGTTCAGGACTTTCAGTTCTCTGTCTGAACGCTTTTCGAACTAGTCCTGATGACGAGATAACACCAGAATAACAACTCCCCGACAGTTTTTGTAGTTTGACATGAGTAATTCTACTGGGTTACACTAAGAGGGAACTATTATGTTTCTACGTACCATGACTAAATAAATAAATAAATAAAATAAAAATTATAAACTTATAAACTGGTGATTTTTAAGAGAGAAAAATAACTGGAGGATGAGTTGGGCCAAATATTGTTGGGTTTTCGAAACCACAGGTACCTACATACTAAAACTGAAATGGATGAAGAACGTCGAAAATTTCCTTATCTGTGGCCACTACCCTTTTACCGTTAGTTTTACCTTGAGTAGGTTAATCCTATCAATCTAAAAAAAAAATTTTAAAACCTGGGTCTCGCCCTCAGACCCATGGGTATAGCGGATTGTAAAGCTGAAACTGGTTGGAGTGAAGCGCACTCTAGTGCTTATAACAAACACAATAATATTTCAACGGGTGCCTACATACTTTCATTTTGGTTATCGGCTCGGCTTACTTTCAGCAGGTTGAAATGCGGATCGAGCTCGAGGGCTTTTTCAAAATACGGCAGGCTCTTGAAAAGGTCGCGTTTGATGAAGAGGAAGTAGTTGGAAACGTAGATGTACACCTGGATTCGATAGATGTCGTGCTGGAAATGTTTCAGGACGAAATCCGACTGAGCGACCATGTCAAATTCTCTCTTTCCTTGTTGGTACAAGTTAAGAAGAACCATCTGGGCACCGAACGAGCCAGCTTTTGCTGCTATCTTGCCATGCAAAATGGCACCTGTTAACTATTCACAGAGAAATATGCGATTAGAAAAATTAAATTCCAAATTTTCAGGTATGTACTTACAACGTTACTGACATTCTTACTTCTCTTCTATTTCTATAGATCATACACAGAACTGAATGAGCCATGATGTTTGAGGGAGATTTCTCCAATATCTTTTCAGCCAGTTCCGTAGCAAGTTTCGTATTCTGGAATTCATCGGGGAGCATGGCAAAGCCGTAGGCGCACCTCGCCATGATGTGTAGGCATTGCCCGTCGTTGAGATTTTTCGCTTCCCTGCAAACATTTTACTCAGTTCAGTACAATAAATGTGACGTGCAGGGTTTGACTTAACGTGAAAAAAAATGCACTTTCATGTAGGAACATGGTTTTCGATATTTTGCACTATACAGGGTTCCCCCTTCTCTCCATCTTCCTTAGGAAGCGAGTTTCCAATGGTACCTTACATTTTAAATGGTACCTAAATAACTCCTCAAGATGTTTCTAAACGTAAATCTCAAATCAAAATTTCACGGAAAAGTTGTTCGACAAACACAATAGATTCAGATTCCACGTGAAATTTTATGAAGAAATTATCCGCAACTCAAACCTCATTTTTTAATAAATTCAGATTCCACGTGAAATTTTATGAAGAAATGACCCATAACTCAAGTAAGTTTGATAAAAACTATGTTTTCGGATGTTCGGTTCTTGATGGTATCGCTTCATGAGGCCCAGAAGACATGAAAACGGGGTTACCTACTAATCCTTCGAAAGTAGGATGTACATAGGTCTCCAAAGAAAAATTCACGTTAACTGGGTTCCAAGTCGGTGAAGTTTGAACCGAAAAGCTTCATCAACATGGGTGTGTATACATCCAGCCCAAATTGGTGGTTAAAAAGGGGGGGGGGGAGAAATGTTTTATTACGCCCATAATTGGTATCATTGGCTAAATAATCGGGGCCAGTACTCGATTTAGGCCTTTCCGAGGGGGAAGCATGAGAATAGGTATTGGCCACAGAAAACGCAGAAGGGGTATTACGTATATATAAAGGAAAATAATGAACCGTTGTGTAATAATTTGCAGCGTTTTTCAGATCTGAACTATCTCCTCTATACCAAGCTCGGAGATATGTCAATACAATATACATAGGTACCTAATAATTAGGATAAAAACGTCTTTAATGATTTACAACAATTAGTTGATGTTTCTTAATATTTGTTATACAGCTGGTGTTCTCAAACATTTGTTATACAGTTAGTAAGACTTATGATAGATGACGAAGCACTCCCCAAGTACCTGCACATGCGCCTCTTAAATCTGGGTTTAGTCAGACACGGTATCCTTGGAAAGTTAGGTTCCTAATGGGATTTGGAGCCAGCGCATGCGTTATTGCATTGCGTTGCTTGCTAGAATCCATGGGTAGGGGACGATCTGAGACCATGTGTATGACCCCTGACAAATCATCTACCTTCGCCAGTGGGAAAGCAAAATGTTTCATATGAATATCTAGGTACTTCCTGAATACCATCTTTACCAGCCATGCCACAGTATGACTGCGCAACAAAAATAAAATATGATTCGCAACTCAACAGTAAATTACCAACCCGTACAGTTCCAGGGCTCTATGATTGTGCTGCTTCACCTTCGCTTCATCCCTGGGATCCATATTCCTTTTCCCGGCAGACATCGGCTGTCTGATGACGATTGATTTCGCTCTGACTTGGTGAGATGCGGCGAGGTATACGGCAGTGTGGGGCTTCTTGCACATCCGATAGGCATTTTCCAGGCACTCGTTCTCTTCCTCGGAGGGGTGTTTGATGAGGCAGTAGTTCCTTTGGCGGGCGTGGAGTTTCCCAAGCAGGAAATGCCATTCTGCCTCGGATGGGTTGAGTTCCAGAGCTTTTCTAGCCCACACGAAAGCCTCTCTAGTTCCTACAACATGATACGTCCGGGGGATTCGTTAACCATACCTTATGCACCAACATTATTACCAGTACAAGCTGCAAGTATAACCAACTCATCTCCTTATTCTAGGAGTTTGTCGGGGCCCTCCAGAGCGACCTGATTGTATGGCATTCTCCAAGCTCAGCTCTTTTTCATGATTCTAGAAGATGTAGGACACTTCCTTTCTGTCTCTAAAATCTTCAATCGTCATGTCCTCCACTTTCAAGGAAGCTACTACATCGAAACCTGAACGCCGAGGCACAGCCCTGAGCCCCCCAAACCTAAACTCTCTTAGATGACGTAGGATTGTTGAAAAGTCGCCCAACAAGCCCTGTTTAGTATCCATCTACCAGTCAAAACAGCAATTAATATGCTACCTGGGTAAGTACAATATGGAAAAATTTGTACATAAATGTTCAACTTTTAGAAACCTTCCAAGAGCCAAAAAGAATCTGATGCCCTGCACTTGCTTAGACCTGCTCTCTTTTATTACCTAACTGTTCACCCCACCACCTAGAAAACGTTAGGATTCTAGAAAACGCTGTCCAACAGTTTCTGCTATTGCTGCATCGACCGACCAAATTCTCGCAGTCATAGGCGTAGGCGAGTAATCGCCTGCTCTTGACTGCATTCCCTTTTTTATCCGCACCTCGTAGCCTCGTGAATCACAGTGTTGAAAGGCGTTGCACTGTCCAACACCACGTGACATCATCAGAGTGATCAGATTCCAACCACCAACTTGTTGGCCGAGAGAACTTTTGGACAGCCTTCATTCCAGCTCCATCCAGGCCATCAAACACTTACTGAAAGTCTACAAAAAAGAATGTGAAGCCAAGCCCATTCTTCTGAAAAACTTCTCCACCGCCTGCCTCAAGATGAAGGTGGTTGTACAACACTTGAGGCGTAACTGACACTGGTAATCACCTACAATTTGCTCCGAGTAGAGTTACAGCCTCTTCAGTACAACTAATAGGCCAATCAGTACAGGTATTGTATGTTACAAAAGGTGGTGTAGAACCTTCTATGGGTGCAAACATGTAAAAAAAAAATGCTAACACGGGAGATCTCGGGACAACATTTGGTAGGCAAAGAACCTCGAAATTTTAGGCATTTTTTTCAGTTTTTGGCTTATAAACGGTACAGTTACAGAACATTTCACGCGGACCAAAAATAAAGATCATTAAATTCTGCGTCGAACAACCTCCTTAAACAATAAATTCGGTTCAACGGTTTGGTCGGAATCGGCAGTCAAAAATAGGCACATGTCAAAAAACAGGTACTCTGCTTTTGCAGCCGATTCTGACTCGGCTTCCGTTTTTGATCGTGTCATCATGATCGATAATTCGGTTATTTTTATCCAAAAACCCCTAATCGTGATTGATAGTGTCATAAAGTCAAGATTGGTGACTCAGGCCAGCCTCAACCCCCCCAATGACTCTTCCATTTCACACATTTATATGTTTAAAATTACATTACTATAGTTCTTACATTTGTACATAAGTTTTATTATACAATTTTGTGTAATCCATGGAATAATTTTGATTACCAGTTATGTATGTAGGTGCCATTTTAGTTATAAATTTAGTTACCATTTTCTAGTACTATATAGGTACCTAATCCACACACAAACACCTACACCTTAACTAAATACATACTTTTCGCATTAGCAGCTCTGGTACACATTGTTCCTTCAAGTACTTGACGGACAACTCTGGTTCGAGCTACGAGCCGCCACTGGGCTACCCCACGATAGTTCACCTTAGTTTGGTTGGAGGCTAACTAATTAGGCGGTCTTGAAAGCGTTAAAATTTCTGTTTGAAAAATTGTTAAGAATACAATACAGATGTTGTTTTGGTTTATTATTTTCAATAATGAACATTGGGAATCGATCATTAAAATAAAATCAACCCCCTCAAAATTAGATGGTTACCGTTTCAACGTACGTAGAATCCGAAAATGGAATTAAAAAAATTTCTGTCCATCTGCCGTACTAAGCACTTTTCTTAGTTACCCTGAACCAAAATTAATGAAATTTGGTTTATGGGTCGAAATGAAAAAAACGCTGCAAATCCCTGCACAACGGTTTATTATTTTGTATAGAATACCCTTCTGTTACAGATCACAGCTCTATGTATAGATAACCCGTCTATATAATATAAAATGTACTATTCTATTATATACATATTATGTAGATCGCAGACCCTCCGTAGGTTAGTACCTAACCCCGTACTCGTTACTAGGTACCTACATAAATCACGAGTTAAATGTTGCTAAAATAATTCTGCCGATGACAAACAGTACCTAACAAAAAGAAACACACATAATGAAGTTCTGAAGAGAAATTGTTGATGAGGAGTGAAAAAAGTTGCAAAAGTACCTACCAACAAACTCCAGCCCCTTCTACGTAGATGGTATAATGAACCGTTGTGTAATAATTTACCGTTGAGTAATGATTTACCGTAGTAATAATTTACCCATCAATAATACTTCAACGTTTGTTCAAGTTTCACTACCTACCAACAAACTCCAAAAGAGCCATCATTTTTCAAATGAAATAATATCACAGAACAACCAACTCGACTTCATACTCCGCCAATGTAATCAGGTGATCCCTACCAATGATTGGTCGTATTCACAAATTCCTATTGTGGGCGCGTCTCTGGTTACGAGATTTGGTTTGAATTGTATACAATTTCATTCACACTGGAGTCGAAAAAGCCTGTCGGTGCAAACTTCGGGGCCTTACTGTGAACGAACGGCTGGACGTACGATGCTCCGGATGGTCTTAAAAAACTCGCAAGTTCAAGAACTATTTAAAACCGTAAAAACATTTACGTAAAAAAATGGTATAGGCGTTTTGAAAATTTCAACCCCTATTTTGAACCCCTTAGAGATGACTCACAGTAACGTCGAGCTTCGAGGACCAACTAGACGCCGAACGGAACCTATAACCCGAATTTCATCAATTTTTTTTCATGGTAACTAAGAAAAGTGGCCCGTACGGCGTACGGCGGACAGACAGAAATATTTTTATTGCAGTTTTGGATTCTACATACCTTGAAACGTAAACCATCAAATTTTGAGGGGGGGTAAGAATTTTTTTTTCCATGCTCGATTCCAATGGTTCATTATTGAAAATAATAAACCAATAGGGGTCGAAATTTCCCTAACGCCGTAGCAAGAATTTTTTTACGTTTTTAAGTAGTTCTTGAACTCAGGAAGTTTTTGAGACCACCCGGAGTGATTGTACGTCCAGCCGTTCGTTCACAGCGAGTCCCTGAAGTTGACCCGAAAAGCTTCGTCAACATGATCGTGAATGAAACTGTTATACATCCAGCCCAGATATCACTGCTAGGGGATCGCTGTATGAAAGCAACTTGGCTGTTACGAGATATTATTTAATTTGAAGAACGATGGTTATTTTTGTGATGGTGAAGAACGATGAATGATAGGTACTTTCGAAACTTGAACAAACGTTATAACAACAAAAATTATTAATGGCAGAATTTTTGAATCCACCGCATATTTATGATATAATTATGTCACTGCCCGGCTGGCGCTCCAGAACTCGATTAAAGGTTCTCACACACTATGCGGGAACAGGACACGCGGGATGCCGGCCGGCTGCCGCTGTCCCGTCCTGCGGCCTATACCCACACCAGGCAGGACCTTCCTCAACCCTCTTTCCCCCACCACTCGCATTACTCCCCTCGTTTTAACCTCTCCTGGCTCTCAAACAACATTTTTGTCCACGAGGTACTAGGTACCTAGTTCCCATTTGCTTCTCAGAGTGAGAGTGGTTTCATTTTATTGTGTTCGTCTGTCATACAAGTTTAATTCATGAGTGATTAATCATCATCGTAATACAAACCTGTCAGGCATTCTCTTTGATCTTCATATCGTAATGCAAACTGTGTGATAGATCATACAGCACTCTGTATTTTTCTACCTCTACAATGAGGGTTTCTTCAGTAAATTCCATTCTGAACCAAACAACCAAATCTGAGAGAACAAAGATGTCGGGGGAGGGCATCAGAAAGAAAGGCACTGGTGTAAGGATGAACGAGGGGAAGGCGAGTTTGGGAAAGGCGAGCGTGAACGTGGAGAAAAATTGGACGGTGGAGGGAGAACGTCCCGTGCCAGGAAACGCTGTTTTTCGCTTTGAGAGCGATCGCAGCGGAACCCGTCCTGTTCCTGCCGCATGCCGTGACCGCCGCGTCCCACCTAGTGTGCTTATCTCCATTCAAATACGCAGAAGCAAAAAAATACGACCCCTGTTCCGCGGCTGTTTCCCGTCCTGTTCCCCCCGCCTAGTGTGTGAGAACCTTAAGGGCTTTCCCAGGGAGAGCCAAATAATAAACCATTGTGTAATACAAACTTGGCAGCGTTTTCAATATTGGTTTCTTTTGCTCCAAGATAAGGTGACCGCAAATAAAGGAAAGTACTTCGGGGAAAAAGTACGTTTGGCAACCCTGGTCATGTCTACCAATCGAGCCAGACAAGAGATCACGCATCAAGAGTAGCTTCACGCCTATCATCATTCGCCAACACAGTAAACTAGAACCAGGTAATGCAAGTACAAAAATGAAAATTACCTGGAACTCCATATTCACTGTATACGTTACTCTTTATGCCATAAATGGCTGCAAGCTGCGTCTTTTCCATTTTGCTCAGATCCAAAACGTTATTCAAGCACTGCAATAGGAAGATTCAAAAATGAATTCACCACAAACCATGAGTAGGATGGAAATCAGAAGAAGAAAAAACTCACTGAAGCAAGGATTGAAATAATAAAGCAAGAACTATTACCCTCGACGCTTCGTTCTGTTCGCCTTTTTCCAAAGCAATGAAAGACTTGAAAGACAAAATCAAGTGTCTGAAGCAGGTTTCATATTTCCTGATGAAATTGTGATCGTCGCTGTTTTCCACCCACGTCATGCAATCTAGGAGTTTTTGACTACAGACAGGGTACAGCGATATTTTCATGTGCTCGTAAATGATGGCCAGTTCAAGAACGATGCTGCAAAAATGGCAGATAAAAGAAAAATCACGATTCTGTCGGTAATCACAGACGGGTAGTTGGGGGATGATCGGGTAATCGGCTGACGAGCCCTGGTCCAGAACGTGGGGCATTGCTCAGTACCAGTTGGCCATTTTGACGGGGTGGGAAAATATTTATTTTGTAGGTACTCCTCGATGCAGATAATAAATACGGTCATCCAAGTTAGTGTTATACAGGGCGTACGCCAAACAAGTCTGCAAGAAGCCAGGAATCGATTCTTTTGGCTCATTTCCAACGAAAACAGGCCAGTTAAATAAGACCTGGTGGTGTAAGAAATTGTAGGAAAGCTGGAAATCGTTTTAATCGCTTTGTCTGACATTTAATTGGAGTATCCTAGGTTTGCACCATCCTGCATTGCGAGCTTCAAAGGCGGGAGCTAGAAAGCAACAAAATTTCCAGATGTTTCTTATGCTTACAAATTAAAGAACAGGCGCGTAGCGTCAGGGGTACCGGCGCTACCCTACACGAAAAATGAAAAAAATTACATTCCGTAGGTAGGTAGCAATCTGAATTGTCCACTCATAACTCCATCCTCCATGAACTATCCTCCAACCTCCATGTCTGCCAGTCATGGACGAAAAACAGCCAAGTATCGATTAGTCGTTTAGAATCATATGGTTTTCGGCAGGTCCTGCGGAGGCCCAGAATCCGATGTGTGTGTGTCTCTACATCGTCTGTGTGAGTGTGTTTGCGTGTGTGAGTGAGTGTCTTACACATCTTCAGGAGACTGTGTTAGTAAGTTGGGCTAGTGCAAATATCCAGCGTATCCAATCTTGGTGAGGAGTGATACTGGCGTATGGATCGATTGTAGCTATCGATTAAACACTCGAGAAAAAAACTTTGACAACTTCCAGTGTCACTGTCATCCATTTTGCTTTTCGGAAGATATTCTTACGACGGCCTGTTTTCTCATAATTTTATTACTTGTAGTTTTCACAATAATTGTTCCTAATTTCAGGTTTAGTTGTTTGAATTCGAATCTTTCCTAGTGTCCTAGTCTCCTCCTAAAATGGATAGTTGTTGCGTTAATAAATTGTTCCGTGGTTCGGCGTTCGTTTAGTTCTCGTAGTTTTAGCGAAAAGAACGACATCATCAGAGCCGGCCGGTCAACCTCAGCGTTGCCTGATTTCAAGAGAGTTGTGAAGGAACGTAACCGTGAGTATACTCGGCATTTCACTGTTGAAACATACAATAGGTACCAATGGTTATCAGGCTGTAGTTCGAAAAACCTTTTATTTTGTTTCCCTTGCCTCTTGTTTTCCTGGCAAGTCCTGGATACTGGCTATTTGCAAGGGAATGTTATGAATTATTTCTAATGAATTTGGAAGATCAATAATATCATAAAATTCCTTTGACAAACAGCTTCCTAAGAACTGCTTCACATTTACATTTTTAGAGTGTGTGAGAAAGTGTGAATGTTGGTGGGGGGGGGGGGGGGGGTGGAATTCATTGCGGTACCCCTGTCACCAGAGGCACGCTACGCTCCTGTTAAAGAATATTAAATTCTGAGTTAATTTATTACCCATAACCTGCAATTCGACCCGGCCGAAATCAGTGGTCGAAAATTACCTTTTTCCCAACATTGCTGAAAAAATACAATAATTTTTTTTCCAACGGGCCCCAAAGGGGACCTCCGAGGGTTGGGGTCCGGGTGCCGGCAGCCTCGCTAGTTACACCACTGAGGCAACAGTTTTTGATTATATACCTATTTTTCTTGTTACCAACGCATTATCCTCATATTATTGTGCAGAGTTGATCCAAGTTCGTAGGTATACATTTGAATACCACCAATCAAGCTTTGTATGACTACATCACCAGCCAGACATACTGTTCTGCAAGACTGGCAAGACTGCAGGTAAGAGGTGTGTAGGTAAGAGGGGTGTAGGTGGGAGAGGGCAGATCCACTGTTTTGGTTTACTAGCACATAACGGGAAATTTTTGCCAATTTTTATATTCATAACTCTTGGAAAAATGGTAGTTTGAAACCGGTTCTATAAAATGAGCGTTATTTTTCGAATGAGGGTGATTACAAGTAATAATGCCGCCAAAAAAAGGTGTATCAGGTCTATTGACATCTGATTGGCTGCTTGCCCAAGGAGGGAGAGGGAAGCCTCGGAGGAAGATTCTCAATGCTGCCAACACCCAAACATTGAAAATGGCAAACCTTCATGGCAACCTTCAAAAACCTTTGCTTTGTCCTTATCCATGGTTTCATTTTGAGTGAGTGTTAATTTCCGTTACTGAACAGAATTTGGTAAAAAAGGAGAATTTGTAACCCACGAAAATTGCCCATTATGGTTCTCTCAATGTACAGCAGAGCACAGCCACATTTAGAACTAAATTTAGTGAAACGCTGGCAAAACCCGAGGCAAACCTTTAATTGTAATTATGCAGTTGTATTTTTCTGTATAATTAAAGAGGCAACACTGCCTAAAATTGGACAGATCAATGAAAAGTCAATCAATCAATCACTTGTTACTTGGTGAAAAACTACGTGGTGAAATTGAACTAGGTTCAACCACTTCGGAATTTTCATGGAACAGCCCATGCCCATTTTATCTCTGCACCATGAGATATATACAATCTCACTACAGTGAGCAAGCAAAGCGCATCGCTAGCCATTCCATGTAGGTAGGTAGGCGTCCACTTACAAGTTTATTGAATAATTGACAGTTGTTGAGGCCTATGTCCTAATGAGGTTATGTAGAACGACTCACTTTCTCCACAACTGTCCGGCGATTTCTTCATTCTTCTCTTCAAGTTTATCAATCATTGATCCGACAAGTTTGCATTCGAGTTTATCCAAGTCCCAGAAGGCCGGGCACTCAGTAGTCCTGAGTCTATTCCTCACGGCGTCATCAACACCCATGTCGGTGGATTTTTGGGTTGCGAAACTAAAATTTTCAATAAAAATCCAACACAAACAGTTCAAAACATATTTCTCAAGGAAAATCTAGTCTGCTCAACCATCAGGGGAAAGTAACGCCTCAATCTGATGCAACTTCTTCCCTATTTGTAACAGATTAGTTATTTTTCTTCTATAGCATTTCCAAGTCAAATTCAACCTTTTCCAAGTCAAATTCAACCTTTTCCAACTCAAATCCAACCTTTTCCAACTCAAATCCAACCTTTTCCAACTCAAATCCAACCTTTTCCAAGTCAAATTCAACCTTTTCCAACTCAAATTCAACCTTTTCCAAGTCAAATTCAACCTTTTCCAAAACAAATTCAACCTTTTCCAAGTCAAATTCAACCTTTTCCAACTCAAATCCAACCTTTTCCAACTCAAATCCAACCTTTTCCAACTCAAATCCAACCTTTTCCAAGTCAAATTCAACCTTTTCCAACTCAAATTCAACCTTTTCCAAGTCAAATTCAACCTTTTCCAAAACAAATTCAACCTTTTCCAAGTCAAATTCAACCTTTTCACCGAAATTACGAAAAATACGCACAAGCCCTAAATGTAGTACCAAATGCTTGTCTGTGATTGGGGACTGGGCTGAAAACAATACTCCAAACGCAGTAGGTAGGTACCTATACATAAAACAAAATCATGTTTTATTGAAAAAGAAATCAACAAAAAATATAATTAAAAAAATCAACATTTCTTTGAAAGAAAAACTTCTCCCTTCTTTACATAATTAATATTTTAAAAGTCTTAAAATTAAAAATCTTACTTGTAGAAAGTCTATCTTCGATTTTTTTCACTTAAAAAAAAAGTACAGGTAGGTACTTTTGTGAAATACGAGTAGGTACTTGTAATAAATTGACAAAAAATATGACATCAGTGGAGAGGCTGTCCAACTGACGCTTTAGGGAGCAGGAGCATCATGTCCATAAAATAGTTAGTACAATCTGTAGCTGTAATTGATGACACAGCCCGTGGAATCACATCGCACAGAGAGTTTGGCGTGGCTCACTCAGAATACCACGAGCAGCAGTTTTTATTTTCGAGAACGCATGTTCCACCGGGTTGAGGGTAGGCGAATACGGTGGAAGGTACTTTACTGTGAATCCATGTTCATCCATGTTGCGTCTTAAGCAGGGTTCACATCCATCCAGAGCCGTCTGGAAATACGGATAGGGGAAGCTAGTGAAAAGCAGTGGAAGGGATGGAGGGGAATCGCGGAAGTTGGGAAGGCGTTCATAACCATCCGGAATTTTGGCTGACAACTCGTTTCCCGCGCTTCCTCCCACAGCTGTTTCGGTTGCCGACGCCATTCTGTATGCGCAGTAGTGAACTGCGCAGATGTGGAGCGGAAAATATCTGAAAAATCAGATGCGTACAGTTCGCTTCAAAAGTGCTTCTCCGGAAAGAATATTCCCCCCTCCCCAGCTGATGTCCAACCAATCAGCTGCTGGTACGCACTTTCCGGATAGCTTTCCGGATGGATGTGAACCCTGCTTCACTTCCTCAGCTCTGTGGATGCAAGCGTTGTCCATCACCAAATAGGTATGTATCTCGGGGATGTAATTTCGTGCTGAGCTCTGTTAGAAACTCATTGAATCGAATGGCATTGCAGTTGCCAGTAGATATAACTTTGAAGTGAATGATTGCCTGATTATTCATGGCCAGTATTAAAGTGGTGTTCCTTCCTCTGACTGTTGGAACTGTGACCACAGCACGTTAGTTTTTCCTCGATGTAGCTTGGGTTCGTCTTAGGTGGAGATTAAAACCAGAAAAAGTTGAATTTGTTTTGGAAAAGGTTGAATTTGTTTTGGAAAAGGTTGAATTTGAGTTGGAAAAGGTTGAATTTGAGTTGGAAAAGGTTGGATTTGACTTGGAAAAGGTTGAATTTGACTTGGAAATGCTATATACACAGTCGCAATAAATGCCAAATACACTAAATATTAAGTAATATTAATTAACATTAAGTACGACACGCTCAGCATATTCATCTCTACAGCACTGATTTTTAAAACAACGTACCTTCCAAAAACAGCACATTTGAACCCTAAAACAACAGCGGGGAAGAGAAAAGGAACATTTGAAATGACCCAACACTGTTTGAAGTGGACGTACCCAGTTTGAGAGCACGAGGTGCTTGTAGTGCAGGATTCAGGATGCACTAGCAGGACTCGCTAACGTACAGCTACTGGTTGTACTGCATTTTGAATCGAATGGGGATGTATACTAACTACGGAATTACTTAGTATTATTAAATCCCAGTCAAAATTCATTGAAGGTGAAAACAAAATAATGAACGGGAAAAAGGAAACATCATTAGACGTGTTTGGGCGAGTGAATGAAAAATATTATGATCATACCAACTATTAGGACCACATCTAGCAGGCAGGCTAATAGATTATATAAACTCGAATTAGCCTGAGCTAACAGTTTTCGAATGCAGTTATGGTATTCTCATTGTGGGGGCAAATTCACTTGTGCATCGTACAAATGTAAACTCAAAATGCAACAATGCAAGTGTAAACATAACGGGACATGATAACGATTTGATAAGACCTTCTTCTTCTTCTTTTTCGCGCTGTGGCCACATGCCGGCATGAAAACGTGCGTTGTGTGCTGCCGTGGATGTTGCAGTTATAAGGTGGTATTCGTGGAAGAAAAGGAGGACCACAGAAAACAGAGGTTTACGCAGAAGGGGCATCTGTATGTACAGGTAAATAATAAACCATTGTGTAATAATTAGCAGCACTTTTTTCCTCCAAACCTATTTTTCATCAGAGATAACTGACTCACGCCGAGCTTAGTAATTCCAATCCAAACCATGTTGTTTTGGTTCTTCCATTTGTTTTAATTGTTATTATATTTACACATTATGTATTTACCAAATGATTTTTATTCTACTACCTAGGTACATCTTGATAACTTCTGCATTAACTTCTTCCTGTGTAAACAGTCCTCTTCTTCAGTTTCATTTTTATGGTATAATCGAATAATAATAACTTAGAATTTATTGTTAACGTTCAGATCTGTTTTTTCTCTTCTTTTTTAAACGAATAGGTAGATACGTAAATAATGGCGGGAGTTATCATTTTTTTCAATCCTAGCGGATATGCCCATGCACGGGTTCTTTGCCTATATGGGATTTGTGCTTTCTTAACACTAACTATACATCTTACAAAACGACCATGCATATTATGTAAATCACCTTGTAAACTTTTTCTTAATTAATTTTTCTATACAAATAAACCAGTTAAATTCCAAAATTACAAGCTTCGCGGAACAACGACTCCAAATGGGAGCCACAATCCAAATTTCATTAATTCTGGTTCATGGTGAGTAACTTAGGAAACTACTCGTGATATCAGTATTAGGGGTACTTATGGTCTGTATTTTACGCAGGTACATTATGTGAATGGAAAATACTTGCGATTCTAATTAATTAAGTACCTAGGTACCTACCAATGCCACACAACTGGTGAGAGACCTTCCTACCAATTTCCACACATTTGTTCAGTGTTTTTCGAGTAGTACACAGGCATTTTTTTGTCTACGAAATGTTCAATCTAATATCGGTTTTGCCAACGCCACATCTCTTTTGTAGGCACTTCCAGAACTAAGTCATATAAGTTAAGACAAGTCATATAAGGACAGGACTTAGTCATATAAGTTAGGTACCTACTTATTTGCAGACTGAAATATTCTCAAACCATAAACCACATTGAAAAAAAGTTGTAGAAATTTAAATTCCGAGTCGAATGAGATCAAATTCAGCTGCTCATAGTTTCAATTTTCATACTAAATTTTCCAACGGTATGAACAATAGAGACAATTGAAACTCATAATTTTTTAAGGCTAAAAAGTAATACCTACCTCTAAAATGCAGGTTTGAAATGGCGTGAACACCATTTCCTATATATATGTACTATATACTATGTATATCTACTATGTATGTATAGTACAGTGTAGTACCTATTCCTTGAGGTTATTGTATCTTCAAATGGTGAATTCCACCTGCCAACATTTTCTATGCATACTTTATAAATTTATTATAAAAAAATGATATTATTTAGTTGTTGATTTTGATTCCAGTCGCCACAGCATTTGATAAAAACGTCATTTTGATTTGAGGGTTCTTTTTGGTGTTTTTTTTTGCTTAATAAAACAATCGGAAACGTCGAAAAAGTATTTTTTCCCCACAAAAAAACCCAGTGATTCCCATTCAGGGACGCACAAAAATAATAATTATTATAGTAGCTGCCGTTATTAGCGTGAAATTTCCTGAGACCTCCGAGTTTAATGGTCCGGACCACCCTGTATCTGCACAGAAAATAATAAACCTTCGTGAAAGTGTGCTCGTTTACAGCAATTGAACAAACCATTTCAAAAAACCAGCCCTCTACTCATTTTTCATTTATTCATTCCCAGCTTTCTTATGGTATCACTGCTTGGGTGAGACCACATGAAATTACTCAAAAAATATTAATAAAAACTATGCTATTTAAACCTATCCTATTCCCAGCATCGGAACTTTCCATTGATAGGAACATTTTCACAAGCTCTTAAATTCGTAATAAATAATCACTGTCTGTTCAATAAAAATTCTATTTGTAAAACCAAAAGAAACAACTTTTAGCGAATTTTCAAAGAAAATGAAGCTATTGCAATGGCTTCGAAATTTAAATAATATAAATTTTTGGAAATTTTCTTCATAGAAATCCGTTTCAGACCATTCTAAAACGATTCCTGAAATTTAACACTTTTTTATATGTATATATATATATATATATATTTATATATATATTTATTTATATATGTGTCACTCCAGACGATAACTCTCGATAGAATTGAGATAAACAGCTCAAATTTGCACAAAAAATCTATCTTGGCAATCGAAAGGCTAAGTTCGAAGATGGGCGAAATTGGCCTACTCTAAGGAGGGTTTTGGCGCATTTAAAGTGCGCAAAAATTACCCAAAAATCCCCAAAATGTTATTTTCCAACAAGTGACCCCTCATTTTAAAGGTTTTTGCACGCTGAACACGATGGTGGAATCGGATTTTAGATATCTTGATCCGTTCTCAAATTAGAGCATTTAAAGTGCGCAAAAATTACCTAAAAATCCCCAAAATGTTATTTTCTAACAAGTGACCCCTCATTTTAAAGGTTTTTGCACGCTGAACACGATGGTGGAATCGGATTTTAGATATCTTGATCCGTTCTCAAATTAGAGCATTTAAAGTGCGCAAAAATTACCCAAAAATCCCCAAAATGTTATTTTCCAACAAGTCACCCCTCATTTTAAAGGTTTTTGCACGCTGAACACGATGGTGGAATCGGATTTTAGATATCTTGATCCGTTCTCAAATTAGAGCATTTAAAGTGCGCAAAAATTACCCAAAAATCCCCAAAATGTTATTTTCTAACAAGTGACCCCTCATTTTAAAGGTTTTTGCACGCTGAACACGATAGTGAAATCGGATTTTAGATATCTAAATCCGTTCTTAAATTAGAGCATTTAAAGTGCGCAAAAATTACCCAAAACTAGGATAATCTTTAAACTCTTACCCCCACCCCCTTAGAGTGGTCAGATTGAAAAATGTGAGAAGTATTAATTGAAGACGAGAGTTCGAAGCAAAAAAGGGGGAGGCAAACGATTAGTACAACTCCTTGAATTTACCCACAGCGATCAAATAAATAAGCACTTAGTACAATTACGTAATAAACAAACGGTAGAATCAGGATGGACAAAACGTACAAATTAAAATAAATACGAAGAGAATATACATAGAAAACCAAATTTTAGACCGAAGTTTTCCTTTATTCAAAACCATAGCCATTAATTCGAATATTTCTTTGAAAATTCGCTCATTAAGTCATGCTGCATGACTGATTTTTTTTACCATCTCTCAATGTAATATAGGTACTAAATTAGGCATAATATATATCTCTTTTATAGGGCCCAAATTATACAGTAGTACACTACATAAATATTACCTACTTTCCATAGACAAATTTGATTCCAAACAAAAACTGTAACAAAATAATTTATCCAAAATTTAAATTCTGACAGCATTAGTAATTTTTTTCTCCAAGTCATTCTAGTGAAAACTCTTGCACCTATTTTCCCTTGTTTCAAATAGGTACCTCATTATTTTGGTTTATTATTTTCAATAATGAACCATTGGAATCGAGCATGAAAAAAAAAATTCTTACCCCCCCCTCAAAATTTGATGGTTTACGTTTCAAGGTATGTAGAATCCAAAACTGCAATAAAAATATTTCTGTCTGTCCGCCGTACGCCGTACGCCGTACGCCGTACACCGTACGCCGTACGCCGTACGCCGTACGGGCCACTTTTCTTAGTTACCATGAAAAAAAATTGATGAAATTCGGGTTATAGGTTCCGTTCGGCGTCTAGTTGGTCCTCGAAGCTCGACGTTACTGTGAGTCATCTCTAAGGGGTTCAAAATAGGGGTTGAAATTTTCAAAACGCCTATACCATTTTTTTACGTAAATATTTTTACGGTTTTAAATAGTTCTTGAACTTGCGAGTTTTTTTAAGACCATCCGGAGCATCGTACGTCCAGCCGTTCGTTCACAGTAAGGCCCCGAAGTTTGCACCGACAGGCATTTTCGACTCCAGTGTGAATGAAATTGTATACAATTCAAACCAAATCTCGTAACCAGAGACGCGCCCACAATAGGAATTTGTGAATACGGCCAATCATTGGTAGGGATCACCTGATTAGATTGGCCGAGTATGAAGTCGAGTTGGTTGTTCTGTGATATTATTTCGCTTGAAAAATGATGGCTCTTTTGAAGTTTGTTGGTAGGTAGTGAAACTTGAACAAACGTTGAAGTATTATTGATGGGTAAATTATTACTACGGTAAATCATTACTCAACGGTAAATTATTACACAACGGTTCATTATACCATCTACTAGAAGGGGCTGGAGTTTGTTGGTAGGTACTTTTGCAACTTTTTTCACTCCTCATCAACAATTTCTTTTCAGAACTTCATTATGTGTGTTTCTTTTTGTTAGGTACTGTTTGTCATCGGCAGAATTATTTTAGCAACATTTAACTCGTGATTTAGGTAGGTACCTAGTAACGAGTACGGGGTTAGGTACTAACCTACGGAGGGTCTGCGATCTACATAATTATGCATAGAATAGTACATATTATATTATATAGACGGGTTATCTATACATAGAGCTGTGATCTGTAACAGAAGGGTATTCTATACAAAATAATAAACCGTTGTGCAGGGATTTGCAGCGTTTTTCCGCGTTTTCCACTGTCTTCTACAACGCTAAGAGCAAACCCACAGCCATTTTTCTTGTAATTTTAGAATCAAATCATTGTACCCTCACTCTATGGCTTAAAGCCTTGTGGATTCCACTCGTGTTCAAATAAAATGCAACATTTTTAAATTAAATTATAAATTATGTTTGACATCAAATGAAAAATTTGGTAAAAGACTACTTACCTATAATTTTAATGTTCATTTTTCTATGTAAATAACTGTATGTACCTACAACCCATTCTGTTTTTGTACATTTTATTTGAATGACCACAATTTTTTTAAATGTTATTACAATAATGATTAAGTATTTGTATACTTATTACAATGTTTTTTGTGAAAAATAAATAAAACTAAACAACGAAGATTCACATGCTTGAGCGCAAATAATTGCTTATTGAAAGATCTTGAAATCCATCTCTGCGATGATCAGCCTCGTACGTCGCTCATGCTCAGCCCGTTGCGCGGGTCAAGGACTGCCAGCGACAGCACAACCGGGAATCACACTTTTACATGTATAAAACTGACTGTGCCAGCGGTAGATCATCAGTTCGAAACCAATTTGACAACGATCAGGATGAAGATTTCAGTGTCGACAGTTACTCAGCTGTGCGTCGTGGTTATAGTCCTGCTCAGCGTTACACATGTTTCCATGTGTTATGCAGGTAAGTCCTGTTAAGGTTAACAACCGCATAACTACGTAACTGAGGGGCTGCTTCAAAACTGCACAAAATACGCCCATCATTTGAACAAATTAGCGACATTTTCGCTACGAACCTTCGCTCATTAAATTGCACAAAATACGCCCGTAATTTGAATAAATTTTTGCGACATTTTCACTACGAACCTTCGCTCATAATTGCACAAAATACGCCCATCATTTGAACAAATTAGCGACATTTTCGCTACGAACCTTCGCTCATTAAATTGCACAAAATACGCCCGTAATTTGAATAAATTTTTGCGACATTTTCACTACGAACCTTCGCTCATAATTGCACAAAATACGCCCATCATTTGAACAAATTAGCGACATTTTCGCTACGAACCTTCGCTCATTAAATTGCACAAAATACGCCCGTAATTTGAATAAATTTTTGCGACATTTTCACTACGAACCTTCGCTCATAATTGCACAAAATACGCCCATCATTTGAACAAATTACTTAGCGACATTTTCACTACGAACCTACGCTCATAATTGCACAAAATACGCCCATCATTTTAACAAATTAGCGACATTTTCGCTACGAACCTTCGCTCATAATTGCACAAAATACGCCCATCATTTGAACAAATTAGCGACTTTTTCGCTATGAACCTTTGCTCATAATTGCACAAAATACGCCCATCATTTGAACAAATTAGCGACATTTTCGCTACGAACCTTCGCTCATTAAATTGCACAAAATACGCCCATAATTTGAATAAATTTTTGCGACATTTTCACTACGAACCTTCGCTCATAATTGCACAAAATACGCCCATCATTTGAACAAATTACTTAGCGACATTTTCACTACGAACCTACGCTCATAACTGCACAAAATACGCCCATCATTTGAACAAATTAGCGACATTTTCGCTACGAACCTTCGCTCATTAAATTGCACAAAATACGCCCATAATTTGAATAAATTTTTGCGACATTTTCACTACGAACCTTCGCTCATAATTGCACAAAATAGGTACGCCCATCATTTGAACAAATTACTTAGCGACATTTTCACTACGAACCTTTGCTCATAATTGCACAAAATACGCCCATCATTTGAACAAATTAGCGACATTTTCGCTACGAACCTAAGCTCATAATTGCACAAAATACGCCCGTAATTTGAATAAATTTTGGCGAAATTTTCACTACGTAGTTACCTGCGCTCTACTCGAATTTATAACACATATAGATAAATACCTAATTTGTGACATCCAGTAGGTTATTATGCATAGTTTGTTTATGTACTACCCCGATAGTATTTTCGATCCCCCCGATAGTAATTTTTCATCAGTATTCAGTATTCACATTCCCGAAAAATGGTACCAACTATTGAGTTTTAGCAAAGGTTATTCTTATTATTATTCTTATTATTATTATTATTATTATTATTAAATTGTTCAGCACGGCCAGTGGATAGTACCTACCATTGATGAGTAACCAGGAAATGCAAGTTTGCCTCAGTTCCCATGGAGTCGAAAACGGCGCCTTTCAAAATTGAAGCAAAAATCGGAAATTTTACAGACTTCATGACGATTTTCTCCTTGATCCCTCGATTCAGCTTATCAAACCAAATTCTACAACCCAAGTCTGACACTTGTAAATGGTTGGATATGCCAGGCAGACGAATTTAGAGTCTCGAGGGGTTGAAGGTCCATTTATTTTATGACGATTGTTTTTCTTTGGCCCATCAATAATATTATTCAGCTCATTAAACCATTTTTTTTTTTTTTTTAAGCAAGCCTGCCACTCGCAACTGGGTCCTTAGGTAGGTACGCCAGACAGAAGTTTCGAAAGTAGGTCTTACCACTTACTGGAATTTCGATTTTTTTCTAGGCTGGCCTTCGATTTTTGTAAAAAAAAAAAGTTCATCATTTACAGTAAACCCCCCCCCCCCCCCCCTCATGGTATGTAGAATCCGAAAATGGAACAAATAAAAATTCCTGTCCGTACAGCGTGCGCCGTCCGCCGTACATCGCACTTTCCTTAGTTACCATGAACCAAAATTTACGAAATTTGGTTTGTTGCTCCCATTTGGGGGTCTAGTTGGCCCGCGAAGCTCGGCGTTACTATCAGTCACCTACTACTGCCAAATAGGGGTTGGACATTTCAGAACGCCGTAGCTCGAAACTTTCAATAGAAGGGTATGGTTTTTTTTTAATCTTTTTAAATTGAATTGATCTCGAACTTGAGTATTTTTTTAGACGACCCGGAGCATTGTACGACCAGCGTTCGTTTGCACCGAAAAGCTTCGTCAACATGATAGTGAATGAAACGGTATACATTCAGCCCAGATATCATTGCTAGGGAGCACCTGATTACTATCGCGGATGGCTGTACGAAATCGAGTTGGTTGTTTTGTGATATTTCATTTGAAGAATGATGGTTATTTTTGATTTCGTTAATAGGTACAATTTGAACAAACGTTATGGTTCATTAATAAAAAAAAAAATAATTAATGATGGAATTTTTGGTTCCACCGACCGCATACCTACTTATTTATCAAATGTGATTGCCTGGCGGGCTCCAGAACTCGAATTAGGGCTTTCCTGGGGGGAGCTCGAGGGTACTGACCACAAAAAACAGTATCTACGCAGAAGGGGAATCTATATAGGTAAATAATAACCCGTTGTGTAATAATTTACAGCGTTTTTGGAGATCAGAAAGTCTTGTTTCCAAATTACTAGAATTTCCTTTTTTTTTAGGCTGGCTCTTGGATTAGGTCACCTACGTACCTAGATTTTTCTGTTTCCATAATGATCATTGTTCTTCACCATCGGTGTTCCATAATGACCATTGTTCGGTCGGTAATCATTGATGGAGACGGGGGGGGGGGGGGGGGGGGTTCCAAATAATATTTATTGCTTACCATCACATCAGAAAATCTGGTGTTCATGGTGGAACCAGAACTCGTTTTTTGTCCTACAAAATTCAACGTAGATAACAACAAAACTCGCGTTTTAGAGGCGTACAGATGGACAAGGAGCTGTGAAAATACTGATGATGATGATAGATGATCAGACCATGAACAATAACTGAATGTACATAGAGGAGAGGTGAACTTATTTTTGAGTAAAAGCGGGTGTAATCGTAATTAATTCCAGAAATTTGTGCTCCGTAATTGTGTTCTTTTCCGACACAGCTTCCTATCAACATCCTTTCCCTCCCATTCTATTAGAACCCTTTCACATTCGCTCCTCCCCATTCTCTTGGATTCCTGTGGGTTTGGTCCCTTTCACTTTCGCAAGTTAACCGTTTTTATTTGAAATTTTACCAGAGAATTTATCCGGACTTCACCGGGGGATGTGGGTTCAATTCCCATCAGGCTCATTTTTTTGTACGTGTATTTTCGTGTTCCTTTCTTTCATTTCAAATTTCCACGGTATCTACCTTCCTCATCAATTCAGTTCGTCTCATTTCAGATGGCGATGATAACTACTCCGAAGTTCAAATTAATGTTGTCTGCACGAGGATACCACCCATATCGTGCCGGGCTGTCTGCAAGGAACGTGGATACGCCGACGGCACGTGCAGGGGCAGTTTCTGCGTGTGTAAAAAATGAAAATTAAATAATATAATAAGTATAATAAACACTCAGAATGATTCGTCGCTGGTGAGGGAAGAAGGGTGTGTTCAAATTGATGTGAATATAGAACATTTTTCTTAATGTGACTTCAACCTGTGTCTTCGATGCCTCAGCCTTCCTTACATTACCTGGTGGACAAATATTGAACTACACTCAATGGTAGGTCGAGGAAAAAAAGCGTCGAAATAGTTGGTTTTTGCCTGAAAACAAGGTAAATCCAGTCACAAAACTCAGTAAAGTGTGTGAGCCGGTGTATTCTTGATACTGCGTCAACTTTTGCCAATCGGCCTTCACCTGCCTTGGGCGGCCTGGGGTCCTGAAGGGAGCAGACTTGGTGGGACTTAGAACACACTACCGTAAGGTGGGGCGAATCGGGTCAGTGGGGTGAATAGGGTCAATTTTCGGGAAAATTACAAAAATCGAAAAATCTCGGCAACGGACAAAGATATCGAGACGATCCAAACAGCATTCGATTCCTTAGGTATCCATGCATCAAATTATTGATTAGCTAACGATCTACTGTCCGCCATGGGTGCTACCCGGCTATGAAAATGGTGATGCCTAAATCAGCTGTTTTACAATAGCCCACAAACTTTGTTCACCCCGCCAACTGTGTGAATGTCGGCAGCCTGTCCTTGTGATAACACAACCCTGAACTTGTTTAGATAATTCCCTCCGAATTTGACAGCAGTGGCATTAACCTTTTGATTTTTTTTTCGCCGGGAGGCAGTTTTGGGGCAAAAGTGGGGCGAATCGGGTCAGCAACTTTATGTTTTTCTGAGGAGTGATTATAAGGTTGAAGAAGCTTCATCGGGGACACTACCACTTCATGGTTGATGCCACTCATTTGGAGTGATTTGGAGCTTCCCAATTGTGATGCATTGAGTCTCAATCAAGTTTTAACTTGATTCTTCATTGTGATTTTTAATTGATTCAATCATTCTTGATTCTTCATTGTGATTTTTAATTCTAGTGCCTTCAGTCAGTTAATTTTATGAGTCAGTTTTTTTCTAATTCTTCTAGTTCCTTCCAAGTTTCGAGCTTAAACATTCCTCGATTGTGATAATTTATTTGGTTTAGAATAATGTTCAGTCATGGTTAATGTTTACCTACTCAATATATCAGTCATTTCACGTGATAAATAGCATTTAAAGACTGAATAAATATTTATTCCACTTTTTATAAATAAACAAGTTATTGAGAAATTCGCTTTTTTGTTGTACAGCCCGAAAAAATGGTGAAAAAAAAAAAAAAAAATACTGGTGGTTTTGGAAAACATTTTTTTTGAAGATTCGTGACCCATTTGGTCCACGCTAGTGTTGAATAGGAGATATTCAATTTTTTGCTTGAAAAACCTATGGGTGACCCTATTCACCTCACCCAGTGGAACAATCGGGTCAGGGCCCTTTTTGAACCATAGCACTTTCCCTGTGATAGTATTACATTATTTGACCATGGTAATGAAAACTAGAAGCAGGGAACTGTGTGTGATGAATTTAGAATTTTCATCACGGCGGTGTGGAAGGAAGGTGAGTGAGTGAATTTAGGTAAAGGAGGAAAAGTCGCAGGCGGCTGTAGTCAACCGAACATCTACGACTTTGGAGGAGAGAGAGGTGGATGAGGGAATTTCACCTAGGCGGCTGTAGTCAACCGTTCATCTAGGTGAAGGAGAGGAAAGGAGAGCTCCCTTGTCTAGGCGGCTGTATTCAACCGATCATCTAGACAAGGAGGAGGAGAGAGGAGGTGAAATTCTCAGGCGGCTGTAGTCAACCGATCATCTGAGAGGGAAGGTAAGAGAGAGAAGAGAGAGCTGGTTAGAGGAAGTGTCGAATGAAGCTTGAGCGCCAGGATCCGGGGTTTTATAGTACTTGGGGGCCTCTCCCTCCAGCTCCTTGCAGGGAGCTGGTAGTGGGGCCCCAGGTTGAGTAACCCTGGGTTCTGTCGCCTGTCCCCACTCATATCTTTATTTACGGAGCTTTAGTTTGGCGTTTGGATATTGGTGAGAACTTAATATGATAGGAGTGTTCCCGGGAGGGACTCACGACAGAGGTCCCCCCAGTTTGAACAATATTGGTGCTGAAGGCGCAAGATGACAGGAGCTGAGGGCTACGGCAAACAAGAGGTGGTCGCTGAAGGCGCAAGGTGACAGGAGCTGAGGGCCGATGCAAACAAGTGTGTGAGCTGAAGGCGGATCTTAAGTCTAAGAGTAACACGGTAGTATAAGAGAGTAGTATAACATGGTAGTATAAGGCGGATCTTAAGTCTAGGAGTAACATAGTAGTATAAGAGAGGATTAAGATGGTAGTATGAGAGAGGATTAACATGGTAAGTATATAACATGGTGATAAGTTACAGGGGGTATTTACAAAAGATGAGTATTTACATGGAGTATGATATATGACAGAGAGGATTAACATGGTATTTACAAAAGATGAGTATTTACATGGAGTATGGGCAAAAGATGAAGGAGTAGTGATGAGTTGATGGATATGTACAAAGTTTGGTCAAGATCCGTAAACATTTGGCGTTTACGGAAGTGATCGGCAAGGGCGAGATGAGGATGATTGACAATATTTACAAGAATTACAGCGGTTACAATATTTACAAGAATTACAGGATTTATAATATTTGCGATATTTACAACATCCGTGCAAATGTAGGGGAGAAATTGGAACGGGGTGTTGGAAAACCGCCGATTCCTGGGTGTGTGTTGGGTGTGGTGAGTGACAGTGTGTGTGTGAGTGTGGTGTGTGGGGGTGGCGGTTGCTCCGAGCTCGTGGCGAGGCGGGCACGGCGGAGCACCGAGTTCCGGTACAGTGCGAGTGGATTAAGAAGACACTAGCACTGTTCCGGAATCTCAAGGCCCCGCCGTGATTGCTCAGAGCGGGGCGGGGGATTTGGCCGCCGGGACGTGGGGAATGTGGGGACGCTCCCTCCGTCCGTTTCGCCGCCCGGGCCGTTTCGCCCCGGCGGAGGCTATTTTGGATATCCCCGGCGATGGAGGGGGGGGAGGTGTTGTTTGAAGGGGAGAAGGAGAGATGGGGGGGTCGAAAATCGAGAATGGGGGGGGCGTTAAAATTGGGGGGTCGGAATTTTCGGGGGGGTCGGTGATTTGAACGGGGGGTGGGGGGTTGAAATTTATGGGGGGAATGATGATTTGAACGGGGGGTGGGGGGGGCATGAGTTCCGCGAGGCGGAACTCGCGAAGGATGGAGGTCATCAAAGGGTCTGTGGGGGAGTAGGGAGGGTGTACCCCCGTGGCTTGGGCTGTGCGAAATTCGCGCAGAATTTTCCACTGGGGGTACTTCCATCGCCGGGGCCGGGGAGGTAGTCCGGAGATCCTTTGCGGGATGAACGAAAGCGGTGTAGTCGGCCCGGGCGAAGGGGGTAGGGGGGAGAGCGGGTCCGGGACGAAAACGTCCCGGAGAATCGCCGCCCTTTCCGGATCCGAATCGAAATCCGGAAACGGCGACGGAGGTGACTGGTGCATTGGGAAGAGGTGCGACATCGCGAACGGACGGTGGGAGACTGATAGTGTTAGGGGGTTGGGTTAGCACAGGTGCGGGTTTACACCTGGCTAACGGGACTGTATGTGGTTTGCCGTCAATTAACAGGGTTGCGGTGGTGTGTGTTGTGCGAATGACTTGAAAGGGCCCGGCATAAAGTGGTTGGAAAGTTTTATGGATGCCGGGCTCTTTCAGGTACATGTGTGTGGTGGTGAAAAATCGTTTGGGATAAGTGGTGTCGTTTGTCGGTGTTGTTGAGTGTAGCGGTTCCCTGTTAATTGACGGTGTGTGGCTTGGGGTGAAAATGTCGGCCGGTAAACGTAGTGGGTCTTTAAATGCATTTTGCGCGGGGCTAGTTTGGTCTGATGGACGGGCGGATGTTCGAAGGCTGAGCAAAATGTAGGGAAGGGACTTTGTCCAGGAAGGGGAATTGGTTGATGTAGAAATGGCCTGTTTTAGGACCGAGTGCCACCGCTCTATTTTCCCGTTGGATTGGGGATGGTACGGGGTAGTGTGGATTTTTTGGATGCCGAGGGAACGTAGTAAATCGGAAAAGTGGGCGGATGTGAACTGCCTCCCTTGATCGACCGTGATTGTGCGCGGACAACCGTAACGGCTGACCCATTGAGCGAGGAAAGCCGTCGCGACGGCGTCCGCGGTGATGTGGGCGAGCGGGATACACTCTACCCAGTTGGTGGCACGGTCGATCATCGTGAGGCAGTATTTCTTCCCCTCGGATGGGGGAAGGGGGCCCACTAAGTCCAGATGTACGTGTTCCCACGGGAGGGAGTCGGGAATGGTTTGAGGGGGGACATGGGGGTGGGCCGAGACCTTAAACCGCTGGCACTTCTGGCACCCCAGAACCCAGTTACGAATATCTGTATTCATGTGGGGCCAGAAGTACCGCGTCTTGATGAGGTCCCGGCTCGCCCGAATGCCAGGATGGTGAAGAGAATGGTAATGGAGGAACAACTGCCGCCTCAACTCTGGTGGGACGTACGGGCGCGGTGAATCGGCCGTCACGTCGCACCAGAGGTCGAGGGGAGGCAGTTGTTCCAATTTGGATGCGGAAATAAGGTTGGAAAGGGCGGGGTCAGAGGTTGGATCTTGTTTGGTTTTGAGGGAGTGTGGGGAGGGAAATGGCAGCAACTCCGCCACCGGCGCGGGGATAGGGGTGGGTCGGGAGAGCGCGTCCGCCACGCAGTTGTCAGCCCCCGGCAAGTATCGGATATCGGACGTGAACTGTCCGATAAACTCGAGTTGCCGGAGGCGACGCGGGGAGGCGGATTTGCGGTTCTGAAGGAGGGCGTGGGTGAGGGGCTTGTGATCGGTGACGACAGAGAACTGCCTGCCCTCCACGAAGTCACGAAAGTGCTTGATGGCTTCGTGGATGGCGAGGAGTTCTCTGTCGAACGTGGAGTAATTTTTCTGGGTGGGGGATAGTGTTTTAGAGAAGAAACCTAGGGGTTGGGGGGTGGCGCCGGTGTGTTGATGGAGCACTGCCCCGATGGCCCAATCGGACGCATCGGTGGTGATGGATAGGGGGGCGTGGGGATCGGGATGGGCCAATAGAGCGGCGTCTACTAGGTCCTGTTTGCAAATTTTGAAGGCGGAGATGAGTTGGGGGGTCCAGGTGATGGGGCGGTTGTCATTTTTTTTGGAGGGTTGGGGGATGGCGTGTATGAGTGGTTGTTGATGTTGTGCTGCGTGTTTTATGTGTCTGCGGTAAAAGTTTAACATACCCAGGAAGCGGCGGAGTTCCGTCACCGTGCGGGGCTGCGGGAAGTCACTAATTGCGTGGACCTTGTCCGAGAGGGGTTTGATGCCCTCGGACGAAACTTGGTGGCCGAGGCAGCGGACGGAGGGTTGGCCGAGAACGCATTTGTCCGTGTTTATGAGGAGGCCCTCGGTGGAGAAGATGTCGAGGATCTGTCGGAGATGGCTGAGGTGTTCTTCCGGCGTCCTGGAGGCCACCAGAACGTCGTCTAGGAAGCAGAAGACGAACGGTAGGCCTCGCAGGATGCTGTCCATATAGCGCTGCCACGTCTGTGCAGCGTTTCTCAACCCGAAGCCCATTTTCACGTATTCGAATAGTCCGAATGGGGTAATGATGGCGGTCTTTTGGACGTCGGGTGGGTGGATGTTAATGTGGTGGAATGCTCGTGAAATGTCGAGGGTGGAGAAAATAGTAGTACCGTGCAGATGTGATGAAAAATCCCGTAGGTGGGGAACGTTGTACAGGTCCGGAGTGGTTTTCGTGTTTAGGCGCCGGTAGTCCCCGCAGGGGCGGATATCCCCATTGGGCTTCTGCACGATGTGGAGTGGAGAAGCCCAAGGGGATTTTGAGGGGCGGACGATACCGTCGGCTATGAGCTTGTTAAAATGTTGACGAGCTTTTGAGAGTTGAAGGGGGTGGAGACGGCGGGCCTTAGCTGTGATGGGGGGGCCGGAAGTCTCAATATGATGTTGGACGGTGGAGATGTGGGCAGAGGGGCGGCGCTGGGGGCGGTAGTCGAGGAGGAGGCGTTCAAATTGTGTGGGGGGGTGGTTGATGGCATGTATAAACCCGGGAATGGGTTGTTTTGTAGCGGGGTCTATCAGGCGCGCATTCCGGACATCGACCTGGAGACCGAAATATGCAAGGAAATCGGCCCCCAGGATCGCCTTCTCCACGTCCGCCACGGTAAAGTCCCACTCGTACGCGAGTCCGCTCATGTGAACTGAGGAGCGGTACGTCCCGTACGAGGGGATGGTGGTACCGTTGGCGGCGTAGAGAAGCTGCCGGTAACAGCGCGCCTGACGACGGAGGATGTTATTGGGGAATATAGACAGCGCCGCCCCCGTGTCCACCAAGAAAGGTACATTCGTTTTCTTGCAGCGCAAGAAAAGTCGCTGGTGGGTAGGCAGGGCGTTTTGCAGGATTGCGGAGGTGGGTATTTGCGCCGGCGTCGGCTGGTCCGCTTCGAAGGAGACGCGGGGTGGTTTCTTGCCGTTCCGGAGGGGGGGGACGGTGGAGCCGGCAGGGGGGCTGATCTTTTGAGCCGGCAGGGGGGGCTGATCTTTTTGGTAGGAGGTGGTTTGGGTTTGTCCCGGGGAGGGGGAACGGTAGTGGCGGCGTGAGTGGTGGCCGGAGGGGGTTGTGCCCTGGAGGCGGGCGTGGAGGTTCCGTTCCGTGGTGGGGAAACGGTCGCGGCGGCGTGAGTGGCGGCCGGAAGGTTGTCTGCCCTGTTGGCGGGCGTGGAGGGGCCGTTCCGGGGTGGGGGAACGGTAGCGGCGGCGTGAGTGGCGGCCGGAAGGTTGGTTGCCCTGGTGGCGGGCGGGGAGGGGTTGTTCCGTTGGTGGTGGGGTGAGGGTTTTGGCGGCGCTGCAGGCGCGGCCGGGAGGTTGGCAGCCGTGGCGGCGGCGTAGGAGGGGTAGCGAGGCTTGGTGGTGGCGGTGTGAATGCGGGCGGGGGGGTTCGGTCATGGTCCCCCCCGTGTTGGCGAGGAGGGGGGGCCCGCCGGGTTTACCGGCGGGCGTCCGCGTTTCCCTGCTTGGAGGGGAAGGAGCAGGGGGGCTGACACTTGCGGGCCTCCCCACCGAAGTTCACGTGGTAGAAACACCGGTGGGGGGGGTCCGCGGGGAGGTAGTCAGTCTTGGTGGGGCGTCTCGTAGTGGAGGGGGGTGCGGTCGTTGGGGACTTTCCCCTACGTAGCTCACGGGGAGGGGTGGTGCGTCGCTCCGGCGAGCGCTGGCGTCGGCGGTCGGCGGAGGGGTAGCGCCGGCGATCAGTGGAAGTGGGCCTGCGTCTGTCGAGGGAGGGGGGTCCGGCTGCGACCCCCGGGAGGCGGTGCGGTCACGCAGAGGGTGGGGGATGACGGGGTGCGTGTACTTCGCCGACGCTGGCGGCTGCGGCTAAGTCGTGGACGGTGTCCGCGAGTCGCAGAAGGGGCTCATCGGGACCGTCTAGGTGGCTGGTGAGGGCCATCTGTATGGGGTGGGGAAGAGCGCGCAACCAGAAAGTACGTGCGATGTCGGCCGTCATAATGTCGTGCAGCTGGTGCCGCAGCCGTCGGTAGAGGTGGGATGGCTTCTGGTCGCCGAGGTGTTGAGGTTGGGAGAGGGGCGGCGACTCGGGCGATTTTTGACGGCTGGTAGGTGTTGATGAGGCGGCTGCGGAGGTCGTCGTACGCAGCGGCGGCGTCGGGGGAGATATCGGAAGTCTGCAGTAGGATCTCGTAGGGCAGCAACGAAATGATCCGGGAATATCGAGTTTTCTGGCTGCGGATGTTGGCGGCCGAAAACGCTGCGTCCACTTGGAAAAACCAAAGCGCCGGGTCGTGCGTGTAGAAGGGGGGCAGCGACAGAGGGAACGCTGCGGATGCCGTCATGACGTCGGCGGCGGCTGCGGCCGTAGCGGCGGCGGGTGGCGGCGGTGGCTGCTGCGGATGCGGAGGAGCCGGGTTGGGAGAGGGGTGGAGAAGGGGTTGTCGGCTGCGGCCGTTGCGTCAGTTGTCGCAGCGGCGGGCGGCTGCAGCAGGGACGGCCGGAGGGAGCGGCGGCGTCGGAGAGTTCGGGTCCATGTCTGTAACTAAAATTCAAAAATTTGAGGTGGTTTTGAATTTTGAAATTCGCAATCGGCGGGAGCGGAGGTGCGTTGAGTTGAGTGTTGAGTGGTGAGGTTGGGCCAAGAATTGCGAATTTACACTGACTGTTGAAATTTGAATTTAAAATTTGGGACACCGAACTAGACTGGGGCGACACATGAGGTGGGAAGGTGGGAAGGAAGAAGGTTGAAGTGAACGTCGGGTTCACCACTGTGATGAATTTAGAATTTTCATCACGGCGGTGTGGAAGGAAGGTGAGTGAGTGAATTTAGGTAAAGGAGGAAAAGTCGCAGGCGGCTGTAGTCAAACCGAACATCTACGACTTTGGAGGAGAGAGAGGTGGATGAGGGGAATTTCACCTAGGCGGCTGTAGTCAACCGTTCATCTAGGTGAAGGAGAGGAAAGGAGAGGTCCCTTGTCTAGGCGGCTGTATTCAACCGATCATCTAGACAAGGAGGAGGAGAGAGGAGGTGAAATTCTCAGGCGGCTGTAGTCAACCGATCATCTGAGAGGGAAGGTAAGAGAGAGAAGAGAGAGCTGGTTAGAGGAAGTGTCGAATGAAGCTTGAGCGCCAGGATCCGGGGTTTTATAGTACTTGGGGGCCTCTCCCTCCAGCTCCTTGCAGGGAGCTGGTAGTGGGGCCCCAGGTTGAGTAACCCTGGGTTCTGTCGCCTGTCCCCCACTCATATCTTTATTTACGGAGCTTTAGTTTGGCGTTTGGATATTGGTGAGAACTTAATATGATAGGAGTGTTCCCGGGAGGGACTCACGACACTGTGTATTGCCGTTGGAATCAAATCTCTATCTCAAACAGGGAAAAAACTACAGACCTTGAAAGTTGAAAAGTGACCCTATTCGCCCCACCTTACGGTATGCCGGGATTCAGTGGAGCATGGGAATTTTTAATCACATTTAAAATAAGCCTTAATAGTATGCTTTCTGCAAACGCCTACCGACGTCCTCTCAATGGCAATTGCGCATTTAAGTACCCCGAGTTACGCCCGACTGTGCGGCGGCCGCGGAACGGACACTAAAAATTAGTCGGGATGGTCCAAATACCTTCGGTCTTGCTCCTCCGACCTGGAAACGAGCGAAGTTCCCTGTCTTGCCGGCGGCGGAAGAAATCCGTCGGTGAAATACCAAGGATTGGGTTAGGGAAGAAGTACTTCATCAGGTGGCACTGCTGTAGAGGGGTCGGGTCCGTGGCTCTAAGGATGTTCTCCTTCGGGTTCCTGAACTCAACGACCCCCTTTTGCTATCTTTCCTGCTGTATGTTTTATGATTCGATTGGTGGGGTAATGTTTCCACCACACGTAACGTGCGATCACAGGAGTGCGTAACCGAGGACGCAATGTGCTCCTGGGTCAGCACTTCTGTAACTGGGGCAGCGAAAAATTAATGTTTTTTGTCGGATCAGGTCTGACAAAGTGGTATTTTCACTGTGAAATTTCTAATACGATCTCAGTTAGCATAGACGATTTTGGACTGCACTGTACGCAGTGAGTCTGATCAGAAATACCTTTGGTGACACTTTCAGGAATTATGCGGGTTGCGCGCTAAATTGTCGCTTTATGCTGCACCTATGCATAACAACAAATCAAACTATCGATAGAAATAGTGAGTCCCGCCCATCTGTTCTGAAGTGAGTATTTATCATAGCTTTTACAGGATCACGTTATCGACACGAGGAAGCTACCTATAGGTCTGTAACAGTGACTCTGAGCTTAAGCAGCGCTCGAATGGCGAACAAACGAACTAGGTACTATAACTATTTTTGTTCGACACGTCATTCTGTCCCTTTTCTCCTGTTGTGGGAAATAGTTCTCTCCTACTACGTTCTCCATACAAGCCTAAGCTAAATGTTACCTACCTACCATTAAACTAGGCAGAGGTTTTTTCAAGTATGATTCATAAACATGTATACACCCAACGCTTACGCAAGGACATTAAATGGGTACTCACCTGCATTATGAAGAAACAAAGCCATTTTTTCTTATCCTGCGTAGGGGAACCAGCGCAGAACTTTTTACTGCACTGTAGAGGTGGGTAGTCAGTCCCCCAAGTCCTGACTGAACCACTCGTGAAGAACTAACTCCGTCAACTGAACTGCTCCTTGAATTATAGTTTAGTACACCTAACCATGACTGAAAGTCGTTCACTAGACCACAGAGTAAAAGAATCAAGTACCCTGTGTCTAGAGATGGATGTAGGAAGAGCGGTGGAGGACGAAAGAACTATGTTAGCTATGCATTATGAACTAAGAACCCAAAGAACTAGGTTCGTTCGGACAGACGGTGATTTACCGTGCTATTCAAGACAAGACAGGGCCAGTTCTGGTGCTGTACAAACACCGCGTATTTACAGCATCAGAACTAGTCCTGGATCGAGAGCTGGCTGTTCGGACACAGTCCAGGATCATTCAGGACTAGTTCTAGCAGTCCTCAATTTTTCCAGGACTGTCATTTGCCCACTCCATGCTTCTTCTTCTTCCCAGTTTCTTGTCTACCCACTCCATGCTTCTACCTTCAGCTCATGTGGAAGGTTACAACACTTCAGGTTATCCGTTCAGAATCGTCAGGGAGCATTGGGACACACACAGTTCTGCACTCAGTCCTGGACAGTTCTATCCACTCTTTTTCAGAGCGCAGTTCCATCCTGGACTGCCTGTCCCAACAAACCTACCAAGTAATAACTAATCACAAGGGGACTTGATGATTCGTGTTATTTAGTTCATAGGAACTGTGGATACTGAATGAGGAGTATCCATGACTTCTATTTATATTACTTTCCGATTTTTACATGAAAGTAGGTTACCTTCCAAGATTTTGAGACCAAGCTTTCAGTGATGTCACTTGTTGCCAAAACTTTGAAAGCTCACAGAAAATAAAAACAACTATTCATCACAGAGTGCGGTTAGTCTCAAAATTCTTCATTTAAAAATATAAAGGGAACAGTAGTCATGGGTCTCCTCTTTGCTTCAATAGTTGTTAAGATGGGATGAATACTACATGATAGTTTATAGTATCACAGAACATTTCGAAGGAATAGGGAACTATGCTGTTCCTTCATCTGGACGTTCTTCGTTCTAATTCAGTTTTTTGTCCTGTGATAGGAAACGAAAAGGAACTGGAATGAACTACTGAACTAACTCAAAAGAACTACATACACCTTTCAAGGAGTGAACTACTGAACATCAGTCCCTCAAATGAACTACTCTTATCCACCACTTCTGCACTGTTAAACACACCTACAGAACGTACCTACAGTGAACACCCTTCAAGGTTACGGCAGTTCCATCCTGAAGTTATACCCACCTCACCTTGGCAGGTTAACCACCACATTGGCATAATGGCCTCCCATTTTTTCCCTCAGAAATTGATCAAGTAGCAAGATCTCCTGGCTCATCAAATTGCAGTACTCATTTACACGAAATCCACAAATCGGTATCAGAGGGATTAGAAAACAGTAAAATCTATTCATACAATAGACAGCATTTATTTACAATAAGTCGATCAAAACTACAATCAAATTTTATTCAGTCGATCCAAAACATTTGAGAAAAACGCTGGGTATAATACTTTCCTTAAACACGAGTGAACAAAACAACTACGATCTAAAATAAAAATAGCTGTGTGTACAATTTATCTTAATTTACAGACGCTGTCGAAACCGAATGGCTTTGTGCTCAAAGGAACAACATTACATTTAATTTAATTCTAAAACTGGGAACTAAGAAGTAACATCAGATAGTCAGGTGAAACTGAAGAAAGTTACTCTTATTTTTAACATCCACTTCATCCTAAACCTACATAATAAATATATATACTTACAGTATATATTGCTTCCATTGATTTATTATCAGTACGCACTAAGCATTGAAAACCTGTGACATTTGTAACAATGAAATTTATCGAATTGAAAAGTGGGCACTAAAATTACTGTGAAGGTAACTATGCTATTTTTCATTTATCTTTGAAACTAAATAAATTAACCTGTAAGCACACATCAATCGATGGTAAAGAAGTGACAAGTTATACCTCCACTTTTGGCGAAAAGTTGTTTGGGGTTTTTTTTTACCGGTTCTAACGCTCATAGTTGTGAAAAGCTTTCTAACATTGAACCGTGAAGTTCAATTTCCACCGCTATGAGCGTTAGAATCGGGTTAAAAACCCCCAAATGAGTGTATTATTGAGGGGGGGAAAAATTTCGGGTAGTCAATTCTTCACCATCGACATTGAGTTGAAATGTCGAAGGAAGTGGCCAGATTCTTTGATACATAGATTCGATTGCTTTATAATTGAATACAAAGTATAATCGTTGATCAAAAGAAATTTTCCCATTAGCAATGGAGAAAAGGCACGGACCCAATTCAGGCTTCATCAGTCTATGATACTAGGATTTTGTCATTTTAAATATCCTCACTCGCTATAGCGAATTACTAAATACTAATTATCCTTTTTTTACATAAAAAATGTATCTTTTAACAATTTACATCTTAAAAAGAGGTTTTGTAGGACAACCAGAGCTTGTAGTCGGTTTTTTCAAGATGGCCACTGATTCAACTGTGCATCTTTTTCGGGGATCTGCTGAGCGTGTACCACTTCTTTTTGTTCCCTTCGGGATGGGATTTTCTTTTCTTGGGCGAAGCGGACAGCTTTTCTTCAGGCGCCATTGCTGGGAACATGAAAACCTGATGAGTTGAAATCCAAATATAAGAAGGTATTTCACCAGAAGAGTTGATCAAAATACCAACTCTTCTGGTGGACCGTGGATAATGGAGTGTTTGCACCTTACGAGCCAGATAGGCCCCATTTTCACCAAGCCCAGCAAGAATGGGATATCCCAGTCTTATTTTACTTATTTTTCCAAAGTATTTTGCTTGGGGGTTGACGAAAATTGGGTCTGTTTGTCAAGAAAATGTTAACACAAAATCAGAGAAGCAAACAGAAATTGGGAGTCCAAAAAATGGCTGGCCGTGACATACAGATAATTCGCTGCCTCCCCAAAGCTTCATAAAAATGCAGAGTATCAGGGACAACTTAACCAAGATCGGGATGGAAAGTAATGACAGCTGAATAATATGATAGCTCTAACGTAACTTGGCCAACTCTTGTAGGATAAAGTAACGTTAGACAGAATGAGTGGACACCTTGAGTGCAGAGCTCCCTATGGATACTATAACACCTTATCACTTTTACATGCACACTCCAGCAGTGACGCAGACGTAGGAGCCACACTTTTTCGCATTTCCTTCCTTATATTACACTACTATCACCTTCTCCCACACTCAACGTCCTTTTCACAGTTACTTCAAGTGCAGTTTTTTAATGACACTATATTTTCATGCCACAAGTTTTAGTGAGAGAAATTAAGCTATTATTCACTCATCTAACAGCAGGGCTTCTCCTTCATATCAATGAGTGATCGTTCAAAAGTAGGAGGGGTCAAGCTTTTTAAGAGGGCTCTGCTCAAAAGATAACACCACGATGTTCGTCACAAGAAAAGTTCGAAATGTTGGGCTTTATGAAGCTGAATACCAGGGATTCCCAAACCTGCCTGTCTTGGTCACTCTGCAATGCTTGCTGGTTTGTCCAATATTGGAATATGCCTTAGTGGTTTGGTAACCTGTTTATAATGCTCACAAGTACCTACACAACAGAGATCGAACAGCATAAATTTTCAAGATCACTGACCACACCTCGTTGATGAGCCACTGGGGCTGCTCCTTGGAGCAGAGACGGGCCGGGCTCTTGAACAGGTACGTCGAATCAGCAGTGGTGCCTGGGCTCTGAAAACGGCGGGGCACCAAAACAGAACACAAAACCAACGGATTTGTCTACAAAATTTCCCAAGGCCTTCTCCTATTTACTGACTGATATCCAGCAAAGCTTATCTAAATCAACACTCTACTGACGAACAAAAACGTCGACAATTTACTAAAACACAACAAAACAATAACCGGCCGGTACCTGCTTGAATGGAGAAGCTATTGACTAGAAGCTAGGTAGTTACCTGTGTGTTACGACGCCGATCAATCCACAAACAACAAACAGGACAAAATGCACGTAGGTACCACAAAAAATACATATCTGTCATCAGAACCGAACCGAACACAAAACGCACAAAATTTGAAAAAAACTGAAAACTGACAACAGACTCAACAGAGAAAGCAAACAAATCAGAAGACGAAGAAGCATCTCACATCGAGATGACAAATTGAATCAAAGGGATCGAATCGATTGTGAAAAGGAACGATTTTGGGGTGGAAATCAGATTCTGGGGACATGGCCCAAAGTGGGTGTGGCGAACAACAGTTTTATTCGACTGAGCATGCACAGAAGGGCCACTTTTCTCAGTTGCCATGGCGACACTAGGTCCCAGGACCTACCTGCCAGTTTCAGGAGCCTGGTTTCAATTTCGATTACTCTCGCTTTATTCCGATAATATGCTTGGTCAATGGAGCTAACATGAAGGAACCACCATGGATCCTCTAATAGAATATTAAATATCCATAGCCAGAGAAATCTGGCGAGTCGCTGTTGAACTCTGTGAAAAATGCTAGGTAGTACAGTGTACGGAGTGAAATTCGAATGCCAAGTGAACAACGGTTGGAGTTTTTCTTTACTCCTAGTGTTTTTGAGTGCCGAGGCTGACCCAAGTGGCCTTATAGACACAAAGCCCCTGCGTCGAATGCCCCTTCCAACTGTCCAGAACTGACCTGAGGATACCTCATTTTGCTTCCCACCGATCATCTTTATTTCACGTCAAGTTTACTCCCACAAACTACCTCACTCGTCTTGCCCGAGATGCAAATCTATATTTATGTGTCCTCCATCCCCGGACCTGGTCATATTTTTCTTGTCCTCCCTCCTATTTATTTGCTGACAGCCGCTGCTTGAATGTGCAGTGCTTTCCCCTCATTAGTTTTCACATCGTTTGGCATCCCATACTGATCACCATTTTTCCTATTATACAGCCTCCCTCTTTACATTTCCCTTTGCACATCGATTTATGTTCTTTTACACTGTAATTAGGCTCTGCCCGAGTTTTACAAAATAAATAAAGCTTAGGCTCATACTTGTAGTCCATCCCGTTTAGAATACTGGCGCATGGGGCTACGGTAGTGAACGCAAGGTAACAGATTGAGTAAGCCTCTTTATCGCATTCTCTACTATGAAACATGGAAATTCGATATCGAAGGCGAACACTGATACATACCTTTAGTGAAGACGTTGAGCTGAGCGCTTATGCTCCTGTCTTCCTCTGCCTCACGGATCCGATCCATTTCCAGACACTGGACGATCGCGTCTCTTCTCTCAACGACTTCGACCAGCCTGTGTATTCAAAAGACATATGTTACAGAAAGAGACCTGAATTTCAAGCAAAAATTAAAGCCGAGCAGCATAATAAACAGACAAGTTTGGGAGGTGAAACGTCGTTGTTCCAACTGTGTGTCCAACCACCATAAAGGTATTTTCACAACCCAGTGTAAGGGGGTTCTTCGGAAGGTTTATCCGCTCAGCACTTCTCGAAATGTTATAATTCTACATAATTCATGATTAGTCCACTTGAAGTAACAGTAAAATATGATATATATTTTATTATATCCACTGGATTCGCAATTTTCGAAATTTTCAGCAGCACCACTAGTCACTGGTTGATGCATTTTTTTTGTTGCTCAAACAGATCAGACATCACTCTTTTTTAAATTTCCAATTTTTCTTTGCATTTCTTGATCTTCAACGATGTCCTTTAAATAGAAACCCCACCCCTAACCCCCCATCTACCATATAATGGCACTGCCATGGAGGTCGCCACTTAGAAGACATGTAAAAACTACGAGTGCATAACACAATCTCACTACATAAAACCCTATTCCTCCTGTGTTTTGATGACTTTGGATCTGATGACCTATTATAAGTCGGTTTATGTCTCACCCTTTACATATATATCTTTAGGCCGAAACAATCCGATATTCGGCGGAGTGACGCGAGGGTTGTAGCGGAGTGGCGCGGGGGTTATATCCGACTGACGGATTACCCCAAGTCAGGCGGAAGAAGAGAATCAGTTATTTAGCTTTTCACATTACGACGGATTTACCCCTGGAAAGGATCATCTTGAGGGTGGGCGAGTAACGTTTGGTCTGTATCGGGCCCGATCTATTCAGAATGAAGGTGGCGAGGACATATCGTACAGGAAAGACGAAACATCTAATCTGGACTAACCTCTGAATGAGCTGCTCCTCCAGTTCCTTGTCAGAGTCTGTTTTGTTTGCTTCAGGTCGACCCATGAGAGCCCGTATTTCTTTCTCCAAGTCGGCTTGCTCTTCTTCGAGGTGCTGCTGTCGTCGCCTAAAGTCACACGTACGTTTTATTACAGAAATCAATCTCCCACCGCTGTGTTGAAATTTGTAATCAATCTGACAATAATAATTAATGGAATATAAAGATGTACTATACATTAAAATACAGCTTGGAAATTGAAATTTCCATCATTGTTAAAAGCAACGCCCATAAACCAACAATAGTGAAGCGAGTGGCAGTCACGTGTTTAACAAAAGATTGATGTGGATGTGAACAACATGATTGCTATACGAATGAAGCAGCCCAATGAACGTAGCCAATTTCTAATGGGTACAGTTAGATGTAAACGCACATAGTTTAATAACAAATTCACACACATAAAATTACCGACGCTGCAAGATAATGGAACGTAATTTTTTTTTTTCAATCCTATTTAAAATAATGAACCCTGAGAATGAGAAAACATTTATTTTCTGACCTCCACTCAAAACTTGTTAGTTTCCTGTTCCATATGATTCGTAAATCATTACAAGAACTCGTTGATGGGCTAAATTAGCAGTGCCGGGTTTCCAGGTGTACCTGTTCCAGATGTTCGTCAGGGGATTTTTTTGAGCATTGAAAATTCAAAGGGTAAGCGGCACGCAATAGGAAAAAAATCCATCGTATTACCGAAAAGATATGCTGGTTGGCTAACAGCATTGGCGAACAGGTTGCGAGACGCCGTTTATTCATTTAACACCAAAAAATGAATGGAGTTTACTACAAAAAAAAAAGAAGATGAACAGTGTCCCCCAACCCAGTGGTTTCTTTACTTGACAACATTTTGAGTCCATATTTCACTGTACCTACTTTTTCTGAACTTCTGGTTCCATAGTTCTCTGTATGGTAGACAAATAATTATGAATGCTGAACTGAGATAGTATTCAGCTGACGCATATCAGCATGCACAAACTTGAAACACAACCCACCAAATAACCGCAACATAACTCGTCGTGGTACCCCTCTATACCACTCAACTGTGATGTACAAGTTTATAACTAATAAATAGATGAAGACGAGCTGTGCGACGCCTCGGTAAAAGCCCAAGGGGCTCTCCCTCCACTAACGCCCAACGACTCCCAACGGTCAGCATCGGCCGTCGGTAGACGGGGTGGAGGCACCTTTATAAGGCGCCCGGCTCGCCCAGCTCTTCACTCTTCCATGCTCACTCCTACCTGCAACTTCTCTCTCGCCTCACGCCTCCTCGGTTTCACCTATCCATCGCATATTCTTTGTGGTGGTAACAACCTGGGATATGCCGCAAAATAAGATCTAGCATTCGTTGTGGTGGTAATAACCTGGGATGCTAGCTTTCATCTCCCCTAGCGCCATTGTGGTGGTAACAACCTGGGACGCCAGCTTCACCTAAAAGATCCCGCCTGGGCACATTCTACACCCATGCTATCCTTCTCGTTCAAATTAGCCATCCACACCTACCTTCTACGTAAACTAACAAACTGTAGACCGGTACATTCTATTATGCACTGATGAAGTTTAACAACCGAAACTGGTCTACAGTTTGTTAGTTTACGTGGAAATAGACTATTCTATTTTTACCCTGTAGTTTTTTGCTATGGATTTCCACCACTCCGCCATAAGTGATTTAAGTTATATTCTCTCTCGCGATCACCGCAGAACTCATAGGGTACATGTCGATGGACACCAGTAAGTTTCATCAACACCAACTAATGATGCGTTTGGTGTCCACCTGACCGAGTAGATTGGGCGGGATCCGAAGTGTAGTTACAGGGTTTTATTGTCGAATTGAAAACGATAATTTCTGGATATAGAGCCAGGAAGAACACAGTTTTTGAAGGGTCAGTATGCCAAAATGGTACTCATACGGGTCCAACATGAACGTGAAGAATTGACACATGCAACAAGCGTAACATTCTCACCAAACAATCCATATCACGTTTCCATATCATCCCCGCATGGTTTACCTGGTTGGCCCGAATAGGGGACGGCTAGAGAGGAGTTAGATTTACCTTGTATATGGATTTAATGGTTTTATCACGGATTAACTGTTTGATTAATGGTATTTGATGGCAACAAGGTGGGCTCGACGCAAGAAAAACACTGAAAAAAACAATGAAGTTGTTTTCTTCCCATTACACCGAACTTTTTTTTAGACCTGGAAGCAACACCGGACCACTGCAGGCAATAAGGGAGAGTAGTTTTAGAATAAGCAAATATTTCATCGTCTTACAGGTACATAAGTTCGGCCTGCTTCCGGAAGAGTTCATTTTTCTCGTTGACCAATTCGAACAACTGCAGAACAAGTTCTTCAACGAAGGGTGTGATGCTGGCATCTGCAAAGGAAACGACACATGAAAACTCGTGCACATGCAAGCAAGCGATCAAACCGTGGTTGAGCCTGGGTAAGTGAGTCTGACCTGGTTAACAGAGATCGTACTAAACCGCACGAGAAAAAAGAGGCCACTCGCAATGTGGAAGGCGAAGGTACCTGGGAAATTTGAAACCTCAATACGAAATAACGCATCCCAAAGACAAAAACTGATGAAACAGGGAAACTCACTGGATGTTTCAAAATGACTTGGTGATTCAAGAGGAACCCACATTTTAAATGGTAGGCACAACTCTACCTACGCTTGGTTTTTCAAGGGTTTTGTCGTTGTTGCCGTGGTGCCACAAAGCCGCACAAGAAAAACCAAATACAGCCAGTCTCATTGTATGATGGTAGTAAAATTCCGAGTGTCCATAAGAGGAGAAGGTTCAGTGGAGAAATATACGACTTCTACTAGTTTCTATCAAGTAGAAGACGTCTTTCTCCGTTGAACCTTCTCCTTTATGATAGGGACTTTTACAAAACTGCTGGATCAGCAGCATATTCGGTGTGTTCATGTTAGTGAATACTCTTCATAGGACAAATTGATGAAATGTGGAACTACTTGGCGCCCAGTGTTGACGTCTCATCAGGTACCAGGGCTGGATTTAGGCACAGGCTACACATACGCGGGCGCCCAGGGGTCCGCACCACCAAAAAATCTAACAATTACCAAATCTGTCACATTCTGTTTCCTTATAATTTATTTCAACAAATTTTACTAAATTTCATTTACCATTTAAATGTCTTACTTGAGAAAGTACCAGAGAGTGCATTGAAAATTAATTTAAAATAGGAAGATTTTTCAGTTGTTTTGTTTGTTCCCTCTTCATCTAGGGCTTAGAAACCGGCACGTTTGCTTCAAATTACAATCTGTAATGTTTAAATAAAATTGGAATAGCTAATGATTGCATATTTTAAAAGATAAACATACACTGGTACCTATCTAATTTGATGTGGTTTCTAAATTTATTTTTATTAGTCAGTAAATTGTTACGAGCAATTTAACGATTTTTTTATATGTTGTTACTCAATTCTTCTAATACTGGGCAATACAATTTTAATGTAAAAAATCAGAACTTTTATATTCATGTTTTATCTCGAGGATTTTAACCGAATAGTGCTTTAAAACATGATTTTCAAGGTTGATGTGTTTAAAAAAATCCCCCTCCTTCAGTTGTCCTGAGCGGTATCCCCCCCAAGGGAGGCCCTGCACCACAGGTCGAAAGTAGGGGTGCACAGATCATAAATCCGGCCCTGGTAGGTAAATACATTTTTAAAGGATCGAATTTTGGAATTTTCAGATAGTTTGGTTAAGGTACATAATGTGAAATTCGAGAATACGTTTTATAAACTGAGCGGCCAAGTTGATGACACATGGAATTGCTGGACTGCTGGAGGTACCAAAATCTCTGAAGTTCTGGAACAAACTTCTGGAACACTTAAGGTACCCAATGTTTTCGATCAAATTTTACTGAGAATTTAACGATGAAATTGATAGCTGAGGACAATAAATGTTACGTGGAAATAGTCCCTTAATGAATATTTTAGCTCTAATAGAAGACCATGTAATATTTTCAGAGCCAAAGCACCCCATTAATCGTAGGGTCAGTTCTACAGTTTGCTGAATTGTATAATGGAATTTTCAAAACTTATAGCGTGGTCATGTTGGATCGATGGTTGAGAACCGGAATGACGTTTTGTTGGAGCGATTCCAACAGAACTCCGAACCCACTGAGAGGAATACACCAAGCAAAAGCATACTGTTATACTGGCGACATTCGTGTCTATCAGCAACGAATAGAGGAAACTCAATGAATCTGAGCACATTCATTTCAAATTCTGACTTTCCACAGCCTGCTGTCAGTATCAGCAGGCTAACCACGATTCAACCCCAACCTCAGGCCAGTACAAAGCAGTAATAAACTTAAAGAAGACAACAAGTGCAGTGAGTAGATAGCTCCCTCTGACTCCATCATTTGGACAGTAACATGGACATCACTTTGTTATGAAAAAAAAACTACAAGCAGAGTAACAAATACCCTATATGGCCCCGTTCATAACATGTCTTGCAGTCCAATCATAGCTGACTTGTTAATCAGTGATGTTTATGATGAGTCCATTAATTACACAAGGACATTTACACGTACCTAGAGCAGTTCCTGGTTGTAATTTCAACACCGTGGTATATTATCGGCTTACCGCTGTCGAATTTGTCTCGGATTTTGGCTTCCAGAGCGACGCCTTGCCGTTCCAGGCCCTGCTGTTTGATTTCTATGTCGTTGAGCTCCTGTTTGATCTTCAGGAGTGGGATGTCCTTCTTGACCGTCCTCTGGTCCGGGTTGAGTGGAAGTGGCGGAGCCGGTGCTTTCTTCCTTTTCCACTGTCCATGAGTGCTCTTGTGCAGGCTGAAACCGCCACTGCTGCTCTCTGTGCTGCTTCCTAAACGTTGGAGAATTTTCATCAGCATTTATGGTGTACTCCATCAGCACACTAGCAGTAAAAACTAAGGATATCACATTCTCTACAAGAATATACTTCCTTTCTACCGAATACCTACCAAACCCATACACAACATTGACATACCTTCTACATGTAATACCATCTGAATGATATACCTTCTAAAAGCTACAAAAGATCAATGATCAACAAATCCACTGAATCGTTTTTAAATCGAAAGCAATACAAAAATCACTGGAAACCTCTTAACGAAATTAAACAGGTTCGCCCATACCATTAGGTTCGTTCTTAGTGGGCGTTCTGACAGTTCTCGAACTCATAAGAACTGGGACGGAAAATCCCGGGGCGTTCCGGAACTTGAGGAACCGCTATCTGCACTGCGAACGATTTCAGAACTGGAAGTGGAATAACCTGTGTTGTTGTTTGTAACTTCACTCAACCAGTTCCAGTTCTGACAGTTCCGAAAAAAATCGGGGACTGTCAGAACCGTTCGGAACTGGATTCGCAAAACACTGCGAACGCAGAACTCGGCGTTCCGGAACTGGGCGTTCTGGCACTGCGAACGACAAAACTCGACTGCGCTTGCCCAGAACCGTTCGGAACTGGCAGAACGCACACTGAGAACGAAGCTTTAGACAACTCATATTCATTAGGTAGGTATCTAATGTGTAGGTACCTAAATCACGTGCCTAATATAACTGCTTCGTGTAGCAACTCTTCTTTCAGCCTTCCCTTGCGATTGATTTTGACAATTTCTCTCGAATTTTATCGTGTTTACTATAGGAATCTTAGGTCGAACTGCACTGAAGGAGAATATCATGATTTAAAGGATGCACTTGAGGAGTTGGCCAAATGAAAATAACCCTACATACTGTAAAGCACCTACCTGATATTTTTCTAGTCATGTTGACATCATCCTTGTTCTTCTTGTTGTTCAGGAGCTTGTCTTCAACATCAGAGTCCGCATAACTGTGACGATTCGTTATAGATATTTTGGGCTCTAGAGGTCGCGGCGCTTGGTGAGGCTTCTTGGGCGATCTGTGGAGCTGTAACTCGCCCGAGTTCGAAACAGAGATGAAGTGCTCCACGAATTCACTTCCAACACTTTCATTGAAGCTCTTCCTCTTATCTTTACTTTCCTTGACGTTCTCTTCCTCGCTCATTAGCTTATCACGGTGCATCTTATCATTCGAAACAACCTTTTCAATTTTATCATCGGCGCTGATTCCGGAGTCGATTCTGTTATCCAAAGGTTCATCGCTGGGCGATAAGTCCCGGGTTTTGATTGGAGAAGATGAAGGAGTTACAGATATAGTTTCTGTTGGTTTAGGCACTTCTATATGGCATTCGTTCTTCAAATTTTCAACCTCCTCCTGCTTCGACGAAACTGAATCATCGACTACCTCGATGACAGGGAGCGGAGAAGCAGTGGGTTTAGAGCTGGTTTCTAATTTGGAATCAGTCCTAGAGGAGTCCAGGTGCAGATCGCTAACACTGGTTTCAGCAACGCTTTGAGATACTGTGGAACTGTCAGCAGTGGAAGGCACTGTGTCGTAACTTTTTTCAAGATTGCTAGTCGCCACCCATTCAGTGATGCGGTCTGTCACAGCTGAAATTTGAAGTGGCAAGTCTACAGATTCGTTGACACTGTAACCTCCCAAGCTGATGGTATCACTTGCCAAGGAGAGACGTGATGAAGCCATCCCAGGCGGCAGGGGTGCTCTCCTGGTCTTCCGCGACCGTGTACTCTGCAATAACAGTAAAGTTTGATCAAATCTTTGCTAAACACAGAGATATGACTAGAAGTTAGTAATACTGGCATCAAGATGCATCGATTATAATTATAATCCTATCCCTACTAACCCTGATGGTCGCGGCAGGTGATGGTGGCGCAGGTGGGGGAGGTGCAGGTCTCTTCTTTCTAGAGCTGGTGGAAATGGTTGAAGCGATGGACCGTTGGCTGGCTCTAAGTGAACTCCGGGGAAATGGCATTGGCTCAGGCGATGGTGCTGCTTTCCTACAAGCAAGAAAAGAACCATAAGTCTAAACAAAATTTACTTTTAGAATCTAGAATAAACAGAAAAACCTAAATTGCTTAATTAATCACAGCAGTATGCCTGTGCTGCAAAACCAACAACAAAGAGGATCCTGCTATTTCATAATAATTCATACTACATACACCAAAACACCGTCAAATGCCAGATACCTACTACCTAAGTATGACGGCCAAGACACTTCTACTGGAGACACTGAAGACACTTCTACCATTGAGTTGAAAGAGAAGGGGGAACTAGTAGTCTGAGGCAGGTTGAGAAGGACTCCACATTTGTAACCAAGCAATGCATAGCCCGGAGCATACTGCTGTACTGGATTTCTTCAACATTTGAACCTAGCATTGGTCTGAACAGAGAAGATTACTACTATCCGCAAACCATCAGCCTAAGATTCCTTACAACTCAACAAAATTAACATCGTTTTACATCTTACAGTGATGATTCAACAACTTACCGAGGTAATGGCACTGGCATGGTGGGCTTGTCATCTTCCAGTTCGTCATCTGAGTCTTCAAACGGATTCAACGATGGGGCTTTCCTGACCGGGGAGAAATCTGACATCCGTCTGGTACTCCCGGGACTGGCAGAGGGGGTCGGCCTCGCAGGCGTCTTGTGTGGTGATGTCAGTGGTGTCGAAGTGATGGCAGTGCTTTCGAACTCTTCTTCGGAGTCCGACCCGAAAGGATTTGTCCCTGCTGCAGAAGGCTCTTCCGCATCCTCTTCTTCATCATCATCACCAAACGGATTGAGGTCGTCAGGATATTCAGCAGGAGGTGGTTTCGGTTTTATGTCCCGAGGGTGCGCTTGAGGGCTTTTCTGACGCCTTTTTGGCCTCGACGGCGGCACAAGATGTCGATTTACCGCTTCAACAATTTCATCTTCTTTTCTTCTTTCGTTTTCTCCAAAATCAACTTCCTTTTCAATCAATTCAGAGTTTCCATTCAAACTGACATGCGGACTTCCATCATCTTTTGATTCATTCAATTCAGAATTGATTGCTTCAACCAGGACCTTCCTCACAACAATCTCTTCTGAATTCTCAACAGATTTGCCATCATGTTCGTCACTTGGAGGGTCTTTGTCTATAACTTCAGGAGCAGATATCGCATCATCTGCTTTTATGGCATCAGGCTCACCTTTATGGATCGTATCAACTACATATTTCTCCGCGGTTGCCCTTCCTACAACTAGTTTAGTAGGTAAAGCAGGTAAAACTTTAACACCTATTTTGTCGGTGTAACGAGGCAAGGGTGGTTTGTCAGATTTAGCTAAAACTGTGTCACTCAATTCGCTAGTTCTCGCGTTACTATCTATAGGTGGCTTATTTTCTATATCATCTAATTTCAAACTAGAGTAGTTTGACTTATCAACTACTGTACGTCTACTTGGACTGGGCGAAGTTTTGTCTGACTGGTATTCGACACAAGCCCCAGTGTTAGGCAATTCTACGCTATTTTGCTTCGGTGAATCACTCAACTTATCAGCTACAGGGCTATGTACAGGTTGGGGCTTGACTTGGTCATTTGGAGAGTTAGGAATATCGGCGGGGAGGAGATCGGTGCAGAGGGTCTCGCAGCGGGTTAGCTTGGCGTCATCCGTATCAAAGAACATTCGGCGCATGGCAACTATGGATTGGCGCGTAGTTGGTGACAGTTCAGGAGTTGGTGGCGGCCGATTCGTCCAATGGGAGGCTTCCACCTCCGGCAGCGGCAAATCACCGTCAACTTCGGACGGTTTAGAATCGGACGCCTCGGCCGTCACTTCGTCTGGACACGTCTCGCAACAGAATTTCCCGTCGTGGGTCTCGTAGTAGTCAACTAGGGTTAGCTGAGCGGAGCAGCGTGCACAGCGGAAGCACGTCCTGTGATACAGATTACCCTGGACCCGCAACCGCTGTGCGAGGTAAACTGGATGATTGCAGACTACACAAAGCTCCCGCCACGGTGGTGCACCCTCCTGCAACAATATCAACGCATATTGTAGGTACAAGCAGGCAAACGCAGGAACACTGCAAATCAAGTAAATACACTGCATGAAAATCCACTACCAATCAATGCACCATCACAGCAGCAACTGCTCAACTCCTACTCGGTACTGAAGTGACATGAATACTTGAGTATTTACAAATTTTACAGAGCAGTGTACTCAGCTAATAACCTACCCTCACTTAACCTTCTAAACGTCATCTTGGAATAACTTTCAAATGGGATGTGACCCCTTCATTTCTACCGCCAAACCTCGACACATCAAAATTTTTCCAAAGAGCCATTAAAGTGGTCGTTTCTGTTTTGCGCTCGAGTGAGTGGTTTCAAGGGGCGAATCAGTTAACATACATAATTTTTTTCCAAAACTAGATCATCTCAGAAGAAAAAAAAACAGACAATAGAGACCTATAGTATATTATAGTAGCTTAGGAAATTGACGAATTTTACTATGAAAACGAATGAGTGTTACCCACGGGTCTGAAAAATTTACTTTTTTATATTCTTTTGTATTTTTTATTTTTATTTTTTCAGCAGATTCCATCCTGAGAATTTTGGCACCAACCACACTCTCCTTCGGTAAGTAGTTCTTATTCTATGATTTTTAGAAGTTTACTGCATTAGTGACTTATTTTTTTTTATGGTTTTCTATGATTTTTAGAAGATTAATGCATTAGTCACACCGGGCAAGAGCCCCCCCCCCCCCCCCCTCCAAAGGTGGGAGGCGTGCATCCTACGATTACATCCCATTTCATACCAAAACAACTAAGAAAAACGGAGTTATTGAAAAATTGGCCATTTCCACTAATACACGAAAAAACGCGAAAAATATATTGATACCGGTTTCGGTGATCAAACCACCGTCAGTACCAAACGATAACAAACAAATAAGATATTGTTTGTTATTGACGACGGTTTGTCCACCGAAACCGGTATAACAGTGTATTTTTCGCTAATTTTCGTGTATTAGTGGAAACAGACGACTTTTCAATAACTCCTTTGAAAATTTTTTGGAAATTTTTTTTTTGAAATGGGTTTCCACGATTTGTTCGCGAGTGATTTAGTTCGCAACAAATTAACAGTTTGGGTTTCGATTTCGACATACTCATTACTCACGCCCCTTACAGCTCCAAAAGTACACGAATGACGTCACTGGTGTAGGAAATTTTGAAAATCATAGAATAAAAACTACTTAATTATCGTAATAAAGAGCGGTTGGTGTCAAAATTCTTAGGATGGAATTTACTTTAATTTAAAATAAATAAATAAATAAACCGAACGCGCGGGTAACGATCATTGAAGATCTATCAACTCGAACTCCCGGGAACACCATACGCTGGTTGTTTTCGCCTACTTACCAAGATTTTGACAAAATTCTGAGATGATTGATCAAATTTTGAACACCGAAAACATTGCAACCAGCAACATATTTTTCGTGAACACTAACGTTCACGTTTCTACCATCATAAACGTTTTCATACAAGGTATTAAGGGGTTAGGTTAGGAATGTCTGCCGATTAGTTTGTTACTAATTAAACTCTGAACTAGTTGAGAAGAGAAAGGTAGGTATCGCAACAAATGGGGCTAAAGCCATGACCTCTAACCATCACACAATCTTGGCAACGTATCTCGATGTCATATCACGTTTTGAATTGCTGACTCGAGTCTGGTGCAAATCTTCGAATGCTGTGAAATGACCTGCCCTACCATCAACTGGGTCCGACCCTTAGAATAACGTGCGGTAAATCACGCGAGCGATAAAGTCTGGCGAGGGAATTTACGGGTGAAACTCAAGCAACGTGCTGTAAGCTGCATGCGAACCCAAGTGCCGAAAATAACATCAGGCTCAAACTCAGTTTACGATGAATAATGTCCAACATGCATGAATGGCAATTAGTCCTATCATCCCGAGTTTACTTTATAATATCCAGATACACCTGCATAACCTTACATGGAATGAGTAGGTAGGTAGTATTTACTGATTTTCAGAAGAAGAATATAAGTTCGAGATTCATAAACCTCGCAGGTTTATCAAACAGGAGCTCAGGCCACAGCCAACGAAAACAGCGAAAGAATGCAACAAATGCAAATCAAAGCAAGATAATAAATGCAACTTGATTATTATACAATGGTAGGCATTGTCTAGAGCAATACATTTTAGCAACTGAGGTTTGGGAATTCGTTTGGGAGCTCATATTAATGGAGTAGGTACCTCTAATCATATTTTCTACAGCATGCCATTTTTGATTCGCTCTCTGCCACACCAATTGACAGCACCCTCAAACTCTGCTAGATATGAATATAAAAAGAAAACCTTCTCATGGTTAATTTCAAATGGCCTGGAAAACCTGCGAACTCTCCTTACTACCATGTATGTGATTTGATATAATACTGAACTATGTTTAGCCCCCTTTATCATTATGGTCGCAAAAATATGCACTGTTCGTTCGAATAATGCACCCTTCTTCATCCTTCTTTCTCTTTTGTAATGTATGTAGTCACTGCAAGCAAATGTGTTTATTTTGTAACTACCGAGAAATGAATTTCTCGATGTTTTAAGATGCTCACCTATCACCTGTACTAAGCTCAATCATCTCCCCCTAACCGCACAGGGCTTGCTCTATGGTTAATATATTGGGTATATTCCAAGCATTAACGAAGGTACTGTAATGTATTGTTTATTTTTTCTCTCTTTCATTCATTCATTCATATCTAACCACATTTACAGCAGACTCTCGTTTGTTTTCAGGTCAATACTGCCCTCGTAAGAAACCTCCACCGATCTACAGTTGACATAACACTGAGAAAAATGAGGTTAAAGTTGGAGGCTAACTGCATCGTTCCTAGGAATGCTACCAATACGGTTTCCTTTTCTGTTCTTTAATAAGCTACTCCGGTATTCCGATCGGGCTGACGAGCTTCGGAGCACAACTAGGACCCAAATGGAGCCCGTGTGGGAGAGAACGACGATTTCAGACCAAAATTCAAGGTAAATTTAAGGCTGAAACTTTATTAAAATCTCAATTCTTTACTCTGGTCAAAATCGACATCATATTCGGTCTTCTCGCCCTAAAAAACACGGAAAAAGATACCTCAAAAGCTCATTTTACTAAAACGCCAACAACCGCTATTTTCACACCCATTTTTCACCCATAACACCCCTGGGTATATTCCGATCGGGCTGCGAGGTTTCGGGACCCAACTAGGGCCCAAATGGAGCCTGTGTGCGAAAGAATGCTTTTTTAAAAGACCGAAAATAAAGTAGATATGGATGATTCGGCGACCGGTATACGGCCCACTTTTGGAATCTATGTATCTTGAACCTTGAAACGCAAAATAAATTTTTTTGAGGGGGTGCTATAAAAATGTTTTGCTGAGCGAATACAAAGGTGTATTATTCACAGAATAATAAACCAATACAAGCATTAAGGCGCCATTAACAAGAACGCCGTATCTACTCGTTGCATAGCGAACCAAGCAGATGCGGCGCTTGATCAGACTATTTTGCGTATGTAAGCGTGGAGTTGCGGCTACTGAAGGTTTCATTGCTCTCCATTCCATGGCAAATAACATCATATGATCAATAATTTCATTCTTAAAAGACGCAGTCGCCAAAAAATATCGAATAGGTGTGTAAAAAGGAAAACTCGGTTTTCAAAAAATACGGCGGTCTTAGGATGGCAGAACAGGTACATGTACAGGTACATGATTTGCCTCGACTTGAAATATCAACTAGGCGCGTTTTGAAACCTTCCCGGACAATGTTTGTACGATATTTGTACACATAATGGCTCCACTACAAGTGACTGATTAGTCTGAATGGCATTTAATTGCAAACACATAAAAAATATGTAGCAATACATTTTCAACTTACAACACTTCTCGTAAAATAAATTCTGGGCACTAAACTCAACTACACACGGAAAACCACATTGCACGAACCTTTCTGGAACAAAGGTTGAAGAGCATTGCCGGACCCAGGAGGTGGACGAGGGAAAATTCGTTCAGGAAGGAAACAACAATACAAGGACAGGAAGCTGATTGAAAACGTCGGTTGTCAGAGGGGAACGCGAGAGGGAAGCTGTGCCGAACTGCGGAGGCTATTCCTGGGACAGCAGCTCATTCTGGGTGCGCGAATTTATGTTCAAAAACTATTTCGAACGACCCAGACGCAAGTGCCAAGCGTCGACAGGGGTGGGAGAGGAGCATTGTACGAGTTAACCAACCCCCTCAACAAAAGGCTTTTAGGGAACATTATGGAAATAATAAGGAACTCTGTGATGATCAAAGCTGCCGTCATGATTCAATACGAATAATCATATTCACGGACAAAATATCACAACTTTCAGTATTATATATTATACACTATTACACAGAGGATTTGTTACTCTGTGGCCTGGACACCCATCTTGGTACTGCTTTGGCAAAAATAATTGTTTTTTCTCTTCGTAAAACGAAAACCGTCGTTAATAATAATCTTACTGGTTCACACCAGAACTACGGGTATAAGCAGCAACGTAAGTACCAATTTCCATAATATTATTGTTCTCAGAGGGATCACCACACACTTCATCCATGGGCCCACCCACGATCATAGTTATTGGGCATACCCTATAAAATGACATGGTATCATAGTTTGGAACACCCGTCATATAAGTCACGGAAAACTGGTTGGTGGCAGTTCAAGTTGGATCCCTCCATAGTATAATATAATAGTTCGCAGCTATTGCTTCCGAGTCTGCGAAGCAGCGGAAGCCTTGTGTTCACTTTCGTGAGCCACAAAATTTTTGTCTTCAGAAATCAAAATTTCCACTTGCATTTTGCGTTTCAAAGCCTACTGAACAAATTTGGTTCCGTGTCTGTCGGTCTGTGAGTCTGTCTGTCCGCATTTCCTTGTTACAACCATAACTTCCACGATTTTGAATTGATTCAGCTCAAATTTTGAGGGATGGTGCGGATAAGGCCCCTTGAGGTCCCATACAAATTTCAACATGATTGATCCAGCGGTACGCCCTGCGCATGCGCTAACGTTAAATTCAACAAACACTCATAACTTTCACAATTTTGATTCAATTTCGCTCAAATTTTCAAGGGTTGTTTGGACAAGGCCTAGTGAGTTCCAGTATGAATTTCAGCATGATCGGACCCTCGGTGCGCTCTGCGCATGCGCTGGCGTGAAATAGATTCAATTTCCTTGTTACAGCCGTAGTAACCAAAGATTTCACCCAATTTCAATGTAATTCTCAGGGATTAAGCGGGTAGGGCCCATTGAGGTCCCATATAAATTTCAACATGATAGAGCCAGCGGTTCGCCCTGCGCATGCGCTAACGTGAAATTCTTCAAACACGCATAACTTTCGCAATTATGTATAATGGACGTAATGTTATGTAATATGTATATTTCATGTAATGTTATGTAATGTAATGTTATGTAATATGTATATTTCACGTTATGTAATGTTATGTAATGTAATGTAATGTTATGTAATGTAATGTTGTTATTTTGCTTCCGAGTCTGTTCTATTTTATAATGGGTCACTCTGATTGTGACGAGGAAGCTCCTGTGCCATCACCTTGGCAGTGTATTTATTACTGTAACTAGCTGGAGGTCGACTACAAACAACCACACAACGACTATATCGGAGGAGGAGGACTCTTTCACGAGAGCAAGATCGACAACAAAGACTCCACTACCACCATACCCGATTAGAAAGTTCTCAAGTAGGTAGGTGCAACGTAACTTCCTTAACTTTCATACAATCTTATAAATTCTGCATATTATGATACGGTAAACACTGTGGAGCACCCAAGTAAGTACCAATTATTATAAATACGGTTTGCGCCGTCCCCAAATAGTAAGCTGGATATTGCTTGTGAATGGTTCCAATAAATAGGAGAGTCGTTGGTTGTAGGTACCACTGGGCGAAAAAACCACTCTGAGCGAGCCGAGTTAAATCGTTCTTCACGACTGATTAATTAATTGACTTCTCATGTCCCTGTCTAACAGTCCAATTCGGTTTTCGGGTCAGCTGACACTCAATCACTGGAAACCGTAATGGGTGCGTCGCAGTTCACAGAAGAGTTATTAACCGTAACGTCAATTAAACATCGGGATCTCAAAATTCATTTCACTTATTAAAATATTCACGGAAGTGTACCCATACAAAAACCGGAACTTTGCTGACGAGTAAAAAAGTGAATCACACTGCAGTGCACACGGCCTATTCACTAAGCAAAAGAGATAGGTACCTATCTCTTTTGGGAAGAGATTTTTCCATGACAAGGTTATTCAGCAACTGCTAAAAGACATAGTTGGCGGCCATCTTGGCTTTTTGTATCTCTGTCAAAAGACACCCAATTAGGTGTTTTTTCTTTAAATAGATAGTCTTCCTTTCTTTTTCTCGTTTGCCTGATAGCGATTTCGTGTATATTATCCTTCGCTCATCCGCTAACACATCGGTCATTTTGATCACTCGTAGTTCATTGTGATCGCGTATCTTTCTTCACCCCATAAAGGTAAGTCAGGTAAGTTCATTAAAAACACTTAAATGGGAGCTATTCAGTCAAATAAGCGAACAATGGAAACACCTAGAAGAGACTGTCCCTCGAGGGAGATTTTCAGAAGAGATAATCTCTTTTCACTATCTCTTTTAGTAAATAGGGCCCCAGTGAATACTCGTGTGCACTTAGTAGATGCCTCTCAGCATACCTTCCCATAGCCCTGAATAATTGGAAATCGATTTACAAAGTAGGTCCTCCTGTGTCTATATGGCATGTTATAGCTATGTTTGAACAAAATGAGATCACCTGGGCCAAAGATTACGGGACCGCGTTTCGATTTCGACACAGAGAAGAGATGCCAAGTCGGAGCGATGTGGGAGCTGTCAGGTCACTGTTGTGACGGTCAAGAACTCATTTCAAGATCACACAACAAAGGAATAACAGGTACAGAAACAGTTCCTCCTAGACGATGACGCCAACCTGCCAATTGGATAGCCAACATCTAGAAGTGATTGACTGCACGGCAGATTACATTCCTTGAGAAATTCAAAAAAATTAATTGTCCAAGTAAGTATAAATTGAATTATAGATGGGATTTTTAGGAAAACAATGTGACAGGAAAAAACTGACCTTCTAGATGTAGAAGAATGGCGGTAATCCCACTAAATAACCTAACCTTAACCTAATCCACTTCGCTTAAAATTATTACAGAAACCCAACAACATCGCACCGCATCGTCTTTAACTCAACTTCATCTACATTTTCTTTTCAATTAGCTAGCAAAACACGTTATAGCAGAATGACTTTGAAAGTGATCATTGAAATTACAGGAAAAGCCAGTGGTCAAATCAAAAACCATCAGCGTGTGGATTGGTTGATTGCAGAACTATTATTGAGTGAATTGAAGGTCGGTTTTCAACATTATACCCGGAAATGTTTGCATAATACTGTGCCCTCGTAATTCACTGAATACAACTACCGAATTCCGCATCAAAAGGGGGAACGTTTATTTTATTTTTTTAACCGTCGGTACTGCAAGATTCCGGGTACTTGTTTGGTTGGTAGGTTTTATTTTTCATTTATTTATTAACTATTACTAATATTTTTTAAATATATTTTTGTTTGTTGATAAATGGCATCAAAAAGATGAAAATAATTTTCATGCTGGGTTGCGCGATGATAAACAGGTAGTTATGTTAAATAAATGCAATAGTTTGATTAGTGTTTCAATAGTTCGTTCTACAATTTCTATATGTAGTTTGTATGAAGTTAGAGGTAGTTACAACCCCATATTCATATTCAGGGTTAATAGGTCTTGAGTTTAAATGACAGGTAGGGGATACCGACATGTAGTTAGGTATCATTTCGTCTTCTTTCGTAAATGAAACATCGCTACCAGACAATGGCTTTAGAAACTGAAACACTTACATCATCATCAGCGGAAGGTACTGGTACTGATTTCACGCGCGGCATCACTTCGAACTAATTGCACATCACTGAAAACGTCGAGAAATACCGGACACAAAGATCGTGAACGTCTAAAAACCGAAATTACCAGATTTGAGGTTGTTGAGAAACGACGACAGATAAGGAAGTTTCCCAAGATATCGGGGAAGGCGGGGCCCCGGTTAGATCTGGGAAGGTTGACACAGATAGTGAAAAAAATCCACAGATCGCCGGGTATCAAAGTGAAATACGTAAGGACTGCAGACGGAGAAGCTATCGGTTCGTAAGATACCCGGCGAATTACTGAGGGGTTTGTCACGGCCAGTCGCGCCCCACTCGCTCGCCAAGTAAATTTAGCCCGACGGTGTAACGCCGTCTGATTTACATACACCTGACGTTTTAAAAGGCCTCGCGAAGAGAGAAAAAAGATTAAACAGGAAAAAAAGTCGACAATTTGCTGCTATAGAACGATGACTCGCAAGTGCAACGCGATAGATTACTTTTTTCAGGAAAGACGATCGGGTGAAACTTGTAATACAGTTAAAACGGTAAAATTCCAGTTAAAATGTAGCATCAACATTTATGAGCGAATTTTGTAAGTATCAAACGAACTCCACTGTTTACTAATTAGGTACATTAAACAACATTTTCCATATATTTTATAACCATAAAAAACGCTTAACGTAATAAAATGTCCACCTCCCCTGTTTCTCATTTCACGAAGATTATTCGGATTTTGGGCACGTTAATTTCAATGCGTCATTCAGTTTTCGGATGAGTTTGAAGATGGGCATTTCTGGAAAAACAAAGTTGGTCCAACTCCAGTTTTTGTGAAGTTACCTAACATACTCGTAGGCCTTCCCGACAGCAAAATATTATTATTATTTCAATACCCTAAAATTTGAGGCAAAGAATTAGTAGGTATCGTAACTAAAAGCTGGGCATTGGAATTTGTTTTCCAACTTGAAAACTTCTCAAAATCTGAATGAAAAGAATAAATTTAGTAACATTAACCGAAATTGGGGAAGGTGGTTAATTATTTACTATGAATTTGAATGATAAAAACAATTTTGGGCATCAAACTGTTCCAATTTGGAGTTTTTAGGGATGAAGGGGGGGAAATGTTCCATAGCGTAGCAGGATGAGCGTCGAAGGGCAGAGAAAAACGAGTTTTGAAAAATAGTATATTTCCACTAATACACCAAAAAAGGCGAAAAATACACTGTTATACCGGTTTCGGTGATCAATGCTGTTTGTTACTGACGATGGTTTGATCACCAAAACCGGCATAACAGTGTATTTTTCGCGTTTTTTAGTGTATTACTGGAAATAGATTATTTTTCAGCAACTGCGTTTTTCTTTGAAACGGGTTTCCACGATTTCTTTGCGAGTGATGTAGTTCGTTGAAGGGCAGTTTGAGCAGTACCTATGTACTTTACTTCGCAAATTCCCACATTAGACTGGGACTTGTTTCTATCTTCCCTGACACTAGGTAATGAAGGTTTTAACCTTATGTGTTAATTAGTTCATACGAGGTCCGATAAGATTCAAATGAGAAGGTGAATCTTGGTACTGTATTCGTGGTGCCAAAATTGTACCTAGTTATTTTTTTGGAAAAAAAAAACAAAAAATTGGTTTTGAGCCAAAACTCGCCTCATCAATAACAGCTTTTAAGTGAAGATTTGCAACATTTTACAAATATTCATTTACCTAGTACATGACGAATCAAACAAGATACAAATCAAGATTTACCTAGTTACCAATGTTATACTGATGAGGGTACCACACGGGTCCGAAACGTGGACTTTAAACACATAAGAAGCTGCCAAACTAATTAATTTCCACGAGTTATTTTTAACAACCCACTCAGCTGCATTCAAGGGCTCAGAATTTGGTTAGTCAGTGAGAAAAGAGATAAGGAACTGAAACTCGTTCTTATCTGTAATTCGCGCTCATCTGTTTTTCGCTATATCGAAACAAGCGACAGATAATTATGCAAAGAGGCTACGTATCTACGTAGAACAAATTATTATTACAAGAAAAAGAACATATAGCTTTTTCGGAAAACAATAATTTCAAAGTACAAAGAGGGGCTCATAAAAATATGCAATAGCTTACTGCGAAATTCATGGCACTTTCGAACAATCTCGATCAAACCAGTTAAACATTACCTAGACGGGAACCAAAAATTTATGCAGTTCTTAGATCTACACATGAGCTGCCACTACGGTAATGAGAGTCCTCAAACTGTTTTGAAAACTTACTATTGGTTACATCAATAGGTAAATATATAATGAATATAATCATGATGCTTAATCAACACGTAGTTAACCAACGAGTTAGTGGTAAACCTACTTGGTAGATTAACCAAGGTTATCCAACTGGATTATAGGCATGGTACCAGCAAAGAAAGCCATGTGGTGAAAATCACAAAAAAACAAATCAAAGTGGTAATAAAATTCGGCACAAAATTGTCAATCAAAACTGCTGATAGAAAAAAAGGTCATCAACCTTCTACGACTAACGGAATGAACATAAATTTAATCGCGATAACGGTCCAACGCTCATTTCAACGGGTGGCTGCGTTTTTCAGGTGGGTAATTGATCATGTCATCGAAAACATGAAAATCCACGGGAATTTGTCAAAAAGCTCCCCTTTTAGATTCAGGTTTGGACAGTTACTAGCTAGGTACTTCAATAATCAACTTTCTTCTTCAAAAAGACCGTTAGAGGTACATTAATATGAACAAAAGGAAGAAAGAAGGTCTTTTATACGCTGAGGGTTTCATGCATTTTACACGGGGCCATCAAGGTTTCTAATAATTGAAGGTGCGGACAACTGCGGAATATGTTGACGACTGGCGATACTAGTTTTTTTTAAACAAAATTCACACGGTGAAAGTCGGAGTGCTGTAACTTCGGTAAAATTCGTGATTTATCGCTGTTCTGTGGTCTGTGTATTATTGCGAATGAGTTTGAAGAGGTGTAAACAATACTGCCTGTAAGATGAATTAACTCACACCACTATCATTCTCACCCAGCTCGTTCTTTTGTCTTGTACGTTATTTCTCAGTGAGAATTTTAGAATGACAGAAGAATGAAACAACTGTAAAATAATCAGAAAAAATAATAAGAGTGCTTTCATAAAACAAAGGAGGAAAGCTGCAGTTACTAAAATTTGGCACTTACCTACTATAGGAAGGGTGTCGATGAAGAATAATCTAAGGAGGAAATTTGGGAGTATTTACAAAACAAGTGTCAAATTTGAATTCATGCGTCCCAACAGAGTGAGAGGTGAGGGGAAACCTTCAATTTTTTTGCGCAATTGAGTATTAAATGTACATCTATATGTATCACTGTTCGACTCAGACAAGGAATAGTGTACGAATTTGTACTTCAAGATATTATGAAATATACAACCCAAACATCACACAAAATTGAGTAAATACCTACCTACCGAAAACATGTGCTCTTGGACACGTTATTGTAACATGAAATTTGGGTTTCCAAGTTTATGTTTATTCTGGTGTTTATCTTTACTGAATACTGAATAGTTCTGAGTATTTTTCAAATATAATTCAACACTTTGAATTTATGAAAATATAATTCAACACTTCGAATTTATGAAAATAATTATAAGAATAAAACTGTACCAATCTAAACGGGAGAGGAAGTCAATGGGAAATGCCATAAATGAGGTAATATTGGGTGATCAAATATGAAGTTAGGTATTTTTAGCGCCAAATGAAAAACGAGGGTGGCCTTATTTTTCTTCGTAATAGGTACGCAATAGATTACGGAGCAAATTTTAATAGGAATAAAAACGTAGGTAACACCATCATTCCATCAAAACATCAAAAGATGATCATGATGGTGATGATAATCATCGTCATTTCATTAAATAACCTAAATAATCAGTTTATTGCGCCACTTTGACGTTCAGGTTTGCGGCATACTAAATTGTAGGATTGTTTGGAAGCGATTCATCGTGCCAAAAAAAAATGTTAAACATAGGTAAGCATTAACTTAAGACACACAGTTAAGACACATAAATAAAGCGGGCGCAACATGCGAACAAGTACAATTTAGTAAAACCTAACTTTCTGCAGCTGAATCGAAGCACAATCATCATTTAAGGGCTCGTCTAATGTGAGAGTAAAAGCGTAGAAAGTGTTAATAAATTTTAGGATGAAAAAAAGCTATAAAGGTGAATGTGATTAAAAAAATGGAAATAAAAAACAAAAAGCAAATTACCTTCTAGCAGAAAATTTCTGGTTTGTATTGGCCCATAAGGTCGAGTGACTCTTCCTATTGGACAGAACAAGGTGGGGTTAGTGCACAAGCTCCAAGCGTCCACTGGGCCGCCCCGCCTCTTCGCCGACGTCAAAAGTATATTTTCGTGGGGTGACTGCGTCGTGTCGCCGGTGCAGACTGACGGAAGATGTTCCCAAAAGGGGGCATTGAAAGACGATTTCCCATTACAACACCATTAACTCCTACCTTCCTCGTGGAGTGGGTGCTTTCCTCTGACAAGACGACACTCAAGTCGGGATATGAACGTGGGAGAGGACCGACGATTACTTCATCATCGTATTAATACTTCTAGGATCTCAACTACGTGAAAACGTGAGACATATTAGGATCTAGGTAACCACATACCATAATTCGGGTGTCTTCAAACGATAGTATCATCACAACATAACGATATCCTTCCATAGACTCGCTATGTGATGGACAGCCGATGAGTGCAACCACTACTGAAGGCGATAAATTAGAAAAAAATGAACAGGGCAAAAGTGGAGCTATCGAAATTTTGTCTATTCCACGAAAACATGACAGAGACTGCTCGATGTATAATGAAAATTTCGGATAACACTATAAGAGCTAACCAACTAAGAGATGACTATAAAAGACTATTTCACCAATAAAAGACTAGTAAACCATAACCGTAACAATGCCAGAATCGAAATCCGAAAAAATTTAAATCTCCAAGTATTCCAAACTAGTTTTTGGTTTATTATTTTCAATAATGAACCTTATCGAGCATTAAAAAAAAAATAATAAAAATAAATAACTCCCCCTCCAAAATTTGATGGTTTCCGTTTCAAGATAAACCAATACGTAGAATCCGAAAATGGAATAACGACATTTCTGTCCGTCCGCCGTACTTCGCACTTTCCTTAGCTACCATGAACGAAAGAAAATTAATGAGATTCAGTTTGTGGGTCACACTTAGGGTCTAGTTGGTCCGCAAAGCTCGGCGTTATTGTCAGTCATCTCTAAGGAGTGAAAAACAGGTTGAAATTTTCAGGAAGACGCTATCTCGCTTTTTTACATTTCAAAATAGTTCTCGAACTTGGGAATTTTTTGATACAACCCGCAGCATCGTACGTCCAGCCGTTTGTTCACAGTGAGGCCCTGAAGTTGCACCGAAAAGCTTTGCCGACATGATCGTGAATGAAACTATGTACATCCAGCCCAGATACCACTGCTAGGGAACACCTGTTTATAATCACGCATGGCTGTATAACAGAGTTGGTTGTTCAGAGGCATTATTTCATTTGAAGAATGATGGCTATTTTTGATTTTGTTGATAGGTAACATTTGAACAAACGTTACGCTTCATGAATAACAACAAAGAATTAGGTGGGTAGAATTCTTGAACCCACCGCATATTTATGAAACTTTAATGCCCGGTCGGTTCCAGTACTCGATTTAGGGCTTTCCTGGGGAGGAGCACGAGATGTAATGTCCACCGAAAACAGTGATAAACGCAGAAGGGACATCTATACAGGTAAATAATAAACCGTTGTGTAATAATTTGCAGCGTTTTTCATATGAGAACCCACACATTTTTTCCGTCAGCTTCAAAAATGTTAACTGAAAATTTAGAAAACAGCCTGGAATTTTTCATATTTGCATATAATATGCCGCGTTTCCAACTAATATGAGCTAAACATTTCAAAATTAAATTAGCACGTATTTTCGTATCCGGGGAATTGTGCATATTTTTACTGAGATCGACATGGGTATTAGTCATTTTTTTCCCCTTCAAAAACTGTCGAAAGGAAGAAAAAAGTGGCACACGAGAAAGGAACGAAAAAAATAGATACCTACCTACTACCTATATAGGTGACCTTCCTAGTTACCAACTAATTAACAGGAGACAGTTACAGCTCCCAGCCGTAATCCACATAGCGTAAATTGGCGTAATCTTCTTCCTCTATGTCCTACTTTGCCTCACCTAGTCATATTTCTGCACTAAAATATTTACCTATAGTCTCTTGCGAAGCAGAACGTTCCTTTTCTATGTTAAAGTTGATTTTATCTGACAGAAGACGATGTTTAACGACGGCAAATGTGGAAAAACTTATAGAATCATATTTATACAATTCAATAACATTTAAATGCACTAAAACTTCATTAGAATGTGTATTTTCACGGATTTAACTTTCCAGAACGTTTTTAATCGATATGGTGAATATTTTGAATTTAGAAACGAGATTCGCATATTTTTGCACATATTTTCATTTACCCCGATAATGGGCGACGTTTTTGCATATATTCCAGGCTCTAGTTTTGAGGATTCAAAGCGGGAAAAAAACGACCAAATTTAGTTGCTCCTCTCTTCCAATCAACCACTTTCACTTCAACAGCTCATCTCATCAATCATACGTTTTCAGAGGAAATCATTATTTTTCGTTGAACCTCGATACAACTAATTTGACTTATCGACAGACAGTTTTCTCTTGAACAATCATATCCCGAATATCATGCCATATTTGAGGTCGAGTTTGAACTACAAAATGCAAAGTTATTACAATCTCCCTCTGATTAACACACACATCGATGAAGTTCCTTCAAAATGCGAGATGGAACAACTAGCTAACGAAATCTTTCAGACGTGATTGCGCCCTTTCCCATGGATGGGGGAGTGCGTGGAGTCGGCACTTGCATATCAATGGCTACTTTGACGAGCTCCGGAAGAAGGCGCTGATATACTCGTACCTACCTACCAACAAACAGGAGATCTCTTCCCGACGCTAGTTGTCAGCCTCGACACGCCGGAATCTCATTAAAAGAGAGAACAAAAGGCGTAGGTGAGACGGACTCGGAGAAAGAAGCCCTTTCACGATCGTGCCCACAGCTTCTATTGTCCAATGAAGCGTCCCTATTTGAAATGCTAGTTGAGACTCCGACACTCGGAATGAGAGATTACAATATTACAATAACCAACGCTAGTGATGGTAATAAGCAGTAACTAGCGAAGGCCAGGCAGCTGGCTCGAGCCCTGAGTCGAAAGGACGCAACCGGAGGAAATAACGAACGGAGGCGCGTTGGATTTCCTGTAAACATTTTGAAGAAAGCTTTGTGAGATAAGCTGCGGGTAATTAACAAGTGATAACATAAGGTGGAATGGCCTGGATGGTCGAAGTGTACGAAGGTACCTACATCATCGCAACGGAATTCGCGCCTTATCTGGTCTACCCATAGAAAACAATTCCCACGCGATAAGGCCTACAGAATTAAAATTCAACCCATTGCAAATCCACCAACGTTAACGGAAATCTAAGCCACCTTCCTCCCTCTCAACATACTACGGAGCTCACCAGGAAATCGACACAGGTCGGCTACAGGTTTGAAGCCATCAAACAGCCCACAACGGCAAATTTATTAAACGGCGGTCAATCTGATAAGAAAAAACTAATAATTTGTAAACTCACTAAACTCCAATTATATAAATTTTATAGGGAAGTTCTAATTCAACCTTTCAGACCGAGAATCCGGTGGTGAAAAACAGAAGAAATCCAAAATCCATCAAACTATGCGGGTCGACTGCCCGTGGAAAGATACTTTTAAATGCCTCCTTAACAAACAGCTGAGTGAGATCCAAGAAAAAAAATTTTTTCTTCTTTATATTTCAAATACTTGAAAATGTTTGAAACATAATGAATTTTCTACGAAAGAATTATCTACGTTAGGGAGTTTTAAGATGCCAATGTTCGGTTCTGATGTTAACTAACAAACGGTACCTAGTAAAAACTGTTACTGGATATTATTAATTACTAAGCTTCTCTATTCGAATCATTGTGGTAGAATCATAATAATTATTATAAATTTTAATAGAGAGGAGCTTACGTATAACCAGCCCGACAGGAACTCCCTATCATCTTTAGTAAATCATTAATGTAAAAACCAATGAAATGCCGTAAATATTACTGGGTTTTTCAACAAACAGAAAATCGAACACCCCTATCACGAAAAGGAATTATTAAAATAAAAACTCGGGAACTAAATATGAGGTTCGCTCGACTCGACCAAATCCGAAGCTGCTACATTCAAAATAGCTACTATATTTAAGGTACTGATAACTTGATTTCTTTAGAATTCGCTAATACAATAAGAGTTACTTACATAAATTCGTGGTCGTGAATATTTTAAAGAGATTTAAAACAAGAGAAAGACACTGGACGCAGGAAACAAACAGGCGCAGAGTCAACAACTCATCAGAACATGCTTCACACATTCCGGATAAGTTGGAGACGACGGACAAAATAAAATAGAAAGAAAAACAAGTCAGATAAGGACGGTTCAAGGAAACGGCACTAAAACGTTTGCTGAGAGAAAAAAACTGATTTAACGGATCTCCAAGATCACACTATTTCTTCCTTGTAAACAAACATTTCCATCACAACTAAAAACAATTCGAATAAACAGGCACATTTCCTGACAATTTCATTCGACAAGGACGTAATACGGAAATCGTCGGATCAGTGGTGAAAATTAAATTCTAAACGACTGCGAAGAGGCGGGAGACATCCTAAGTGAAAAACAAAACACAATAACAGAATGTGTACTGAATGAAAACAAAAGTAGGGTAAATTTGGAGTTTCAACCGTTTTACCGTTCTAGACAATGTAGATTATCGAAATCCTAAGTAGTCCTAGATTTAGTGACTAAAATATTATCTAAATTGAAAATAAATGCTATAATAACTCGTCACATATTTACCAAAATATGAGCCGAGAAATCTGAAATAGTACTTACATACTCATAAAAATATCGAGAACTTATAGTTAAGGTAATTTTGGGTTGAAACTTCAAAACCAATGTCTTCATCGTGGTACACAACGTTCACAGAGTAACAAATTAACACAAAGAGGGATATTTTAACAAAATACCTACGCAACATGGAAAACACTGTATTACATGGAATGAACGGATGAACTCATGCAGCTACTGATCACACAGGTATGTTAACAAGAGATGTTTCAATTAAGTTTTCAAAAAATACTAGGAAGTACATGATTCAGTACGAAATAGGACATACAAATGAATATTAGCCAGAACTCAAATTAAATCCCGTAATGGGCAAACTACCCAAACAAGTCATTCAGCAAGCATGTAATATATTTCGATAGGTACCATTAAACAAGTAAAACGTATGATAATGGAATGACCATGTGACCAGCGGGCAGAAATGAACACGGTTAAGGAATGGAGTCCGATATTTTGCAACAAAAACTCCGGAAGTCGAATTTTAGTTTATACTTTTTTGGTTTATTTATTTTATTTTAAAGCTAATAATAGTTTTAGGTTATATTTTAGGTAATTGTTGAGGGAAAGTAATAATAATTAATTTTAATGGAAATTTATCGATTTATCCTCTTAAAAATTGTTTGTAAGAAAACGACTCCAGTACTATTACAATAATTATGGGATCGTTCGAAAATGCATAAAATGGTCTGCAAAATACTTCTAAATAAATATCAAGTATTTTTGTAAGCATTATTTGGTATAAGCTGTACAAGATTATTGTACTAAATTCACCTCCGAATCTTCCTACCGACTACCAGAAGTTTGAAACCAATCGAAATACGAGGACATAGGTATGTAAAGCAAGTAGGGGTTAACACATTTCGATGAAATAAAATTGATTAATAATGCGGATTTCGAGTCAATATCCCAAGTGGAAGAAGTAGGTAGGCACCCAATTCATTCATATATGTTTCTTCAACAAGTAGTTGTAGCTCATACGACTATTTTGGATTATTTTCTACACGGTCTTTTTCGAACATGTATTTATTTAAGCAACTGGTTTTTTTTCTTATTTAATGTATATCTACATCCTCGCCAGAAAAGTAGAATTGAGTTTTTATACACCATCGAAGCTCAATTCGAAAGATAAAGGTAATTTTAAATTTTCGAAGTGGTTGGTACAACGCCAGATTGGACCTTATTTGTTTGCACACTACAGAATGAATGAAAGCCACTAACAACAAGACGAACTAACAATAAAAACAACTTTAGACAGAAGCAATTAACCGTTGTGTAACAATTTGCACCTTTTAGGACGTCTAGAGAAACAATGGCTTAATGACTCGGTCTTAATCATATTTTCAGTAGGTAATAAGTTTGTATTCTAAATTATAAGAAAACTAAACTAAATGAATCATTACGGTAATATACGAGTGTTAGATGAATGGGCAAAAATGGAAATGTTGACAGGTGAAAATGGAACAAAACAGACAGTATAAGTGACGAACAAGGTTATTTACAGAATAATTACTAATTAACAAGTCATCTAATTTGATGGATTAGAACGATTTGTGGAGTTGGTGCACGAACCACGCGAGGTAGGTAAATTTAATAAAAGCTTGATGATATTGTACATCCTGCGAAATTGATCAAAATTTAAGCAGAGATTATAAATCTCAATCGCTGAAAGAAAATTGATTTGAAAAAAAATTAGTAGTATTTTGCGTTCAGTATCCTTGAGGTATTCCAAGAAGTGAGGTAATTAGTAAAATAAAACGAACCATTACCATCGCTCAAAATATTTAGTAGGTATGCAACTCAAGTATGGACAGGAACTCAATCTACGCTACACTAACATAACAATATGGAAAACTACAGCATGCAAATGGAGGCAGTTGAGTTTTAAAAACAAGACAATAAGAGGGTGAAACTACAGAAATCAAAGTGGCAAAATTGAGCATCTTCCAAAAACTCACACAGAAATGCGTGGATTGACAAATGACTCGAAGTCAGGTAGGAATAATTAATTAAACCGAGACGTCTAATATTATTCAGTACCACCTACATGTTGATTGAGAAAACTGAATTGTTGGATTTCTCCTACTCTAACTTCACTGGTAGGTACGAGTGGACCGGGTGTAGGGACCAATAGGAATGAATCGATCCAGTCTCGAGTTATCGTTTGTGATTTCGGCTACTCTTAATATTCGATTTTGAACATGCTTAATTTGAATTGGAAGTTCTGAAATTGACTTAATTTACAGTCATGCGATTTCTGGTCAGAACACAGACGATTTAGGTAGTAGGCACTCATTAGAATCAGCGCTAAGTTTGGGGATTTGGGTGTGAGAGGCCGACCGCATTGCAATCATAAAACCCGTGTCTACATCACGAAATGAGGAAGAAAAAAAAATCGATACGACGTGAGAAATTACGCAACGTCATAATCTTGAAAACACGTAACAGGTGAATAATGACTGAGCCGCACAAGCAGAGCGGAGAGATGAGCAGCCGGAACAGACCGGCAACGCGTTAGAAAATCATTTTGTTCCTTAATAATCTGAGGTGCCTTCGACAGGGGGGTGATTAAGCCAGTTAGTCCGTGCGTTATTAATTTGGTTCCTCACGGGTCGACCTCGTTAAAAATCATTAATCTGAACGGACGCAAGATAGGTACAGGATGGTTTCCCGGAGACGTCCGAACACTGTTTGCCGACAAATCTGACGATGGGCCCTGTCAATTTTCAAATGCGGTTTTCAAGTTGTGGGTACCTTGCTTATGATTGGAGAGAAAAAAAGGGTTCCACCAGAAGTTCGAAAAACGGGAGGTCGAGTGAGAAAACCTGCGCTTTATGGTCATTTCAGAGCACTCTACTTTGTTTTTGCAACATTATTTTGGGGAATGGCGCCGCTTACTGACGCCAGTCGTGGCACCACAACCTCTTAAATCTGATGATCCGTCGAGTAGACCCTCCATGTTTCAAGTCGGAATACCATGGTTGCCACCACCCCAGCCACGGATTGAACATAATTGGCTGTTTTTGCATTTAGGAGTACCATTCCACCGATCAGTCTATAACCACCCAAATTTCATTAATCTCAGGTCATTTCACGCAAGCGTTAGCTACAGTTGAGACAATTTTTTCTCACTGTCTCATTTAGGTATACCTACGGGATAATTGTTGTATTCAAGCGCACAGCACTATTTATGGACAATATCCATGGTCACGTAAATGCACTAATTAATGCGTTCCAGGTTCATCTCATGAACTGAACATATTTTTCCTGAACTCGTCCCCCACCACTCCAGTTCTTGCATTGAACCGATCCATGAACAATTCTTCTGGGAACTGAGTTCGGAACAAACCTGATAAAGAGGCTGAACACTTCAATAATCAACGCTTCATCCAAAAACCGCTAGAAAAAAACCCAAAAACCCCTCTGAAAATCGCTAACACTGGCCTAGGGAAGAGCAGAGACACTGATCCAGGAAACTGAAACATCTTACAATACTTTCTATTTAAGGATCATCTCAACTCTGCAGCAGTGATAAAATTACAGGTTACTTTCAAAGACCAATATTTTCCCATTTTCACAATTTAATGCGTCTTAATTATCTTTCAAGATCGACGACAAAACCAGCTCAATCTGATAAGGAAGAAGAGGTTTGATAGCGGTATATTTTCGTAGTAAGTGCAAGTAGTCACGTTTCGTCGTAACAGTAGTTCGCAGTCGTAAATCTATTAGCATGGATAGTTTCCAACACCTGAACAATGAAAACTTACTGTTCTGTAAAAAAAGATGAGCATTTGAAATCTGTAAGTCACGAAGTGGTTTGAACACTAGTTTTAGGAGCCTACTGTTAATTCATTTAGAACTCTTATGATAATTTTTTCTCAGCCCATTGACCTCTAAGCGGCTGTTTCTGTAGGCAACAACTCCTACGTTTTAAAACTATAGTTTCAATGTTTCCGGTTCTAAAACCTATCATATTTCAGAAATTACGTGAAATAAACATATTTGGCCATTTCACTAGTTGTCATCTTCAAATCCACGCATTTCTATCCTAAAAAGCCACTAATTCAGCAAAACACCAACCATCATGAGCATCACGTAAGATCCTGAACCAAAGGAAGTGCGTCAAAAGTTACAGAAAAAAATCTACGAAAATCACGTTCTGATATTTTACTTCGAGTTCTCACCATATTAGGCGATGAGGTAACGTCCGTAAGCGAAGCAATGGACGAATCAGAATCGTTGGGGATCTTTTTGACTGGAGACGCACCTGAAAGAAGATTTACCATGTAAAAATATTATATTTAAAAAATTGACTAAATGACACACGTATGATCACCACAAACAGCTGAAATATCAACCAGGGACAATGGTCCTTTTCTTGGCCTGCTGATGAGTTGCTGAAGGCTCATCTTTTCTTAATCTGCAGCTAATTTAAGAGTTCTGATTCAGACTAATTTATACTCTTACTGTGAGTTGATAAAACTTGGTAGAACTGCGACAGGTAGGTGAGGATCGAGAGGCGGTCCGGGACGGGATACTCTGCCATGTCCTCGGCATCGAGGAGAGCCGGGATCCCGAGGTGCCTCTCCGCTATCCTGAAGGCCAGCTCATTGTTACCGATCACATCGGATTTGTTCAGGCTATCAAAGTCTCTGTAAAAGTCAAGATGTTCAACTTTAGTGATATCGTAGGTAAGAAAAGTCTGAGAGATGAAAACGACCACAGAAATCAATGAATTACGTTGACTGCCAGATTTCAGCGTACCTACCTAAATACTTCAAGTTTTTTTATGGCATCCAGCAGCAACTTTTACGACTAGGGACTATTACTTACTACAGTTACAACGGCGTTAGGAGTGATGATCTAAAAACACTAAGTTCGACTGCCAGGCATTGAAACCCATTATTTTAAAATTAAGTAGGACCATCTCGTAGAAATTTTAAATTTGTTGCTATTTTACTTAATGGAAATTCGGTGTAACAGTATGAAGAAGAAAAACCTGAAAGGAACACAGCCACAGTTTACAATCCAAAGAAAATATTTAACATACTGAGAATTTCTTCAGTAAGGTACATCACGTGAGACAATGATTAGAGGAATTCGCAATGGAAAAAATCAGAAGAAAGAAACGTGGCGTATAAAGCTACAAGGAGAAAGACGTCGTTTTATCGGGCACTTTCACCCAAACAACGGGCCGACACATTTGACGTGGAGGGTTCTGGGACGAGAAGAAAAGACAGATGGACTGCCAGAGAGAGGCCGAGGAAAGTAAATATGTGTCGGACAAACGTGTGGGTATGGAATGAGAGGACAATGGAAAACAAGGTCGGAGATATCCCCGTGTCATAAGAGTGAATAATTGGGACAATTATATACAGATGATTCGAGGGGGACGTCTGTACAAAATAAACGAGAAGAAAGGCAGTGCAGTAGATGCTAGGATAGCGATATATGACTGGAATGTGCTTCTAAGGAGCTAGTACATTCAAGGATATACTGCCAAAACGTGTTAAAAGATTTTGAGTCCTGGCTGTCAGTTTCACAGCAAGACGAGCAGATGATCCAGGAAGTTTATGCTTTGAAAGGCCAGCAGAAATTATTCAAAATGCATTCTGAAGATATTGCTTCGTAGTTGCACACAATGTCAGAAACGTGTACGAAAGGCAACTGAAAGACTGAGCCAAGGATGCACAGCCCACCGAAAGTCAAAGTTCTAAGGCCAGCAATTTAGTTGAAGCGTTGAGACTATGACCTGGCGAATAATTCAGCAGCTCATCAAATTACACTGCAGCGGCTAATAATTACTCAATTACACTGCAAAATGGACAGGAATGTTTATTATAGCAATCAGTATTCTGTTGAATGCATGTTGATGACATCGTGCTTGGAGTGAGAGGACAATGGAAAACAGGGTTGGAGAACTCCCCGTGATAAAATGTCCAAATAATAAATACAGAGGCAATCATCTAGGAACTAGGGGGATATGTGTACAAAACATAACGATAAGAAAACAGTGTAATTTTCAGGATAGTAAAGATAGGCCTGGAATGTGGATCCAAGTACTCCTTGCAATACAAGGACGTATTGCCAAAAGGATTACGAAAGCCAGCAATTTGCAAGACAAAAAAGTGTTTTTGATACAAGATTGCTATGACGAATTCAGCAGGATATCGGCATCATATACAAGCAGGACTGACAAAACGGATCGAAACTGTGATCCAAACTGTTCTTGGGAATACGTTGTCAGCAACACTGTTATTATAATGCACTTTCAAGAAAAGCCCCATGATCCTGGTCAGTATGATTGCCAGAATCAATGTTTCACCAACTAGTTACCAAGTCAGCAAAAGCTTGATTTCTTCAACAATTCGCTAAAATAATTCTGACAAAAATGAAGAACCTATTCTCCGACAACCGATGAAGAAATTTCATCAACGAACGGTTCATTCATTTCATTCGACGTTCATTTGAGATTTAATTCGGAACGAAATCGCCCAGTTCCATTTAACCATCAGGGTAATTAACCAACTTCCTTTCCTTCCTTACGTGTCCCGTTGCGGAAACGAAATTATGTTGTCAACTCATTTATAATAAAGATGAATAAGTTTACGTAAATGTTAGTTTCATGTAGAAGAACAAGGTTAATAGTTTATAAATAGCTCTTTTAGTGACGCTCGACATTTTGCGTGGACAACGAACACATCTGCAATTACTCCGTCTTGGTCTTTCAAGTTTCCGATACCTGCAATCACCACATGCGATAGTGCAAAAGACCATTTCACAATAGGTTGCTCAAGTTGCAAGAAAGTAGTAATTTTCATAACTAATCTTCGCGGGTTACCGAACAACTATTAACTCGTTTCTTAATAACTAGACATTCGTGCAATCACCTCATATTACATTTCCAACCTTGTATATAGGTATTTTCACGAACGAGGGTGTTCGAAACTATTCAACTGCATTCAAGTTTGAGCTGTTCGAAACTATTAGTTTTCTTCCAAGTGGGACACGTCCTAATGACTCTGAACTCACGTGGGGCGCAGATGTTTCAAAAATATCCTGAGATTTTCTCACGGCCAACTAATTTGTTTTTGGAGAGGAATTGACTAAAGTTGATAATCATCTATTTAAAAGTCCCAAGCAGTCCTCCGAATGTTGACAACCATGAAACTGCTTCCAAATTACATGGCGCTTGTGACAGGGTAAATAATGCTATCTCTCTCATCCTCTCGCTAGTTTTGACGTAACCCCGAAGTCTCAAGTTGTTAGAATACATAAGTTACAGTTAAAGTTATCAACCTTTGAGACAGCACTACATAACTTTCCCTTCGTTTTTAACTTTGAAGTTGATTCACTAGATTTTGGACAAATTATCAAGAGGACATTCAACCTCTCAATATTTCCATCAGAAGTCTACTAAATAAGGGGTGTATTTAACAGGAACTTTTTCAATCTTCAAGTCGCTTCTAAACTGTAGGTAGGTAACCACTTTTTACTTCTTCACTATCGAAGGTAGGGAAGCATTGTATCCGTGTAAGGTCGAAAAAGATTTAATGTCTTCCAAAACGAACATTTCCATTCACATTTTACATTTCAGACATTAAGGAACATTCTTTTTGGTTCCGTGTCTGTTTGAGGTCAGTTCCTTGTCCCGGGCAAAACTATATGAAATAATGGGTGTAATGAGTTGAAATTCAGAGGGCAGGTGCGGGTCTGGTCACAGATGGTCCCAAATGAAATTCATAAAAAAATTACTCCATCCATCGACTGCGCACGCGCAAACATGAAATCCTTGTAAAACTTATAACTAGGTAACTACTCTAGAAATGTCGAAAAGAGATGAAAGTTGGAGGGTAGATGCAGAATGGTACTCTCATGGTTCCATTCGGACTGTAACACTCGGATGCGCATGCGCAAACACGAAATGTTTGCCAGTTCCTTGTAACGCCCATAACAACCCGAAAAAATTTGGAACGAAATAACTACCGCGTAGGAATTTGGAGGGTAGGCGCGGGATGGAATACAGACAGTCCCACATCAAATTCATTAAAACATTACTGCAACTTACGTCTGCGCGTGCGCCAACGTGAAATCCTTTTATAGCCCACAACTACCCTAGAAATCGTCGTGACGCATTGAGGTTCGGAGGGCAATGGGTTGGGCCACAGACAGTCCCATATTAAATATTGATAAAGAACAGTAACTTCCGTCTGCGCATGCGCAAACGAGAAATCCCAGTAGAGCCCACAACTACCCTAGAAAATGACAGGTATTTGGATTTCAACTTAAAACGACATGTATTTGGTTTTCGCTCTCAACTTTAATTAGTTTTACTAATTTGTTTCAGTATAAAATATCAAAAATATCCAAAACACATACGAATGCCTATAATAATGCTATTAAGCTTAGGCATTAATCCTATTCCATCCTACTATTCTGTCATTTTTGAAAATTTCACGCGTTAATTCTCCATCTATCCACCGAATGTACCCACCAAATAATTATATTTATGTTCATGTTACATAAGTGAGGAAGCTATACTGCCTACCTGAATTGGCAGATGTTTTTGTCTTAGTAGTGCTATCATGTCGTTAGAACAGCGAAGTACCTACGCACAGATAACATTTCATCGTAAATTGATGCATCTTTTTCCTTTCCGATCGGTGTAAACATTGAGATTTCACTATGTTCCATGAACTTCTGATCTCTTCGGATTCATTCTCAGGTACCTAGCACGTTCCCCGGAACTCGTCTAGGTTAGTTCCTGAACATTTACTATTCCCGTTTACAGAACAATGCAGAAATATCCTGACCCACACGTTTCCTTATTTTCTTCTCAAGTTGGAACCGAAAGGCCTATGGAGTTAGAAATCGCTTTTTCATCTAAGAATTATTACGATGCCATTACCACTAGATAAGTAGCTGAGTAAGCAAGTAGGTATCGAGACAAGGAAAACGACATAGAAGAACATCCGATCACATTACATGTACCTTCAGTTCTTGTGTTGGCAAGCTATCACGAACCTAACAAACAACTACGAACACCAAAAACAAACAAATCAAAAAGAGCGGTAATAGAGTGGAACAACCGCAAAAATCAAGATGATAGGAAGATTCAGAGTGCGGATGAATAACACTAATTTGTATAGTGTTAATGTATTAGAAGTAATATTCATATTTTAATCATATTTATGGTTATAGATGTACTCCTAGAACTTCTTTATGAGTAAGGTTTGGTCGAAGTCATCGTCACTCGGAAGATATGCGAATGGACTACATGCATTGCATTCGTATACCTACACAACGTATACCTGCGCACTATCCTATATAGTTGTATCTCTTCTCATATCAGTGACAGATGACAAACTGTGAACTAAGAAGCACGAAAAATGTTTAAATAATTGTGCAGCGATTCTGCGATTTTGTTGTTTAGGCTGGTCGGTTGGAGAATATAATACGTCTATACCTACGCAGATGGTAATAGTTTACCTTCTTTATAATGGGCCCTGGAAAACATCCTTACATAATCTCAAAATACACAATTTCCCATAGGTTATATGTGCCTTTCCAAACGTATGCTGTACCATTTCACCAACCTAACTGCGGCCAGAAACTTGAAACTTCGTGTTTTGTGTTCGCCACATCATTCAAAGTGCTACAAACGTGATTCATCTACTTCAACACTGAGGAAGGGGTCCCATATGAGAGTATTTGCTGCAAATTTCTCTTCTACCCGTCAGTAGGTATTTTTCTTGATGATCATCGGTGTACCTAACAGTATACGTACACTATTTACCAATTCTCCCGGTAAATTGAGATTTTAGGAAAACATGGTTTTTCAAGCAGGTATAAATTCATCAGGTAAGATAAGGTATGCCAATATAACACAACCTTAGTAATACGGAATTAACTTTCAACACATTTCTGATGCAGTTTGCCTACAAGCACGTCCAAGACCGTTCAAATCCTATGGTATAATTATTTATTCGGACATTTTCCCCTGTACGATTCGGAAAGCTCTCAATTCGGTTTCTGAATGGCATCATTCGCTGAAAACATGATGCAAGCATACAGCTTACACTACAGTCAGGTGGGATTCACAAACAATACCATTTTGGTGGCTCTAGGTAGGCAGTATTTTAAACCATTTTAGCGTCACATAGGACAGGTTATGAAGAAAGATGATTTAGTTTCAACAGCCCTATCAGGAAGACTCTGGAACTCACACTTTAATAATTAGGATTCCAGGATGTTATGGAGGTCTCAACACCTCCAGGTTATCCTAACTAACAATCACGTTATCACGTAACTACGAATCAACCTACTCGTCGATCATTACCACATTAATTTCACGGGATTAAGATGAAGTCGTTGAGATGGAAGCACAAACTAAACGATAACGTCCCTCCTACACAGTTGGAAATCATCGACATTTTCTCTTAATAAAAATGCGAGTCGTATAATGCGTCCGTGGCATCAGATACAAACCGCTGAAATTTCATTAGCCATCCACCTCGTACTGCCTCGTCTTTCACATTCTCACTCTCACTTGGGTTTAAGAAGAAAAAGAAAACTTTCTAAACAATAAGTCACGTCCGCGCGTTGTGAGATGATCACGGGCGGTAGCGGCGGCCAACTAATCAACCGCGTTGTTGTGTGCAGTCTGCGAATCGGCCCTGTCGCTGATACCTTGAAACACTGATCGCCGTCACTTTTCCTTTCCCGCTAAACGCCCTTATGAAGGAGAACGGATCGAATCCGTGCCACGCCTTGTGACGATTAGCTATGATATGGCGTTTACAGTTGCTGATATCAAACCGTTTCAATAAAATGTTGAGCCATTTCCAATTGATTTTTAAACGCCTGCCAGTTCATCATAAGCGGCCCGAACACGATCAATATTATTGTCAATATCAGTATTGTCAATACAGCTATCAATACCCTTTTCAATACTACCCCACCGCACACGATCAATAATACTGAAAATAATTTGGTCAATAAATGTTCTCAGTTCCTTTTTCTGCCGCGAACGAGCAGGGTGATAGCTGCGTGGATTTTCTGGTTTTTTGGTGTTTACTGGTTTTACTTGTAACGGACAACCGTAAAAAAGCATGCATTGCCATGATTATGGCAATGGGAATGGGAAACCATCGAACAACGCTGGATGAGGGAGTGGCTCAAGAAGAGAGAGGAGTACACTCATCTGGTTTTGTTAAAACAAAACAGCTCCACCGATGAAGATGACTACAAGAATTATTTCAGGATGGGGGAAGACAGTTTCCAGAAGTTGCTCGGGTTGGTTCAACCACTTGTAAAACGAAATGATACGAACATGAGAGATTGTATCTCTGCTGATGAGAGATTGGCATTGACTCTCCGATATCTGGCTACCTTTTGACTTTTGAAGACCTGAAGTTCTCAGTTATCATGTCGCCGAAAACCATAGGGCAATCGTCGTCAAAACTTGTGAAGCGCTGATATGTGTATTACAAGACTAAGTTTTTCATGTGGTTATTTATTTATGTTTAAAATTAAAATAAGGAGATTTGTTAACTTTAGCGAATTTCCATGATCATAGGGAGTAAAGTACCACCTACGCACTGAATGTAAAATGTGAAACCGAAAAACAACCTGTTGCTCAGACCACCTTCATCGCGTTTCGATTCGAGAAGAACTGGGGGTTGATGAAAATATTGACGTTCGCCCGCACACGGTCAATAATATTGACAATATCCCCTCCGATATTGACGACCGAAGAACAGAAAATCCGGATATCGTCAAAATTCTCATCAATACTGACCTTGAAATCCACTTTGCGCCCGCACACGGTCAATATTATTTGACAATATCTTCTCATATTGACAATAATACTGACGATGTGCGGGACGCTATACGGAGCCGTTTGTCTTTTCTAATTTGACCTTTCCCCCATCTTCATACAGCAGATGACTTGAACCAGACACAAATGAGTTTAATGATGGTCACTGATGACATCCATCTCACTGCTGTTCTAAGCTAGGTTAGGATATAGTGCCCACAGGATCCCAAACAAATTACATTATCAAACAAAATTTTCAATAACGAAATGAGAGAATGATTTGGTTGGGACAACCAAGAGCGTCTACTGTCATTCATTATCAAAACTACATTGTTATCCAACATCTAGGTTCGATTCGACTTATCAAATGAGGTTCTAAAACCCAAAAAAGTTAAGATTTAGCAACAGTTATTCCAGGCTGGGCAATACGTCGAACTGCCTTACAGGCAACTAAAAATCCGAAATTATAAGTTCTCAAATGCTACAGTGAAGGCCACGTCAGAAATATTGGAACGTTTAGAAGAGTTCAGAAGAACGTGTGGTTGAGTTTTGTGTGACTGTGATTGTCGTGTGTGAAGTATCCTGAGTTGTCAACTCCCCAAGGATCATTGTCGGTCATTCGTGTATTGAAACTCGATTACTAACCCTTCGTAGTGTAAACCCCCCGTGTTGTGTATGGAATTTTCAGTAGCCATGCTGAGCATCACTCAGGCAAGCGGCATTTCTATTCTAGGTACAATAAAGTGTCCGCGCAGGTATGTTTTGAACATCAGGTCAACAGAGTGTATCTTTAACACGAGCTGGACCAAAAACCACTTATCGCGATTCCACTGTTTATCAGGTTAGGTGAGGGCAAAAGTTGCCAGTTCGGACATTTCGATTTTTCCCGGGCCTCAAGGTAGTCCTACCGATTCAAAAAATGTTTTGAATGATGTTGTAGAAGGATATCTCCTATATTTCGGAAAAAAAATCGTTTCCCGAATTATTTAGAAACCGAATTTCTAATTTTACCACAAAGCCTTCTTGGCAACTTTTGCCCCATTCATCAGTTTAGACGTGGGAAGGCATGGAAAATCACCAGTTAAAGTGTCTACCTACGTATTTTTATTTCAAAAATGTTGATAAGGAACAATACTTTTATAAGAATAGGTATTTGGCAAGATTTTAGAAATAGAAAATCTCACTGACCCTTAAAAATTACTTATTACGTAGGTACTCAAAGCAAAATTACAATTAAGATAGAAAATAACGACTTTTTTTAGGAATATATGGCTAGATTCGGGATTAGAAGAAATCACAGCAATTAGAAATCACATTACCCGTACAATTTAGGTAGGTAGTAACCGCTGAAACCTACCTGTCTTTTCATAGTTCTAGTAAGCCTACCAATAAATTATGAGTGTTGATTGAGCGGTGTCCGGTCAGTTTTCCTTTTGTAATTTCTGAAATGTTAGGTAACCCCAACTATATCAATGTATCACAGTTTTCAAGAAATAGTAACATGGACTATATATTACTTTAAGAGCTAACAGAAGTGCAAAAATAATGATCCTAAATGAAAACTGGGCATAAAATGGGACAAATCAACAGTGAGGGGAAAAGTTTCCACTGATGGGTAGGAGTTTCCAAGTGCACCTGTGGAAACTTTCGCCCCGCGATCGTGGAATCTTTTACCCCATTTTAGGTTACATTTTAGGTGAAATGGCCGCCACTGCACTCAAGTACTCCCAAATCTTGTGGAAGAATTTGAAAGGTTATTTACCGCCCGAACGAGAGAAAATACGCCAAAAATTGTTAAGGCCTTCGTGTTTGGTCTACAGATTCTGAAAAATGGCGGCAAATTACATCAAAAATAGGGGAAAACAACTCACCTCATTTTCTGGGCTTGAGTATATCGGACAGTCATGAGGTTTGATAAGGATACTGATAGGAAGCAGAAGAATGCACTGCCTACTTGATTTCCATCGTAACTCTTCCCAATCATTTTCAAATGGAGGCGGAAACTTTTGCTCCCACCTACCTTATATTCTTTTCTGTGCTAAGGATGGTTGAAATTTCCGAATAATCGAAGATATACATACATTTCTATAAAGGGTACGTTTGTAGTCGTATGAGTAGGTACATTTCTCATCAAGTGAAATCCTCATGGAAGACTGTTCAACACCGTTAGTCACTATTTTGGCAATGATTTTCAATGTTTTGCGGCTCAAGTTTCCAGCCAGACACAACAAACATAATGCGAGAGTTATTACCTGCCTTCTATTTAAGAAGGAATGAAGATAACAGAATAAATTCAAAATCAAAAATTCAAATACCGATCGATCATTGAAACGAAGAATTCTACATGTTTCATTCACATTACCAATGGTTTACATAGACTACGAGGGAAAATACTGTTGTGCGCACAATTCAAATTTTCCGTATTTTCGAACGAGTTATGCGCGTTTATTCAACAGGTGGATTGCGCGTGACGTGACGGATTACGCAGTTTACAGGCACGGCGAAGGTCGCAGTGAACGGACCGTTGGCTTCTCACGACCCCGATTAGAATCATCACTCCGCTAAAATGGTAGGAAAAAACTGCAGAAAAAGTTACCAGTGAATTGAAAAGGGAACGAAGAAGAGCCATAATCATTAAATATGGGAAGAGATGTTGTAAACGACTGGGTTATCTCGACAACAAATGAAACAGTCATCTTCAAGGATAGGAAAAATGCCTTCGTATAAATAGGACAGGTTATTTCCGTTTTGAGAAGATCAACACATCTCGAATGAAAAAACACAAAGTTGCAACCGCACTGTGAAACCCGTTACAATACTTTTGCACTGGCTTTTCTGACGGTTAGCTGATCCTAGAAAACATTAAGAAACCACCCATGATCCTATATCGCCTTGATAAAACGTTTGAGAAGGTTTTAGGTTTGATAATGGTTGGGAATCGAGAAGGCAGTGCATGGTCAGTTTCTCGTCCGCTCTATTTTCTGAGTACTGGGATGACGATCAGAAAACTGGCTTTGAACAGTCAGGAAAACTCTGCGAACAGCCGGTCATGGATACTATACAGTCCGAGAATCAGAGCAAACGGCCAAACGCCTTTCTGACTGTCAGATAACCGTCAGATGGTCACTGCAAACAAACCTAATATTATAGAAAACCTGCTCTGACTGTATACCAACAAGCGAAGGGCAGAAATGACGGTTAATTAGATCAGAAGACAAAAAAGAGAAATCGTCAAACGTGGGGCAAAAATATACTTTTATTTACTTTATTTTTAATGGGCGCCCCAAAAAATTTGCGTATGGTGTGGAGGGGGGTAGGGCTATTTAGCTGCAGCAACACAAACCCTATCGAATTTTTCGAACGGAAAACCCTGGCACAATCCTATTTATCTTATGCCATTTCGAGGTCTAGCAAGGACGACAACCTCTTCCTTCTTGGGGTTCCGATAGACTCATATCCTTTTAAGGAACGCTACAAAACAGGTTCCCGTATTTATGGGTGAACCTTCTTCCCGTAATCCACCGATTTAACCATTTTATCCCACTTGGATCGGAGTCTCGAATCGTTTTTCGCCTTCTTCTAAACAGTTTCCTTATCAGACGACAAGTTTACCTCGTTGACAGGGCGCCATCTATGAAAAGTTCAAAATACGGGTTTGAAACTTTTAACTCCAGGGCTTGGCCTCGAATCCTATTTGCCCCGCCAGGAACACTGTCTTCATAATATATTATTATCAAGTTTAAACCCCCTAACCCTCGTCATTTCGTCCTTTCGCCAATTCACAATCCTAACATTTTATGGTCCTACTCTATGGTCAATACTTCAATGAAATGGTACATTCCATGTTTTCATGAATTAATGGAGATAATGCATTAAATGATTTTTCAATGTTGAACCACCTTTTGTAACTAGCACTTGTTTGCATTCCAGTACCCGAATCAATATTGTACTAACCACTTCATTGGGTAAAGAATAGGGGTGAACACCCAGTAATCGATGTACTTAATGTATTTAGGTACATCTGAGAGGCCGATAGCTACAATTTATAATCGATGTTGCTTACTTGACCGATAAATTCGTCGAATTCAATGGAATCAATTCGCGAATTCAAGGAGATGAACTCAATAAAAATAAAAAACTTAAAACTTAACTTAAAACTTAATAAAAACGAAATCTGTTTTTTGCCATCCAAAATAATCTCACTTTGTGCAAGCTGAATTTTGGCCGCAACGAAATTATGATTTGCCAGTTTTCAATCCTGCCGCATAAGCATATTGAATATTTATGCTGCATAAGAATATTGAAATCCCTTTGATGAAACAGTTTACTGTGAACACCTGGAGTCTTTGCATAAGACCTTTTCCGAACGTTTAGAGGATATATTTTGTCCTCAGTGGGTCATGAATCCTCTGTGCACATTGGGAAAACAGAGGTTGAGATTCAGGAAGTATTGAGGAAGTATACCTTTCAACTAATGAGACGTAGAAAGCCAGTTTCCAGGATGATGGTAGGCTAATGGAATTTTTGCTTCAAGCTAATATCAGTTAACTCTATGCTGGAGTGCGGACTGTCGTCAAAAAACTGTCAACTGCCTCCCTCTTCTACCTCGTCGATCGAGCGTTCATTACTGTGACTGATTTACTTAATATTACAACAACAACAACAAAAAATCCACCCCTTGACCCCAGATGATGTCTCTGTACTTTTCGAATGAAAAAGAATAAAAACGGAGTTATTGAAAGGTTGTCTATTTCCACTGATACACGAAAAATACACTGTTATACCATCGCTAGTAACACCGTCAAACCATCGCCAGTAACAAAAAATAACTTCAGTAAAGTTTTTTGGGTCGCTTTTTCATGTCGTGACGTTTTTCGGCCAGTAGGAACCTCCCTTTCACAACCCATTTTTATACCTCTTCGAAATGTCCACGGAATGTCTGGGACCAACGGAGCAACAACGGTGGAAAGGAAGAACGTCGCGAAAGAAATTTGAAACATTGATGAGTTACTTCAGTAACGTTTTTTTGGTCGCTTTTCCATGTCGTGACGTTTTTCGGCTGGTAGGTCCTTGCCAGAAGAAATCGACTCGACTTCTAGTAAGTGAGACTTGCGCCTTCATCTCACTGACATTGAACCTCATTCTGATAAATGGGCTTTGAACCACTACAATCCCACACACAGCTGTGTGTATTATCATTCATAACAAATACCCAAACTCAAGTATTTTCACATTAGGTGGGCGTTGAAAAATAATCCAAAGGGGGCGGCAGGTTTAAAAAGGTTGAGAACCACTGATCTAGAGTATAATGCAGGCCATCATAATTCTTGTATCCGCGTCTTTGATACCACACAAACACGGGCGACCTCAACTGCTAGGACAACCTGTGATATCAAGACCTATTTTCCCCAGCGAAAGTTGTCATGAAGAAAATCACCGAGTTAAAAAGATGCAGTCCCTAAGTCGGTCGAAATTTCAGCGTTTTCCCCGTCGGACGGCCTTGGCGCTAATAGGTAGTTTTACCAGCTAACTATAAACAACAATGTAGGTCAACAAGTGAGCTGGGCGGGGACACGTAAGCACAAATTAAGATCGAGCACCGATTTGCATGTAAGTGGTCTGTTGAGGACTTTCATCTGGAAAACTGAGTGTCCTTCATAGTATGAAGATTGTTGTTGTTATTTCTGCTTAAGTGTTCAAATAGTTCGTCGCAGTGTTTATTTGGTTTTGTTTTTCTAAATGCTGATGAACCAAGTACAATTTTACTGACATGAATAATTGTATGATTTAGGGCGGTATTCATAGTCCTCACTTTATTTAAAGTAAGTGCTTAAGTGAACAAAGAAGGAAGCATCGTCCACTTGGGCTATTCATAGTCAGTGATAAAGCAAATGCTTAAGTCGTCCTTTAGCATTTCCTTTATTCCTATTTCATAGACAATAAGTAAAGAAAAAATTTTACTTTTGGGCCTAAATAAGTACCTAGAAAAAACTGAGGTACATAAGTTGAAAGTTTTATTATTATTTTTTTTTAATAAGATGGATTACGAAATTTTGTTTGACTTCGATGACGAGTTCGATGTAACGGAGAGCATGCGCGGGTGATGCATACCGGCTTCATTTTCGGTCTAAAAAAGTCGTTCTTTCGCATACATGCTCCATTTGGGCCCTAGTTGTGTCCCGAAACTTTGCAACCCGATTTGAATATACCCAGGGGTGTTATGAGCGAAAATGGGAATTAAAATAGGTATTCTTTGTGTTTTAGTAACATGAGCTTTTCAGTATCGGTTTCCATGTTTTTGTGGGACGAGAAGACGAATATGAAGTCGATTTTGACCAAGGAGTGGAAAATTGAGGTTCTACCAAATGTTCTGCTCCCAAAATCGATTTTTTTTTTTTTTTTTATGAGCCAGAAACCTGGGAAACTGGGAATAACCATCAGTTTGTATAACAACACTGGAAAAAGTGTCAACAGGTGAATCAAAGCAATTAAATGGCACTACCAATGATCAAAGATAATTTGAAAAAAAAAAAAAAAAAGAGCGTACCTAACTTGTTTTTTTGGAGCCAAAATTGGTGGAAACAGTCAGAAATAGCTATTTCAATTATTTCTCATTAAAGAAACAATAAATGAACAGCCAAAATTTCTGTAGGTGTGTCCAGTAGAATAATAAACCCATGTGACAAGGACTTGGTTTATCAATTTCCTTTGCATTTTGTAAATGTTCACTCTTCGAAGTAATCGTAACGTGAGCCGGGAGTTTGCCATCGATTTTGATAGATCCTTAAAAATTGTTCCAAAAGTTTCCAATTTGTGCATTATTGACTAACTTTATGACTTTGCCTACTAATAAGATTCTGCCTAACTAAAAGTAGGATAAAACCCAATTATTTCCTTTTTCGAAGACCAGTTGGCAGCTGATTCCACTGAAAAGGCAAACCAAGGAACTACAGTAAAAACGTAATTTATATTTAAAAGGATAAGTAAAAAAGTTGAAGAGGGAGTAAAAACAAAAGGGAAGAAAGAGTGAAAAGAAGGGAAAGGGAGAAGTAAACGCACGTCAACACAACTAAACGCGAGCACCAAGTGTATAATAGAAAAATTTTCAAAATGAAACAAAGGTTGCTTGCTCCACTGTTTACTTGTCCTGACACAGGGAGGATGCTGGACAACGGCGTTCACAACAACGGAAAACCAACAGAACGGCGTGGCTAATAGCCGAGGACATATAACTAAACAAAAACACACACCCTGCCAGGACTGCCAACTTGTGCTCAAACCAGAGAGTTGGGAAAAATGTTGACTTAAATAAAGATTTTTCTTAATTTTATAAAGTAAAAGAAAAAATTTGACTTAAGTAAAGATTTTTCTTTACTTTGGGGAGTAATGTCTATGAAAGCGAAATCAGATAAAGCATTTCCTTAAGAAATTATACTTCGGTAGGTAGAGATTTGTTAATAACTGGCCTCTTTTCTGCGCTAAGAGCCAACAATGCGCTAAGTGATTAACAAATCTCGTCCCTACCTAATATAATTATAATCAACCTGTCCCATCAGGTAGGTTGATTGTTCAATTATTTTACTTTCAGAAGTAAAGTAGGTATTATTTTTATTTAAGTCAGGACTATGAATACCGCCCCTAGTGATTAGTCTTTTTCACAATAAATTTTATTTCTTTATTTATTTTCATTCAAGCAATATTATAATATTTAATTACCTACAAACCTACTCCAGTTGCAAAGTACTTCGAAATCAAACTTCTAATAATTTCGAAGTTCTGTCCAGAAGCACTAAAATACCACCGGGTATTCCCAGGGTGTCCGGTTCCGTCACTGAAGAAGTCACTCTGTCGCTCTATTGAAAAGATCAACGAACTTCTGACTCATTTCCACCTTCATTTCCATATCCGTCGATGAGATTTTTCCGAGATTCGAGTTGGGCAAGTTTCCATAAATGGCGTCGTCTTCTTATCGACCAAACATCCGTTAAATAACATCATTTATCAGATGGACTCAACTACTTGCTCTCGACAAGAAACCGCCTTTAGTTTAAATAAGTCGCCGACTCGGTTTGGTTCACATATCTACAAAAAACACACTTTTTGCAAAACGATTTTACAGTTTCGGCGATCACTCAGAGGCGACTCACTGGGTTTTAATTAATACTGGAGATGAGAGGTTGTTGCGCGATAAGATTTTTTTCGCCTCGAGTAACGAGTTTAGCGGTGCGGCTATGAATAGAATAATTTAAAGTTCCGTTGCGCCCGGTGGCAGATCCGGATGAATACTAATGATCATTATTAGTTTTTTGAGGGTCGCTGCGGTGATGATGCAGAGAACTACCTATAAAATGCTGTCTAACTATAAATACATTTACTGGGGACATTTACGCTACAGATCGGTAACCTTTTAAACTTGTGAATGCAGAAATTATGTAGGTTCGAAGTAATTAACTATTGTAGGTATTCCACAATAGCTGAATCGTAGTTGTCTTCCTGGAGCTGGTTGGAACAAGTTTTCGTCAGCCAATCTCATCGATACACCACAGTTGAAACCAAAAAATATTATAACGGTTCGATGTTGCCCTGAGTCACATGATTCCAAGGACTGCTTGCTTAGATGAGCAATTGGGAGTTTTGACCAACGAATCCCCCCTCCGCCGGATCACATGAATATCCATGCTACAAAACTTCAGGCAAGCCCTATCGGAAAGGTCAAGAGGACCCTATCAACATAAAGAGCGTTGGTGTACAGCCATCAGGCCCCTTTGTCCCCTTGTGAACAGTTAATTCCCTACAACTCGGACTTTCAGCTACATACTTTGGTACTTCACCAACACCACATGCCAGTAGCCCTGATCAAATAGTAAAGTAATAGCCCTTCAGCACTAGGGATACTAGGAAATTCTACACTGGTTGTCAACGCTTGTCACTCAGATCAATTCTGCAGAGATACTGAAGCCACCACCCCTCCATCCCTAAAGACGAAATCAGCGTCGGAAAACAAAAACCAGCACTCTCTGTTCGTGTATCCGTTTCTAGCGGTTTTCCGAGGTTGTCGAGTAGACTGACTGAACCTTTCCCCCTTTTTGGGTACAATATTTTTTCCATAAATAACACACAAGAACGCTGAAACAAGCTGCTGATTTTTAAACAGCTAAAAGACGATTCGGCGACCCGATATATTTGGTTTATCCTTGATCCGTTGTGAAATTATCTTAGAAACTAAAACTGACATCGAATGGACGAGAACCTGGTTATTCCAGTTATGCATGTTGTGTTCTAGCACCTGAGTTGAGATGGGTCCAGGTTTGATCGACATACTGGGACATGTACACAAGCCCAGAGATGACGTCGTTTCTAATGGAAACTCCGTTCTCCAAAGTCCGAGGACCCCTCGAGGGACGTGTTGCCTAATCGTCCGAATTGGCCGCCTGACCTCACGTTTTGCTCCGGACAAGTGGGCGAAGCTCGCGGAGCGGAGGACGCGCAAATTGACTTGATCAGTCCTAATTTACATTTCCTTGACGAGGAGTCTGACTCGAAACAAGTGGTCAGTCATCTCTCCTCCACCTAGGTACACAAGAGACAACTGAGGAATTAAGAAACATATCTCAAACATCGCTTTTTCCAACCGAACCCCGAGCGTTGGACCCAGCTCCGTCACGTAGGTTTCAATTACAGAACGCTCCGGCGTTTTCAGAGCCGTTTCTGCCGTTGCCTGCGTTTTCCTGGGCGGTCTCTCTCGTAGATATCTTTTGAATGGCCCGTCTGTTTTGTGAGCACTTACGTAATGAGCTCATTCAGAAAACGAGTGGAAGATGTTTGGACTTGTTCCAATCACATCAAGACGCCATTTCTTTCCTGGGACGAACATTTCCCGCTTACGTGACGGACAGAAAGCATAACGACAACTACAGTTGCACCCCGGATATATAAATAACGTTCGGCAGAATTTGTTGAATAAATGTAACTGTCGGTTTATCAATTTGGTATCACAAGGAGTCCGGACGAAGACTTGGGCTGGTTACAGACGCTGGTTCACAGGTTCTTCAACTCTCTCCTCTAAAAGAAAAAATCGTTTCTCAGAAGGGTCAAGCCCGGGCTCACACAGCTTTGCGAATCGCGAACTATCGTTCTTGACCTCACAGCTACAGCTGTTATATGGAATTATAAGGCTAGTAAGTCTTAAGGGCAGACGGCTCAACACCAAAGACCATCCGACAGGATGCCCAAAAGGAGCCCAAAAGGGAGAGGGGGTCGCTCAAGAGGTTTCCAAAAGTTGCATACTAGTACTTGTAAACTTGTAGTTGTATACTTAGTTTTCTGTAACATGAATATTGCGTAAGCTATGCCCGTTCAATTGAGGGAAGTTCAACAACCAGTACATCGTAGAAAAACAACTATTGTTTAGCTCATTTCAGCATTCAAACGAAGAACTACCCCGCAGCAAAATAAGGAGGTTTTTGCCAAAACTTATGCCTACCGGCGGAAAACTGACACTGACAGAGAGTGTTGACAGGTACGGCTGAGCTTGCTTCACTGGAGATTTCCTATCTAAAACCGTTTGTCGACTTACAACTGCCTAAAGTGAAGAAAAAATTGACATCTTCCATAGCTTAAAACGAAGCGTCGAGAAATATAATTTTATTGTAATCAGCCCCAAAATCCAACAATGAGGTTTTCAGCTCCCATCTCACACTCCTACATGAGAAGTTTACACGCACCCTGCATAAACACCAACAGGTTTAATACCCCATACTTACATCAACCCAGAAGAGTCTGTGCAATGCAAGAATGATCTGGAATAAAGATAACCCTCAATTTGGCTTTCTTGCAAAATATTCTATGTGCCGACATGAAGTAGAAATACTCACATGAGATCCGGTCTGAAGTGGTGGATAAGGGCGCAGAAAGCGAGACCATCCCTCCAAGATGTGGTCATGTTCTCCACCTTGACTCCGTGGTAGCCTTGGGTGACTCTCTTGCACCAGGCTTCCAAGGCTTTGGTTCCTCTCCTCTCGCCCATCCTGGAACAAAGTAAGCCCCAAAGGTCAGGATAATAAAGTCGCAAGTTATATCCACGTGCAAACTCCATACCTGGAGGTTCATAAACTGTGGTAACACGAGCTCGCTCATGTTATGACGAATATCAAACCCGGATAGGTTGGTTTGCAATATAGTTGTCAAGGAGACAATCAACACAAATCTGAGAGAAGAAAACTGATGACAGCGTATTCTATATAGCTCCGAAGTCCAGGGTTATTGGGTATAAAAGATAGGACCGATCACATAAATCAAATGGCGACCCCTCGAAATTTTGCGTAGAAACAAATGCAATGTCCGTCCGCCGTCCGCCGTCAGCCGTACCACGTGTACCGGCTTCATTTTCGGTCTAAAAAAGTCGTTCTTTCGCACACATGCTCCATTTGGGCCCTAGTTGTGTCCCGAAACTTTTCAGCCCGATCGGAATATACCCAGGGGTGTTATGTGCGAAAATGTGTATAAAAATAGGTACTTTTTGTGTATTAGTAACATGTGCTTTTGAGGTATCTTTTTCTATGTTTTTGGGGACGAGAAGACAGAATATGAAGTCGATTTTGACCAAAGAGTGGAAAATTGAGGTTCTACCAAAGATTCAGCTGCCAAAATTGATTTTTTATGAGGCAAAAACCTGGAAAATCGTCTGAAATCACCATCAATTTGTATAATAACACTAGAAAAAATGTCAACACGTGGATCAAGACGATTAAATGATAAATGATAAAAGATAATTTGAAAAAAAAAGGAGCGTAACTAATTTGTGTTTTGGGGGCCAAAATTGGTGGAAACCATCAGAAATAGCTATTTCAATTATTTCACATGAAAGAAACAATAAATGAATGGCCAACATTTCTGTAGGTCTGTACAATAGAATAATAAACCAGTGCGACAAGGACTTTGCAGCGTTTTTTTTTTTTTTTTTTTTTTTTTTTAATGCAACGATTACATATTACTCATTTCGATCGCGATTTATCAGTAAACCAGAAAATAATCTCTCGAGAAGAATGGTTTTCATTAAAATGACTCGACAAAAAAATCGTGCGCAGCAATAATAGCAATATAGCCGTAACAGCAATAATAGTAACCCAATTTCCCCATTTTAGGAATACCATCGGGAGCTAGGCTTAACATTAACCTATTGTTTTCCCCCCATTTTTGAGGGGACGGGGACAAGGTTATGCATAGCTGAAGGTTATACATACCTACTTGAAGGATACACATAGTACTAAAAAGGCACGCAGTATAACCTGATGAACGAATTTTCGGATTATTGCAAGATTAAGTTGGAGGGACGATAACTAAAATAGAAAGCGGTGATAATAATTTAATATACCTAGTAAACAATTATTTGAAGACTTAACCAATCAATCAAGAGGGCAAACGTTCTAATTCGAGTTTTATTCTATGCGAAACCGTGGAAATAATAAATAGTTGTTGATAAATTTAAAGTTTACTAAATTTGAAGGTAGGTCAAGTGCGTTACTTTGATAATTCGCTCATTAATCCGACTTTTATGCAACGTTCTTCGGCCGTTAGGTCTTCGCAAAAGTGTGTAACATGAAACTCACAACACGACTCGCGTAGTATTCACACGTCTCAATCAAAGGCCAAATTATGTAATTTAGGTGTGTACACAGTACTTACATGAATCTGAAGGTACTGCCGTACAATTATTCTGTTGAGTGACTTGACCCGAAAAGTTATTCGTGAGTTATCATGGTATTTTACAAGAGATAATCAACAGGATTTATTACGCTTCTATTGAAAATAACAATCTCTTTTATGAATAAAACATGTGAAACCGACAGAAATAGTGAGCCCCCCCCCCCCCCCCCCCTCCACCATGATTATGTGCTCCTTATCTCGGCCAACAAGTGGTTATATTATGTTGGAAATGATGGCGTAAAAGCATAAAATTGTATCCTTGTACGATTCCTTCTAGATGTAGGATAATATTATATCCTATTCAAGCAATTCAGGCATTCATACTTGATCACGATCATTTACGAATTATATGGTGGCGATGTCAAGGCTAGATTGATAGTATGTTGAGCTCGAAACAAAACCGAATGTTGACCAATATTTGATTTTGGTTTCACCACAGTATAAAGACGTAGGGCGGCTTACACGATATTAAAGACTAACGAACGAGGGACGAGAAATTAGGCTATTGTGGACTCAGTATCGAATGATCGTATCAGTTTACTAACTGCGGTCTGCAAGTAGCTAGTTACATAAGAGAAGCAAATATTCCTGTCTATGAGATAGGAGGTGGATGAAGAAAGTCCTTGTGTTACACCACAACCCAGAAATGTCGGAGGGCGACTGAGAAAAATTATTGACTATGAATGTGAATGGAAGCTGAATTGAACAATACTTTGTCATAAGGAGTACCTATAAACGAAAGAATTTATTAAAGTAACGGGTTGTATCAGCTGCACGAGGGAATGACATTACGAGTATTAAATGAGATTCTTGAGTTTCTTTATTCAAGATAATGTTGCCCAACTCAGGTCAGCTGGAAGGAAGGAGAAATACTTGGGAGAGTGGTGAAAGAAAATTGAATTAATTTTTACTAGGTACTTGAACACTTCCGGACAAAAAAAATTGACACGACGGGGAAATACATAAGGTAGCGTCAAGGGATGTGGTGATAATATTATAGTGATTCAACCTACATCTGCGCTCGACATTTAGATAAAGCTAGTATATATCAGACATGTGAAGAAAGCACACGAGACAAGTGGAAGGCATCTATGTAGCATACGAGACAAACTAAGAGCATTTAGGCCATTAACCAATTACTAGGCCTCTACTGGTTTAGTACTCGTTTGCTTGGATTGCATATAATCAGAAAACCATCTGTAAGATATCCAATGATTCACATCGTACAGCCTTCCTTCGTCCAACCATTAGCCAACAGAGGGCATGTACATTAGGGTGGTCACAAAAAGTCAACTTTCGAAATTCAATCGTGGCAACCCCCTAAAAGGTGCCATTTGACTAGAAAATGAGATTCCCAAAGTTTTAGGTCGATCGGATAACATTAACCCGTGCCGCATCGAGGTTGAAGTTTAGAAAAACTCACTTTTTTTCATAAAAATATTATTTATTTCCTCATAACATAGTAACCATTTGTCCTAGAGACTTGAAGTTGGTCTTATTTTATTTGAAATGTTATCTTCTTCAACTTTTACTCCAATAATTTTTTCGCTAGATCCTATAGATTTTATGTTATTCAGCTTTTCCCATCTCAAAACGTGGTCCGTTTCAGCAAATGTGCCTTTTTACGCATACCCCTAAAAACCACACTCCAGTCAATGAAATCGACCTCTAGGCAATTTGATACTTCTTTATCACTCTGGTATATTGAAAATTGATACATTTGAATCTAATATATAATATATGGAGGGGGTAGGGGGGAGATGGGTGGGTGGTGGGTGCTATGAAATGCACAAAAAACAATAAAAATTATGTAAAAAGTGTTTTAATAATACAAATTGAAAGTTTTTTGTATAGAAAATAATATTCCAACACCACTGAATTTAGAACTACATTAATGGCTTAGATAGTGAGGCTTTATCGACATCAGGGTAAATTTTCCTACATTCTGACACAACTTGTAATAAAAATTGGCGCTGTTCGTCTTTTGTCAAGCAAGAGTTCAAGTCTTGTATCAATTTCACTCCTCTTTCAGCAGTGTCGTTGACTACCCTTAAACCGTTCACTATGTTTTTAGCATGCAAATAATGAGGATTTTTGTTCCATAAGCGTGTATCGGTGTTTAAAAAATCTGTCTCTATGGAAAACCGCTTGAAAAAATTCAAGGTTTGAGAGGTGACAAAAAATCAAGTTGCTTATCCAAAATTTGCTCTACATGTGCAAAATCTAAAATCGCTTTTCAATCCCTACCATCAATTTCACTATCGGGTTCACCTAGGGAAAATAATTTCATGGGCATACTTTTAGCGAATTTTCGAAGAAAAGGAAGCTATTGTTCTCGGTCCAAAATTTTTATAACTCGAATTTCCGAAAGATTTTTATACCAAAATCCGTTTCAGACCATCCTGAATTCACTGCCGAAAGACACCAAAAATTATATGTATATATATATATATATTTATATATTTATATATATATTTATATATTTATATATGTATGTGTCATTCCAGACGATAACTCTCGAAAGAATTGAGATAAAAAGTTCAAATTTCCACGAAAAATCTGTCTTTGCAATCGACAGGCTAAGTTCGAAGATGGGCAGAATCGGGTCACTCTAAGGGGGAGTTTTGGGGAATTTTAGGGGGGGAAAATTACCCAATAATTCCCAAAATGAAAAAGTATGACAAGTGACACCTCATTTTAAAGGTTTTTGTACACTGAACACGATGGTGAAATCAGAATTGCGATATCTCATTCCATTCTCAAACTGGAGCACTTTGAAGATGAAGGAACGTGGTTATTTCTTGAGATGTTCTTCCTGGTTCGTCTGCTCTAATCTGATAACGGAATTTGATATCGCAATTCTGACTTCACAATCGTGTTCAGCGTTGGAAAATCTACAAACCGAGGTGTTACTCGGCAAAAAATGGAACAAAAAATTTGTTACGTAGGTATCCAATACCTACTCTTCTGGTATTCAAAACATTTTTGATTTCCCCCTCCCCCTCCTTCCACCCCAAATTTTACTTTGCGTAAAACTACTCCTGTTTTAATTTTGTATGGTATCAAGTTGGGAAAACATTGGCCGAAAATTAATTTTCAGAAAATTTTAGGCGGAGGAGGAAGATGCCGAAAACTTCGAAAATTCGCTCGTATAGCCATGCTGCATGACTGTGGTTTTTTTTAATGTTGTCGTCTAAAGTGTGGTCGAAAAACGAGAACGCTATTTTCTCTGAGCTGAGGTACCACAGATGGTTTACAAATTTTGACAAAGCCTTATCTGCTATTTCTGTGTCAATTTTCCTATACTCTACTAATGCTTTCAACATTTCCAGATCTTGTTTAGGGGCCAAAGCAGGTTTGGGGGCATTGAACCATGCCTTGGCGTAAATATTTATTATAAAAACACAAATTTCTTCTATTCCTTTCATTTCATTTTGAGTTAATAACAATTGATCTCTAAAAAGATAAATTTTGAGGCAGTAAATTGCTTTGGCCATCCACCTGGCGTGATGAATTGCACCAGGTGCTTTAAAAGAAAAGTTTTGGGGAGGAAGCCCTATAAACACTAAACAAAGTTGAAGAAACTCTTTGTAATCCTCTCTGGGCTGCAGGGTTTCCAAATGTTCCATTAAAAAAAGTGAAACTTGATTAATGTTACTAATTTTGCATCTAATACTCGTATTATCATCATGTAGACTAGTTTTGTATTTAGTTTGGTCGAACTTGGGCCACCCAACTTGAAATTTTTTGAAAACGCTAGGTTCAGGACCAGTGGTCGAGCCTATCTTGCTATCAAACACGGCTTTCAAAATAATTTCCAAAATATGATGACGGCATGCTAAGTACAAAAGTTCTTTTTGCAATAATTGTTCCAGCAAAACACAAACCCCCTAACCCGACCAATATTTGCAGCTGTGGTGTCAAAGCACATTGCTTGAATTTTGTCTGCTGCACCCCACTCTTGAATGGCTTCAAATACCGCCTGGGCTTGCAAGAGTCCAGGACTATTTTTGAGTTGAGGAACTCCGATCAACTGTTCCTCATCTCCACAACTAATCAAGATCGCTACTCTTTCTACGTTTTCATTTTTCAAGATATCTGGTAGCAATTTCCCGTCCCAGTGCACTACGGCACTTTCTAATTCTGAATTATTTTTGAATCTGTCTTTTATAAGTGGAGCCCTCTTCGTTATAAATTGTTGTCGCCGTAGTCGAACTACACTTCTGCTCGCGGTTAATTGTTGTACGTCATGGCCTAGTGCCTCAGCTGTACCTAATATTATCCTTACAGCATCTCTATCAGAAATTCTGCACTTATATAATAATAAAGACAATTTTCACAGTAGTAGTGATGATTCACAGTAATAGAGATAACAGATAACAGCGAATACAAAGCTAAAGGTCACACTTCCTTACCTTACACCGGTCTAAATACCCTTCATTACCTAGATCCCCCCCCCCCCCCTTATTACAGCCTCAACCTTTACATTTATACCTGAAACATACTCATTTTCAATAAACCAGAGTGATAAAGAAGTGTCAAATCGCCTGGAGGTCGATTTCATTGACTGGAGTGTGGTTTTTAGGGGTATGCGTAAAAAGGCACATTTGCTGAAACGGACCACGTTTTGAGATGGGAAAAGCTGAATAACATAAAATCTACAGGATGTAGCAAAAAAATTATGGAAGTAAAAGTTGAAGAAGATAACATTTTAAATAAAATGAGACCAATTTCAAGCCTCTAGGACAAATGGTTACTATGTTATGAGGAAAAAAAGAGTATTTTTATGAAACAAAGTGAGTTTTTCTGATCTTCAACCTCAATGCGGCACGGGTTAACGTTATCCGATCGACCTAAAACTTTGCGAATCTCATTTTCTAGTCAAATGGCACCTTTTAGGGGGTTGCCAGAAGTGATTTTCTCAAAAAAAATTTTGCCTATTGCCTTGTGACCACCTTAATTGTACATACACATCCTTGATCTACTTGTTTCGTTCCTTACTAATGCTGGAATGTTGAATGTGTAAAAAGAGCTGATTCAAATCTGGTTTCTTCCACTCTGTGCATGTGCCATGTGATCAACTCAATTTAAACTAGACTGTTTAGATCAAGAAGAAGATACCTACTTTTCATTTTTTATGTAAATGCCCTGTAATTGCTGAGTATATATGTACATGTCTTTTGGGTATATATGTACATGTGAAATGCAACTAATGTACTAATGTACTGGTGTGCATGAACATTACCTCCACTGCATCAATATGAGACAATGTGTAGCTCCTGGAATCTCTGTTGTAGTTCCTACATGAATTGAGGAAATGGAAATTCATCCATTATTCGAGCGAAAAAAGTTCAGCTCAACGGTTACAAGAGTTCTAGTAACAATTTTAGTATTCGCAGTACTTTAAAGCTCGAATTAATCGATTAGTTGGTAGGTATGTATCGCGTTGTTGGTAAAACATCCAAAGATCATAAATTAACTATCTTCAATCAATCATGAACTATGAAATTATAATGAACAAGATTTGACGTGTAGCGTAGAGGTAGGCGAAGCCCATGTTGCATCGACACCCCGCAAAACCCGATCTGAACCTCGTGTTACGGCTTGTAAGAAAACCTAACCACCTGAACAATCGATATTTTATTTAGCCGTTTTACTACCCAATAAATCTCCTTGTTCCGAACCCGCTGCGTTAGCGCTCATTTTGCCGTCAGTTTTACGCCACCGCGACCACTCGATAATAATCATTCGTCGTTGAAACACTGCTGTAATCATTTAGCCTTGTCCGATCATCTAGTCGTATTGCATGGGAAATACCTAAGGCGCATATCAATGCGTTGATCAACTGAAGCTGATCAACTGAAGTTGATCAATCAAATTCCTAATTGTTGACTGTGTGTGCTGTCCTTCGAAATACTCTTTTTCGTTCGTTTTTAGCCTAAAGGGCCCGACCCAAGAACGTGTAAATATTCTGGTAGGTACTGTCTGTGACATTTTAGGATTTTTAATCTATAGCTATAAAAATTTCAGTGAAACTCGGTTTCTGAACAAACAAAAAAATAACAAGTTCTAAAGAACGTGTCAAATGAGCAGAAACCAAGTTCATTTGTTATGCTCAATGCATGTTTTGCTCTAACAGTTTCATACATATCACACCATATCGAGGATTTATACAAGTAGAACCCAGTGTATCTTGGGTGCTAAAAATTTGGCACTTGTGGTCTTGAACCATGGACTACAGCGAAGCTTCTAAAATTAAATTCTTTGCTGATGTTGCACAGAGATGATTCAAATTTAGTGTTCAAACGCTGTGGATACCTGTTCTGAAGTCTAGAAGTGTGTAATAGCAGTGAGATATAGTGACTCTATAAGGTCCTCAACCCACGATGTAACTCCGTGCACTGCTCGATGAGAGTCGACCACACAAGGTGAAAAAAAACATTAATACCACTGAGACCCCCTCTTCTACACCCAATAGTCCCTTTCCATGGACAACTATTATAAAAACCACACAGGAGAGCACTCCTTTAAAAGGAATTGTTCTTAAAAAGGCAAGCGGAGCCCGAGCTGGAAAACCTTGGTGTGCGTCTCCGGGTCTTCCGACTTCCGATGCCTGATTATGGAGTGTATGACCGCGAGGTAGCCTCGATATTTTAATGAAAACACCGGTCACGAGCGATTTTCAACTAATTTTGAAGTCGGGCGTGCGCCACTGCTAGCGCAAGGTCTGTCTTAAATATCCGCAATATCGATGAGAGGAAAGACTGTATTCGAGGCACGATCGATCGGACAAATTGGTTAGACAGGTCACGTAGATCCTGCTGTCTAGTGATTCCTAGAGACAATTCCATCGGAGAATCGAACAGCTTCACCTAGGGAAATGCACGACATGCATTAGCAAAGGATTTATGAAGACAGATGCAGAGAGAGAGATGCCTCGAGATGAGGCGTTTTGCAGCGAGATTTGCAAATTCATAAAGGATGAATAAGGACAGCATTCGGAACAATATTCCAACTCACGGATAAGTCCTTGCTTGAAACATGGCACGTTCATACGAGATGCGACAGACTCTACGATGTTTACAACAATCGTACATCTAGTGGGAAGGCGCAACAAATGCATTACCATAATCGGGTTGCACGGATGGCTTTGCAATCACGCTTGGAAAGGAGTAATGCTCAGAACAAGGTAATGTGATATAATGTCACTGCCTACCTCTAACTGAGGTGTGGCTATTCTAGTGAAGCAAAGGCATAGAGGAGCCGTGGAGTGTAACGAAAATATTAGTAACCCCGAGACACAAAAATATCATATAATTTATTACAGTAGACGGTACAGAATGATGTTTCTTCAAGGATCTCACTCCAGTGTGTATATAAAAATTTAAGAACTACCTACTGGTGAAATTCTTATTGTTTCATCGTCAGAGTTTGGGTCGGACAAAGCATTCGAACTTCGAAAAAGACAGTTCGATAGGAACTTCGAAAATTCAGAAAAATGAGTCCAGGCATCAGAGGATTTGACCACATATCCTCCGGAGCAGACCCCAAACACCCAGACCCTGACTTCTTAATTTTGAACAGTGAGTGCTGAACGTGCGCATGCTGTGCATGGAAAAGCCGAGGAATCCCCACAACTTGTGGAGAGCCATGAGGTACAACTTGGTTGCAGATCTCTGAAAGGCGCGTTAAATCACAAACAGCGCTAAAAACCTAGCGGAACCATTCGAGAAACCGACCTGACACGCTCAACCTGTCACCATCTCCAATAAAAGTTAGGGCTTCAGTCTGTTACGCAAAGGCTCTACAAGGATTTTGATATCAAACAGAAAGAATGTCGGTCAGCTAAAAAGCGAGCGTCGAGACTTCCGCTATGGGGCTGGTCTTGGATGCAATCGGCTTACCATGCCCTCTCACTTTCACGGCAATAACTACCGTGATCATGGGGACACATTCGCCTCCCAGAAATTAGATAAGCATTGCTAACCACTCGGATGGGGGATGGAAGCAGAACAAAAACGCATTATATCACATCTGTCATCGCTAGTGCCCTCTGAATTTGTTTTTCGACGCCGCTAGTAATGGATAGACGAGCGGTCGAGATGATCTCAATGGAAGAAATCTTGTTTCTTGCAGTAGTAAAACACTGGAACGGTTATGATAACAGATCGCCACTCGCTGAGAAAGTACGCTCAGATAGCATCAAGTTGCATATCATGCATGTAGTTAAGCAACGCACTGCGAAAATGGATGATGAGAAAAATAATAATGCGAGTCAAGCAATTCGCAAGGTAATTCCGAGTTACAACACTTCACCTGAAAGGTACCAAGATGAAAGGTTGGAAGGGTCAGTACCTACATAGATATCATTTATGTTATTCCAAACCTATCAGTAGGTAAGTAAATGAAATTGAAAATTTGCACGAATTATTGCACGTGTAGTAAGTACGCACGTCTTTTATCCAGCGAACCAATCTGAATATGGTTATTAACCAATCTGGTTATTCTCTGACAGTCCAAGACAATCGAGACAAGTTCATGGTACGAGGATACTCCTATCCATCCGTTTATGCTACCAAGAACTGAGCTGATAACTGGTAAAATGTCCTTTCTAAAATAACTCAACACGATGAAAAAACATGGAAAAAGATACCTCAAAAGCTCATTTTACTAACATGTTGCTAAAACGCAAAAAGTACCTATTTTTACACACATTTTCACTCATACCATCCCTGGGTATATTCCGATCGGGCTGAAAAGTTTCGGGACACAACTAGGGCCCAAATGGAGCATGTGTGCGAAAGAACGATTTTTTTAGATCGAAAATGAAGCCTGTACACGTGATACGGCGTACGGCGTACGGTGGACGGCGTACGGCGGACGGCGGACGGACATTGCATTTTTGGAATCTACGCACCTTGAAACGGAAAAGAAAAAATTTTGAGGGGGTGTTATAAAAATTTTTTGCTGAGCGAATACATAGGTGTATTATTCACAGAATAATAAACCAAAAATTCAACACAGTTGAACGCCTCAACTGCTGGCCGCAACACTGCCTACATTTTTGTAAGTTAGTACCTACGAAGTAGATCCTACCAACGTATTTTCTCTCGGAACTAAAAAGAAGTCACAAATTCCGAAGACAAAAACCCGTGAAATCGTCCACTCTTGAGCAATGAATCGGATCCATTTGCAAACTATTTTCTGGGCGTTGGTGGTGCATCTGATATTAGGCCTCTTAATATTTTTTGAATTATTTATTTCAGTCCCGCTGATTCGTAATGTGACACATGGCATTAATTCAGTATGCTCACTAGTACTTGAGACTTTCTGAATGCTCTATCAACTCTTCCCACGTTCAGTATCCATTGATATTGTATGAATAATTTTTTTTTTTTTTTCATTCGATCGATTACTTGCGGCGAATCTCTTTGAAAAGGTCAACATTGGGGGTTGAGCAGCGATTGGAGCTCGTGGAAAAAGCCTATTATATGATAAACTCGATCACAATGGGAGAAGTTGAACTGGCTTATGCAACCATACCCCCAGGGGTTGCTGTGGAGCCCCCCCGTGGATCGCCCGGGTAACGGAAACTGGGTCGGGCCCAACTCCCTCTGTTCCTGCCTACAGCCGTATGGATAGGGCACATTGCACTGTATTAGCCGTGCCTTTACCTCACGTTTGAGAAGGCTGGGTTATGAGGTTTGAGCAACATCGCATATGTCACGATTGCGGAACCGCATGGGGAGTTCGAAGGGTTGAGGCTCCCGAAAGGTTGAAAACGTGGTGTGGGAACTTCGATACCTTCCATCCCGATGCGGGATGCTGACAATTGGAGATTCCCCTACGAATAAGGCTTCGCACTGACGTTCTAGAAATGAAGAAACCTGAAATGTCTAGCAGTTCACACCAGTCAGGGGTTTGCCATCTCTAATACTGACACGGGCCCAGCTTTGCTCTCTGGAAGGTTGGAAACAGTGATCACAGTTTTCAAAAACGACAGCTTACATTATGACTTGGGCTTTTGGAACTTTGGAATTATAAAATTTATCATGTCCGACAGTACCTCCCTGACTCTTACAACCAAACGCACTAGTACGCAACCACTACCCTTCCCCTCATCCAGCAGATAATTTCACGGGGCCTGCAATCTACAGACTTAGAAAATGGTGGGGATACTGCATAGATTTGGAGATTCTCTAGTTGCCTATCCTGTATCACCAACCAACCAATTCATTTTCGACGAAATATTTCGCTCAGAAATGCTCAACTTTTACACCAGCTCTTACCAAGTGAAGTTAAACCATAAATAATTTGGTTTAGTTATGATTTACCTATATGGCCAAATAAAATGGCTTCGCCTTGCAATTCGGGTCATTTCAGCAGAACGATTTAGCGTATTTCTCAAATTTAGGTCTCAAATTATTTAGGTACGTAGATAGGCAAATAAAAGGCCGCAAGCCCCTTCCTCCCCTGCAATAATATTACGTCATTTTACCTCTCGACCCCATAGCCTTGGCAACTGACATAGGGCATGATTTCGTAGGTACCTTCAACATCACATTGAGAGGTAACCGGTTAGTCAGCCATTCTCAACGTCTATATTATTGTGTAGGAATACTTAGGAATACTACCTGTAAGAATACTTAGCAAGGAGCAAGGAAGTTCCGAAGTTCAATTCTAAAAGCTCATTCAAACTAAGTGACTAATTCCAGAAAAAAACTTGCGAACACGATCGTAACTCACGCTAAGGTAGTTTTGTGGTTGGCATTTTCATTACTGAGAAACTTCACGAGTAAACTTCAATGGACGGCATAGCTGACTGAACAGGAGAGAAGAAATACCAGCCATGAGCGTATTGCAATATTTTCCATCATGTTTTAGTCATGAGAGTAGTTTTATATATTTATCGGAAATTTTTGTAACGGCACAACTGTGTGAGATACTACATAAATTACAAAGGTAAGTAATAAATCTAGTTTTTTCAGAGATTTTATTTAGAAACTGGGAAAATCGTAAATGAGGACTAGTCCTGGGGGGGTCAGAACCCCTGGACGGTAACCAGTCCCACTTCTATCCTGCGGCTTTCAAACGGGTCTGCTATGGCCAATTATGCACTCAGGTTCTGACTAGATACCTTTATTCGAATTCATCACAGGAGCTGAGGCTAAAATTATGGACAAATACAATTTTTCAACATCATTTTGGCTGACGCATTTTTATGTCATACCTACTGAATCGGTTTGGTGATTTGGTTCAGCATTTTTTTCTTTACAAACAAATCTCTCCTTATTCGAATCTGCCACAGGCAGCCCTGTCATATTTTCCGTGTTTCTCCCTGGCTAGCGCGTTAGCCACGGCATCCCAGTCACGGGCAACTGCTACACTAGGTACGCTTTCCTCGATTTTGGAATGCTGAATTGATTTTTCAAACCTCATAATATGAGCACGCCGCTTCGCTGTATACCTACGCTCATGGCTCGACCACACGGTTCAGGAGTGTCAGTAAAAGTAAGTAAGTACGTATTTAATATCGTTGTCAGTTCTTTAGAAGTGATATCTATTCCGGTTTTAGGATACATTTCAAAATACCATAGTTTTCCTGAAAATGGTGGTGGAAATTTCTAGTTAGTTGGTATTGAGTAGGCTTATCTCAAGACCTCGACACAGGTACAACTAGGCAATATCCTGTGAAATCAAGGGCCATCCAGGTGGCACTTAACATACACAATCGACTGTCTAGCACAGCAAGCTGTCTCAAGAAAACCTGTACACTCAAATGAGTTCAGTACCAAGGATAATGACGAAGCAACTTCGCGCACATTAGTAACTTCACCTTTTTTCCAGGGGAGAACTTGTTTTCTTTGGTAAAGAAAGGGAATTGTTCCGGTGTAGACAATAGGCGCGAATGGGGGCAGCCAGTTAGGCCACGTAAGTAGGCCGAATGTAGGCTTCAATGAGCCATGTTTTTGGCCAACCGTCATTAGAGGGTGCGTCAACGTTCTTTGTTGCTCAGCGTATATCACGCTCCATGGAACAATCTTGACTGAGTAAAATAACCTAACGGTTCGGAATATTTTTATGCAGGGTCGGGCGCCTCTTCTTTAGAAATCAATTTGCGATCGAACCAATGCAACGGGACCACAGGAAAAAGGAACATCAAACAAGCAACACCTTGAGGTAGGTACTCTGCCCTCTCTACAGACTTAAACACCTAATCTAGTCAGGATGTGCAGTCCTATGAAGTCTTTGGTATTATATTCATCTCTAGTTATGATTGGTATCAAATAGTCGACAGTTCTCCAGTACTTACTATTCAAGAAAATCACCTGCAACCGTGCCGAGTTCCCTTTGTTGAACAAAAACATTCCACGACTGTAGGGGAATGCTGTACTCGTATCTAATACAACCATCCCCTTGAAGGGCAGTAAAGCCTCACCAGTTCCCGAAGGTACCCATTCATTTACTGCATGGTAATTCTAAAACACATTTTTTGAAATCATACGCACTTCAGCCCCACCTTTGAAAAACATAAATCTGGCACAAAAATCACTTCTACATATAGGTATTATTACGCACGATTTCCGCCACATGTTATCAGCAGCTAATTCAAAAATATCGTCGTACGTGCGGCGTACGCACCTCACTGACGGCGGCCGCAGCGGCCAAGTCGTGCACGGTGTCCGCGAGGCGCAGGAGGGGCTCGTCGGGGCCGTCGAGATGGCTGGCCAGGGCCATCTGGATGGGGTGGGGAAGGGCACGTAACCAGAACGTGCGTGCGATGTCGGCTGTCATAATCCCCTGCAGCTGGTGTCGCAGCCGCCGGTAGAGGTGGGAGGGCTTCTGGTCGCCGAGGTGTTGAGGTTGGGAGAGGGCGGCGACTCGGGCGATTTTCGACGGCTGGTAGGTGTTGATGAGGCGGCTGCGGAGGTCGTCGTACGCAGCGGCGGCGTCGGGGGAGATATCAGAGGTCTGCAGCAGGATCTCGTAGGGCAGTAGCGAAATGATCCGGGAATATCGGGTTTTCTGGCTGCGGATGTTGGCGGCCGAAAACGCTGCGTCCACTTGGAAAAACCAAAGTGCCGGGTCGTGCGTGTAGAAGGGGGGCAGCGACAGGGGGAACGCAGCGGACGCCGTCATGACGTTGGCGGCGGCTGCGGCCGTAGCGGCGGCGGCGGCGGCGGTGTCCGATGTCGCAGAGGTCGGCGGGGAGAGCGTGGAGAAAGGGTTGTCGGCCAATGCGTCGGATGTCGCAGCGGCGGGCGGCTGCAGTGTAGCTGGTCGCAGGAGCGGCGGCGTCGGTGAGTTCGGGTCCATTTCTGTAACTAAAATTCAAAAATTTGACGTGGTTTTGAATTTCGAAATTCGCAATCGGCGGGAGCGGTGGTGCGTTGAGTTGAGAGGTGAGTGTTGAGGGTTGGGCCAAGAATTGCGAATTTAAACTGACTGGTTAAAATTTTGAATTTAAAATTTGGGACACCGAACTACTTGACTGGGGCGACACATGAGGTGGGAAGGTGGGAAGGAAGAAGGTTGAGTGAACGTCGGGTTCACCACTGTGATGAATTTAAAATTCTCATCACGGTGGCGTGGAAGGTGAGTGAGTGAATTTTAGGTAAAGGAGAGAGAAGGAGGAAAAGTCGCAGGCGGCTGTAGTCAACCGAACATCTACGACTTTTGGAGGAGAGAGAGGTGGTGTGGAAGGAAGGTGAGGAAAAGTCGCAGGCGGCTGTAGTCAACCGAACATCTACGACTTTGGAGGAGAGAGAGGTGGATGAGGGAATTTCACCTAGGCGGCTGTAGTCAACCGTTCATCTAGGTGAAGGAGAGGAAAGGAGAGGTCCCTTGTCTAGGCGGCTGTATTCAACCGATCATCTAGACAAGGAGGAGGAGAGAGGAGAGAGGAGGTGAAATTCCCAGGCGGCTGTATTCAACCGATCATCTGGGAGGTAAGGTAAGAGAGAGAAGAGAGAGCTGGTTAGAGGAAGTGTCGAATGAAGCTTGAGCGCCAGGATCCGGGGTTTTATAGTACTTGGGGGCCTCTCCCTCCAGCTCCTTGCTGGGAGCTGGTAGTGGGGCCCCAGGTTGAGTAACCCTGGGTTCTGTCGCCTGTCCCCACTCATATCTTTATTTACGGAGCTTTAGTTTGGCGTTTGGATATTGGTGAGAACTTAATATGATAGGAGTGTTCCCGGGAGGGACTCACGACAGAGGTCCCCCCAGTTTGAACCAATATTGGTGCTGAAGGCGCAAGATGACAGGAGCTGAGGGCTACGGCAAACAAGAGGTGGTCGCTGAAGGCGCAAAATGACAGGAGCTGAGGGCTACGGCAAACAAGAGGAGGAGCTGAAGGCGCAAAGTGACAGGGGCTGAGGGCCGATGCAAACAGAGGTTGAGCTGAAGGCGGTCCTTAAAAACTAGTAGTAACATGGTAGATTATAAGTAAGTAGGTTGAACATGGTAGATTATAAGTAAGTAGGTTGAACATAAGGTAGGTAACATAAGGTAGAATATAAGGTAGATGATAAGGTAGGCAATATAAGGTAGAATAAGTAGGATGAGATGGCGAGAGTATGTACAGTGCAGTGGTCAGGATCCCTAAACATGTGGCATTTAGGGAAGTGATCGGCAAGGGCGAGATGAGGAAGATGAACAATATTTACAATGAGATGGAGTATGTACAGAGGATGGATGAGTATTTACAGTTGGCGGATGAGTATTTACAGATGACGGGTGAGTATGTACAAAAGATGAAGTAGTATATACAGAAAATACAGAGGTATGTACAAACATTTGGTCACGCTGTGGGAGGCGGTTGCGAGGATCCGCCGGTTCCTGGGTGCGGTGTGGCGAGTGGTTGTGTGTGTGTGTGTGTGAGTATAGTGTGTTGGGGGCAGTCGCCGGCGGCCGACGTGTTGAGGCGGCCACGGAGGGGCCTCGAGTTCCGGTACAGTGCGAGTGGGTTGATGAGACACCAGCACTGTCCCGGAATCTCAAGGCCCCGCCGTGATTGCTCATAGCGGGGCGGGGGGCTTGGCCGCCGGGACGAGGGGGGTGTGGGGACGCTCCCTCCGTCCGTTCCGTCGCCCGGGCCGTTTCGTCCCGGCGGGAACTATTGGGGATATCCCCGACGATGGAGGGGAGGGAGGGGGATCGAAGATGGAAAATTGGGGGGGAATTAAAACGGGGGGCTCCGAAATTGGCGGTTGGGCGGGGGGAGTAGGGTTTTTGGAAGGTATGGGGGGGTTTCGAAGTTGAATAGTGGAAATTTGAACGGGGGGGGCTGAAATTTGGACAGGGGGGGCTGAAATTTGAACGGGAGGCGGGGGAGGCATGAGTTCCGCAAGGCGGAACTCGTGACGGATGGAATCCATCAGGGGGTCGGTTGGGGTGTAGGGGGGGTGTACCCCCGTGGCTTGTGCTACGCGAAATTCGCGTAGAATTCGCCACTGGGGGTACTTCCATCGTCGGGGCCGGGGAGGTAACCCGGAGATCCGTGGCGGAACAAAATAAAGCGGTGTGGTAGGCCCGGGCGAAGGGGGTAGGGGGGAAAGCGGTTCCGGGACAAAAACGTCCCGGAGAATCGCCGCCATTTCCGGATCCGAGTCGAAATCCGGGAACGACGGAGGTGACGGGTGTTGCGGGAAGAGTTGATGGTGCATCGTGAACGGACGGTGGGAGACTGATAGTGTTAGGTGTTGGGGTTAGCACAGGTGCGGGTTTGCACCTGGCTAACGGGACTGTATGTGGTTTGCCGTCAATTAACAGGGTTGCGGTTGTATGGGTTGTGCGAATGACTTGAAAGGGCCCGGCGTAAAGTGGTTGGAAAGTTTTATGGATGCCGGGCTCTTTCAGGTACATGTGTGTTGTGGTGAAAAATCGTTTGGGATAAGTGGTGTCGTTTGTCGGTGTTGTTGAGTGTAGTGGTTCCCTGTTAATTGACGGTGTGTGGTGTGGAGTGAAAATATCGGCCGGTAAACGTAGCGGGTCTTTAAAGGCGTTTTGTGCGGGGCTAGTTTGGTCTGAAGGACGGGCGGATGTTCGAAGGCTGAGCAATATGTAGGGGAGAGATTTTGTCCAGGAAGGGGAATTTGTCGATGTAGAAATGGCTTGTTTCAGGACCGAGTGCCACCGCTCTATTTTCCCGTTGGATTGGGGATGGTATGGGGTAGTGTGAATTTTGTGGATGCCGAGGGAACGTAGTAAATCGGAAAAGTGGGCGGACTCGAACTGCCTCCCTTGATCGACCGTGACTGTCCGCGGACAACCGTAACGGCTAACCCATTGAGAAAGGAAAGCCGTTGCGACGGTGTCCGCGGTGATGTTTGAGAGTGGGATGCATTCCACCCAGTTGGTGGCACGGTCGATCATCGTGAGGCAGTATTTCTTCCCCTCGGACGGGGGAAGGGGGCCCACTAAATCCAGATGAACGTGTTCCCACGGCAGGGAGTCGGGAATGGTTTGAGGTGGGACATGGGGGTGGGCCGAGACCTTAAATCGCTGGCACTTCTGGCACCCCAGAACCCAGTTACGAATATCTGTGTTCATGTGGGGCCAGAAGTACCGCGTTTTGATAAGGTCCCGGCTAGCCCGAATGCCAGGATGGTGAAGGGAGTGATAGTGGAGGAACAACTGCCGCCTCAGCTCCGGTGGGACGTAAGGGCGCGGTGTATCGGCCGTCACGTCGCACCAGAGGTCGAGGGGCGGCAGCTGTTCCAATTTGGAGGCGGAAATGAGATTGGAGAGGGCAGGGTCGGAATGTGGAGTTTGCTTTGACTTGATGGATTGAGGGGAAGGGAATGGCAGTAACTCCGCCACCGGCGCCGGGATAGGGGTGGGTCGGGAGAGTGCGTCCGCCACGCAGTTGTCGGCCCCCGGCAGATATCGTATATCGGACGTGAACTGTCCGATAAACTCGAGCTGCCGGAGGCGACGCGGGGAGGCGGACTTGCGATTTTGAAGGAGGGCGTGGGTCAGGGGCTTGTGGTCTGTAATGACAGAGAACTGCCTGCCCTCCACGAAGTCACGAAAGTGCTTTATGGCTTCGTGGATGGCGAGGAGTTCCCTGTCGAAGGTAGAGTAGTTTTTCTGGGTGGGGGATAAGGTTTTAGAAAAGAAGCCAATGGGTTGGGGGGTGGCGCCGGTGTGCTGTTGGAGCACTGCCCCGATGGCCCAATCGGACGCATCGGTAGTGATGGAAAGGTGAGCGTGAGGGTCGGGGTGGGCTAATAGAGCGGCGTCTACTAGGTCCTGTTTACAAATTTTGAAGGAGGCGGAGAGTTGGGGGGTCCAGGTGATGGGGCGGTTATCATTTTTTTTGGAGGGTTGGGGGATGGCGTGTATGAGTGGTTGTTGATGTTGAGCGGCGTGTTTTATGTGTCTACGGTAAAAATTGAGCATACCCAGGAAGCGGCGGAGCTCGGTGACCGTGCGGGGTTGCGGGAAGTCAATAATCGCGTGGACCTTGTCCGGGAGGGGTGTGATGCCGTCCGAGGATACTTGGTGGCCGAGGCAGCGGACGGAGGGTTGGCCGAGGACACATTTGTCTGTGTTGACGAGGAGGCCTTCGGTGGAAAAGATGTTGAGGACTTGCTGTAGGTGGGCGAGGTGTTCTTCCTGGGTCTTGGAGGCGATCAGTATATCGTCGAGAAAACAAAATACGAAAGGCAGGCCTCGCAAGATACTGTCCATATACCGCTGCCAAGTTTGCGCCGCGTTCCTTAATCCGAAGCCCATCTTCACATATTCAAATAACCCGAACGGGGTAATTATAGCGGTTTTCGGGACGTCGGGGGGGTGGATGTTGATGTGATGGAACGCTCGCGAAATATCAAGGGTGGAAAAGATAGTGGCGCCATGGAGATGTGACGAAAAGTCACGCAGGTGGGGGACATTATAGAGGTCTGGTGTGGTTTTCGAGTTGAGCCGCCGGTAGTCCCCGCAGGGGCGGATATCCCCATTGGGCTTCTGGACGATGTGGAGCGGAGAAGCCCAAGGGGATTTTGAGGGGCGTATGATACCGTCGGCGATGAGTTTGTCGAAGTGTTGGCGGGTCTTCGACAACTGAAGGGGATGTAGGCGGCGGGCTTTGGCGGTGATGGGTGGTCCTGTGGTCTCAATATGGTGCTGGACAGTGGAGATGTGTGCAGAGGGGCGGCGCTGGGGACGGTAGTTGAGGAGGAGGCGTTCAAACTGTGTTGGGGGGTGGTTGATGGCGTGAATGAATCCGGGGATGGGTGTTTTGGTGGCGGGGTCGATCAGGCGCGCGTTCCGGACGTCGACCTGGAGACCGAAATAGGCAAGAAAATCGGCCCCCAGGATCGCCTTCTCCACGTCCGCCACGGTAAACTCCCACTCGTACGCGAGCCCGCTCATATGAACTGAGGAGCGGTACGTCCCGTACGAGGGGATGGTGGTACCGTTGGCGGCGTAGAGAAGCTGCCGGTAGCAGCGCGCCTGACGACGGAGGATGTTGTTGGGGAAGATCGACAGCGCCGCCCCCGTGTCCACCAGGAAAGGAACATTAGTTTTCCTGCAGCGCAGGAAAAGTCGCTGGTGGGTCGGTAGGGCGTTGTGTTTGATGGCGGAGGTAGGGACGTGTGGTGGTGGTGGCAGGTCCTCCGCGAAGGAGACGCGGGGCGGTTTGTTGCTGTTCCGGAGGGGGGGAACGGTGGGGTCTGTAGGGGGTTTGGCTGGTTTGGTAGGAGGGGGTTGTGCCCTGGAGGCGGGCGGGGAGGTTCCGCTCCGTGGTGGGGAAACGGACGCGGCGGCGTGAGTGGCGGCCGGGAGGTTGCCTGCCCTGTTGGCGGGCGTGGAGGGGCCGTTCCGGGGTGGGGGAACGGTAGCGGCGGCGTGAGTGGCGGCCGGAAGGTTGGTTGCCCTGGTGGCGGGCGTGGAGGGGCCGTTCCGGGGTGGGGGAACGGTAGCGGCGGCGTGAGTGGCGGCCGGAAGGTTGGTTGTCCTGGTGGTGGGCGGGGAGGGGTTGTTCCGTTTGTGGTGGGGTGAGGGGTTTGGCGGCGCTGCAGGCGCGGCCGGGAGGTTGGCAGCCGTGGCGGCGGCGTAGGAGGGGTAGCGTGGCTTGGCGGTGGTGGCTGTGTGAATGCGGGCGGGGGGGGTATGTGCATGGTCCCCCCCGTGTCGGCGAGGAGGGGGGCCCGCCGGATTTACCGGCGGGCGGCTGCGTTTCCCTGCTTAGGGGCGAAGGAGCAGGGGGGTTGGCATTTGCGGGCCTCCCCACCGAAGTTTACATGATAGAAACAACGGTGGGGGGGGTCCGCAGGGAGGTAGTCGGTTGTGGTGGGGCGGGCCGAGTTGGATGCGCGTGTAGCTGCTGGGGACCGTCCTCTGCGCTGGCGGGGAGGGGATGCGTTGCGGCGCTCGGGTGAGCGCCGGTGGCGGCGGTCGGCGGACGAGTCGCGTCGGCGATCCGCCGAAAGGGGTCGACGTCCGTCGAGGGAGGGTGCCCGGCCGCGGTCCCGGGATTGTGTGCGGTCCCGGAAAGGCGGGGGGTGGCGCGGCGTACGCACCTCACCGACGGCGGCCGCAGCGGCCAAGTCGTGCACGGTGTCCGCGAGCCGTAGGAGGGGCTCGTCGGGGCCGTCGAGATGGCTGGCTAGGGCCATCTGGACGGGGTGGGGAAGGGCACGTAACCAGAACGTGCGTGCGATGTCGGCGGTCATAATCCCCTGCAGCTGGTGTCGCAGCCGTCGGTAGAGGTGGGAGGGCTTCTGGTCGCCGAGGTGTTGAGGTTGGGAGAGGGCGGCGACTCGGGCGATTTTCGACGGCTGGTAGGTGTTGATGAGGCGGCTGCGGAGGTCGTCGTACGCAGCGGCGGCGTCGGGGGAGATATCAGAGGTCTGCAGCAGGATCTCGTAGGGCAGTAGCGAAATGATCCGGGAATATCGGGTTTTCTGGCTGCGGATGTTGGCGGCCGAAAACGCTGCGTCCACTTGGAAAAACCAAAGTGCCGGGTCGTGCGTGTAGAAGGGGGGCAGCGACAGGGGGAACGCAGCGGACGCCGTCATGACGTTGGCGGCGGCTGCGGCCGTAGCGGCGGCGGTGTCCGATGTCGCAGAGGTCGGCGGGGAGAGCGTGGAGAAAGGGTTGTCGGCCAATGCGTCGGATGTCGCAGCGGCGGGCGGCTGCAGTGTAGCTGGTCGCAGGAGCGGCGGCGTCGGTGAGTTCGGGTCCATTTCTGTAACTAAAATTCAAAAATTTGACGTGGTTTTGAATTTCGAAATTCGCAATCGGCGGGAGCGGTGGTGCGTTGAGTTGAGAGGTGAGTGTTGAGGGTTGGGCCAAGAATTGCGAATTTAAACTGACTGGTTAAAATTTTGAATTTAAAATTTGGGACACCGAACTACTTGACTGGGGCGACACATGAGGTGGGAAGGTGGGAAGGAAGAAGGTTGAGTGAACGTCGGGTTCACCACTGTGATGAATTTAAAATTCTCATCACGGTGGCGTGGAAGGTGAGTGAGTGAATTTTAGGTAAAGGAGAGAGAAGGAGGAAAAGTCGCAGGCGGCTGTAGTCAACCGAACATCTACGACTTTTGGAGGAGAGAGAGGTGGTGTGGAAGGAAGGTGAGGAAAAGTCGCAGGCGGCTGTAGTCAACCGAACATCTACGACTTTGGAGGAGAGAGAGGTGGATGAGGGAATTTCACCTAGGCGGCTGTAGTCAACCGTTCATCTAGGTGAAGGAGAGGAAAGGAGAGGTCCCTTGTCTAGGCGGCTGTATTCAACCGATCATCTAGACAAGGAGGAGGAGAGAGGAGAGAGGAGGTGAAATTCCCAGGCGGCTGTATTCAACCGATCATCTGGGAGGTAAGGTAAGAGAGAGAAGAGAGAGCTGGTTAGAGGAAGTGTCGAATGAAGCTTGAGCGCCAGGATCCGGGGTTTTATAGTACTTGGGGGCCTCTCCCTCCAGCTCCTTGCTGGGAGCTGGTAGTGGGGCCCCAGGTTGAGTAACCCTGGGTTCTGTCGCCTGTCCCCACTCATATCTTTATTTACGGAGCTTTAGTTTGGCGTTTGGATATTGGTGAGAACTTAATATGATAGGAGTGTTCCCGGGAGGGACTCACGACACTGATGTTTCACCACAAGGTTCGAAAATGGCCGCAACTGAGTTTTTTAAAGTGTGGGGAGGTGCCTTTGAAAATGATTACCTACGCTGCCTTGAATCTGAGGTGATCTTGAACCACAGGCGATTGATCACCTGTTGAACTGGTACCGTTCCGAGTCGCGAGCGTCGCCGGGGCAACTGCTCGACGAGCCGTGAAAAAGCCCCCTAATTAGTTGAAAACGAGAGAACAATCAGAATGTTTCACTCGAAGAAGTTTCAAGTGCGCCCGCGAACTTGCCAAGTGTCCACTCAAATGCGTCCTCCGTAGTGGCAAGGGAATATTTCCAAGTGTTTCAGCAAACGCAGTGTAACCGTGGACAATATGGACATTTGGTATGGTTTGGCGATGAAAGGTGGAGGACAAAGGCGGCTCCCCTCGCTTGAACGGGTCATATCTGATTTATGAACAACAAACATGAAATCACTTTCCGCTCACAGAATTCTGAGAAGAGATGAGTGGGAGGTAACAACCTCAATTTCAATAAATACCTAGTAAATTACAAAGTACGGATGCTTACTTTCATGTGACAAAATTGAAAATATTGAGCGATGGTGACCAGTTGAGGGTGGTTACGATGAATAATAAATTAATCACTAACGTATCACTATACTATTCAGTTGCCACTATTATTGGGAACAGTTTTCTTCACACAATGAAAAATATATTTATCTAATCCCAGACTATATTATCTGAACCCCATCAATCATATCTGAACAAAAAATAAAATAAAAAGTGTAGTGTTTTGAACGGCTGTCAAGAGGTGTATGGCTTCCTCACGCTGAGAGTAACACATATATCCACTATATTCACTCGTAGCTGAAGTATCAAATCATAATAATTGATTATCACTTTCTGTTACTACAGGACCCTATGCTACGGTAGGTACATGGATTGGGAAGTGCTTCCCCAAACAGTTGCAATTCAGATTTGCCCGAAATCGGAGGGTTATTTTCGAAAGGTTTAATTCTTATAGGATTTCAAGTCTGAGTTAGAGACGACTCCGGCACCCCCATCTGTTACTCCAAAAAATTGCGATCGAATTTGTCGAATAGAACCCTAGAAATGTATCTTCTGGCCCATGCGCAGACATTGTTAATGCATACAGACAAGGAACTGCTACCAGACTTTACACGGATTTGCTCCTTGAGATCTGAAAACAAAAATCTAAGTGGGAATTGATTTGATTTTTCGACTCTTGCATGCGGCACCTACCTACCTAATGTGATTGTAGGGTAACATGTACTGTTGTACTAGAGATACTGAATCATACTTTGAAACCAACAAATCCATCTGTCACAAACTCCATCCAAATGCCATTAGGCGGGAAATGAGTTGCGGCACAATGACACGGGAACTTCCACAACATGACTGAGGCCGCCTTCAGTCCGCTATCCCCCCCCCCCCCCCCCATAACCTCACCGTTGTTTTCCAATCGACTTTTTTCCAGTATGAAATCATTTTAAAAAATTTATGTTATAAAAACGAAAGAGGAAAAAAAAAGAGTTCGTCATGCAGCATGGCTATAAGAGCAAATTTCGTCCTCGTGCTATTGTGCTAAAAAGACGCAGCGAGAAACCAAACTACTTTTCATAAAATTATATCATACTTTTGCGATTTTAGCCATTTTTACCGTTTTTGATCCATTATTTTTTGAGAAAAATATTTTTATCATCGAGATAGTCCCTCCGTCGTGTTTCACCATCCCATACAACTTCAGGTGAATTAATATTGATTTTAGCCCTTAACACCAATTGTTGACCCCCAAAAATCCAAGTTTGACCCCTTTTCTGTAAGAAAAACAATTGAAATGGTATTCTTCTGTCTTTAATCACCCTTCCACACACTTTCAGTGATAATATATAAATTGTTCGCAATTTCAGCCGTTTTTACCAATTTTTGACCCCTTAGAATTTTTGAAAATTGCTCACCTTCGAACTTAATTTGTTTGGCAATACGAACGTTTTGGCGAAACTTAGAATTTTTATCATGTACCCAAGAACAGATATCGTCTGGAGTGACACAAATATAATACATACATAATACATTTTTGTTAAAATCTAGACCTAGATTTTGTTAAGATCTAGATTAATTCATGATGCCCTGAAACGGATTTGCGTACGAATAATTTTCCAAAAATTCATGTTCTGAACATTTTGGACATTGGATTTCATTTTCTTTGAGAATTAGCAAAAAACCGACAACAACCGCAGCGACTGAGTAAAAACTAGACCCTCCTATTTAATCAGGTAGTATAGAGGGTTCCAAATCTGATGTTGGTAATATATGTGAGTTTTGGGATGCAAAACAGGCTCTTCCCGAGAGAGAAAGCGGGATCACAAACTTGAGCAACAGGTGGGACATTAAAGAACTGCCACTTAGCTTCAAAGGGGTCGCAGCTTTCAAAGAAAACGTTCTATTTCTAAATTTGGAATCGTTAATCAAGTGGGTTGGGCCAGCTGACTTAATTACAAGGCCCCATATCGCTCCGGGAGGCTCGCAAATAAGTAAAACTCAAAATGTTTGAGGATCCTGGGACCTTCAAGGATGCTGTGAAAACTGTCAGTTATAGCAAAGTCAGGATGATACTTTTCTTAGAAGATTTTTGCTCGTTGTCGTTCATGTGAACACCTGGATGCTAGTTTTGATTAGTACATTGGTAAGTATAAAAATGTGGTCAACAGAAATCCACGTAGTAGGTAGACCATACTTGAACCTTCTCCCAAATTTCTCATAGTTTCTCATGTACCAATAGTTCATATTACTAGGCCACTAAAAGTACACACCTCTAACCCCCCCTATTCTCCTACCTACCATCATAATGCTGTTATTCATTAAACTATTTAAGCCGTTCCAGTCTACTACATGGGGGGGGGGGGGGGTCTCCTTAGTTGCTGTGTCTCGAGTGTTTCGGTTTGCAGAGGAGCTTGGTTTTCAAATTCTGCATCAGACTGCCTCGTTCTTGGAGCTCCCTACGCAGCCGACACGTACGTGTAGACCCTTTCAGGGCTCAACATAACGTGAAACATTCATATCGGTAGCTCAACGGTCTTACCTCCCATCCTGGAGGATTTTCATATTTCTATCACGAACGGACTTGCATTCTGCTCGCGTAGCGTTATGTGACCGGGGAATCTTGCAAGTTGCCCGTCATTGGATTTCATAGTAGAATTACACCGGACTCGCTTATTTCAACTTAGATAATGTTGATTCCTAGCAGGTCGATCCCCTACTCGGGATTCTCACGGCAGCCTGCACGCCACCCTGCACGCTACACCCGGTTTTGACATTCAATTCCCCGTTATCACTTCCCTTCCCACTCTACTCCCGTCGGCCCACGGTTTTATAATCAGCTACTCTTCCTCGTCGCCTTTTCTGAACAATCGATTAAAATATGCCCAAGTCGCTCCTTTTCCCAATTCTTTCTTCGTGATATCAACGTACAGGTTATTAGAGATGTCACTCGGCTAGGCGAACTAGGCGGTTTAAATCGAATGGTAAAGAGGCAGGAGGCACTTAAGTAGCATAAATGCATGTCACGATCGGCGTAGAATCGACTTTTATGGATACCTACGTACATTTGACCCACATCGGGCCATGCCATGATCACTCGATGTGCTAAGGCAACCACGTTTAGAGATAAACCTACCAAGCATGGAGATATAGGTACCACCTACGCAATTGTACCGCGCTAACATGAAACTACTGCTTGATGAGCGAGTTGGCTGAGAGAATGAATAGATCTGTTATCCAAGATTTGACATTCTGGTCTCCGAAGAATAGATGTTGGTCGCCTAAAATTAAAACAAAACATCATTCGTTCTACGTACAGGGCATTTGCAAGTCGAAATAGGCATTTTCCAAACCAATTTGGACATTTTCCTAATTAAACTGCCAATTTTCCGAACCACGGCCGCCTTTTGCAAAATTACATAAATGTGATTATGTAACATTCTTTCAGAGAATTTTGAATAACATCTGTGAATATCTACCTACCCAATACCTGTTCAACTGTTCTCTCAGCACAGTAGTTATCCTCATAACTTAACCTACTGGTTAAATAAAAAAGTATTCAATTGGACAAATATATCGAATGTCCATTTGGAAAATGTCCAATTTGATTAGGAAAATGTCAAATTTGGTTTGGAAAATGTCGTTAGATTTGGAAATGCAATATTTATGAACCTAATATTCAAGCTCTACGCATCTCCATATTTCAATGGAATTAAAAATGAGTAAATTCTATACATAACGTAGGCTAAATGACGATATAATTAGTCAGTTTGGGGACTTACAAGTTTGAAGGAATGTACATCTACATCTACCTTTACTTTACAGGCATACAGGAAGATCGACGACCGGCACTCACCTGAAACAGAAACATAATACTCTTACCAGAAATATTCTCATGGACTTTCACTAAATTCGCTTAAAAATGAATCGATGGCACATTGACGGAACTCTATCATCCCATGGGCCATGCAGTGCTATCAGAATACTAACGATCCCTAGATGCTGCGTAATTTGGATAGTGTGAAGCGTAATTTCAGATCCACCTGTCAGTGAAATAGGGATCGCGATAAGTCAGAATTCAAGAAAAATATTCGAAGCAAAAGTCAACAGTCAAATATTTTAGGGCTTGTCGTTCCTTAAATGGAGAAGAAACTCGCAATCGACACTCCTCAACTACAAGGACAAGTCATTCGTTATGACCTCCCTATTCGGACGGAGGGGAAATTTATCAGAGAAAGCTGGCAAAAATCGGGCCCTCCATGTCGAAGAGGTTCCCCGAGTTACTTCTCTATGGGCAACCCTCAAACGATTCAACAGAAACGGGCCACCGGGGCTGTTTTTTGTCGACTTCTTCTTCATCTTCGCGAAGCAGAACAGAAAACAAGTCGGGGTTGAATGAGTCGAAGGGAGAAAGTAATCAAACCTGCTGAGGCTGCGAGACTTGGGAATAGTATTGTATTGATCAGAGCCCAAGGCCCAACTGACCCCAGGCTATTTCATTTTACACTACTTATATTATAGAGATTAGAGATACCCCTCTACTTCGAATAAATATAATTTTTAACCAATGCTCGAATTGGAACAATAATACTCGATATGGAATGAACAATAATACTCGTTGTTGTCTATCCATGTTGGTAACGAATGCCTGCTCTAATCTCAATAACCTGATCCTATTACTGGGCAACGTTTCAGACTTCCGCTGAGCCCATCTTCAGGCAGTAGGCGCACATAACAGGTATACGTTTCAACAACTGAACCGGTTGATAGAAATATAGGTAGAAAATATACAACGATACTTACTGACAAAAAGAAGAAATGCAAACTAGAAAGAAGTCGCCAAAGTAAAGCACCACGATCCAAGTACCTATAAACCTATAATTGCTTCCTAGGTACTGGTCAAATCTGGACAGTTCGAATAAACAGGTTGAATATCAGCAGAAACAGTAAACCGTCCAGAACCCTGGTCGTGTGGGATTTTTGTGGGAGCAACATCTAGAAGAGATAGATAGCACATCATTTCCAAATGACCATATTTGAATAATTTTCCTCAAGAAGGCTTCCATGAAAAATATCAGTATTACAGTATAAGAATCTAGATGACTAGTATGGAGTGGAGCATAAAGCAGGAAAAAGTTGACAACTATTGTGGAGCAGACAAATAATGCTTTCAGCCGAGAATGTGTAGTCAGTGTTTGTAAAGAGCGAAGAATGTCTTCTGTATGTGAATGTCAACATCGTTCCGCGAGTACCTTTTCTTTGAGTGTTCACACTTATCACAAGTCTATATTCGGAGGGATGAAACTGCTTTGGCGACAATTTTGTGACTCGATTTGGGTACGTACTCCGTACGATTGAAAAATGCGCATTATACTTGTTCGAAGCGCTGAAAAAACGCTGCAAATCCCTGCACAACGGTTTATTATTTTGTATAGAATACCCTTGTGTTACAGATCACAGCTCTATGTATAGATAACCCGTCTATATAATATGATATGTACTATTCTATACATATTATGTAGATCGCAGACCCTCCGTAGGTTAGTACCTAACCCCGTACTCGTTACTAGGTACCTACCTAAATCACGAGTTAAATGTTGCTAAAATAGTTCTGCCGATGACAAACAGTACCTAACAAAAAGAAACACACATAATGAAGTTCTGAAAAGAAATTGTTGATGAGGAGTGAAAAAAGTTGCAAAAGTACCTACCAACAAACTCCAGCCCCTTCTACGTAGATGGTATAATGAACGGTTGTGTAATAATTTACCGTTGAGTAATGATTTACCGTAGTAATAATAAATTTACCCATCAATAATACTTCAACGTTTGTTCAAGTTTCACTACCTACCAACAAACTCCAAAAGAGCCATCATTTTTCAAATTAAATAATATCACAGAACAACCAACTCGACTTCATACTCCGCCAATATAATCAGGTGATCCCTACCAATGATTGGCCGTATTCACAAATTTCCTATTGTGGGCGCGTCTCTGGTTACGAGATTTGGTTTGAATTGTATACAATTTCATTCACACTGGAGTCGAAAATGCCTGTCGGTGCAAACTTCGGGGCCTTACTGTGAACGAACGGCTGGACGTACGATGCTCCGGATGGTCTTAAAAAACTCGCAAGTTCAAGAACTATTTAAAACCGTAAAAATATTTACGTAAAAAAATTGTATAGGCGTTTTGAAAATTTCAACCCCTATTTTGAACCCCTTAGAGATGACTCACAGTAACGTCGAGCTTCGAGGACCAACTAGACGCCGAACGGAACCTATAACCCGAATTTCATCAATTTTTTTTCATGGTAACTAAGAAAAGTGGCCCGTACGGCGTACGGCGTACGGTGTACGGCGTACGGCGGACAGACAGAAATATTTTTATTGCAGTTTTGGATTCTACATACCTTGAAACGTAAACCATCAAATTTTGAGGGGGGGTAAGAATTTTTTTTTTCATGCTCGATTCCAATGGTTCATTATTGAAAATAATAAACCAAAAATTAGGTAGGAAGCCAGTTTCTCAACGAGTGAAGGCGGTTACTGACAATACAGTTATTTCTGGGATGATAGTTACCCGCCACGCACTTACTTGGAAAAACTTTCTTCAAATTAGTATGAGTAGAAATGCAATTATTTCGCTAATATTAACAAACAGTAACCCGCGATCGCAAGGGGTGAGCCTAGTTTCAGGATGATTTACGTACTTGAGCAGAGGCGGTCTGTTGTTCTATGATTCTTGATATGGAGGACCTGTTATTACGTGGGTGCATCGTACTACAGAAAAAAATAATCGTACCGTAGAATTCATTTACAAGCCAGAGCTTTCACAGAGAAGAAAATCCATACTGCTTGTACTGAGAGCCCAGGAAGGAACAAGGCCTATCATCAGTTTCATCTTTGAACCAACAAAAAAAGAGGGAAAATAGCTGTAACCATCAGATCGTCGCTACCAGCGCTGCTTGACGTCAGATTGTTTTTCCTCTGTCGGAAAGCTAGAATTCATCACGAGAAACTGAATATATTATGATCAGCAGTCGATAAATCTTGTTCTAATGAGACAACAGTGGGAAAAACACTTTAGTGCCTCTTCTGAGATGTTTGGAAGCCTTCGTTTATAATTTCAATGAAATGCAAATATAATCACCCAACACAAACTTTACACTTCTCAAATGAGATACTCTACTACTACTTTACTAAGGTAAATGCGAGGTGACCACAACAAAAACCGAGTCATGCAGCGTGTATGGCTAGATCAGCCTGACGGAAAATCTACGTAGGTACACATATTCGGTTGAGTACTGCATGATAGGTGCACAGGAACAAAATTTCGTCATGAAGCATGACCATATATGAGGGATTTTTTTGAGTAACGTACATACTCCAACATTTTTCATGGTTTTGTACACAAATTTGAATACTCTTTTGCCACCATAATTTTGTTAAAATCGTATATTGCGCCAATTACAACTTTTTCTATTTTTCGCCTCTCTAAGTGCCTTTCTAGATTTGTATAACCACGAAACAAATATTTGATGCACAAACCAAAAACATAGCCATAATTCGACGTTTTTCCGTGTGGCGGAGAAGTTTCAATTCAGTTAGATTTGAAGGAGAGAATGGAGCAATATAACAGATCATCAAATGGGAAATTTCCGTATGTAGGAATTTTTTATTTTTGATCTCAGAATCGGATTCAGCACCCTTCAAAACCCCCCAATGCCAATTTTCATCTCAAAACTCTCATCTCATCAAAAAACTGGTGATAGCCTTTACCTGTGACGTCATTTCGCTTTCTTTCCATAGATTTTTCGCTCATACGGAGATCTTTTACTTGAGAAAATAAAATAAAACGTGAAATTGCACATTTATCTCTGAGCTCTTTGATTCGTGTTTTTAAATAGATAGTCCTAAAATCTTACAGTAAGTAATTTTCTTCAAAAATTCGCTAAAAAAGGAAGAATTTCAACAATGGGCTCCAGCTTGGAATCTATCTCACATTAATTATTTCCAAAAAAGTTAAGTCGCCTATTTATAAAAGCCTGACCTATATCAACAATAATGTGCGCACGCAGGCCGAAGACTTTCACCACGGTTGAAGAACTTTGCCTACTGGTAGCAGAGCCTTCTAACCTCAGATTTTACCAACAAGCCAACGGGTTGCCACCGAGTAGCTCATGAATTTTTATAACTTACTTTTGAAAGGATAAAATCTGTGCTCCTCCAAAATCAAAGTAGGTAGATTTATATCCAATCATGCTTTGCGTTTCACAACATTCTGAAATAATTTTGTCTGGTGTCTAGGTATTTGTAGATTAACGTCTGTCACCAAATACTTGCCGCGTTGCGACTGATCAGATTTTTGGTACACTTCCAGAGGTCATCGGAGGGTGGTCATTGGCTTGGATAGATACCACCGCTTGTCAATAGGGATCGGAGCCTTAGTAGCCCCTCCACATGCACAAAAATATTATTGTTGAGAAAACATCGACACCGATGTTCGAACCCTACGGAGGCGTATTAAACTTGAAATAGCAAACGAATAAAAGGCCAAACGCGGATAAAGCGGTATAAAATAGAGAAGCCGAACTGCGGAAGCCACTTAGGATCCGATCGAATGAATCATGCAATGAAGTTCAGAATCGTCGGAAACGGAAATCACCGGCTTTCCTAGAAATAATGACGGAGCTTTCACAACTCGAAACCGCCTAGACATGACCAGTCTCCCGCTCTGTGATCTGCTCCCAATGTCGTGCAGAGATAAACTCGTATCCTCCGACTTGTAAAAACACCGTTGACTCTTATGGCCATAATCGCTGTCGGTGGATCTATTAAAAAAACATATTTTTAAAATTTACTTCCTACTGCGTAAGGAGGAGAAAGTCGGCGATAGGAAGGAAAAAGGGTCGGTCAGTCGACTGGTGAGCCTTCCTTAGGGCGAAATGAAGAGAAATTATGTCCCGAGAGAGGAGGTCCTGTAGTGATAGGTTGGTTGAAGGGCCCATTAGCGGGGCAGCCCGTTTATCATTTCGTCGCCAGCGCGTCTCCAGTTTCCTAGATTATGAAAAAAAATAAAAGGCTACTTTTTATGAGATTTTATGAAGGCATATTAATGACGCAACGTCAACAAATATTCATATACTTACGATAAAAATTGTGTGATATAAAAACCGTCGAAATAAATCTAAAGTATAATATAAACAAGAGTACCTGCACTCGAACACGAAAATGCCAAATTTGGGAACGTTTGGTGCTCTCGAGAGAAATCAAGACCTATTTATGGTGAAAAACGCTGCAGTCCTTGTCACATGGGTTTATTATTCTATTGGACATACCTACATAATTGTTGGCTGTTCATCAATAGTTTCTTTCATTTGCAATAATTGAAATAGGTATTTTTGATGGTTCCCACCAATTTTGGCCCCCAAAAAACACGAATTAGGCTCCTATTTTTGACAAATTATCTTTGATCATTATAGGGCCATTTTTGGTGGTAGTGTCTTGATTCACCTGTTAATACTACTTCAAGTGTTAGTATATAAATTTGTGGTGATTTCAGGTTTTTTGACTCATAAAAAATTAATTTCGGGAGCTGAACCTTCGTTACAACGCCAATTCTTCACTCTGGTTAAAATTACTTTACATTCGGTCTTCTCGCTTTAGAAGGGGGGGGGGGGGGGGGAACTATACCTAACCTCCAAAAAAACTCGAAAAATCCTATTTTTTACATCCATTTTTCACCCACACACCCTTGGGATATTCCCATCGAGCTGCGAAGTTTCGGGACACAACTAGAGCCTAAATGGAGCCTGTGTGCCAAAGAAGAATTTTTTAGATGAAAATAAAGTAGATATGGATGATACGGCGTACGGCGGACGGACACTACATTTTTGGAATCTACGTACCTTGAAACGTGAAAGACAAAAATTTGAGGTGGCGTTATAAAAAAGTTTTGCTGAGCGAATACATGGGTGTATTATTCACAGAATAATAAACCCCAAAAAAAAATATCCGTTGCAATCCATCTTCCCCTTACAATTTGGGAGGTAACGAGTAACTTAAAAGTACACGTTAAATCTAAGTTCGGAAAAATAAGCCATAAGATGGGCCCAAAAAAATTATTAGTAGATAGTTTATTATCGATACAAATCTATTCTAGAGAATTCTGCTGCATCCATAGTGTTAAGTCCACGCACTCTGTATAAGGACGACAGGCGCAAATGAAATAAAGCAGTTTTCATTAACTGAAACGAAAAACACTTCCCACCATCAAACGCATTTAACTGCAAAATCCGCTGGTGGGAACGGACGGAAATGTGTGGTGACTGACGGCCAAGGATAGTATGGAGATGTTCCATCCTGCTCTTTCTTCTGGTTATCTCGGTGGAAAAAACGTGTCAAGGATTCATACAGTCACTACACAGGTCCTGACCCTCCGCAGATTGATCACTTTTATCGCTTCCACGCTCCCATGTACGAACCAAATAGAGAATCCGGAAGGCTGTAGATGTTTAAAAGCGTGAGAGCGCATCAAAGCAAAGGGTATATATAATTCATGGAGATTTCGCAGGCACGATGTTCCATTCTTTTATAGAATAAAAAAAGGACCGCCAGATTCGATGCGTTCCTACAGCGACAAGTATCAAGGAAGACACTCCTAAATACTCGCAGACCTGCCCGATTTCCAACTCCATTTTATTCAACGGATTTTGATGAAATTCCGTTGAAAAAATTGAAATTCAATCTGATTTTGAGGAAATTTGGTTAAACGAATTTTGATGAAATCTTGACGAAATCGAAAATTAATAGTTGTGCCTGCTGGGTTCCCAAGGTAGGAATGTCAACAGTGCGTGACAGAAATATTGGGCACGGCGGGGTCCTCTCGAGATTAGGGGTGGATACCACACCCGATTTCGCTCAAGTTTTGTTCTCTTCTGTACTTGCAATTCAGTGAAAACCTTAGCTTACTGTTCATAATATTTACGGCCGTTTATCCTTTAAACACGCCTAACCCTACACGAATAGTAGATAATAGTGGAATAAACACGAATAGTACTATATTACCCGCCAACTTAATAGACGTTTTAAACCTCCGACGGTGCAAAATCCTACCCAAGATTTATATCCCCAGATTTAGTGAAACGCTAATACTCGTAGGTACTGTAGGAACAAGACACGAACCTAAAATGGCTTTAGGATAGGATATCATTCTGGAAGAAAGTGCTGAACACTGATACCTACAGGTGGTGACGCAACCCGACCTTCCACTGGCATTGCACATTTTCGCGGAACTCGTTCTTTACCGCTATTGTAATACATTACGGGAAAGGAAAGAAAAAAATAATACAATTTGTCGAAACGCTGCGGAGAGCGAATTAAAAAAAAAATAGAAGAAATGGGAAACCGACTGGTTTTTTTCCCAGAGAAGCAGCAATAAGACGAGGGAAGGCGGTAGAGGGCTCTGAGTTGCAGAACAGTGGCAATTCTATTTTTTCATTGTTTCCTCGGGTGGCGTGAGGTGAGGCAACTTTCGGAGTCTACATTTACAGAGTTAGCGTGATCGCAGCAAAGCGAGCAAAAGCCCAAGGGCACGACCCCCTAAGGCCCCGAAAAAACAAGTTGAAGAATGAGACGTCCGATGGGAAGGGCTTGGAAAACTATCGTCTTTCTACCTAAAACTAACATGAAAGCAACGGGGAAGGCCGGGGGCAGACGGTTTCTGTGTTCCTCGGCCTTGGGAACTTCCTTCTTTTCAACTCCAATTGGACGCTGTCTCGGACGACCCTTTACAAACGCCGGCGGGCAACCATTTGGACGCGAGGGGAAGACGCGTCAGGATTATGGGAACAGCGTATCGTCGGTGCGGTCCAGGGAAAAATCAAAAACATCGAAACACAGGTACCAGGAGCCATCAGGGAGGTTGTTATTAGGTTTTTGGAGGAAATAACAGAAGATTCTGAAGTAGATTCTCAGCTGACAGTATGGACACTATTCTATAACAGGATTCCTTCTTTTTAAATTCCAATGGGGAACGCGCGCATATTCTTATTCACTTCAAATTATGGACATCACGGTGAGCTTCCAACAACTACAGCTTACCTACATGAGGAGAACCTTAACAGTTGGTACAGGTGGTAGACAGGATCATGCGTAAGATAGAATTCAGGGGATTGTGACACCTATACCAATACATTAAGAGCTGCAAATTATTACAACAGAATATTAATTTTGATAATTACAGTGAATTAATTCTGATATATCACCGTTTTCTGTGGTCAATACTTGCCTACTCTCCCAGCTCCACGAAAGCCCGTCGACGGCTGGGCGGTTACAGTTATATAAAACGCTGCAGTCCTTGTCACATGGGTTTATATTCTACTGGACACACCTACAGAAATGTTGGCTGTTCATTTATTGTTTATTTCATGTGAAATAATTGAAATAGCTATTTCTGGTGGTTTCCACCATTTTTGGCCCCTAAAACACGAATTAGGTACGCTCCTTTTTTTTTCAATTTATCTTTGATCATTGGTAGTGCCATTTAATCGTCTTGATCCACGTGTTGATACTACTTCTAGTGTTATTATACAAACTGATGGTGATTTCAGACGATTTCCCAGGTTTTTGACTAATAAAAAATCAATTTTAGTAGCTGAACATTTGGTAGAACCTCGATTTTCCACTCTTTGGTCAAAATCGACTTCATATTCGGTCTTCTCGTCCCCAAAAACATGGAAAACGATACCTCAAAAGCTCATGTTACTAAAACACAAAAAGTACCTATTTTTGTGCACATTTTCACTCATAACATCCATGAGTATATTCCGATCGGGCTGAAAGTTTCGGGACACAACTAGGGCCCAAATGGAGCATGTGTGCGAAAGAACAACTTTTTTAGACCAAAAATGAAGCCGGTACACGTGATACGGCGGACGGAGATTGCATTTTTGGAATCCATGCACCTTTGAAACGTAATAGAAAAAATTTTGAGGGGGTGTTATAAACATTTTTTGCTGAGCGATTACATAGGTGTATTATTCACAGAATAATAAACCAATAGCTCTCCGTCAAAAGGGAGAAATTTCATTCAACTGGCATTACTAAAATAGCGTCCTTCAATTCTGAGCTACCCTTCTTTTGTTTCACACACTGCTTTCTTTTCAGCTTCAATAAAGCTGCAACTGCTCCTTCTAACTCGGCTCTAGATGGTTCACCATGATGAATAGGTACTATTTCCGAAATTCCTCAGTCAAGGTAGCCCATTCAGCAACTCTTCAAAACACTTTTTACAGCGATTCATCGACTCCCTGGCTTCAGCCCAAATTTTATTTTGTACTGGGTGTCTCAAGAACATTCAAGAATATTGTCACATCAATTTAGCTCCGCAACTCATTCATGTCCCTGACAACGCTAACTAAAGCAAATTCTAAGACTGTTTCGCAAAATCTGAAGCATTCAAGTGAGTAAACTTTTTTCGATAGCTCGTGTTAAAACAAAGCTGGATTATTGTTTATTTCAGTTTTAAGTACATTATGCCATTTGAAAATATATACCTACTAAGAACCGTAGGCGAGTAGTTGGAGTGAAGGGCAGAGATGAGGTTACTAACCGACCGGCGAATTGTTATTCCGCAGCCGTTCTGAATGCTAAATAGCAGTTGACCTCCCAGAATTGACCTCTCCAAGAACTTAATTGCTTGTCTTTGACTTTTTCATTGGGTCGGCCCAATCGGTTACAGATCAGACTCGTTGAAAAACTCATTGTAAATATTTTTACTCAAGTCTATTCAATTCAATATTCACTAATACTGCCACTGAAATATTCAAGGATCCTTAGGATCAGATTTTGAGGAAAAATGAGGCAATGGCGTTTGAGCCGGGGTATTTGTTTTATCAGATTAGGCGAGATGGGTTCGCTAAAGCTGAGTGAAGCTGAAGTGGATGGCAAACAAACAATATATGCGTCGGCTTTCATAGATGCTATGCCAAAGTGCCAACTTCGTCACACGTTTGTTACTGAGTATATGACTTTGGAAAGCCTTCATTCATTCACTGGTACCTAATCGATTTGCACAACTAGCAAAAAATAAGGACGTTGATATTTTCTCAACCCTTTTTATATTAAATTATGCTCATGAGAGAAAGTACTTAATGCACTTTTCATAACATCTGAACACATTATAATACAAACTGAATATCTTCAAAGCGACGGCCATCTTGGCATTTTCGATCTCCTTCAAAAGAGACACCCATGTAACTAGATGTCTTTTCTTCAAAGAGATAGGCTTCCTTTCTCGTTTCTCGTTTGTTTGATAGTGATATCGTGTATCACCCTTCGTTCATCCACTACACACCGGCCATTTTGATCATTCATCGTTCATTTTGATCGCGTATCTTTTTTCATCTCAGAAAGGTAAGTCGATTGTTCATTAAAAACATACTATTATCTTTTCATAAGTAAAAACGTGGAAGTACAAGTTGAGGTACATAGGTAGGTACCTAAGAGTGGACGTTCAGTATATCATATAGTACAAGCATTATGCCGCTAATTCAACTTTTTCGGTTTATAATAATTGACTTTTTTTTCATTTAAACTTTTTCCCGATTAATTAGTAAAAACGTCCGAGTATGGGCTGAGGAGCTATTCAGTAAAACAGACGAAACCGGGAGTCTGGAAGAGACTGTCTCCCGAGCGAGACTATCTCTCCCGGGAGATTTTCACAAGAGAGAATCTCTTTTCGCTACCTCTTTTAGTGAATAGGCCCCCCTTCCGAGATGACCACAACATGTAGGCATGTTTGTCCAAAAAAAGTTTTGAATTCTATGATGAAACCATCATAAACGTTTAGGTACCGAAGCACAAACGTATAGATATCTAGTCAGAATGAAGTTGGGGGGGGGATGTTTCCTTGAATTAAATGGAGAGATTACGCTGGTAGCTGTACAGCTGTAGGGCTACGGGTATTTTGAAAAGCCACCCGAAAACTGTTATATAGCAGAGCTACGAGAACGAGAAATTTAGAGCTATATATCTGGAAATGAGTTTACCGTACGATTTCGGTGAAGATCAAATGCAGCTAGACAAGCGATTTGTTCAAAGCTCTGTTATCATGAAGGGAGTGGTCCGTATCACTGTCAGTCTGTAGTCTGCTCTTGAATAGTGCTGTGCATGTAGATTTTGCTTGGTGGCGCTCGTTTTTTTCTCAATGGGGAATTTTCGTGTATAGGAGTTCATTTTTGATCTCAGAATCGGATTTAGCATCCTTCAACCCCCCCCCCCCCCCCCCCTGCCAATTTTCACCTCAAAACTCCGTGTAGCTTGTGCAACAAACAGATACAAAGAAAACGTGGAAAATAAGTGGATTGCGCTGAGGGTTCCCCCCAGGCGGATGCGGAGGTGAGGATATTTACCTATGACGTCATTTCGCTTTCTTTCCACCGGTTTACTGCCCACTATCGACCATCGATATTCCTCATTCGACCATCGGACCATCGATATTCCGAGCACCTTTTCGGAAAGCTCTCGCCGAGACCGTTTACTTAAGAAAATAAAAGAAAACAAGTGAAATTGGCCATTCTTTTAAAAAAGGATGATTCGGGTGAAGTTGAGTGGGATAGGGTCACTACGCAAAAACTTACTGAACTTTATCTTGAGCATCCTGTTTTATGGGATTCGAAAAACGCAGAATTCAAAAACAGAAATCGGAAGATCGATGCATGGAACGACATTGCTCGCGAAACGACAAGGCAAGCCAAAATAACTGCAGCAGCAAGATTATGTTGTTTGCACGCCACCTGACAGAGAACTCAAGTTGAATTGCTACATGCAGGTGCTACATACAGCTGTTACGTCTTCTAGTTTGCATCTTGCCGTAAATGCTGCTTAGCTACATATAGCTCGGCTATACAGCTGACTACCAGTTCAAACCCGCCTATACAGGTTGCCGAATGGCTCAATTATCGTTTCATAGAAATTGATAGACTATTTCAAGCGCAAAATCCCCAAACATTACACTAATGCGAACATTTTAGGTAGTTTCTGTGCATCCTGGATTTCCTGGAGTATCGATTCGGAGTTTTTGGTACGATCTTGTGCGAGAAATATGTACTGCTGTTTCACACAACTATGAAGGTGAACAAATATATCGATTACCAAGTTCCTAGGACTTATCAGTTCATTGGCTGCTGTTTTGAGTACAACTCCATTAAGTAGTTCTCTTGAGGCACTACCAACAATATTAGATATATTCGTAGTCACGTTCCAAATCAAAAGCCAGTGCTAAAAATTAGTGACAATGAATAGAAGTTCTTAGAGAATGTAACTTGAATTTTCACAGATGTGAAGACTAAAATAAATACCGTTCTGCAAATATTAGTATACTCCGTCCAAACCGCCTCTTTGCGTTCTAACGCCCCCTCGCATCTGGTGAACTAAACAACCAAGATAAGACACGTAAAACCCGAATGGGAGAGATAGCATTTTAAATGGCACCATCGAAAACCGAATGGGAGGGGTAGCATTTTAAATGGCACCATCGAAAAGTCTATAAAGGAGTTTGATCTTAGAGCTTATGGATATCGGGAAGTGTTGAAAGTACTCCGAACTTTTCCTTGAAATTCACATACGCCGTCAGAGGCCCAACCAGCAAGCCAAACTAAATTATTTTGGGTTTTCATCATAGGACTCCTATTTTATTTGGTAAACAATGAGGAGTAGTGCGACGTAAAAGCGTAAAGCCCATGAATGGCTATAACGTCCATTATATTATGAAAGATTGCAAAAAATTGTTGATTCTCACGAATACTCATGAACGTGAAGCAGACCGCAGAACAGATTCGTTTACGTCTTTGAAAGCTGACATAACAAAAGCGACGCAGGGCGGAATCGTGAAGGAGTTCGAGTGGTCGGATGGGTTAGGTAAGGAGATACATGGGGAGGCTTTGAGTGAGGTTGAGGGGCAGGTCACCACAATCTTCACGAAGGAGTCTCACGGCGGCATCAAAGTGGAGCCACCAACTATACAGTAAAAAATAGAGAAAAAATAAAAGAAGGGAAAAAAAACCCCAAGAAAAGGTTCCCATCCCAAAAAAGAAAAGGGACTTTGAAGAGAGGGCCGGGGCGTGGAGGTTTGGAAGCAGAACACAAAGGAAATGAATAATACGGGACCTGGAAGAAGAGGACGAGAACCCCCGAGCAAGCGCCTGTGTAATTATCTTCAACAACAACAGAGGCCTACGCGGCGAGTCCACGCTCGGTGTCTGCCCATCAGCTCTGGTCAAAGACACCGTGGACGGGAGGTTTGTTGTTTGGGAGCTTCTCGTGCGTCGGACAACGGGCAGACGAACAATCGTTGGTGTTCCCGGGGATAGTAAGTATAGAAGTACACAGAGGGTTCCAGGGACGGACGTCCGTTTCGATGGCTGACCGCAGGGCCACACCCCCCATCGGTCACCTACAACGGGGCTACGAGTGGAAACTATACACGCAGACACTTGTTCATTCACAGTTGAGATCTCAAATCGTCAGAATCCCACTAAACAGCTTCTATACGTATTATAATTATGCCTGCTGCTAGGGTTACCAGAGATACTCTTTTGGTTTATTATACTGTGAATAATACACCACACAATACACACCTATGCATTCAAATGTACACAAATACATGTATGTACTCGCTCAACGAAATTGTTTATAACACCCTCTCAAAATTTGTTCTTTTACGTTTCAAGGTGCGTAGATTTCAAAAATGCAATGTCCGTAGGCCGTACACAGTACGCCCCATCACCTACTTTATTTTCGATCTAAAAAATCGTTCTTTCGCACACAGGATCCATTTGAGCCCTAGTTGTGTCCCGAAACTGCAGCCCGATCGCAATATAACCGGGGGTTTTATTGGGTTAAAAATAGGGTTTTTTGGTGTTTTAGTAACGTAAGCTTTTGAGGCATCGTTTTCCATGTTTTTTTTTAGAACGAGGAGACCGAATAGTCAATTTTGACCGGAGTGGAAAATTGAGGTTCTAGCGAAGTTTCAGCCTTAAATTTACGTAAATTTTGGCCTAAAATCTTGGTCTAAAATCGTTGTTCTTCCGCACGCAGTTTGGGTCCTAGTTGTGCTCCGAAGCTCGGCAGCCCGATCGCAAAACACCCAGGGGTGTTATGAGGGGGAAAAATTAGTGAAAAAATAAGGGGTTTCGAGGGTTTAGCGAACACGAACTTATGAGGTATCGTTTTCCGTGTTTTTTAGGGCGAGAAGACCGAGTATGAAGTTGATTTTGACAAAAGAATTAAGAATGAGGATTTAAAGAAGGTACATCTCCCAAAATTCATTTTTTTACGGGCCAAAAACCAGGGAAATTGTCTGAAATCATCATAAGTTTTTATAAAAACACTAAAAGTAATGTGGGATAAACACAAAATAAATACACCTTTCGCTTACCACTAATTTATTAAATACACAAAGCTTTTCACTCAAATTCTGAGCATCATCAGGTAAACTCACGTAAACACAGATAGAAGTGAAACCTACCACAAACTTCCTAACCACTTCACTTCTATCTGTGTTTACGTGAGTTTACCTGATGATGCTCAGAATTTGAGTGAAAAGCTTTGTGTATTTAATAAATTAGTGGTAAGCGAAAGGTGTATTTATTTTGTGTTTATCCCACATTAAGATGGCTTACCACAAAAGGGAAATAACGCAATTCGATGAATTTATGAACTAAAAGTAATAACAGGTGAATCAAGACTGCTAAATGGCACTATCAATGATCAACGATAATTTGTAAGAAAAAATAGAAGCCTAATTCGTGTTTTTGAGACAATATATGAACAGCCAACATTTCTTCAGGTACGTCCAATAGAATAGTAAAGCCATGTGACAAGGACTTTGCAGCGTTTTTATAATGTCTGTACTCTTTTTGGCTCCATAATTTCATACACTATTCTTTTTTCATTTCATAGTCAAATAAGCTATTTTTCATAGCCTATGAGATTAGCTAGGAACATGGAAGTAGGAATGGCTAGGAGGGAAGGCCAATGTTCTAGTTATTTTTTTGCGATATTTGTGAGAGACTGATTTGTGGTGTACCGTTTTACTCTGGTTAGAAGTATTTTTGAAAATATCGTTCCAAGTTCCTACCTTGTTACTTGAAACTGTAATTTGAAAAAACTTAACATTACCTTTATGCAAAACGAAGGCACTCGTTGTAAATTATGTTTGACAAATGTAATTCGAAAAAAAAATTCTTGTTGCCTTGAGCAACATACCTACCTGGTGTTCTTTCTTTATTTCTGTGATATTTTCGAAAGACTGATGGAGCTCCTACTCAATCCCACTTGAACTATTAATAAAACGCTTGTCCCACTGATGATTCAGTTGAAATGTAGTTGTTACAGTAAGAACCCACAACAAAATACAAAATTCCACATTTCCGACAAAACTGAGTTTGAAAAAAAGTTAACTGAGCTTTTATCATCACAATAAATTCAGTTTGATGATTTCATGCACCAATTCATAAAATGACATAACGTGACCTTATTTATATGTGTATTATATACCTATATATTTTTTTTTAAACTACGGATATACTCTTTTTTGGAAGGGGGAATCTGGTAACCCCACCTGCTGTGCCTGAACTGGCTATTTTGTTCTACTAAGAACCCTCTAGGTACCTGCTGCAACCGAAGATTTCCCACTACACAACTTGTTGCTGGAACTACAATTTAGGAGTGTCAATACAACTCCATTTTTGTATATGTACATAGGGCACACCTAGTTTAGAAAAAGGAAGTTCTTTAATCCAACAATATATCCAATATCCAGGAGAAGGTCGATCCGAATTAAAGCAACATTGAAGCCAACCTATAACAATATTATGATCTAGATAATTCTAATATATATAATTCGTAACGAGTTTTCAAAACTAAACCATCTACCATTAAGAATCACTCGCATCAATATAAGGCTGTATCTTATCAACTTGTCATCAAAGGAAAAAGTGTGGTCAGAAATATGATCCCTGAAAATAACCAACGTCCACCGCTCCTTCAGAAGGTAGAAAAGGAATCCCCTCGCTCGGTGTTCCGTAATTTTCACTCAACTCAAATTACAAATTATGATTTCCAACTTAGTCACTGTGACGTCACATTCATAAGACCAGATGTCCTTCTCGTTTCCGGCCACCGCCTCATAACCATTTGCGGCTTTCCAACATCGTGAAAGTCGTCCCTAGGATTTATGTGACATAAAAATTACTTTTAAGCAGCCAACTTTCTCTGGTAAAACGTTCATGGAACGTGGTTCATTTTCAACTTGTGAGTTTTCTGGTAGAGTATGACAGTAAAATGAGAAAGTTGCATTAAGCAGAAAACAGATTACAATCCTACCTAAAGATCCTTTATTCAAATCATTATCGAAACGAAAACGATAATGGGTTAAAGAGCGACACAACAAGACTTCCATTCGATTTATACGTTTAGCTGCAATTTTATTATATGAAGCAGTAGTTAAATAATGTTTTTCGAGGATTGCGACAAATTTTGAGCCTATTAGATAATGAGGTTAGAAATTCACAGGCTACGGAAGATCAGCGGTACCATTACACACTATTAAAAACAGCCACACATATCAACATTCAGCACATTCTACGACGAGCCAGGCGGAACCAGAACATGCAGTTTATTTATTTATTTATTAGATTATACGTCCGCAGTTCACAGATAGGCCAGAAGGGACTTACGGGAACTTTAGCGTATATCCACACGTCCCAAGCCCATTGAACAGAGGAAAAAAGGAGGGGAGAAAAGGGGTGAAAGCTTCTTTTGGTTTATTATTCTCTGAATAATACGCCTATTTATTCGGTTCAGGAAATGTTTTTGGAACACCCTTTCAAAAATTTTACTTTTACGTTTCAAGGTGTGCAGATTCCAAAAACGCTGCAAACTATTACACAACGGTAATAGGTAACGGTAATAGGGGCTGTATAAATGCCCGTTCTGCGCAGATCACTGTTTTCTGGGGTCAGCACCTACTCTCGAGCCCCCCTCCCCCCCCCCCCCCCCCCAGAAAAGCCCTAAATCGAGCACAGCAGCCGGCCCGGGAATTACGGCATAAAACATGGAAAACAATACCTCAACTAAAACCTCGAAAACCCCTACTTTTACACCAACTTTTCTCCCGTAACATTCCTGTGGGTGTTACGATCGGGCTGCCCGCTTTGGACCCAAACGGAGCCTGTGTGCGGCAGAACGACGATTTTAGACCAACATTTAACATAAATTTAAGGCTGGAGCTTCGTTATAACCTAAATTCTTCGCTCGTTGGTCAAAATCGACTTATAATCTGTCTCCTCGTCCTAAAAACATGGAAAACGATGGTACCTCACAAGTCATGTTACTTAACACCCAAAAACCCTATTTTTACACCCATTTTTCAACCATAACACTCCTGGGTATATTCCGGTCGGGCTGCAAAGTTTCGGGACAAAGCTACCAAGTAGGGCCCAAACGGAGTCTGTGTATGAAAGAACGAATTTTTCAGACCGAAAATAAATGCAGATATATGCATGATACGGCGTACGGTGGACGGACATTGCATTTTTTGGAATCTACGCACCTTGAAACGTAAAAGAAAAAATTTTGAGGGAGTGTTCCAAACATTTTTTGGAGCGATTACATAGTTATAAACCAAAATGCGATGTCCGTCCGCCGTCCGCGTATGATCAATATCTACCTCAATTTTCGGTCTAAAAAAAAATTTTTTTTTTCAGTATCTACCTCATTTTTCGGTCTTTCGCATCCAGGCTCCATGGATGCGAAATCTTTCGCATACAGGCTCCATCTGGGCCCTAGTTGTGTCCCGAAACATTGCACCCCGATCGGAATGCACCCAGGGGTGTTATGGAAGAAAAATTGGTGGAAAAATTAGGTTTTTTTTTTGGTTTAGTGAACTTGGGTTGTGAGGTATCGTTTTCCATGTTTTTTAGCGTGAGGAGACCAAATATGAAGCTGACTTTCACCAATGGGTGAAGGATTGAGGTTCCAACGAAATTTTAACTCTCAAAATTCAATATGTCATCGGTACCCGCTACTCCAGTACCTTCCTCCATTTTTATTTTTCTTATTTTTATTTTTTATTTTTGTATTGCCTGCTTTATTACCCTTCACACTAAAAAAAATAAAAAATGAACTTATTTCAATTTTTTTAAAATACCGATGGTATCGAAGATAGCGTTTTCTTCTACCGATAACATTATATCGGAGTATCGATAGTTTTTAAATATCAGTATCGGAAAATACAGAGTACCGATACTTTATCATTAATATCTTATCGAAGGAAATATGGATACTCTGGAGTATCGTACCGTCCCTATGGACAGCCCTCGAAGTCCAGCTGCACCCTGGGGACACGAAGCCCACAGCCTGTGGGCAAAAGGAACACTCCAGGATGCCCTGCGATGCTCCGGGGACCCCATTTAATTCGCCACTCTCTCCATCCTCGGAGTCCTTGGCCCGGGTGACTGCCCTCCTCAACAAATCCCAACCGTTTCGGTATTTCACGGCCTCCGTGAAGTCTCGGTCGCACCGTTTCATTTTCCGTCGAACCCACTGGTCCCTGACCTCGGAATCTTGACCCCCCCCCCCCCCCGCAATTCCACCAATACTTCGGACATCGGTCCTGTAATTATCAGCCTCTTTATGAGTAGGCCGAGCCTTTATCGCTTTCTTCTGCCTATTGGGCGTTCCCATTTCCCAACCTTCTCCCATGCTAATAACCCCCTTGGGATGCTCCAGCCTACTCATAGGCTTTTAAGAACGCTGAATATCGTATTATAGTACCGTTTACAACGTTCTCTTCGGCGTAGCAAACACTCCAACTGGTTTTTTACTGTGATTCAGGATATCCTAGAGGTTGCCTTTTAGTTTTCAGGAAAGAAATGCGCCCAGAAGATTGATGTAAATCTCTGTCTCCCAAACGGGAAGAGAACCACCCTATGATGCACACAAGCCACATAGGTATACCTAGTTGCTGAAATTCGGGGCCGATAATAATTTAACCAAATATGAACAAATTATTAAACTGAACATCGACAATGAAAATATGGGTGGAAATTATGGTATTAATTTTTTTTAAATACATTACGTAATTACTATACCAGGTCAGTACCTACTAAAAACATGCTAGGTTGGAGTTTTTTGCTGCCTTCCAACCACATTTCAATACCACAAATCTGTACATTTTCAGGCCTGCACCGAGTGACAGTGTAACAGTGGGGTTGGACCCTCGAGAGTCCCTCTCCTAGACCAGCGAGATTATCACCGGTTAAGAAGGGATATCGATTAGGCTTCCCCAAGCGATCCCGTCTCCACCGGAAGAAAAAATGTAACGAGAACAGCCGTTACAACCGTTCTTACTGAGAGATACATCAGGAATTACAACAATTACTTCAGATCCCTCCGTAAGGGTAGAATATGCCCTGGAAAAATATACGAGTGAATAGCGGAGTTTGATGTTGAGAGGGTCTATTTCCTGACATAACCCCTCTCGTTTTGAAAGATCTCGAGTGAACACAAAGGGCGTTTAAGGACGAGGGCCTCCAAGGCTGTTCCAGGCCCTTGAAAAGCCGGTCCGAAGGGCTGATCAGTTCGGAGACCTCGCCCTGGGGCGGCCTGGTATAATAACCGATAGGGCGGGGCTCGAGGGTGTTGCCAGTGTGTGGTCTACCTACCTTCCTTGGGACCCACAAGTTACGTCTACCACTTCTTAGGCATCGAGATTAATCTTGCGAAGCTTTTTCGAGAAAAAAAAACTTCATTCGGGCTGAATGTTGCGAGACATTCACCACGGAGGCTTTATCTTATCGTTAACATCAACATTTAATTATCGTTAATACTCACAATTTAATTATCATTAATATTCAACTTTAAATCATATTGTGATTCCTTTGAAATGTCTTTAGAAGGAAGTTTTTCAAAAATGACACCACAATTAAGCCCCTACCAGTTAGCTTAACTACCTACGTACCCATTTTAGAGAAAGAAAATTAAGCCATCTATTGCAATGAGTAAAGAATTTTTACATGAATTTTTGAATTTTTTTTTTGTAGGCAAATCCGTTTCAGAGCATCCCTAGATTTTAACAACAATTTATTTATTTGTCACTCTACACGTTATCTGACCTTCTTAGGTACATGATAAAAATTCCAAATTTTGCTAAAATGTTCGTAATGCCTAGATCAGCAATTTTCAGAAGTTCTAAGGGGGTCAAATAAGTAACTTAGGTGTCAAAAATCGTAAAAACGGCTAAAATCGCGAACAATTGATATGAAATCACAAGAAGTAGAATGGACAGTGAGTAAAGACAGAAAAATACCATTTCAGTTGTTTTTCATACAGAATAGGGGTCAAATTTGGATTTTTCGCGGTAGAAAGTTGGTAATACGGGCTAAAATCAATATTAATTCAATCACCCGACGTGTGTGGGATGGTGATTCACGACAGAAAGAGGGACTGGACTATCTTGATGATGAAAATATTTTTCTCAAGAAAGACTTTATAAGGATCAAAAATCGGTAAAATTGACTAAAATAACGAAAAAATAAGATATCGTTTTACGAAAAGTGGTATGGTTTCTCGCTATATCATATTGTTACACAATTGCACGAATATTTCTTTGAAAATTCGCTGTTATTGCCATGCTGCATGACTCTGGAAATAATACAGATAGATAATCAAATACTCAAGTGACCGGAGTCCTTAAGACTCATCATTCAAAATAATTTAAATTAACCTTGTAAATTTAATTTAAATGATAAATTTATATAGCTGTTTGTTATTTTAGCACTAAAATGATAAATTTATATAACTGCATTCATTCATCATAATAACTCAAATTAGAACCCAACAACTTCAAATAATAGCCGAACTTGGGCGAGAGCCTCATTACATTACACTTTCATTATAAATTTTAAGCTTTAATCGAATAACACCATCACTGTAACAGTTGGTCGCTCCAGATCAACTTCTGGAAATTTTATCAAGTTTGACGAGACCTAAATGGATTTATTTTCTACGTAGGTTTTCGATCAAATTTGAATCTGCGTTCAATAGCACCATGAGTTTGTCATTAATGATTTTCGATTTAAATAGGTAGGGATAATCAGAAAACCCAAACTGAGATCCTAGTGTAGGAATTCAAAGTTCGCAGTTGTTGCAAATAAATTATGGTGTAGGTATGACGGACCTACATGACGGATCTATTAGTACACATTTATGTAGATATAGAGCACAAACGGGTAACGCATATTTTTTAGGAGGTTCTTAACGTTTAAGTGCTTCAGTAGTTGAGCCTTGTAGGGTCTGCCAATACCAATGAATTTCATCATTAGAACATCAAGATTAGGTACCTAGTCTTCTGCTATCCAGAATTCGTATATAGTTCCCAAGGTCTTCAGAATATGCCTACCCAAGTACTTAGTGCCCAGCAGACTAGTTCAGAAGCAGTACGCAGCTCCTGCTTCTAAGGGAGGCAATGTAAACAGCTCCCTCAGCTGAGTTCTATGTGAACAGTTGGTAAGCATCAGCATTACCGAGAGATATGATTCTAAATAGCAGCAATGAACCCTCTGCAAAATAAGGAGTAGGAGGTAAATTTAAATAAGTTCCAGTCATGCAGCAAGACTATACGAGAAAATTTTCAAAGAAATATTCGTGCTATTGTGTAAAAAGATGACACAGCAAGAAACCATACCACGTTTCGTAAAATTATATCATTTTTCCGTCATTTTAGCCATTTTAACCGATTTTTTACCCTTATAAAGTCAAATCTTACCCACTCTTTCATGAGGAAAATATTGTTATCACCGAAATAGTCCCTCTTTCTGTCGTGAATCACTATCTTATCACTATCACTATCCTAACTTTTTCCTGTCTTTTCCTGTCCTGTTTTTCCTGTCATCAGTTGCTCGCGATTTGAGCCTTTTTTTTTAGCAAGATTTCTGACCTTTACCTACATAGTCGAATTTTACCCACACTTTTATGAGAAAAATATTTTTATCACCGAGATAGTCCTTCTTTCGGTTGTGAATCACTATCCCACAAACCTCAGGTGAATTAATATCAATTTTGGACACATGTTCTGTATGAAAAACACATGAAAAACTGGTGTTTTTCTAACACTTGAAATGGTGTTTTTCTGTCTTTACTCACCCTGCCATACCATTTTCAGTGATTTTACATCAACTGTTCGCGTTTTTACCGATTCTTGACCCCTAAAAGCTCAATTTGACCCCATCAGAAGTTTTGGAAATAGCTCACCAACGAACTCGTCCTTCAGTTTGACAAAACAAGCGTTTTGATTAAATTTTGAATTTGTATCATGTAGGTAACCCAAGGACGGATATCTCATCTGCAGGGACACAAACATTTAATGTATATATATATATATAAAAATTTGTTAAAAACTAGGAATGAATTCAGGATGCTCAAACGGATTTACCTATAAAACAAAAATGTCAAAAATTCATTTTTGACCTCTTGACGACTTGGCACCAGAGCCAAACGTCTCGGCGTTGTTAAAAAAAAAATGAGGACATACCTACGAATCTTTTGCGAAAGCTAATCTTTACGAATCGATTTCATTCAAGACAGCGGAACTTGAACACCATTGAACGGAAATGACCCAGAACTGTCTACGTCGCAATTAAGTTTCAAAATACACAGCAAGTTTTACAAAACATGCGTAACAAGCGTTGTCACACAAAAATTGATTGGCCGTGAAAAGAAAATGAATGAGAAATGCGATGAAAAAATTATCCTTACGTCGGTAGATCAAACAAAAACGCTGCAAAGTCCTTGTCACATGGGTTTATTATTCTACTGGACATCCCTACAGAAATTTTGGCTTTTCATTTATTGTTTCTTTCGTGTGCAATTATTGAAATAGCTGTTTTTGATGGTTTCCACCAGTTTTGGCCCCCAAAAACCCGAATTAGGCTAGGTTTTTCCTTTCAACAGATTATTTTCACCTGTTCACCTGTTCATACAACTTCTAGTGTTATTATACAAATGTATGGCGATTTCAGACAATTTCCCATGTTTTTGACTCATAAAAAATGTATTTCGGGAGCTTAACCCTCGTTAAAACCTCAATTCTTCACTATTCGGTCAAAATGAACCACATATTCGGTCTTCTCGCCGTAAAAAAACATGGAAAACGATACCTCACAAGCTCAAGCCAAAATTTAACGTAAATTTAAGGCTGGAACTTCCTTAGAACCTCAATTTTCCACTCTGGTCAAAATCGACTTAATATTCGGTCTTCTCGTCCCAAAAACATGGAAAACGATACTCAAACACAAAAAGCACCTATTTTTATACACATTTTCACTCATAACACCCCTGGGTGTATTCCGATCGGGCTGCAAAGTTTCGGGACACAACTAGGGCCCAAATGGAGCATGTGTGCGAAAGAACGAATTTTTTAGACCGAAAATGAAGCCGGTACATGTGATACGGCGTACGGCGGACGGACATTGCATTTTTGGAATCTACGCACCTTGAAACGTGAAAGAAAAAATGTTGAGGGGGTGTTATAAAAATTTTTTGCTGAGCGATTACATAGGTGTATTATTCACAGAATAATAAACCAAAATGAAGAAGAATTAATAGTATGGTTGAGGTATAATGCAATGTGTGGAACACAGGTCTGCAATACATTGAAACGTTGTTGTACCTAAGAAGGATTTTTGTGACAAGAGCCACAGGACCGTTGCAACGGGCAGGATGTCCTGTGAAAGGACACCAACCTCGCCTCTGGTTTTATTGCCGGGGACAAACCACACGAGCCGTGTGCCTTGGAGGTGGTTTGGTGAAAGGTAGAATATTTTTATCGAATATTCTTTCTCGACCGATAAAAATACTTGAATCTAACAAAGTGTAGCAGTTCTTAAATGTGTTACCCAGGGGATTGCATACAACAAAATGCCACATGGTAGTAGAATCCACAGGGCACCTGTGTGATTCTGGCACGCAACGAGGGATACCTGCTGTTGAGCAGGTACTACTACTATTACCATTAATACCTACTATGATTTCGTTTTCCATAAACATGATAACGTATCGAACGCAATAAACATGGAAGCCACAACAAAACGCGCAACGCTTGGTTACCGTTTTCATGGAAAACAAAACACAGAGACATCACAGAGATGTGTATGTACACCTACCTACTGAAACAAACACTTACCTTTACAGTCGTCGGCAGGTGAATAATAAAACGGGTTGAGAAAGTGGAACGCGGTAGGGGTCACAATTCGTAGCTGAATACGCGAGTCAACTATACAACAACAAGGACCAAGAGTCGACGAGAACAACTGACTGCTGTGCTGACTCGAAAACAAGTCTGAACGCCGATGTTTCTCCCACCTTGATTTCCAAAATGCTTTTGAGCTGGCAGCTTCTGGAGCTGGAAGGCCCTGCCTGACTTCTGGAGAGAATTTTTGACCTGACTTGTTGGTACCACTGCTCAAAATGAACGGCCAACGGAACTGCTATTTCTCTGTCACAACTGACAACTGCAATTTTTATCAAAGCATTCATGGAAGCGTTATCTAATAGCCTCCATACATATCGATATTCTGGTCTGTGTATGTGTGTGACAGAATCTGACTACCACGGAGGAATGATTCAGCTGAAAAAATTAAAACCACCTCAAAAAAAGCTTTGATTCTGTGTGCAGTTTAATCACGATCACAGTACCTCTACCTAGGTACTCATCGCGTGCGCTATTTCAGCTTATTTGATAAAAACTCGAATTACCTTCTTGAAACACATGCCTTCCTACAATAATGTAACAAAATCTCAAGATTATGAATAACTACCCAGATATTATGTAATAAGTATAATATTATTCTGAAGTGATGATGTGGCCAAACTAGACTTGACTGTTGTGATACATTTTATTTCATTTTATTTCGACCTAGGGTACAATATTCTTCTAGTCATGAGTTATAGTAATTTGGTTTTAATGATAGTTATAATGAGTTATAGCCGGTTTTGTGGCTTGATGGAAAAAATTGAAAATCAAGACCGGCTGGGTCCTGGACCCGAGGTTGAAACGTCGAGGATAATGAAATAAAATAGATCACAGCAACCAAAAGTCTAGTTCGGTCACCTCATTACTTGAGAATAGAATGATTATAATTAGGGCTCGGATCCGGGCATATTTGCATATTTTAATGGGCGATTATAATCGTTGAAACAAGCATTTTGGCAGTAGAATGAGGTCTCTAGAGTTTACAGAATAGAAGTTATGAAATCTTACAAAATCCTATTGGGGCCTTTTTTGAATAAAATCCTATAAAATCTTGTATGTGGGGTTTTCTTGGTTTAGTGTACTATTTTGCTCATTTTCGCATGAAAATCGCATATTTCCTACCATCCGAAAAGAGGGCATATATTATTGAAAAATACTTGAAGGATTTTGATTCCTCGAACCGCTTCAAGTTCATTGCCAAAGCTAAGGCTGCCCTTATGGATGAGGCTGCATTTCATCTCTCATTTTTATTAATGCAGACCTAATTTCACTTCCTGAACTCATCCTGAGGCTCGAAACCAGCGGAAAGGAACTCACTGAAGTTGTTGAATTGATGGAAGATGCCCTTGAGAAAGCCGGCAATTGGCCCGCCAAGCCTGGGAAAATTGTCAAAGAGAAGTTGGAATTCGTTCTTGAACGGAATCCTGGCTGGAAAGTATGCTTAGAGGAGAACCGTGCAAAGGTCTCAATTTCACCCCAGCAGAAGCAGCTTCACTTAAGTATTTGCCTCTCGTTTCAACTGACGTCGAGAGATCATTTTCCGCCTTGAAGTTGTTGGTAACTGATTTAAGAAAATCTCTGAAGACTGAAAACATTGAAAGGTTGCTGGTGATTCAGTACAATTCCCAGTTGTAAAAAGCGCGTTTTCGCTCACATTAGGTACCTACCTACTCATATTTTCATGAGTTGCACGTAGCAAGTATCTCCAAATTCACATGTAAAGTAGGTGCCTACCTAGTACACAAATTCAAAATAAAAGAATTATTTTTAAACCCCTTCACTTTCTTTCCCTTTTTTCAAGTTTTCTATCGAGCGCTATGCTTTTTGAGCTCATGACTGAGCTTAGGTATTTATCAGTTTATTGATCCTATATGACAGTCTTATTTAGCCATTTTTCGATCCTTTATACGATCTTATTTAATGGGTTTAACGCGCTTATTCAGAGGTTTTATCGGTCCTATCGATCCGAGCCCTAATTATAATAGACAATCAACATTGCGATTTTTTCTATAAACTTTTTTTCAATCAAATAACAATATTAGCCTTCATCAGGCACCCGATCTCTCACTGTCAGTTGGTATCCAACCGGAAAAATGTTGAAAACTTGAGTTTTGCCAAGACTTTGCTAACATGATTGCAGGGGAAAACAGTTGGGATTCAATGCTGTGCATCACTGGAAGACATACCGAAGTCGCAAGACTATCTAAATGCGTTCTCCGCGCTCACCATCTCCATTCACACACCTGTGAAAACCTTTGCTTGATAATTTGCTCAACAAAAAATGCTGCAAAGTCCATGTCACATGGGTTTATTATTCTATTGGACATACCTACAGAAATTTTGGCTGTTCATTCATTGTTTCTTTCACGTGCAATAATATTTAAATAGCTATTTTTGGTGGTTTCCACCAATTTTGGCCCCCAAAAACACGAATTAGGCCCCTAGTTTATAAAAAATTATTCTTGATCATTGACAGTTCATTTAATTGTCTTGATTATACAGTTTTATGGTGATTTCAGACAATTTCGCAGGTTTTCGACCCATAAAAAATGAATTTTGGGAGCTGAACATTCGTTACAACCTCAATTCTTCACTCTTTGGTCAACATCGACTTCATATTTAGTCTTCTCGCCTAAAAAACATGGAAAAAGATATCTCAAAAGCTCATTTTACTAAAACACCAAAAAACCCTATTATTACACCCATTTTTCACCCATAACAATCCTAGGTATAATCCGATAGGGCTGCAAAGTTTCGGGACACAACTAGGGCCCAAATGGAGCATGTGTGCGAAAGAACGAATTTTTCAGACCGAAAATGAGGCAGTTCTGCGTGATAAGGCGTACGACATTGCATTTCGGTATATATTATTTCGTGAATAATTATACACCTATGTACCTATTCGCTCAGCAAAAAATGTTTATAACACCCCCTCAACTTTATTCTTTTACATTTCAAGGTCTGTAGATTCCAAAACGCTGCAGTGCTTGTCACATGGGTTTATTATTCTATTGGACATACCTACAGAAATTTTGGCTGATCAGTTATTGTTTCTTTCATGCGCAATTATTGAAATGGCTATTTTTTATGCTTTCCACCAATTTTGGCCCCCAAAAACATGAATTAGGCTCGGTTTTTTTTAACAGGTTATTTTGGATCATTGATAGTTCCATTTAATTGTCTTGATTCACCTGTCGATACTGCTTACTTCTAGTGTTATTATACAAGTGTATGGTGATTTCAGACAATTTCCCATGTTTTTGACTAATAAAAAAATGAATTTCGGGAGCATAACCTTCGTTACAACCTCAATTCTTCACTCCTCGGTCAAAATCATCCTAATATTCGGCCTTCTCGCCCTACAAAACATGGAAAACACATGGTTCACTAAAACCTCAAAAATCCCTCGAAAACCCCCTATTTTTACACTCGATTTTCTCCCATAACACCCCTGGGTGTATGCGGATCGGGCTGAAGTGTTTCGGAGCACCCAAGTGTTCCCAAATGGGGACCCAAACTATGTGCGGAAGAACGACGATTTTAGACCAAAGAACCTTTTAGAACCTCAATTTTCCACTCTTAGGTCAAAATCGATTTCATATTCGGTCTCCTCGTCCCAAAAACATGCCTCAAAAGCTTATGTTACTAAAACACAAAAAGTAGGTACCTATTTTGTATCCATTTTGACCCATCACACCCCTGGGTATATTCCAATCGGGCTGCTAAGTTTCGGGACACAACTAGGGCCCAAATGGAGCATGTGTGCGAAAGAAGTTTTTTAGACCAAAAATGAAGCCGGTACACGTGATACGGCGGACGGACATTGCATTTTTGGAATCTACGCACCTTGAAACGTAAAGGAAAAAATTTTGAGGTGGTTTTAAACATTTTTTGCTTGCGGGGTGTATTATTCACAGAATAATAAACCAAAATGCAAGGTCCGTCCGCCGTATCACGCATAACTACTTCATTTTCGGTCTAAAAAATTGGTACTTTCGCACACAGGCTCTATTTGAGCCCTAGTTGTGTCCCGATCGGAATATACCCAGGGGTGTTGTGGGTGAAAAATGGGTGTAAAAATAGTTTTTTTTTTGGTTTATTATTCTGTGAATAATACACCTCAGCAAACAATTTTTATAACACCCCCTCAAAATTTTTTTCTTTACGTTTCAAGGGGCGTATACACACGTAACTATCATAAAATAATTTAATAAAAATTTAGTAGAAACAATTTTTTGTTTATTCCAAGCAGGTACCTCTACCTTATGTGTTCTTTAAAAAATCATGTTTCGGAATGCACTAGTTAATTGTTTATCATGAAGGTAGGTACATAAACCTCTCAAACAGAACAGGGAGTATTCAAGAAAACATCGTCTTGTAATATATAAGTTTATTATATTATAGGGAGTTCTTATAGACCTGACTTGAAGAGAGTATTTTTTTTCAATAGAAATCCAACATTCTGGGATTGTTCTAAAATCTAAACATCATCATAGTAAAACAAATAATATCAATGTAATAGGTAATAATACATACATCATTATATAACATGATCCTATAAATAATCAATTAGATAGGATTGAGTTCTATACACATAACATAGGAGTTACACGAGCTGGGATTGGTTACCTACATTGTGCTATACTTCATTTGATACGACAGCCAATGACTATAATATGAGAAGCAAGGATAACAATAAACCTTTGAAGCTAAACGTGAAAGCATTTTTAGAATTGGTCGCTAAGGAGCTCACACACTTCTTGAGACACAGATTCTTTGCTGGAGCGAACTGTAAGGCGGTACATCTGCGCAGGCTTGTTGGGCTCCAGGCGAAGCAAGCAGCCGATCTGCGCTGTGCTCGTGTGAACGATACCTGCACAAACGAAGTTATCCGGATTCGGATCGATGTTGTCCAGGAGGGCCATGCCAAAACCCATAAGTTTGGTTCGAGTTGCAGTCAAATCCATGCCTTGAGTCGCTCTGAATATCACTTGGGACTTCTGTGGGTTTCCTCCAAGATTCTTCCACCTCGCGAAGAACGACTCACCGTTCATCTCAGTAGGCTCGAAGAATTTGTTCAGGAACATGGGGATCTTTATTGTCAATTTTTGAGGAACGTTGTTGTAAATGAACGATAAATTCAAGGAAGGGGCATCAGCGTAATCTTCTATGCATTCGCCGTTGATCATCTGCTGTATTTGAGCTCCTGCTTCCAATACAGAATCAACAGGTTTGACTTGAACGTTCAGTTTGTTTGCCCACTCACCGGGAACGATAGATGCGGAGAAGTTCTGGAGAGGGAATGAAGTTTTGTTTCCATAAAACAGCCCAAGTCTCCCCAGATGCTGCCTGAACTCACACTTGACACCAATTTGAATGAGATCATTTTCAAACAACACGCCATTATTTTTGCAGACGAATTTCTTGGGGTTGTAAGTATTCTGTTGACCTGCTGCAGCTGCTGACTGTTGGGCAGAACCGGCTGAATAGTTGTCCCCCAGTACATCCAACAGCACGCCAACATTGGACGATGCAGATGATGGAGGTGTAGAGAGTCCAAGAAGGTCAGTTGAAGCAGCAGAACTCACAGCAGCAACGTGTGAATTGGTGGTCGTGTGGCTCACAGTCGATTCTGACGACTGGGCACCCTTTGCGGGTCTGATTTCGTTTTCTGGTACACGCCCTGGTTTCTTCTTCTTTAACACATTGAGTATAGACGACTCCCGCTCGGGGAACGATGGCATCTCTTCTAGCACGGTAGCCAGAACATCAGTTGAAGCAATAATGCTAAGCTGGAGATATTCTGATGATCTTTGCTGCAGCTCGGCATCAGCACTCCTCAAATTGCTGTCTTGTTTGAAAACCTCTTGAACTACAGATTTTACTTCAGGGAAAAGATTCACGAATTTCACATACGTGGACAAGAGCAGCGCACGGGTCATGGATGAGCACAAATGATACTTCGAATGAAGAAGCTGGAATTGCACTATCGGCGCAGACCTTTGATCTCCAGCAATAAGATTGCCGAATTCTCCCAAAATATACCCTCCGACTTTCACCATATTCTCATGGCACGCTGGAGCTTGCAAAGCCTCAAACACTGTTTTTGCAGCATACCCCTGAACATCATCGCGATTTATTACTATCTGAATAACCCTGTACCAAACTTCTTCAGAAACATAATCTCCGGCAATTCTGATGAGATTTAATATGACATCCACATACCATGTGTAGTCAGTTGCATACTTTTCAGCCAATATAGCAACCTTCAAAACCATTTCTTCCCTTATTGAATAATCTGCAGTTTCAAGGTAATTCAACATTTCCTGAACGATTTCTTCAGCATTGCTTCTATCGCACATTGCGTACAGTAAATCAACAGCTTGCTGCCTCACTGATACATCTTTTTCCATTTTCATGGATAAAATAACAACTTCTTGATGTTTCTTGATTGCTTCATGACTGAACTCTGAGGTGGCAAGTAGACACATTGACTCCAAAGCCAAATATCTAAGGTTAGTTTCTCGATTGGACAAAAACTGACCAAGCTGATTACAAGCACGAACCAGTAGGTTTGGCTCGCTATCGTGGTGGATTATGAGACTGATAGCTTCGAAGAGAACTGCATTTTTAGCGTTCGAGTGCTGGACTTTTTTGGATTTCGGGGGCTCTTGAGCTTTGTTCAGAATAGTTTCCAAACATTCATTTAATCTTCCTCGCAGCCCAGGGTCTTCCGGAGGCGTGTAGTTCTGGAGCAAGCGAAGCAATTTCACAGACAGCCAAGGAGCAGGAACGAAGTAATAAGTGTAATCTTGGAGATCGGTATAATTTGACGTCACAATTCTGCTCAATCTAGAAACTGCCAAGCTGATGCAGGCTTTGTACTCATCGGGGTTCCTTTTAACGAGAGCATCAATCAAAGATGCAGCAGCTGTTACAACACCAAGATGCTGATCGTTCAGAAGGTGAACGATTCTCGAGGTCCATTCGCCCCCAGGAATGATTTCTTGGGAGGTTCTGAACAACTTCAGCAAGCAGAGAGCGGCAGACTGTTTCACAACATCCATAGTGTCACCGGAAACCAAGAGTTTGGGGATATCGTAGCCGAAGGCTTCAGCCATTTCCTTACTACCAATGTTCGCAATGCACTGCATTGCCAGGTTGACATGGATCGGGTTTCTGGATGCCAGATCGTTTTTGATGCTCTGGATAATCAAGTTGATGAGCTCACTATTAGTGTTAACAAGAACAGAAATGAATAAGTAGCCAATCTGTTTCTCCGAATACTTGTTGGATGACAGGAGATTGACAGCTTCCATGTGACCAAAATCAATATCATGACCTAGAAGGAATATGAATAGCAATTTACAAACATACTTTTTCTTCTGGTACCCATCGAGGGTCTTATCGCCTTTGAATTTACTCCGAATATTCGCCAACTCTTTGTTGATTCTCTTTACCTCCGCTTCCTTACTTTTACAATTTCTGATATCCGATATGAAGACCGCAAGGCCCCTCATACCATCTCCCCTAACGGCAGGCATGATGAAAGAGAACTACGTACTACGAAGATATTGATTAGGATGTTTCCTAAATATATTGGATAATTTAGATGATGCGTAGATATCTTACGGTGCGCAAAGGAAATCCAAATGAAGCGACTTAGGCGGTATCACAAACACTATCAGCTAACTGGTCACTAAACTTCCGTCGACCCGACCACACTTCAACTCCAGCCCGTTATACTACATTTATAAATGAGTTGCGGTGAATTATAAAGTATCCGTGCGTATGAACAGTATTACTGTGGTAGTGAAACGATAAAGATTATTTCTCCGTACAGATTTTACGATAAAATAAAAGGAGGTGTCTTCGACCTTCCAACTCGTCTCTCGTCGTTCTTTCGGACATGAGAGCATAAGGTATTTTGGAACAGAGCTCATTGGAACTGCTATGAAAACTATTGATAAGAGATAACAGATAACGGCGAGTTGCGCGATAGCGCGCTGTCATCTCCAACTGCAATGTTGCAGCTCTTATTTTCGTGCACTGCATCACTTACCTATTTTACATTTTAGTCATAATTATTATCGGTCGTTTGTGTACATTCTGTTAGTGATAAATCTGCTTTGTCAGACCCGTTGTTGATGTTATTCGGTTGTTTTTTCTCTACTATGAAACTCTGCAGTCATTTGTCTGGGTGATTTACTTGACACCTAGAAATTCTTTCCGCATGATTCTTCGCAGGTGCGAATCCGACAAAGAGCAGCAAGTAGATCCGAGGGTAAAGGTGAGTAAATGAAAAGTTTGTACCAATCAAGTAGGTAAATAAACGCAGCTTGATGCCAAGATGTCACAAAAATATCTGTAAGGTAAGGTGGGGCAAGTGCCTATTGGGGGCAAGTGCGTACCAGGCATTTCTTTTTGGTTTGATGCCTCTAGTGATATATTATGGATCGTGATTTGTTAGCTCAGATGTTTATCTTCACCTGCCAATAATTTCTTCGTTCAGATGTTTCATAGTTTTAAAATGCCAGATGTTTCCAAACGACTCCTTGAAAAACTGCAAATCCGAGTTTTTGGTGAGTTTAGTTTTTTCCCGATTCTAACTTTGATTTACATCAATATACCTTGTTTTTGCACTCTATTTGTTCCTAAGATGTTAAGGAAGCTATATTTACTTGATTTTTGTCGAAATAATTCAATTGAACGACACTACGAGCGATACGCACTTGCCTCTCGGTTTCATCAACTGAAGGGCAAGTGCGTACTGCTATGGGGGGGCAAGTGCGTCTCATTTTTAAAGGGTGTTGGACTTCTTATTTTCTAGTATATTCAAACTTTCTTCCTTTTTGGTTTGCATTTCCTAAGAGAGCTTAGCTTTTGCACGTTGCATGCAATCATTTTTAACGATTTCGGGAAAATGGATTTCAACAATGCCTGAATTTTTCTTAAATTCTGCTGGCTGAATCGCTAATCATACTTACTTAATACCTGTTAGAGCTTTACAAACTTAGTGTATGGGTACGTCTCGTTTTTAAAGGGTGTTGGATTTCCTTATTTCCTAATTTATTCAACCCTCCCATGGACGAGGGAGTGCCGTCGTCCTCTAGAGTCCGAATGGTCCTACCCAAAGGCTCCCCCTACAAGAGCCCCATCCCCACCTCGCCAGATCGGGACTCTAGTGACGTAGAAACCGACGTGGAGGCTTTTCTGACATACCTCAAGGATTGTGGTGTGGAAGGACTCCCCAAGTGAGGGGTTCCTCCTCCTTCTTTTCTCTTTTCTTGTCATCATAAGTGGTACATTTATCTGCACGTTTAATCTTAAAATAATAATAAAAAAGTGTTTATATTAAGAATTGTGTGCTTGAACATCATTTATAAGGTATGAATCGTGAAAGGCAGTGGGTCGTTGGTGAATTTATCCGCATACGCACTTGCCCCACCTTGGGTGCGCACTTGCCCCACCATGGTGAGGCAAGTGCGCACCCATGGGCTCTTCTTGTAAGCACTTTTACTAATGTTTCAAATGTGTCAATTCGAAATTATGAAGGTGCGACTCGATTCTCAGAAAGATTTTGAAGCCATTAGAAATCAAGACAACGGCAAATACAAACAAATTGTACCATTGGTTGCCGTGTAAAGTCAAACTAGCGTTTTTTGCGTACGCACTTGCCCCACCTTACCTTAATACAAAATACCTCCCAGTAATGTGTATGACGACGGATTTTATCAGATGTGTCTGTGTTCTCAGGTCGAACTTGAGAGACTTAACTCTGCCACAGATGACATCAATAAACTTGAGGTGGAACTCGATGTAAGTTTGCAAGTACCTGCCTACCTTACTAATCAGATAGATATGGGTACCTATGTTACCTACTCTATCTCCTAGTAACTCTGTTGCGTCTGTTACACTACTAACAACCTATTACTGAACTCCTAGGATGCTAGAGCAAATTTTCACCAAATGCTGCGCCAGTCCATGGTTGAGACAGAAAGCCTCTGCACTCGTTTGGGATCTTCATCAGTGGAGAAGGCTCGCCCATACTACGTGGCGAGAATCCAGGCCAGGCAGGTGAGCCTTTCAACTTTTTCTGTCTAACAGGTGAGCTTGAGTTAGAGGAAGTTTGCTATCATGTTACGGTCATTTTACTGATTTGACTGATCGGTTACATTATATCTAAATGTCTCAGACCGAAGCTAGCAGTTGCTCTGGTTTCTCAGTGTGCAGTTCTTGAACCTAACTTTTGCAAACTTTAGGTAATTTAGGCTAGCTCACTTCTGGTCAGGTCTCATTCATCCCTTCACTCCGCACTGGATAAAAATATGAATATAGTGGGCAGTAGGCAATTATGATGTAGGCGTCCTCGAAGAACACTACTTTTGCCTACTGTTTTTATAATTATTTTCCCCTGCGTGTTTGAAAAGTTGAGGGAAAATTTGCTTTATGGATGAAGAAAAAGGCGATTCAAAGAAGCCGCTTGCTCAAGTCATAGGGCTGTAACGCGTCGACTGGCCATCTCCCAACTGCTGCCACTGGTCAGCCAGTCAGAAGCCATATCCATACAACGTCACAGGCAACAGCAGGGCCTAATCTCCCCGCCTCTTTTGTGGAATCTCAAAGTTTGAAAGTCTCAAAATATGGAGGAGGCGTATTTTCCTGATTCAGTCATGATCATCATAAATTATTGAGAAAAATCCAAACAGAATTCGTAATAATTGCCCATTATGATCGTTTCTAGGCTCAAGCAGAGGCCCAAAAAGCTGCAGTTAGGCTGGAGAAAGCCAATTCAGCCCACTCCGCCGCCAAAGAGATGGTCTTCCTTGCTGAAGAGGGGCTCACGATGGAGGGCAGGACATTTGATCACGCTTGGCAAGAAATGCTCAACCACGCCACCATAAGAGTAAGGGCTTCAGACTGTAGATTCATGATGCTTTTGCACCTTGAATTACGAGTTCCTCCTAACTTGAGGTGCTCCTTTTGAGGTGAAACTGCATAACGTTGCCTAAGATAGAATTAAGCCCATTGATAGTACCTGTTCGTCATGTTTCCCACTACCTACCTACATCGCGAATGGCCTTTAGCGATTATTTATGGATCCTCAACTTACTGCTGCCCTTTTCAGCTGAAATTTCTTCTACCGTTAGTCAGTAAGTTGTCAAAAAACGCTGCAAATCCCTGCACAACGGTTTATTATTTTGCACAGAACACCCTTCTGTTACAGATCACAGCTCTCTGTGTAGATAACCGTTCTATATAATATATATACTATCCTGTACATATTATGTAGATCGCCCCCTACCGCCCCCCGTACCCTAGTGCCTAATCACGTACTCGTTACTAGGGTACCTACCTTAATCACATGTTATGTGTTGCTAAAATAATTTTTTCGATGACTAACAGTAGCTAAAATGGCAAACTAGAGTGGGGGTAATTAGTTATGATTATCTCATTCTTACAGTAAAATAAAAAATCAGTCATGCAGCATGACTTAATGAGCGAATTTTCAAAGAAATATTCGAATTAATGGCTATGGTTTTGAATAAAGGAAAACTTCGGTCTAAAATTTGGTTTTCTATGTATATTCTCTTCGTATTTATTTTAATTTGTACGTTTTGTCCATCCTGATTCTACCGTTTGTTTATTACGTAATTGTACTAAGTGCTTATTTATTTGATCGCTGTGGGTAAATTCAAGGAGTTGTACTAATCGTTTGCCTCCCCCTTTTTTGCTTCGAACTCTCGTCTTCAATTAATACTTCTCACATTTTTCAATCTGACCACTCTAAGGGGGTGGGGGTAAGAGTTTAAAGATTATCCTAGTTTTGGGTAATTTTTGCGCACTTTAAATGCTCTAATTTAAGAACGGATTTAGATATCTAAAATCCGATTTCACTATCGTGTTCAGCGTGCAAAAACCTTTAAAATGAGGGGTCACTTGTTAGAAAATAACATTTTGGGGATTTTTGGGTAATTTTTGCGCACTTTAAATGCTCTAATTTGAGAACGGATCAAGATATCTAAAATCCGATTCCACCATCGTGTTCAGCGTGCAAAAACCTTTAAAATGAGGGGTCACTTGTTGGAAAATAACATTTTGGGGATTTTTGGGTAATTTTGGCGCACTTTAAATGCTCTAATTTGAGAACGGATCAAGATATCTAAAATCCGATTCCACCATCGTGTTCAGCGTGCAAAAACCTTTAAAATGAGGGGTCACTTGTTAGAAAATAACATTTTGGGGATTTTTAGGTAATTTTTGCGCACTTTAAATGCTCTAATTTGAGAACGGATCAAGATATCTAAAATCCGATTCCACCATCGTGTTCAGCGTGCAAAAACCTTTAAAATGAGGGGTCACTTGTTGGAAAATAACATTTTGGGGATTTTTGGGTAATTTTTGCGCACTTTAAATGCGCCAAAACCCTCCTTAGAGTAGGCCAATTTCGCCCATCTTCGAACTTAGCCTTTCGATTGCCAAGATAGATTTTTTGTGCAAATTTGAGCTGTTTATCTCAATTCTATCGAGAGTTATCGTCTGGAGTGACACATATATAAATAAATATATATATAAATATATATATATATATACATATAAAAAAGTGTTAAATTTCAGGAATCGTTTTAGAATGGTCTGAAACGGATTTCTATGAAGAAAATTTCCAAAAATTTATATTATTTAAATTTCGAAGCCATTGCAATAGCTTCATTTTCTTTGAAAATTCGCTAAAAGAAACACAAATAATGAAGTTCTGAAGGGAAATTGTTGATGTGGAGTGAAAAAATATTCAGTCCCTGTAGGGTTTCGATCTCTGGAACTCTAGCGTATCAGTTGGTTAGGTAGACCACTGCGGTATATCGCCCAGCTAGTCGGGAGATCAGTGATGTGCGCTCTCAGCACAGCTTGATGCCTTCACACTAGGGTGGTCACAAGGCAATAGGCAAAATTTTTTTTGAGAAAATCACTTCTGGCAACCCCCTAAAAGGTGCCATTTGACTAGAAAATGAGATTCGCAAAGTTTTAGGTCGATCGGAAAACGTTAACCCGTGCCGCATTGAGGTTGAAGATCAGAAAAACTCTCTTTGTTTCATAAAAATACACTTTTTTTCCTCATAACATAGTAACCATTTGTCCTAGAGACTTGAAATTGGTCTCATTTTATTTAAAATGTTATCTTCTTCAAGTTTTACTTCCATAATTTTTGCGCTACATCCTGTAGATTTTATGTTATTCAGCTTTTCCCATCTCAAAACGTGGTCCGTTTCAGCAAATGTGCCTTTTTACGCATACCCCTAAAAACCACACTCCAGTCAATGAAATCGACCTCCAGGCGATTTGACACTTCTTTATCACTCTGGTTTATTGAAAATGAGTATGTTTCAGGTATAAATGTAAAGGTTGAGGCTGCAATAAGGGGGGGGGGGATCTAGGTAATGAAGGGTATTTAGACCGGTGAAAGGTAAGGAAGTGTGACCTTTAGCTTTGTATTCGCTGTTATCTGTTATCTCTATTACTGTGAATCATCGATTCTCGACCACTGGTCCTGAACCTAGCGTTTTCAAAAAATTTCAAGTTGGGTGGCCTAAGTTCGACCAAACTAAATACAAAACTAGTCAACATGATGATAATCTTGCTTGACAAAAGACGAAGAACAGCGCCAATTTTTATTACAAGTTGTGTCAGAATGTAGGAAAATTTACCCTGATGTCGATAAAGCCTCACTATCTAAGCCATTAATGTAGTTCTAAATTCAGTGGTGTTGGAATAGATATATTGTGTTGTAAAATAAGTTCCAGGCTATTATTTTCTATACAAAAAACTTTCAATTTGTATTATTAAAACACTTTTTACATAATTTTTATTGTTTTTTGTGCATTTCATAGCACCCACCACCCACCCATCTCCTCCCTACCCACTCCTTATATTATATATTAGATTCAAATGTATCAATTTTCAATATACCAGAGTGATAAAGAAGTACTTATCAAATTGCCTAGAGGTCGATTTCATTGACTGGAGTGTGGTTTTTAGGGGTATGCGTAAAAAGGCACATTTGCTGAAACGGACCACGTTTTGAGATGGGAAAAGCTGAATAACATAAAATCTATAGGATCTAGCGAAAAAATTATTGGAGTAAAAGTTGAAGAAGATAACATTTCAAATAAAATGAGACCAATTTCAAGTCTCTAGGACAAATGGTTACTATGTTATGAGGAAAGAAATAATATTTTTATGAAAAAAAGTGAGTTTTTCTGATCTTCAACCTCGATGCGGCACGGGTTAATGTTATCCGATCGACCTAAAACTTTGGGAATCTCATTTTCTAGTCAAATGGCACCTTTTAGGGGGTTGCCACGATTGAATTTCGAAAGTTGACCTTTTTGTGGCGGCAAATTGTATAGAAAATTTTATGGCAACATCGTAGAACGCTCTGGATGGTCTCAGAAATTCAGAAAAAAATCAAGCTAATTAAAAATGCGAGAGAAAACCCACACCTCAAAATAAATCGAGATAGGGGTTCTCCTCAACCCCTATTTGTCACCCCTTAGAGTTGAGTGACAGTAACGCCGAGCTTCGGGAACCAACTAGAGCCCAAAAGGGACCCATATACCAAATTTCGTGAATTTTGGTTCATGGGAACTAAGGACAAAGCCGCGGACGGACGGAAATTTTTTATTAGATGTTCGTATTCCCTTGAAGCGTAAACTATCAAATTTGAGGGGGGGTCAACACTGTTTTTTCATGGTCGATTCCAAAGGTTTATTATTGAAAATAATAAACCAAAAGGTCCATGATGGGTTTGAACCATCCAAACTAGCTCTGCCCTGTGACTGCAATACCAATAAATTATTATACAATCAGCAAACTTGATTGTGGTAGTAGATATGCCTTCATCTGGGACTATGCAACTTTGGCACTTATATATGCTAGTGATTGTTTGCCCACAATGCAAAAAGAACACACGGGGGTTGTTGTTAATATTCTAACTTGAATACAGTTTGATATGCCTATATTAACCAGCTACCGTATCGTATTCACCTGACCACTTTGTAGTTAACTTGACATCTTGAGTTAAATATTGTAGCAACTTGTTTATCCTGCAGGTGAATGACTGTGAAGCCGAACGCACCCACAGTGAAGCGCACTATCAAAGGGCCACTGCAGCGCTCCAAGTGTCTCAAAACAAAGTAACTCAGCTTCAAAAAGAACTGAAAAAGGCTATAACCAAGTCAAGGTCAGACCATTCTGTGTGTCATTTGCACCTAAAATTACTAGCTAGTGATTTGGCCCGTAGAACTGTACAGTTCGAATTTTTCAAATATGCAAAGCTGTGTATGCAATAGCTGCTTGACTTTTCAAAATGCCAACTTTGTTTTGTTGCACATTGTTTCAGTAGTGACAAGGCGCTGTATCACGCCATTTACACCTTTTTCCTCAATTAAATGTTGCCATATACTGAATGGGGCAAAAACATCTGTTATTGTGCGTTTTCATTTATAATTTATTTGGATCTCTTCACACATGGAGTTTGTCATCAAATGGCAATTGAACTAAGCTGTAAATATCGATTTTTAATATTTTAATATGCACAAAATGCACTTGCAAAATTGTTGCTAAAAATATGGATTGCTTTGTGTTGCTGTATGTAGTTATGGATTTCTGCTCTTCAGCATCTATGATTTCAGTTTCCTACTTATTATTTGCCCCTTCATTTATCAAACCTCACAAATATACAATTTTGTTTGAAGATGATTATTTTTATTCAGTTTTATAGTTTCACTATCGATGCATTGTTTTGAATTTTTATAGATTCGGCCCTCGCATGTGATCGCTTTTTCAACTGCAACTTGTAAGTTTTGATACGTATTTACTTTGCTCTATGTCGTATTATCACTATCATTACTACTTCTCATATTCTTTGCATTTTGAGTGAAAAGAAGACGGAAGTTCACTTCGCTGAGAGCTTTGCTTTGATGAGTATCTCAAATATGTGTGAGCTCTGTAATGTGTTGAACTTGTATAAAATTTTGCATTAGAAAGGAAGATGATGGAAGTAAGATTCTTGTGGTTGAACGTATGGAAACGGGCTTCTAACACAGCTGTAGAGGGGTTCAGTGGGCAGTTGCACGTTCTTGCGTCTACTTGAATTTCGGGTAGCCGAGCGGGTTAACGCTTTGTCACTTGGTGGTTGTGATTGGGGACTGCGGTCGGTTTGAATCCCAACGCCCCTCTTCACAACCCAGGGCGGTGAGGCAATAGGTGGCCTGGAGGGAAGCCATCGTATCACCACAATATCTGATCTGACCGCAAGATCTTTCTGAGAGGACAGCCGAGTCCACGATGCCGGATAAACAGCAGGTTCCCATTCTGAAATGGCTGATTACTTCAAATTGGATTGAAAACAGCAAATGATTATACAGTACAGTAGTAGGCTAGTCCTACTGTAAACACTCACTCCTGAATCCATACCAGCCCGTAATTTTGGTTCTCATCATTTGCAGCAGAATGAAAAATCGGTCAAAGTCTGTTCTAATCTAACAATAGATCTGAGTGTAACCTTCTCTTATTGTTACCACCCTGAAAGCCTTCTGATCCTTCCGTTCGATGTAGGTCTATTGGATTGATGCTGGTGCCTTGTCAATACAAAAAAGCTTTAAAAAAATCAATAATTTAGTTAAACTGCTGGGTTTGTAAAAATTTGTCGTGTTCATGCTGGAATTGATAGGTATCACAAAAGATACCGTAGATTGATTGAAATTCCTATTTATGTATTTGTTTACAATCACGTTCAGTGCCTGAATCAAGAGAAATTGTAGTTTTCTAATAATTTTGTTGTAGGTCATACTACGAGGTGAAGGCGAATTTGAATGGTCGATTGGATTGTCAGAAGGCTAATATTGTTCATTTGGAGAACAGAGTCCTAAGCGCAAAAGCTACGTATGCAGATGCTTTGAAGAATCTCGAAACCATCTCAAATGAAATCCACAAGGTGGGACACTGTATATTGATTTATTCGCTGGCATAAACTAAATTGTGTTTAAAATGCCAACTTGTGGGTACACCCTTTTGTGGGTACATCTTTCGTGGCATATCGATTTGTACAAATGTCATGTTGAAGCTTATTTTTTGTTTTCTAGTCAAGAAAAGGCCTCAATCGGTCAATGGCTCCCAGGTCAGGCTCTCCTGATGGCTCATCTACCACGTCTTCAGGTGTTATTTCATATTCTGTCCTGATTGTACTGTAGCACGTTTGGACACTTTCAAAACCATTGCAAAATGTCCCTTGTTAGAACGCACGAATACATTGCATGTATCTTTGATTCAATTTTCAGACACGAATTTTAATTTGAAACACACCATGTTCTCTAGTCTGTACTAATCTATAACCAGTGCTTGATTTCAGAGTCAACAGGATCTCCTGACTCGTACCCCAACGATGAGTACCTTAGGCTTCCAGATCATAAAGACATCTCCCCTATGACCCCTCAGGTAAATCGTTTGTGTTCAGAGATTATCTCTGCTGAAGAGATAGGTTTATGGGATTGATAGTAGTTGGGAACTTTACTGAATAATTGCTGTTTACACTAAACCTAGTTTGAACCATTGTTTGATGAATTTCTTTCCCCGGGGTTGACAGAACTATCAGAACAACCAACAGAACATCAACCTTCAGAATGGTCTGCTTCCTGGGAAAGAATCCCTCTTAAAGGTGGATGGAGACAACGAGTTTTACTGATTACGAGTAGAAAATACAAAATTTCTTTTAGTTGTGTAATCGCACCAGTTTGTCTTCTCAATAATAATTTATAGGTATTGAATTATGTGTGAGCATCCTCTGTGTTCTTGTGTTTACAGGGAGACTATAGTAAGTTGGTTGGTTCAGGAGAGGTGTCTCCTATAGACCCTTTCCGCTCTCAACTGTCTCCTCAGGAGGCCTCAACTACTCAGTCGCTTGACTCCCCAACGTTTGCATCTTCCTTTCTTCAGAACCCCGATCTTCTGCCCAAAGTTCCCTCAAGCCAAGCTGGTACAACTAACCTACATATAACCTAAAATACAAGATCTACATTGTAGATGTGATGCAGTTTTCATCAGTTGGCTCTGATTGACAGTCCCTGTAGAATTCATCGTACCAGCCAATTGTTACTTTAACTCGGCCTTTTACCTGTATTCTTCAGTTTCGTTTTGTTTTGAAGTGGTCACAGATGAAGAGTGGTCGGAAATACCCCTGTCTGTAGACAGCGGAGCAAAACCGTGTGAGGCGGCTGCAACGGCAAATCCTGAGAGCCCAGCTCCGTCTTCCCTGGGGCAGATGGGGAGGCGACAGAGTATTGACGCCTTGTTATCAGGCAGCACTGGCAAAGTTAAAGAGATATTTTCTCAGGTAATCATAAGCGAACCGTATGATACGGCAGTAGGTTGGTTTCTGCTATGGCACCATCAGTAAGCTCGCATCTACCGACATCCATTGCTAAATACACTGATTGCGTCATGCGTACAGATGATGATGGCAGGGTGATGAGTTAGATTTTGCGCTTCATGCATATAATCATAGATCCATTTATTTATGCGCTGATACACTTTTAACATGTAATATACCTGTAATGAGTGCTTGATGATTAATCAAGTTTAATGGGTTGCAGGGCATCATGAAATTAAACATAGCTTCCATCAGCGAAAGGAGGGGCAGTTTGGAATCCTGTCGGAGGAAGGTTAGTGGAGTGCAGCGACCATCTTCACGCACTTCTCGATACAGCACTGACTCTAATGAAGATCCTCAATCGAGGTACATAGCAACTCCTAGGTCTTTCATTAGGAATCTGCTGCTGACAGGATTCTAGAGGATGTTTCAGTGTTCATTACTCCGTTTAAAATTGAAACAATATTTCTCAAAATTGTGATCAAATGAAATTTTTATATTTTATTAAATGATGAAAAATAGAAACTAAACTTTAAACGCTGCAAAGTCCTTGTCACGTAGGTTCGAAATACCTACAGAAATGTTGGTTGTTCATTTATTGTTTCTTTCGTGTGCAATAATTGAAATAGCGACTTTTGATGGTTTCTAACTATTTTGGCTCCCAAAAATTCGAATTAGGCTCCTATTTTTGGCAACTTATCATCTCTGGTCATTGATAGTGCCATTTAACTGTCTTGATTCACCTGTTGATACTACTCCTAGTGTTACTGTACAAATTTATCGTGATTTCAGACGATTTCCTAGGTTTCTGACTCACAAAAAATGAATTTTGGGAGCTGAAACGTCGTTAGAACCACAATTCAGCTTTCCACGCTGATCAAAATCGACTTCATATTCGGTCTGCTCGCCCTAAAAAAAAAAAGTGGAAAACGATACTTCATAAGCTCCTTTTACTAAAACACCAAAACCTATTTTACACCCATTTTTCACCCATAACACCCTTGGGTATATTCCGCAAGTTTCTTGACACAACTAGGGCCCAAATAGAGCCTGTGTGCGAAAGAACGACCGAAAGTAAAGGTAGGAATGGATAATACGGCGGATGGACATTCCATTTTTGTAATCTATGCACCTTGAAACGTAAACGAAAATTTTTGAGGGGATGTTCCAAACATTTTTTGCTGAGTGAATACACTGAACACGCAGAATGATAAACCAAAAATTGAGTAATTCAAATGATGAGCATGTCCAAAAAGTTCAGCAGGTTATGTGAACAACCTGTTGCTCAGCAATTGGTTGCCGAATCGTCAACTGAAATGATTCAATTTCAGGTAAAGCGCTAGCTCGGATTTTTCGTTTTCCCTTTGAAATTACCCCAGAGAAAAGGCATTCTGTGGTATCCACGAAGCCTGGGGCACGAGTGTGCTAAGGAACATCTTCTTGTAATGACATGTCTGGCAAAATCAGGGTGCAGTCGTTCAACCGGTAATTTCAACAGTTTCATGCCTGAGCTACGGAGAAAAATTGCGAATAGGCCATTAACAGCATGTACAAGTGTATTTCCTTGTATTTTGTCTTCCTGACGTTTTGTATTGAAATCGACATGTTGAGGAATAGACGTGCATTTTTTATTTAAATTTTTATTTTATAATTCTTCCAGATTGGATACCTAACAGAGCTTTCCAGAACGGTGCTATATGATACGTCGAAAATGAACGGAAATGAGTGAGAAAAAGGGGAAGGAAAAAAACGCGTGACGTCATCTGGAATGTATCGCCCCCTCTCACTCCTCAAATGGGAGCCGAGTGAGAGGGACGTCACATCCCTCCAGATGGCGTCACGCTGTTTTTATTTTTCCATTTCCCGCCAAACTACTCGGATTTCGAAGATGAAAAATTGGATCAGGGGTTTTCGAGGGTGCTAAATCGGATACTGAGGTCAAAGGCAGCAAATTCCGACCCTCATTCCGGGGGGGCTCATTCCAGAACTAATGTTGAATGTTTGTTTCTCTGTTGTAGCGATGAAATGCTGAGTGACGCACAAATCGCTTCTCTGATGCTGGATGAAGACCTACGGTCAGGCAACCTGCTCCCATCGAAATCAAAATGCCAGACGAAGACGTAAAAGGCCAAACAACTTCCTTTTTATTTGAATTTCAAACTCTTTTACCTCAGAGCGAATTTTACAAAGGATATCAAACAACCCTGATTATCCTGTAGTCAATGAAGGTTCAGCTTGGACCCGACTTGCAATATCGAAGTGAACCTTATGCAGGTTGTAGGTATTTACTTCGCAAATTATCGAAGGAGAACAGTTACGATAGAGTTGATGCTGTAGTGTTTCTTCCAAACCACTTTCTAGATTATCTTGAAATTCAGATGCACGGATTAGCGTTCCTCTAAATATGCCCTTTTAAAAATTATTCGTCAAGTGGTGTGTTGAGGTGATGCCTCGGGCCTATGTCGCTTGAAATGTTCAAGTATTAGTTTAGAAGTATTTTGGTCGTTTTAGAAAAGTACCTGGTTAGTTGCATTCTATCGTGTAAGTAAAATTATTGTGATAGAAATTAACGAAAATATTTATAACTCCAACACGTTTTAAAAACGATCTAGACGGTTAAGTACGGAGGTGGTTAGATGTGTTTTGCCATAGTATCGTGATGTGAATTGCATGATGAAGCCTCCAGCTCGATTCAGCTAGGTGCTTGAAAACAGGTGGAAATACGTCAGACTTTCTGGAAGTGATGTTTTTAAATTAAGAAGATCCAGTTCATAAAGGAAATCACAAGTTGGAAATGTATTTGCTGACTCCTGTACTAGTTGTTACTCCTTGCAGTCATGGGGCCCATTCCTAAAGACTCATCAACTTTTCACTTTGCAAGTCTTCATTTGTACTCTTCACTTTGCGAATTATGAAAAGTAGGAGAACTTTCTGTTCCTAAAGACTTGGCGCTCCCACTCTGCAGTTCTATTCGAAACGAAGTGTTCTGAAGAGTAACCTTCGTTTTGTGGAGTAATCTCCAGTAACTGTTACAGTTTATCGTTGGATGTTCCGATCGTTGTGTTCCGAATCCAATTTCATCAAGTCTTCTTCTTTATATAAGTTAACCTACTTGGGATTCGGTTAGACGAAACGACTCTCTGAAAGCTGTGTCGCTGAGGACGAAATTAATTCGCGCTCGACGAATGCGGCCGGGTCGAGCTCGTTCAACATCCTAATCATCATTCTCTGATTGTCACTTTTTATCCACTAACAACAACAAACTGTCGCTTCCTAACTTTTCCTTCCTAACTTTGATGGTATTTTATATGCTTGCCCTCACACTAATTGGTCCACCTTTATACCTAATCGAAAGATTGAATTCTCTTCTTTTTATTGGTACTTCAAAATTTAAAACCTAAAAATCGATATGAAAAGTATGTCATTCTAACACAGAGTCATTTGGGACTCTGCAAAAATGTTGTAAACTCTTCATTGGAAACGCAAACTCTTCACTTTGCGAAAGATGACTTTTAGGAACGCAACTGTTCAAAATGGGGTGAAACTCTGCAATTCTACACTTTGCATTTCAGTCTTCCTCTTCAAATCAAGAGCATTCTTTAGGAACGTAAATTCGTTGGCGAAGTGCAGAGTGTGGATTTGAAAAGTGCAGTGAAGTGGATTTGAAAAGTGAGTCTTTAGGAACGGGCCCCTGGTGCACAAAACGATCCATTTAAATAAGGGCTGGGGTCCATTGAATTACAAATTTTCTCAAATAATTTACATAATCTCTATTTTCTCAAATTTCCCAACTTGAGGTCTTCAGCAATGTGAACATCATTTTTGGACTTTGGATATGAAAAACTCGGCGCTTCTGGCCTTGCAAGGGGCTCATTAAATCGAAACATGGTACATGCTCTAGAATGGGGAAGACCATGGAGGTGGTGGAATGGGAATGAAGGGGGGGACCAGTGAAGCGGTGGGATGACCCCCACCAGGCGGAAGCTCTAAGTGGGGGGAAGCCAAGGGCGCAGTTGAGAGGGTGAGAAGTCACGTCTGTTACACTTTTTTGTAATGTGACGATTTTTGGCTGGTAGGTCATTGCAAGAGGTAACAGTGGCGGATCCAGAAGTTCGTGTGGGGGGAGGGGGAGGGGGAGGAACGAGAGATTACCCATGTATAAAACATTCATATTGTAGAGAATCCTTGAATGTATGGTTGGTTACCAACACATGTTCCGATGTTTCTATTGAATTAGCAGTTACCAATAAAGTGGTGGTTCATGTTTTGCTATCGACCAAGTCTTGTGCTTATAGATTATTCTCGTTTAAGGGTTTATTACACTGGTGGCAGCGGTGGGATAATCTGTTCGATAGATTCCGGGACAGTTCAACATGAATACTCGCTCGACTCGTCGCGACGGAGCTAGCGATCCTGAACATGAGGCCGAGATATCCGACCACGGCTCGGTGGTTGGAGAACCACAGGAGGAGATTAGTGTTGCAAGGGGAGATCCGATTTCTGTTCTAGGACAGCCGGAAGCGTCTACTGCTTTGTCCCATGTTGACCAGATACTTAACAATGTAGTAGAACGAATGCAAGTATTCTGGGAATCCGAACGTACATCATGCATAATGGAAATGAAGCAGTTGGTGCAGGAAGTCATACGTCAGGATAGAGAGCCTCGATCCCTCACGTTACCACAGACAGCAAGAGTAGAACGGCCCAGTGGTACGTTTCCCAAGTTGAAACCTGCGCGATTCGATGGGAGTGCCGAATGGGAAAGCTACCACCGGCAATTTGAAATAATTGCCGAACACAATGGGTGGGACGACTTCACCAAAGCAGTATCCCTAAGTTCTTCATTGATGGGCCCAGCTCTTGAGATACTAACGGACGTGCAAGATCCTCAATGTTATCTGGCTTCGACCACAGCTCTCACGAAGAAATTTGGCTCACGCCATCAAGCCCAGAGGTACTTGACGCTGCTCCATGCTCGAGTTCAGCAGCCTACTGAGGACCTACAAGCCTTCCATCAAGCTATTCAGAGTCTTGCTCGGCGGGCTTGGCCAGCCAATGATCGAATAGGGGCGGTTGAGGACGTGATCGTATTCCATTTCATGCGTGGAATAAGGGACCCGAACCTCCGAGACAGGGTCATGAGTGCTGGTGCACGTACAATGGAGGAAGCCCTTGATTCTGCACTTAGGTTGGAGGCGGTAAATCAGCTGGCCCGGCCAGCGTGGGTCAGGGTAGGAGAAGCTGTAGTGGACGAGAGTTATCAGGCAGCTAGGGCGACAACCACTTGGCACAAAACTGGTCCAACTGGGCAACAGGTACCTAACCAACGCAGTTGGCGTCCTTCTCAAGCTCGATGTTGGAGATGTGATGCTGTTGGCCATGTTGCAAGAAACTGCCCCCACCCACCTGTTCACGCTTCAGCCCGACCAGTTCTCTCAGAAAGGCCCACAGAGTCGGGAAACGACTTCCAGTTGGACTAGAGGGGCGTAGGCTGACCGGGAAACAATCGCCCATTGTCACTGATGAATTGGTAGCAATACAAGAGACTTGTGGAGAAGCATTAGTGTACCGTGTCACACCTTGTCAGTCTCTTGTACTGAGAGGTACAGTCAATGATGTCCCATGTGAGCTTGTTGTCGACACAGGAGCTACCAAGACCATTGTTAATAGGAGGGTCGTGGAGAGGGCTGGCACACAAATCGAATACGCCAGGGGGGCCATACGATCTGTTTCAGGCGAGATGATGCCAATCCAGGGACAGGCGGATTTGCAGTTCGACCTAGGAGACGGAAAAAAGAGGTCACAAGTGGCGTTGGTAGCGGCTATTCACGAGGACTGTGTCTTGGGCTTAGATTTTCTAGCACGATTCAAATGCCTCATTGATCCAGCAAATCAGGCTGTTCTGCTCGAGGGAAGGCGTCTGGGTGATTCTGAGGTAGTACTTTTGGGAGAGTTTGAAGATATGGCAGAAGAATTCCAGGAGTTAGTGGCATTTGAAGCGGAGTCGGCGGAAACTACGCAAGATGATAAGCTGCCTGTACACATTCGTGCCCTTGCTGAACGTTCAGTTAAAGGACTGACACCACTTCAACGTGCCGAAGCTGAACAGTTTTTTTTGGAATTCGCTGATGTATTTGCTAGGAACAGCACTGACATGGGGAGGATTGTTGGTTGTACGCATTCAATTAAAGTTGGAGATTCCCCACCAATACGCCAGTCCCCCCGTCGAGTAGCCCCTCATCGGTTGGAAGAAGTTGACAAGTTGGTTCAGGAGATGGAGAACAACGGGGTGATAGAGCCATCAAAGAGCCCGTGGGCAAGTCCAATCGTCTTGGTTCCCAAAAAAGATGGATCTACACGGTTTTGTATTGACTACCGGAAATTGAATGCTGTGACGAAAAGAGACTCTCATCCATTGCCCAAGATCGATGAGTTGGTGGGGTCCCTCGCGGGTAGTGAATGGTTCTCAACCCTTGACCTTCAGTCTGGGTATTGGCAAATCCCAATGGAAGAAAGTGACAAGGAGAAAACGGCATTTTGCACCCCAAGGGGCCTCTGGCAGTTCACAGTCATGCCATTTGGGTTGTGCAATGCACCGGCCACATTCCAACGAGCAATGACTGGTCTCTTGCACGGAGCAATTCGGAAGGGGCGAGTTAAAGTGTACCTTGACGACGTTCTAGTTGATACTCCAGGGTTCGCGACCCACCTTCATTGGTTGCGAGGCGTTTTCACCATCTTCCGGCAGGGCAACGTGCGGCTGAACCCAAGGAAGTGCGAGTTGTTTACCAGAGAGGTATCGTACTTAGGATTCACGGTGTCTGGAACTGGAATAGCGCCAAACCCAGGAAAAACTAAGACTGTTGAAGAGTGACCGACCCCAACTAGCGCAAAGGATGTTGAAACATTTTTGGGTTTGTGCTCATACTATAGGTGCTTCATCAAGGACTTTGCACAAAGAGCATTTCCCCTGTATGCCACCCAAAGTAAGAATGGAGGTGTTTTCAACTGGACGCCAGAGTGTGCATTGGCCTTTGCTGATATCAAGAGGGCGTTGACTGAACCTCCATTACTAGGGCATCCAATTCCTGGGGCACTGTTCATCGTGGACACAGACGCCAGTAGCAAAGCTCTGGGGGCGGTGCTCTCGCAAGTGCAGGCAGGAAAAGAAGTAGTTCTTTCATACTACAGTAGATGTATGTCCCGACCTGAACGAAATTACTGTGCCACTCGAAGGGAATTGCTATCATTGGTTAGTGCCTTGAGCCATTTTCATTCTTATGGACTGGATAGCGGTGAACAGTTTCTAGTGAGGACTGACCATGCAGCATTACAATGGCTTAAAACCTTCCACGAGCCTGATGGTCAGCTAGCAAGATGGCTGCAGCGGCTGGATGCCTACAATTTCAAGGTGGAGCACAGGGCAGGCAGAAAACACCTTAACGCCGATGCTTTATCCAGACGGCCATGTGTGTCCAGTGACTGTACACACTGTCTGCGACAGGAAGCCAAACGTGATGCACTTGCCAATGTAAACGCAGTTCGGGTTCAGGTCGCGGATGTAGAGTGGAAGAAGGAGCAAAAGCTAGATACCGACCTGAAGCCAGTTTACCAATGGGTCATTGCAAAAAAGAGGCCAGGGTGGCAAGAAGTGGCCATGCACGGATCCAAAACAAAAACACTTTGGGCTATGTTTGAAAGATTGAAGGTGGTTAACGGGGTCCTAACAAGAGTGTGGGAAAACGAAAGTGGGTCACAGTCTTTTGATCAAGTCCTAGTTCGAAGGACACGCCAAATAGAAGTTGTGGCCAACGCACATCAATGTGGTCATTTTGGCCGTAGGCGTACACTTGGTGTAATCCGCAAACAATACTACTGGCCAGGAATGAATGGAGATGTCAAACGGTACTGTATGACATGCGAAATTTGTGGTCGGCGAGGGGGAAAAGATAGGAGGAAGAAAGCGACTCTACAAAACTATAGTGTCGGGGTACCTTTTGAGAGGCTAGGGATTGACATATTGGGCCCTCTGCCTGTATCGGATGACGGGAACAAGTACATTGTGGTAGTTGTTGACCACTTTACTAAGTGGCCAGAGGCTTTCCCAGTTCCTGATATGAAAGCCGAGACCATAGCCAGAGGCCTCGTCACTAATGTAATTTCCCGCTTTGGAGTCCCTAGAGAGATGCATTCGGATCAGGGGTCGAACTTTGAGTCTCAGGTGTTTCGTGAGGTACTGGCACTTCTGGATGTGCATAAAACTCGGGCCACACCACTGCATCCTCAGAGTTCTGGGACGGTAGAACGCTTTGGAGTATGCTGGCAAAGGTCGTGAGGACCAATCAACGAGATTGGGATCGAAAGTTGCCCTGGACTCTACTGGCCTACAGAGCAGCTGAGCACGCAGCCACTGGACATTCTCCTGCACAGCTTGTGATGGGGCGTGAGCTGGTTCTTCCTGTCCATCTTTTGCTTGGCACAGTACCAGGAAGAAGCCCAAGGTCTGCCTATGCCCAAATGATGCAGCGCGAGCTCCAAGACGTCCACGACTCCGCGCGTCAACAGTTGCGCCGAGCTGCAGAATCTGCTAAACGGCATTATGATGTCCACAGGGAAACACCGCGGTTTCAAGAGGAGGACCTGGTGTGGTATTACTGGCCAAAGCGTCGAGTTGGAGTATGCCCTAAACTTCAATCCCCTTGGGTGGGGCCCTGCAGAGTGATCAAGCGGCTCTCTGACGTTGTCTACTGGTTGTGCCTCCCGAAGGGCCGCAGAAAGGTAGTTCATGCTGACCACCTTACCCCTTTTCACTCGCCTGATGAAGGGGGGGATGGTGTAGAGAATCCTTGAATGTATGGTTGGTTACCAACACATGTTCCGATGTTTATATTGAATTAGCAGTTACCAATAAAGTGGTGGTTCATGTTTTGCTATCGACCAAGTCTTGTGCTTATAGATTATTCTCGTTTAAGGGTTTATTACAATATTTTGATTCTATAGGTACTACATAATTATAACATTATTATTTAATGGATGGGATTTACATAATTATTCACAGTTCACATTAAGAGTATACCTACGCATTACACATATCATCGGAACTATTACGTCGGTAGATTCATTATTACCCCTCCCCTTCCCTCCCTTCCATCTACTTAGAACAGAAACAGCAATTCACAAGTTATTTAATCGTTCGGTATACCACACGCTCAGCCGTCATAATCACTGCTTGGTGGGGAGCTTCTTCAGTAAAATCTCTGAAGCCGTTGAAAAAATTTCAGCTCAAACCCCCTCAAACCTATTTCTAAGCCCCCTCCCCCCCCCCCCCCCCACTTGGGGGACAAATTGCCTAAAAAGCACTTCGTAAGAGCATTTAAGGAAAAATGTGTGCAAAATTTCAGCTCCATCAGTTTCGTATGTGACTGTTACCCTGTCAACAATGAGTGCAAGTTGAAAACAATTGAAAAATAGCGATTTTCGAACTCTGGCCTCAGATGGTCCTGAGGGTTCAAATTTGGTACACGTCCTCAGGGGTCCCTCGAGAGTGGGAGTCTCTGGTGGTACACCAGTGACCTCCAGCCGTGTTTGGGGGGGGGGGTAAAAACCCACGTGCCTAGACATCTCAACAAAACAATGACCTAGATATAATAATGTGTCACAGAAACAACATGGCAGGAGTGAGATACCTAATTCAAAATAAATAAATTAAGATAACATTACTTAAAATCACTTAGAAACACACACATGAAACCTAATTCTAGTATCACAATAAATTTCAGTTAGGTACAATATCATCAATAGCTCATAGTAAATTCAGCGCATCAGTTGCAAGTACGAAGTGGTAGGAGGAGGCGGGGGAAAATGCATCAAAATGTCTAGTGCAAGCTACACCTTCGCGGGGGGGGGGGGGGGGGGCTGGATCCGCCACTGCGTGCTAATAAAACATTTAGTTTTCCACAGAACTGCACTTTATTGCTAAGCTTTTCACCTTAATTTAAGGCATCATTATGCGCGTACACAATGGAGGCAAGACTGGCGCAACAAAAACCCATTTTTTGAGATTCCGCCACATCCACAGTAACCTCAGCTTTACAGTTACGGTCAGTTCAATTTTCATTTACACCCCACCGTGCATGGTCCATGCAGCCCTGTCTTCTTTCTGTTTGTTCAAGCCAAAACCAGGTCTACCAACGTTCAGTCTGGTTCTGCACCACCGTCCCCTTCGAACTGTTTCAGCCGTGGCCCATATTTTCATCTTTCCTACAGGCGGAACTGAAGAGAGCTGGAGGCCCCACAATAACTCATGTTTTGTAGGCGCATCGAGAACTCCTAAACGCTTAAGGCAATAACTTTGAACGCTTTTAAGTTTACCACTTCCTTTAGATTTGACGCAGTAATAACCTTTATTAGACAATAACCTTCAGTATGTGTATAAAACTACGATCTCATTGTCAATGGAAACTGTACATTGAAATGTAAAGCAATAAAGCATCGCAATTCTAACTAATGCAACTTGTGACGTCAGTTTCTTCATCGTCCTATTACTTCCCCCCATTATCAATACCTGCCTACCTATAATCTTCCAACGTACGTCCAAGTAAAACTATCCTATGTGATTGGAGTATGAGTTGTTAACAAATAATTAAACAAGGATCGAAAAAAGAAATTTATTCCTCAATGTTAATCAAGTAATTATACAATACAGTTGTTTTCCAATTTAAACTTATAAACAACAACATAATTATAAAACCACGAAAATAATATGCTCACTGTCGGGAAAGTAAGAAATTTCGAGGTGAACGTCATGTAGGTGTACAATCATCGAAAAAGTCACAAAACAAATTTGAGTTATTTAAATAACACTACGAAGTTTCTAAAATCTTTGTCGCCATCACATCCTCACGTCTACGATCTAAATATAGTTAAGCTATGTTTCTACTAAACATCAATTCACTAATAAATATCGATTGGTAAGAATAGTTTAGCGGGATAAGGGTCCCTTGAAAAGGGCAGCTAAACTTCTAAAACACGCAGTGAGAAATTGGGGGTTATTATGAGGGAAATTGTTTTATTAATATTACAAGATTTACCGCGATAATTGAGGAGGGAAAATAAGCAGGATTGAGTTGTGGAAAAATTGAATAATAAAAAAAGTTATTCACTTTATCTAATAAATTGTGCTGGTGAGGTAATAAGACGGACGATTCGAAATATTAGATTGAAAATTAAAACATATATTGAGGAAGTACAAGCTGCAATACTATGACTGCTTGAGTTCAATTAAACTCACTTAGTACACCAGAATATCTCAGTATAGGACATACAAATATTTAATGACTTACCTAAAATAAATACTTCTAAAACTAATTAAAGTTCTGGGATTGCGTATGTATTTTTTGTTAAAAGGCAAATAAATTATGGCATCAATCAGTGCAAAGAAAGAAGAGGGTGACATAAAATTATATGCCAGCTTGGCTAGTAATTGAGAGGACTTTCGATTCTTTTATCAAGTGAGATGAAACCCCAGAGAGATGAACCCCAAGAGAGATGAAACCAAGAAAAGATATTCCGATCTCTTCTGCGTGCATCTGGTCTAAATATCACCGATTTTCCAAAGCTAACCTATCATTCCACAGTTTTGCCGAACTTTCTAAATTTTGAGAAAATTCAATTAGATTCACTGGTGCTATCGTTCCCACCTTCACCTGCATCACTACAACAGTATTAAATACAAAATATTTACACAGGCACCTTTTCATTGAGAAAATTCAACACAAATCTTATTGCACTTCCAGGTTCTAATTATTTAACTACTTCTTGAGTCATCAATGATTTCGAATCGAAAATCCCATCAATTTATAGAAACAAGCAATTTATAAACTGAAAAAGTAATCATGACCATGATAAAATACAGTAGGTAACATATTGAATTAAAAGGACTGCTTGCAAAAAAAGGTTTGCTTATTTCATTTAAAAGGTGTATGAATAAAATATGAAATGAGAGAAAAGTTTATTATACAACACATTGAATACAGTGTTACACATACATTAAATAAGCCAACCTGGATATAATTTGACACGTAGTCTTATTTTTATAAGAACATTATGCGAGAGTAAAAGTAAATGAATGGTTAGCAAATCTTACAATACTTCCCTGGTGATAACGTTTACATGATTAATCAGGCAAAATTGTTCAATAAGCAAGATACTGAAGGATTTCAACTATGAAAGGCGTTGAAGTTGATGCCGAAAGGCTGACAAACCTCTTTGTTCTCCAGAAAAGTGCGTCAATTTTCTAGGTTTTAATACTCGATTTTCAGTCCAAAACAAACGGCACGAATAGAAAACAAATCGAGATCTCACTAGGTGCGAAACACACTCAATAATAATAAAATATAATAATACACGTAATAAGAAGTCTTTAAGAAATTCAAGACAAAAAACATCACCCCCGAAAAGACATTGAAAATGAAAATGTTCAACATACTGAAGAAATGATGCCACAAAGGTGATGATATGAAATTTTAAAACCAAGATGGCGGAGGTAAGTGGCATGAAGGGAGGGGGAAGCGCTCTCTTTCCATCCTACTTTCATAGAGGTTCACTCACATCTAGTTTTACTCCTAACAGCAAAAGTGAACTACCCAAAACAAAATGTATTTTTATCCAACTCCTTAATTTTCCATGGTTAAGGAATCGTCACTTAATCTCTCATCTAGTAGGAATATTTCAATTTTACACGCTTACAAAAGACAACAAAAAATTAGTGGGGGAGAAGGATTGAGTCATAAATAAAACTATATTCTTGTTGATTGTATACTATAATAGAATACGTTGATGTAATTATTAAATTTTTCGGAAGTAAATGAAATCACAGATGTGCACGGAATAAATATGAATATAAAAAATGATAAGGGACAAAAAATAGCTTAAAAATCACAGCCATAAAATGAAAAAAATAGGAGTCTACGAGGTCTCACCGGCCTCATTATTAAAGAAATATAAAATAAGACGATCGGGAAAAGGATGAAGAGTAAGTGAACGATGCTTGACTAGAAATATTCACATGAAGTGCATTCCTAAAAGAGTGTTGGTATGATGGGTTCAAACATAATTGACAAAATCAAGTAAATAGGCAAATGCTGTTTGTTGAAAAAAAAAGTACAGTACACGGCAAATAATTTGTTTAAATTCTTTCAATGGCTTTGAAAATACTGATTTTTAATGAGAACTAAATATCACAACAGTCAGCTTGTTACAACCTTCTGATTCGGAAGGATCATAAAAACCGAAATTACTGCAAAGGAGTCGATTCAAAATCAACTACCTTCTAAGAATGCACATCAAGTCAAATAAAATACTGAAATAAAATTTCACACTTGCGTTGTCCACAAGGGAGGGGGCAGAGGGGCCTTGCCCCGTCATTTTAACGATGTTTTCATCGCTACAAAGGACGACAGTTGATGTATACGATTTCAATTAAACTATAATTTCAACTTAATTTTCTTCAAATTTAAAAAAGAAAAAAACTAAACTTGATTAACAAAACATATCACGCAATGTTCCCTCGTATTGGATGTCGGAATGCTGGGTTTTGTGCCTGTTGTAGTAGTTGAAAAAGAAATTCAGAAGACTATTACAAGTTTTTAAGTGGAACTTCAAATCTTCATGGGCTGCAAACCTCAGTTCCATACATGAGGAAGAAATAGCATAAAATTAACATCCCACCCAAACAAAAAGAGTTGTATTTCATAGATGAAATTATTGTAATTTTAACTATTAAGTCATATCCGGACTAGCAGCAAGGAAGGAATCGTCGAAGGGCATAAAGTTTAATACCAATCAATTCTCATAACAGTCATAACTAGATGTAAAACGTATGTAAAAGATGTAAAAATATTGTTCTGTTGTTCACGGTAGGTTGCTGAACGTTGGTGGGTTATAGAATTATTCGCAGTGGCCACCTGACGGTTATCTGACTGTCAGAAAGGCGTTGGGCCGTTTTCAGTGATTCTCGGACCCATTTCTGACTGTATAGTATCCATGACCGGCTGTTTGCAGTCTCCCTGACTATCCAAAGCCAGTTTTCTCATCGTCATTCCAGTCTTGGGCAGAGGAGAAACTGGTCATCCACTGCCTTCTCGATTACCAACCATTATCAAACTCAAAAGGCATATCAAGGTGGTACTGGATGGTTTGATACAGTTTTCTAGTAGTCAGCTGACTACCAGGAAAAGCCAGTGTGAACAAACCTTATAACCTGGTCAACAGTACATCCGAGCTGAAGACATAAGGAAGGAATAGCAGGTCAGACCTGTAGTAGTAGTACCTATCTTCTCAACGGATACCTCTAAGCTTTTTTTTAAATTCTTGCCACTACATATCGACAGAAGCATGTTGATAAATGAAGATAGGTTAAAAATAATCTTCAACAACTACCCTTGACATTAAACCCAAGTTCCAGAGATAAGGAATATCAGCCTTTTATTTGTCACGGAGGTTCTCATTTGGTACCTATCTATCCTCAGAAACTACCTACAGATAGAGTTCCATTTATTATTTAATCAAAGGATCTGATAAGGGGAAATATTGGTACTTCCTTCAAGGGCAAAGGAAGTTTTATAGTAACCTGAATAAAAGCGAACCCCAGTTTCACACTCAGGGAAGAAGTTACAGATGACGCAGGGTTTCCTTACTATCCAACCCTGTGTTTACAAAGAATATTGGTGGAAGACTCCATTTATAGGTACTTGATCCTCATTATTATAATCCTAGTAAACATTAAGCTTGTCGAGCTGGTAAACTGAGGCGGAGGGGAGAGTGTGGGAGTCATTAGTTCATGTCATCGAAATTCCGTTCCAACACCTGGTGGATCCTAACCTAGCCAATTTCTGTTTAGTGTGTTTAGTTTAAAAATAATTCTAAACTTGATTCTCGAAATTCACCGATTTTCCCCACAGCAACAGGCACAGAACATTCCTCAACGAGGGGGAAAAAAAATTTGTAAATGAATAAAGGTAAGGTAACTCAAGTTTTAAGAAAAAATAAGAGAATATAAAAATCACAGCTAGCACAACAGTCTATTAGTTGATAAAATGGCTCCACGAGAAAACATTTCAAACTATCTACAAGTCGTTAAGACAGTTCATTCAAAATGCCAAATAATGCCAATAGGAATACGAAGGATATTCCTGAATTTCGATTTTGAATCGAAAGCTTGTGTTCCAATCAGAATGAGGAGTATCCATGACTTCTGTTTATATTACTTTCCCATTTTTAGATGAAAGTAGGTTCCATCCTACGAATTTTGAGACCAACCGCATTCTCGTACTATGAATTCTCCTTTTTCTATGAACTTTTTCAATTTTCAGCTTTTCAAAGTGACGACATTGCACTCCTTCGTTTTGGCTTTTCGAAGTGACGTCATTGCACCCCTCCCGCCTGGGTAGGACCCCCTTGCCCAGTGTGACGTCACTTGTCGCCCAAACATTGAAAAACAACTATTTATTCATCGTAGGAGAGTGCGGATGGTCTCAAAATTCTTGGAGTGACCCTAGGACTATTGTTTAAAATTTTAAACAGAATTCATTGGTACTCCTCATTACGGATCACACATATTTCATACTACAACCTAGGCTGCTATTTCAAACATATTTCTTTCAGTAGATTACGATATCCAGTAGCCATAATTTTACCAAACAAGGATCGACTTCGATTTCTCATGGATACCATGTCAACGTCAATTTTAAATTGAGGTACTACTCGTAATGTAACAAAATCCTAATAACAAAGGAAGAAAAAATACCATGTCGTATTGTGACAACGAATTCCAGCCAGATCCAAGAGTGAGACGGAAGCCAAATATGGGCAGCCATTTCTCACGCGTCCTACCGCATTTCCAAAACCGTTTCAGGTCAGGATACCTCAACCTGCGGATAAGGGCGGTAGGGTGGAATCACTGAAAACACAAACCCTGAAGGGCTTTGCTTGCAGGAAGTCTGGGAGCTCTAGGTCTGAACCAAAGATCCGCCACGCTTTCTAACGCCTGGACCTTCTTTGCGAATTGAATTTAGTCATATTATTTTCTGTCATTTGTTCATCAAGTTGTCACGCTTCCGCAGGAAAACGGGTGCCCCCACCCTTGCGAGGACAACATAACACAATACTACGAAGTAGACACGAACGCAAATGAAAATGAGGATGGAAAGAAGAGCTGCCGGGGTCTACAGCTCCGACTTACATTATGGTTACGAACAACAACACTACGATTATTACACGAATAGAAGAGATGACACTTACTAGGGGAGGGGATGTTGTGGTGGGGGAGATACGATGGCGACGATGGTGCAGCTGTTAGTCACAGGATGGGTGTGCAGATGTTGCAGAGCAGCCTAGTAGAAGGCTCTACTCCATCGCTGTTCCTCCTCCCTCCAGGGAGCAGCTCCACGTCCTCATCCCCACGACCTACTGAACCACGAGACGACAACAACAACATATAAGTACCGTAAATCAAAATGTTTTCGTTCTTTTAAATAGAGATAAAACAGAGGGCTATATTACTACTACTTCAAGCCAGGGGCGGCGTTTATGGACGCCATTGCCCTGGTACCCATAAACACTAGGAGTAAAAAAAAACTCCAACTTTGTTCAGTTGGCATTAATTTCCCTCTGTACACTGTACCTCGCATTTTTCACAAAGTTCAACAGTGACTCGCCAGATTTCTCTGGCTATGCATATTCAATATTATAGTGGATATTCAATATTATAGTGGATGCTCTCATCCACGGTGGTTCCTCCATACCAAGCATATTATCGGGATAATGTGACAATGATCAATGTCCTGCAATCGAAATCAAACCTAGGCTCCTGAAATTGGCAGGTAGGTCCTGGGACCTAAAAGTTCCCATGGCAACTAAGAAATGTGGCCTGTGGTTAAAAATGTGGTTCACCACGCTCACTTTGGGCCCTGTCCCCAGAATCTGATTTCCACCCCGAAATCATTTCTTTTCACAATCTATTCGATCCCTTCAACTGAATTTGTCATCTCGACATGAGATGCTTCTTCATCTTCCAATTTGTTTTTGTTGTCTCGTGAATCATGTTCAATGTCTCTGTTGAGTCTGTTGTCTGTTTTCAATTTTGTGCGTTTTGTCCTGTTTGCTGTGGATTGATCGGTGTCATAACACACAGATAACTACCTAGATTCTAGTCAATAGCTTCTCCGTTCAAGTACGTACTGGCCGACAGGTTTTGTTGTATTTTAGTTTATATTTTTGTAACACATGAATTCGGTGGCTAATTTGCAGTAGAAGTTTCCAACGTTTTGGTACGACGCTGAATAAATAAAGGAAAGGTTGCCTTGGGGTATTTTGCAGACAAATCTGTTGGTTTTTGTGTTTTGGTTTGGTGCCCCACCATTTTCACAGCCCACACACCGCTACTGCTTCAAGCTCTGAACCATATATGCACCACTGTCAAGAGTAAGAGCAACATGGTTGGGCCTTGTTTTAACTGGCTGATTCAGCCCTAGCAGCTGTAGAAAACACATCAAGAAGATTATGTTGGTGGTTGCATAAGTAGTTCAGGTACCAAATCCGTATGTGGCGGGTGGTACGTTCAACTATTGTGCGAAGTATTTACTGTGCATGGGTACAGCAACGGGTTTTATATCCCACTCGTGTTCGCCTGTTACGAAGCAAAAAAAGGTGATATATGAACTTTGCTTAATCACAATTACCAACAAATTGAGGAACTTATTCAGCGAACTTTGATGTCATCTGCATGCGTTATGGATTTCGAAAAATCTATGCACAACGCTGTCATCATTATTTAGAAACAGAAATATATTTACTGAACATAGGACATGCGTCCCTCTTAGTGTACAAACAATTACATTTGAGTAGGTACATATTTGACAATCATTGTAATTTTTATAAATGTATGTGATATAAAATTAAAAGTGCAAATGAAAAATTTTAAGGAGCAAATTAAAGTAGGGATAAATTCGGCAACTTTGTTCTTTGGCGAATTGGCCAAGGAGAGGGAGAGAGTGGACCCAGACTGTTTCAAAGTCTCGCACCCGCGACAGAGAATGATATGATGTATGCTATGGAGGAATGGGTGGGAATGCGAAGTGCCCACGAACACTGGGACATGACTGAGCAAATAAGTTTCGGATCGGTGCAGTGAGTCCACGGACAATTTAAAAAATTAATGAATGGTGGCCAAACTTGAAATAATTGGAAAGATCAAGTCCCACAAAATGATACTTGAATTCAGACACATGATCACAACGTTTGATTTCAAATGCATATATAATGCAGGTATTATATGCAATCAACAAGAAACAGGAACAAGCACTGTCCAGACTAGTCGTGTACACTCATGTCACAGTACTCACGTACAAGTACTCACACTACTAATACAGTACTAGTGTACTCACATACACTAATATCACAGTAGGTAAAAATTGGCATTATCAAGGAAACTACTAATGTCGCTTTAGTCTAGTAGGTGTGAAACAGGAAAGCCTTCTAAATGAAGATAGGGATCCAGAGACTTTACTACAAACCTGCTGAACCTGCTTTTCCATGAAAGGTTAGAGGTGACTTTCACGCCCAAGTTTGTCACTAAGACGAAAAAGGATTGAAGGAACTGGGTCGGCAGGCACGGAATTTTTGTTACAAATGAAACACCGGGTCTTACTAGGATTCATCTGAATTATATTCTGCATAGCCCATATGCCGACTTCTCCCAGATGACGATTGACCAAACTGATAGATTCAACGATTTCATCCCCAATAGGACTGGCAAAATAGATCTGGAAGTCGACGGCGAACAAGTGACTGGCAGAACTTGATTCGTTTGAGTAAACCATTAACAAAGAAAGAGAATAACAAAGGGCCGAGAACTGCACCCTAGAGCAGCGTTTCCCAACCTGTGGTACGTGTACCACAAGTGGTACGCAGAGGCCACTGCGTGGTACGAGGTGACGTTCTCAGTACGAGTATTAGAGAGTTTTTGCAAAGGTTTGGCTACTAGCCCGTTGACGGGCTAAGGCCTACGTACGAAGGAAAGTGCGAACTGCGCATGCGCACGTTTGGGCGGGAACGACCTAACTTAGCTCATCAACGTTGGATGCCACCGGTCTACGTAAACGACCTAGTACTACATCGTATGGGCCGTTTCCCGTACTAACCTTCCACCAAGGAAACATCATCGCATGGATTGCCTTCTTCCATGGCATTTGTGATCATTTGTTTGTGTAGTGTAGGTGTACCTGATAGCGTGCGTCTTTTTTCTCTCGAGTTTCGGTTTTTCTGCTGTATAAAACCCTACATTTCTATTTTTTTTTTTTTTTAAACAGTATTAGGAAATATTTCTGTGACCCCTGAAGACTGGAAAATGTCAATAAATTACCTAGCTAATTTCTCTATGTCTATGGACAACCTTACAGTTTTTTGGCTAATAATGTCTACCTATTAGCCACTAATTTTTGCCAAATAACTTTAATTAGCCAAACCTTTAGTTTTTTGGCTAATTTGTCTCGTCTCTATGGACAACCCTACATTATTTTCCATTTGAAAATAGTAACAGGAAATGTTTTTGTGATCCTTTAAGACTGGAAAATCTTAATTAATTGTACCTGGCTAGTCTATGAACAACCGTATAATTGTACTAGTTAAGATGAAAAACTAAAAACGGCTTTTTGATCTGAAATCTTCAAGTGATGAGAATATGATGAGAACAGTTCAACGTTAATGTTAGTGTCACCCATCGAATCAGCTTAGGTCGTTCAACGACCTAATTTTCACGACCTTTATCGTTTCATGATCTAAGAGGTTAGCATCTGGTTTTTTCCCTTAGATCGTTAGCCCGGAGACCCTTAGTCCGTCAACGACCTAGTGGCCAAACTTTTGCGAAAACTCTATTATGTCGAGATTGTTTGGGCTGGTGTGTCAGCATTAGTTCACGACCCCTTTGGCAACTGTGTACAGTGCGTGCAGGACTGTGCAAGTTTTGCACTATATTTTTGTTGTATTTTCCTTACAGTACCTATAATGTTTTTTAACTTCCAACTTATGGTATGAATTCCTTGTTCATATAAATTAATAAAATATTATAACACTACACAGAATTTTATTTTTCACGCTTATGGTTGGAAAATGGGTTAGTTAGGTTAGTAAAATAAACATATTCCATCCATAATTACCTCCACGTGACTAAATCGTACGCAAAATATTTTTGTCTGGTGAAGTGGTACGCCAGGAAAAAAGTATGGGAAACACTGCCCTAGAGGATGGATTCAACAAACCAAGTTACACAATTTAGACAGCGAGAGGTTATATTTAACCTGTTGTTTGGCCGGATATTTTGATTGGGCGCAGTTTTCTTTTCGCCCAAGCTTGGTAAGGACTAAGCACTATAATAAAGCCAGTGTCACGTTAAACATTGAACTAACCTATATTCAAAGTAATGATAGAACACAATTGACACAATATCAACTTGGTGTATTCAGTTGATGAATTTGCGTGTTATGAAACAGGTAGGTGATGTTCCTTCACGAGTTTTTTTGTTGTTGTAGATTACTGCTGGCCATTCCACAAAAATAGCTCAAGAACAATGAAATTTTAATGAGCTATTATCAACCAATTCTAATGAGATCACACATGGAAGCAGGCAGTGTGCACGCTCGAGCGAGCAATGTTCAAGTCCTCAACAATGGAAAAACTTTCGGTTGCGATTCTGTTGATGACGAGATGTGCTCACTCTCTATTATTATTCTGCGTTAAATAGGTAGTACAGTATAGACTTTAGATCACAGTAATCTGAGCCCAAAGGGAGCAAATGTCGACTATTTTGAGCACGAAGGGTCCAGTGTGAGTAAATGAGACACGTACAATAATGCAAACCAATACGAAAAATACCAAGTTATACTAACCTAGAAGCCACCAATAGTTGGACAAATAGCGACGTAGCCCTGGCACAGCAAGCAGCTGGTGCAGCGCCTCACGATCGCTGCGCAATGCCTGCAATGACAGCAGCTTCAGAGAAACAGGATGAGAGACTGACATCGTCACGCGCATAGCGCTCTGAGCGGCAGTAGAACACACCATCGGGTAAAGAATAGAGTTGCGCAAAGATCGGAATGCTATGCCTGAAATGGGAGTACAATCACGTTAGTGGCTGAGTACGAGATGAAGCACTGGCAGTAGTTTTACGTTTCGAGAGTTCTTTCTTTTTATTATTCATACCTAGAGGACGGCGGTTTAGGAAGAACTCGAGGGTTCCACTCCACATGTCCAAATAAATACCGATGACACTGCCTTTTCCAAAAGGAGGTCCGTACCACTCCGACTTGCCATTATGTTGTCGGCGACCTGGAGGAGAATCAATTCAAATCATAATAAGTATAACCACCATCACTCAATGACCACAGGTTCAATTAAACCATAAGAAATTCTATTGATATTTCAATCCAAAAGTACCAGTATATGAAAATCCATACGACTCCTTGTCCGACCCAAGGAGGCTGCAGAATTGATAAGCAGAGTTGTGAAGCTCAGCAGCTTTCGTACCAACTCCGACCATCTGTTGAACAAACGACTTCTATAAAAATTGCTCAAATGAATCCCAATTAGTACAGCTAGTGTCTATTGGGTTGCAGGGCTATAAGATACGGAATACACCAAAAATCCAGCGAACACCAGGCTGATTTTTTAAATGGAAACTTGATTTTCATGCATGCGATTTACCACATCTGTGCCATAAAGGGATGTCAGCATCTTGATTTCCCAGTAATACACGTTGCCCTTGGTGAAGGGCGCGTCTCCCCTGATGGCCGCAGTGCCAGAGCTGTAGCCCGGATGGAACCGAACTTCTCGGTTTTGCTTGCTCAGCAGAGTGGCGGGAGATGCCGCCTCCTTGTCCCATGCCCATTCGTGGACTGCAATAATTTGGAAATGACGAAAACATTTAGTGATACTGAGATGATTTGTTTTTACAGGCGTATGAGGGATGAAGTACCAGTCAACAGGGAAGGTCTAGCAATGGCGCACTGATGGACAATCATGAAAATGGCCTTGAAAAGGCATTATCAGCAAGAAACCCTTAATAATTCAGCCAATAGGGCGAAAGGAAGTTGAACTGCGTCAGACAGGGCCTGCCAGAAACCCATCTGCGCCTCACCCGATGAGCTCGCGCAAACTTGGGTGCTTAGATCCTATTAGCCAGGATTTACAGTTCGTTTCTACTGGACGTTGACTTGGGCTTCACGTATTGAATTTATCCATAAATCCATTTCAAAAACCTAACGTTCATTCTAAATTATTTTAATCAAACCCGCTGTCTACTTATTTGTATTCCTCTCGGTACACAGAGCTTCACACAAAAGCTCGACTACAATAGCTAGTTATTGACTGCACCTAATTCAATTATTCTATAGTTGTTGTTATTGATTTCAAGTTCATATGAGAACAGTGCCTAATACAATTCAAGTATGATTGGTAATGGTTGCTGTGAGTCACTCATTACTGGCGATTCCAAACCACAAGCGGGGGTCTGATGGTGGCCCAGTAACTTGATGAAAAATGGAGCAACGTTAACCTTTTACAACCACAAAAATGTATGTCATAATCGTAAGATCCCTAAAACCAGTTCCATTTCGAAGGAAAAGGACATTTGAATATAAGAGCGACATAAATGTCAAACTCTACGAGAGGAGACGGATTCGTTAATCAATATCAGTTGAATATAAAACAGGAGGAGGCTGGTGCCATGGCACGATAGGGAACAGCCATATTTAAAAGCAAAACACTTGTTCAAAACAATCGATTTTTTTCGGTTTCAATCGTTCGAAAATCACTAAAATAACCTCATTAACAAGAACTTGGATAGAAAAGACCTCGAAATGAGTCGAAAACGCTATTTTAATGTAATAATAGTAAAGAACTCACCGTTCAGGTCTTCGCTGCAATGACAGAAAATGTCATAGCGGCAGGCGCACGGATCGCTTTTCTCCTGCGATTTCTCATCAACAAACGTAATCTGACGCTCGACGGTAGCCATTCCGAACAAAAGTAAACTTATTAGAAAAAAATGCTGCGCGAATTGCGACTTTTTCAATTTCAGAACGGAATCACACTTTTTCGGATGCAAAACAAACAGTCAGCTGGCTGACCTTCTTGCTGCGACACTTCTGGAACCATCCAGTCAGAATCGGCGACACGCTCTATGGATCGAAGTTACATAATCACAAATCCTTACAAACAACAACCACAGTCATACCTTCCGTGTGTATGGATTTTTTGATAACGAGCAAAGCTTTGTTTGTGGTTTGTGCCTATTTGGTGAAGTGCGAGAACGAGTACCGCTGCCCGATTTTACCGTTCTTGAGAGTTTCTGAATGCCTGAGAGTCTGAAGTAAAGAGCCCTTTATTCTGTTCATAATGAGTTCGCCTTTTCGTTCTCCGTCAAGGTCCGATTCTTTACAAAGTCTCGAAGGTGGTCATACCCCGAACATACCCAGTCCACTCGTTACCAGACGGACGAGAACAGACTCCACGTGAGTTGATTTTTCTTGCGTAACATAATCCTCCAGTGAAGAAAAAAATATTGTTTAAAATATCATTTCTTTACGAAATTATGCTAGGTATTCTTGATTCCGTCCAGACATTATGCAAATTTACAGCGCTTTTTCCGATCCATGCGTCCTATCAGCTTCGCAGCTAAGTACCGAGATGAATTTTTCTGTCGTTACCAGTAGAAAATAGCAAAACCTTTTCGTGGGCGGCACATTTTTGGCAGACACCTATTTTACAGGAATAACTCGGGGAGTTGAGGTCTTGACCTACTTACAGAAGTTGTAGCTATCTTGTTTCAGTAAATCACAATAGGTTCTAGGAATCTAAGATTATTTACCTACGACCTACCTATAATTTACTTTTTTCGGTATAGGTAATTTCACGTTACATTACTTCTCTTGCGCAGGTCTGCAAGAGCTCTACAAAATCCTCAAGAGACAGGAGTGGTCAAATCTTTCTGCCGAAACAAGGGGCACGGTTTCATCACGAGGGATTCAATCGATGATACACTTTTCGTACATATTTCCGAGTGAGTTCAATTTGCTGCTTCATCTGAGGAATTTGATATTTGAGATCCTGCTAAAAAAAATATATATAGCACCATCTATGGATTGTATCCACAACACTTCAGCTAATTCGGATTGAGGCATGGTGTTTACAAGGAATTGAGTACACACACGGAAAGTGATTTTGATCCTCAATGTCTGAAGTGGTAAAACTATATTATCATTGCTAGTTGTATTTGAGATATTTATACCGTTAGATTCGTCTTTTAATCCGCTCTCTAGTAAAAGTACCTGTTCTAAATGACCGACAAATCGATTTGAAACTATTCCGTCGTACCCACCACTGCGACTATTAAATAGTTGTGAATGAAAAGCGGAAATGTCTTGAGCTGTCGTTCACGGCTTTTGGTGGTCCGAGGAGTCATCGTAAGCGCCAAAAGTCTTAACCTCATGGTTTACGATTTTTTCTTAAAATAAGCACGAAATTGAAAATTTTAAAACAAAGCAAAGTGGGTATTGAAATTAGAAGAAATTTTTAATATAATTTCAAAATTCAAGCATCTTGCACAGTTTTTTGTGTGTATCCTTAACAATTAGGAAACGTAGCTTGAGATTCTCCACCTTGGAAGAGACTGGGCGCAGAATCTATTAGTTTCAAACAAAGAAATTCCTGCAGGCCACCTGCCACGGTGGGTAGTCCAAACCTTCTTTTTCTTTATAAATATTAAATACATGGGTTTTAATGTAACAAAATAAAATCTGGGAGTTCGAAAAGGGTGGGTAATGACGACTAAAGCTGTGATTGGCTGTAAGGTTTATTAGGCGCCAACCCAACAATGAGAATCGAGAACCATTAGTCTGTGCGTTCCAGCACAAGAAAGACCAGTAAAAAGTTCTGTGCAGACACCCCACACAGATATTTCAGCTGTGGGCTCATAAGAAGTTTGGTTTGAACTGTGTTTCTATGTGTCGATTGTTGCACTGTGTTTGCGTACTTTCAGCACTCATCCACGGGCAGGGTCTTGCACTGAACTGGAAAGGGGAAAGCCTTTTGCCATGTGTAACCTCCCTCATTTTCATTTCTGTGCTACCTGCCTTCTAATGCGATCACCCTGTCCAACACCGCAAAGTCTATTATCATCTCTATTAGTCTCTCATCAGGATATTGGGGTTTTACTATTATTGGATTTTCTTGGCATTCCAACGAGTCAGTTCATGCACTAATAATATTCTGAACTCATCCCCATTTTTTCAATTCATGCTCATGCAGAAGAGGTTCCGTTTCTGTTATCCATACGCAAGATCATCTTGAGTTTCTTTAAAGTTTATAAGTTTTTTTTTCGTTTTGATTCCTCTTTTGAGATAGGTAAATTTTTAGGAGTGGATGATAGTGACGTCCATGTTATCCATGTTCTAGTTTCAAGGCAGATACTTCAATTTTCAGAAACCTGGTTTTGCTTGATTAGAGCGTATTTAAGGCTCATAACTCTTGATTGTTCATTGTAGTCAGTAATGAACTTCAAAGGTTCAAATTTCAAAAATCGATCAAGGAAACACTTCTTGTGCATTCAACACCCGGTAATCCATGGAGCAAGGACATTTTTTTGGGGCTAATTGTACATCTAGTGAATAATGATTGAACTGTTGGATCATTCTTCCGAATTTGGTGAAAAGGTCAATCGGTACAATGTAGAAAATTGCAGAAGAGGAAATTAGAAGGTTTAGTATTGTGGCTGAGTTTTGTACCAGAAAACTTCGATAGTTACAAAAGTTAGAACCGTTCCGCAAAGCCATAAAAAATTCCTAAGCCTGGTTCACACAGAGCGATAATCCGTTCGTCAGTTCCATGGGACAATGCAACTCATGGATACTACAGCATAGCATCAGTTCAGATTCATGGATATTTATCTACATCTTTGGGTTCCTGGTTGTATTGTTATGGTTACTGCAATCCTTTTATTGGAATTCAGTCCGCCATTAGAGGGGAGCCAGGACCGTGGAAGCTGTAGATGCCCAAAACAAAATATCTGGTGAGGAGCCTCACACTACTTCTTTACCCCTATGTAGCCAAAAAACGGTTATTTTTGGGCGTTTTTTCGTTAGTTACGGCCCTCGAAGTATTTTCCTGGTGATGAGGGGTATTGTATGTTTTAGTAACATGAGCTTGTGTGATGATCTCCAAAGGCGAGGAACTGAATATGAAGTCGATTTTGATCATAGAGCAAAGAATATGTTCTAACGAAGTTTCAGCATTAAATTTACCATAAAATCTGGTCTAAAATCGTCTTTCTTTCGGTCACAGACTCTGTTTGGACCCTAGTTGTGCTTGGAAGCTCGGCAGCCCGATCGGAATACACCCAGGGGTGTTATGGGTGAATAATGGGTGTAAAAATGAGGGTTTTGGAAGTTTTTTTTAGGTTTTAGTGAACATAGGCTTGACGTGAGTTTTTCTGTTTTAAATTGATCTCGAACTTTTTTGAGACCACCCGGAGCATTGTACATCCAGTCGTTTGTTTCCACCGAAAAGCGTCGTCAACATAATTTTGAATGAAACTGTACATCCAGCCCAGGCGTCATTGCTAGGGAACACCTGATTATAATCACGCGTGGCTGAATGAAATAGAGGTGATTGTTCGGTGATATTATTTCATTTTTGGCTTGGACGCAGTCCTATTCAAGCCACGCCCCTTTTTGTGTGTTTGGACAGAGTGGATCAAGAGTTGGCTGTTCGGACAGACAGCCCAGGACAGTCCGGGACTAGTTCTAACAGTCCTGGGTTTTTTCGAGGACTGTTGATCCTGCACATGCGCACTCGATGCTTCTACCTTCTGCTTATGTGGAAGGTTACAATGCATCAGGTTATCTGTTTGGAATCATCAGCACGGATTCAGATAGACACAGTTCTGGACCCAGTCCTGGCCAGTTTTATCCCTTCATTTTCTGAACGCAGTTCCATTGGACTGATCCAGGACTGTGTGCCGGAACAAACTATAGCACTACAATAATATTAATTTAGAACACATTTTTGTGCAAAAAATTTTTTTGTTTTAATTTTCTACGAGCCCCCTCCTCGTTGTCTCAAAATAGTTTACGTATCAATATTTAGTTTGTTGGGACAGACAGTCCTGGACCTGTCCAGAATGGAACTGCGTTCTGAAAAAGAGGGGATAGAACTGTCCTGGATTGAATCCAAAACTGTATCCGTCCGAATGTGCACTGATGATTCTGAATCGATAACCTGAAGCATTGTAACCTTCCACATAAGCTGAAGGTAGAAGCGTCGAACACACATGTGCAGGGTCAACAGTCCTTGAAAAAATCCAGGACTGTTAGAACTAGTCCTGAACGGTCCTGGACTGTCTGTCCGAATAGCCAACTCTCGATACAGGGCCTGTTCAGGTGCTGTCCAAACGCACAAAAAGGGGCGTGGCTTGACTAGAACTGTCCAGGACTCTGTCCGAACGAACCTTTAGTATTTTTGTGTACATTGCATGCGATTATATATCCGAGAATGCTGTGTAGCGTCACTTCAAATCCTGCAACACCTTTTTTCAGCGTGGAAGGCGAATACATCCCACTGCCGGGTGACAGGGTCCGATACAGAGTCTGCCCCATTCCCCCCAAGTTTGAGAAGTACCAAGCTGTGCACGTCGAGATCATCGACTTCGTGCCTGAAGTTCACAAAAAGTGGGACTGTATCGATCCTTAGCCCAATCATCCTTTTAAAAAAAAACCCTCTCCATTAAAATAAAACCTCTAAATGGGAAATAACGGCTTCTAAGCGTGCATCAAGTAGGTTAGTATAGTAAAACGTATTGTGATTATGTTAATATAATTTACCTAGACCTAATTGCTGTCGTTGTACCTACTTGAACAAATTTGTCCGTACTTTTGAGTGTGTGTACATCATCTTGAACTTAATATAATCAGGCACCTACGTGATGCGTCTGTAGAGCTCTAAATACATTTCAAAGCAACAATATTTATTTTATCTTATGAATTGTTTATTCTGAATTGAACATTTAAAAACTCAACTCTACGTTACTAAGTACATCGTGATAGGGTTAACTGTTATTTTCCACTGTTATGTTCCATTTCATGTCAATTATGTCCGTCGGTGGTCGCCCATCATACTGATGAAATTTAGTCCAAGCCGTCATTTATTTTTGTCAGGACAAGTGCCGTTTCAAAACGTTTACAGTTTGCAGTTAATTGAATAACTTATTGAAAATTCTGAATTTATAATTCACAAAAACAACGCAGAACACTGTATCGTGATAATATTTTGTTCCAACTCAACTACATCGTCCAGCAGCTTCAACTCACCACGAATTTCTCAACTCGTTGAAATCCAATTAGTACTTAACGGGGAAAAAAAGAGTTCGCGATATTTTGCCCACCGTATTTTTGCAAAGAGTTATATTTTTATTAGTATCTAAACGCTTTTCTTATTGGGAGTAACTTAAAAATTAAGAATTGATTTGAAATTTAATGCGCAGTGAAGTTAGAACGTTTAGGTACCTGTATTGTCATTACATACTGCAAGACTATTTCTTCCGTCAATTTTTGAATTTATTTGTTAATCTGTTTCATTATTGAGGTTTATGCTAATGTTAAATTAATTTATGAATTAAATGTAATGAGTTGTAATGGTGCCAATCCTCCTTACTAACAAATATAAGCTAATCCATCTTTACACATGATTTTTATAAAATAAGACTTCATCGTGTTTTCCTTGTTGATTTTATCTTGCGTATTTCCTTGTTATCGTTATATAGGTAGGTAAGTCATATAAGGTTTGTTCGCAGGGCCATCTGACTGTCAGAAAGGCGTTTGACCGTTCACACTGACTCTCGGACTGTATAGTATCCATGACCGGCTGTTTACATTGTTTTCCTGACTGTCCAAGGCCAATTTTCTTATCGTGATTCCAAGGCACAGAAAAATGGGTGGACGAGAAACTGACCGTGCACTGCCTTCTCAATTTCCAGCCGTTGTCTAAACGCTTATCAAGATGGTATAGGATCATGGATGGTTTCTTACGGTTTTCTGAGTCAACTAACCGGTTTTCTGAGTCAACTAACCGTCAGAGAAAGCCATTGCGAACTAACCTGTTGTTGTGTATGGTTGTAAGAATTAGGATATAGGAACCTACCTTAATTTGTCCGCATTTGGTCTCCTTTGATGCTCCTACCTATTTTAAATACCTATCAGTAGTGCGATTCTGCAACTCGTTACCTTTTTGTCGGTATGGAGTCGTTGTCGCTATCCCTCTCATGTACTGACACCCGGATAGCGAAATTGGTATTCAGGAACTTATGATACCGAACCTGAATAACAAATTGTCGTTGCAGAATGAGATACTGACTGACGTCGCTAGCTTATCTTAGGAAATCTGAGTCTAGTGCGAGCAGTCGAGTGGAACTCATTCGGTTAACACCTTTTCCATGGTGATGAGCAGTGATGAAGTGAATTGAAGATTGATTGTGCGCCGGTGTCAATTATTGTGTTTTGAATCCCTCAAATTCACTCAGTGGCCGAAATAAATGCTCATACCTTGGAAGTCAAAAATTGCAGCTTGGGATCTCTTGAAACTTGGGATAGATTTTCATTTTAGTTTCTTGTATCCTGTTGTGGTATTAATAAAGTTTCTACAGATTTAGCTTAAATATATTACGTATTTTTGTATAATGCCAAATTTATTTGTATATAACTATGTGTTTTGTTTAAATTTATTTTTTATAATGGGTATTACTGGGAAATTCTGATTAAGTATGTAAGTGAATGAATACTTACCTACGTTTACATATTATTATAGGTTGCCTTTGACAGTGGTGTATCCTATATTTTCAAAGTCATATAGTTTCTAATTAATTAACAATCTATTAAGGTTACTCGTATTTATTAAAGAAAACTTAGGGGATAGTTATCCACAGCAAAATTAGGTAGGCAGGTACCAGGATTTCAGGGGATAATCCAGTCTAGAGCGTTGGAGCAATGGACGAATTTCGTTCGTTAGGTTCATGGCGAAGTGTCAACTTATCCTTGAGGTTTTTCTAAATATGAACGGATCAAGGGAATAAGGATTTTGCCCATCTCGTGGCACTCGTTCTTTCAACAAAACGAGGGCGATACCTCCGTTCCCTTTCTTGCAAAATTTCCTGTTCCCAAGCAAGGAATTCGAACTCCATAATGCCTGAGATTATCCAAAATTCATTAAGCGCACGCAAAAATGCGGTAGGTAGGTAATTAATTGTCTGTACGGTGAAATGCGATTTTAAAAAGTAGGTAGGTAACTACCCAAAGTGATATATACTATATCGCTTGTATAGAAGTCTTCTATATCACTTAGGAACTCCCACCTATCAATATACCTACTCGTAATTTTAAGGTTAGTTTACGACATTCATTTACGATGTTATTATGATATCACTGCTATAAATTATCAAGCCACTAATTTACCTACCTAAACTAGGCTTATTACGTTAAATAAAATGGAAAAGAAAAGTAGGTACACTTAACGTTACGTTGAACACTTACCTTAAAACTTCCTGTCGCCGAAAAGCAACGTCACGCCAAGTTTTTTAGGTGTAACGAGCTTTCGGTACGGATAACAGTCTAGTGACGATTTAGCGACAGCTGAAGCTATTGAGCGCTTAAATAATACCAGTCGTCGGTATTTAGTGACATCGATATTTTTCTTTATGCTAACAATATTTTATCATCGTTATGATGTCATACTGAGTTGCAGAATCGCACTGCTGCCCAGGTACCTAAACCGCACTTGGTAACACTATGGACTTTTAATACTGAGAATGTAACTTTTATAGTTATTTATAATTGAGAATAAAGTTAGGTACATACAATATTTATAAACGAACTGCTAAGGTGCCACCTGCTAACCATTCGTGTTGGGTAGCAGTAACAATACACACACCACAGTACCTGCCTTCATCTTTCCCTTCAACAACACCTCATACACTCTCTTCCTTCGCCGTTTGTTCACATCTATTAACTTTCGTTTGAAAGATTTATTTCGTTCAATTTGTTCTCCTCGCACAGATTACTTACCTGTTGTTAAATTTGTTATGTTCACAAGTAGTGTGTGGTACCCTGTGTCAATTGTGGTTGGATATTATATGTAATATTAATTGTGGTTTCTGCTTATATGGTCAGTGAAATTCATCCATTCCCTCCCTATACCTCACCAGGATTGTCAAACGTGACAGAACCTACTACCTTCTGCCGCAGGGTAAATATAGTTTTTCCAAGTCAAATTAGGATTCCGAACCGAACTAGGATTTTTCCAAACCAAAATAGGAATTTACTATATTAAATTTAGGATTTTTCCATTCCAGGAAATTTCTACGAACTATGCTGTCTGCGGTGTTTCCCCGTTTGCTGTCTCTGTCTCAGGCAACAGTCAGTAATTTTGACTGCCTACTGGAATTCGCGGTTCATGTTAGTGTGGCGATCCGATTCGATGTTGAGGATGTAGCGATTGCCATAGACGGGTATGACAAGAAGCTATCCGGCCACACTAATCTGTTTGGACTTTAACCGTCTTCAGTCCCATCCCACTCACCATAAGGTACCTACTTATATACCATCTTCCGGAAGGTGGTGAAACGAGAACATTCATGTCCTATTTCGAGGGGTGGCTATACCTAGATAAAATGCACCTTCGGTAGTTGACTCATTTAGTTTATCTGTTCTTCAACAAAGGATGGTGTTGCTGGTTGATTAGGAAAAATTCTAATTTGAAATGGAGAATTCATAGTTTTAAAACAGAAAATTCCAGATTTAGTTGGGAAAATCTGAATTCCTCTTGAAAAATTCCTAATTTGACTTGGAAAACCTATATATAAGGTAGTAGGTTCCATACTGTAGTTAGGTCTGGTCTATAGGTGTACCAAAACCATTGTAAGATGTAAACTCGTAGTTATGTTTGGTGAAGATTCGTCAACCACAGATTTTCACTCTGTTTACCTTACAGATGGTTGACGAACCCACAAAATAGATGCCTGTTCAACATTATGTTGGTATATTTTTGAAGTCGTTAGAACTCTTAAATGTATATTAGTCCGTCGTTGACGTTGGTGATTTGCCTCACGGTTATGTGAAATGTAGGCTACACATAATGGCATCTTCTATTCAACTGCTCTGCACAACTCACCAAAATCGTTCAATTTTTCAAATGTAGAGATGTGCTGAGAAATTGCTTCACGTGGCAGTAATTTCCCATTGCCTTGGAAGGTTACTCGCCACAAGAAAAAACGCTGCAAATCCCTGCACAACGGTTTATTATTTTGTATAGAATACCCTTCTGTTACAGATCACAGCTCTATGTATAGATAACCCGTCTATATAATATGATATGTACTATTATATACATATTATGTAGATCGCAGACCCTCCGTAGGTTAGTACCTAACCCCGTACACGTTACTAGGTACCTACCTAAATCACGAGTTAAATGTTGCTAAAATAATTCTGCCGATGACAAACAGTACCTAACAAAAAGAAACACACATAATGAAGTTCTGAAAAGGAATTGTTGATGAGGAGTGAAAAAAGTTGCAAAAGTACCGACCAACAAACTCCAGCCCCTTCTACGTAGATGGTATAATGAACCGTTGTGTAATAATTTACCGTTGAGTAATGATTTACCGTAGTAATAATTTACCCATCAATAATACTTCAACGTTTGTTCAAGTTTCACTACCTACCAACAAACTCCAAAAGAGCCATCATTTTTCAAATTAAATAATATCACAGAACAACCAACTCGACTTCATACTCCGCCAATATAATCAGGTGATCCCTACCAATGATTGGCCGTATTCACAAATTCCTATTGTGGGCGCGTCTCTGGTTACGAGATTTGGTTTGAATTGTATACAATTTCATTCACACTGGAGTCGAAAATGCCTGTCGGTGCAAACTTCGGGGCCTTACTGTGAACGAACGGCTGGACGTACGATGCTCCGGATGGTCTTAAAAAACTCGCAAGTTCAAGAACTATTTAAAACCGTAAAAATATTTACGTAAAAAAATGGTATAGGCGTTTTGAAAATTTCAACCCCTATTTTGAACCCCTCAGAGATGACTCACAGTAACGTCGAGCTTCGAGGACCAACTAGACAGCGAACGGAACCTATAACCCGAATTTCATCAATTTTTTTTCATGGTAACTAAGAAAAGTGGCCCGTACGGCGTACGGCGTACGGCGTACGGCGTACGGTGTACGGCGTACGGCGTACGGCGGACAGACAGAAATATTTTTATTGCAGTTTTGGATTCTACATACCTTGAAACGTAAACCATCAAATTTTGAGGGGGGGTAAGAATTTTTTTTTTCATGCTCGATTCCAATGGTTCATTATTGAAAATAATAAACCAAAATCTACCATTTCAAAAGATTTGTGTTAGATTTGAGTAGAATTTTCCCTGAATTTAGGTCCACCTAGGTACCTACTACTTAGGTATTTGCCGAAAGTTGTTGTCTTCTTACTCAGACTCTAGCGTTATTTGGGGGTATGTATGTCTGTACCGCTCTACAAGCCGGAATTTTGGGTATTTTGACTTGAAATTTTGAAGATAGGCTCGTTGGGCCTTCCTTGGATGTATAGTTGTTGGTGTCTGGACGACGTCAGGGAAAGGCGCCGAGAGTGACGCCGCAAGAGCCAGAACACGGGCAATAATGGGTCCTGCGGCATAAAACGTTCAGTGTATACCTGCTCATTTAAGACGGTCAGAAATTGCTGTACAGGTTCTAGAAGGTAGGTACTAGCCGGTGCCGGGAATGGCGCCGCAAAATCCAAAAACAGCTAGTTTGGGGTACGCGATGTATTCGATTTACTGGAGGTCAGTGACCCACTAGTTTTAAAAGGTCTCATGATCTATAGGGTAGGCAAGCACCTCTCACGTGTGAGTTCGGAAAAACGAAAATGGCTGGGGAAGGAGTTTTCCGAGATAGGGATACTCCGGATAATTCAACCCCTATTTTGAGTTCAACCCTTACAGTTGAGTGACAGTAACGTCGAGCATCGAGCCCAAACGGGACCCGTTTACCAAATTTCGTGAATTTTGGTTCATGGAAACTAGGGAAAAAGCCGCGGACGGAAGGGCATTTTTTAATTCGATAAGTATTTGTATTCTATGTCCATTGAATTTTAATCCATGAAATTTTGAGGAGGGGGTTAAATTTGTTTTTTCATGGTCGATCCCAAAGGCTCATTATTGAAAATAATAAACCAAAAAACTGCCGACCAGTGTTTTCGGCGACTGAGATCCGCAGGAAGTGAAAGGCGGGTAATAATTGGCTAGAAGAAACCGCTGTGACCACCAAAATCCGATAAACATCATGGACGATGTGGCACAAGCAACAGGTCTGGACAAACATATTTGTCTCTTGATTTTCGAAAAAGATTCACTAAAATTATGAAAACCCCTGAAACCGAATAAGTATCGAGGTATGCAGAGATGCAACGAGAGCGCAACCTCTCGATTCATCCTGGGAAAAACCTGATTCAGAACATGAAAGTTGGGAAGGTCGGGCCTGGACACGGACGGGGAATGACGAATTGACTGGCTTTTTTTTTATATTGAAAGAACTAATATTAATTGGAAAAATGAAATAAGCTATAAAGGAAATGTAGATAAAGTCAGTTAGGTACAACAATAAGAAATTTGTTTCAACTCGGAAAATTATAATGGGGCTTGGAAAACGCTCTGGACAACAAATTGTGGCTTCCCGTGAGAATGGCCCGTTTACAGAAATGGGCCTGGAAGCGCAAGACTAGTAACGAACTCCTCGAACAGTATATTTTTATGGTATTTAATGACCAGAGTTGAAATACGAAGGTTGCATTTTGGTACCAAACTAAGCATAAGCATATTGCCCGAGTTTGCATTGAATTTGTAATACCTACAGGTATTGTACAATGGTCAAGCATCCAATCATCCTTTGAAACATAGCGTTGTGTGCCTAATATAATTGCAATTATGTCTGTATGATTGTGAACACCTTCAGTCCGTCCACTCAGCAACCAAGGCACTAACAGTACAACTACTACTACTATTACTACCTGCTACTACTTAAATAATAGTCTGTTTGGCATTGCTCTTCTGCGGAACACTTAATAAACAGTTGACCCCTTGCCTTTTCTTAGGAGTGCAGTTTAATAGATTTTTAATTTTTAAATATTTATTTAACAGAAATCAGGATTCGCTAGTAAACTAGACTAGGAACCACCTACGTGTGTCGACGATGTTGGAATCATTGAACCAGCCATGACCCAACTACCCTGACATTGGACCAAAACTTGGTATTCGTCAGCACCAAATTACCTAATTTCGTTAGTAAATTAATTCTATTGTTCAACCCCAGACATTACCTACTCGAGAGACTAGAATATTATCTAGGGTTCCTTACCTACGTAATAATATAATACCTAGGTAGGTAGCTGTTTATTGTACTGTCTGTAGTCAACTCTCAAAATTTCTAAGGAGAACCTTGCAAAAAGTGGTGATACATAGAAGAATACGATGTAAGCAAGTAATCAACAGCCAGCGACTTGAGATTTTCTTTTCCACCTCCCAGACTCCAGACTGCGTCAGTACAGTTGTCAGCTCAATTGTCAACAAACAAAGATCGTAGTAGTGGGGATAGGCATTTGTTGGTACCACTGCAGGAACAGCTGATCATTGTCTGTTGGTACCCCTGGATTTCCTCCCCTTCACATCTCCTGACGTGCCCCTTGGCAACAGACGGGAGCATAGTAGGGTTTTCTGTGGACGGGAGTTGGTTCTAGTTCTTTGTCAACTCTCCTCGGTAAATTTTCGAGTTTGTCTTAGCTTTTTCTCCATAAATACCATTTTTGTTTCCCTTCAAATCACACGCAGTTCGTCGTTGAATCGATAACGTTTACGGTGTATCTGGGTCGTTATCAGCTATGCTCTCTTTCAATTCGAAGCTAATCGTTCCCGTTCGCAGTAGTTCCACTTCTTGACAATAAGGTGAGTTCATATGGGCCATTATTTTTGTTAGTCCAGCGTGTCCACCATTTTCCATAATAACATTCTGTTCGATGCAACGCCCTAATCACTGTCCTTCGATATTTCCTCAATTATTATAGAATCAAACTTGAAGATTGTTATCCAACCATCGGGGATGACCATGTTGTAACTACTATTCCCTCAGCAAGTTGACACAAGGTATACCATTAGGTACCTACCTGTCGAGGTACTTACGATATTTCATCGCATTCCGTCGTGGATGATGCAGGTTGTCCTGTTTTCTGTGTGCATTGGTTTTTTCCCATAGTCCCTCACGTCCTCAGTCAAGCTGATTCAAGTTTTTCGGAAGTTGTGTCATTTTATCCTGTTCCCTCATCGTTTTCTTCAAATGCAACAGTCGTGCAAAGGCGCTTGCTAATCAATAGTTAAGACTTTACGTTACATTACTCCAGCTAAACATCCGTAAAACTTGGGTAAATCGAACCATAGAAATTCGAAAAGTTGCACAAGACGCGATCCGTGGAAGACTTTCACCTGTGTTTAGGTCGTCCATTAGTTTACGCCCATTACAGCTGTTGCTGTTTATTTTTCCCCTCGTTCGATTCATGGTGAATATTCTAGGATTTAGACATCCCTACGTGTATTGTTTCTGCGTAATCCGGGGTGGTAACTAGGTCATAGTCGTCACGGCTATCATAAAATCAATAGGTTCATGATTATCTGCAACTATTGATACACTCATGAAGTTTGCACGTAATTAGGTATCATGGTCTGTATCTGATGATGTTGGAATAATGAGAAAGCTCCAAATTACTGTGAACCAGACACAATGTTAAATAACCTTTAGGTACCTCGGAGGGTTCCATTTACACATAGGTACCTACCAAGGTACTCAGCTTTCGTTATAATTATGATACCACGTCTATACCTACCTTAAGTAGGTAATTGGTTCTTAGTTGCCATAATCAAAAGGCTACCATCAATGTATTCGGTAGGTAGGTACATAACTGCGTGTAGGTATGTACCAATAGTAGTTCCGTACACATGATGCCCTCCGGGTGTTCTTCGTTACTCCCCCCCCATTTTCAAACGACAACAAAAAATGAAATTCTAACAAAAATTTGATGTTGAGGTGATTTTTGGAATCTTCAGTTTGTCTAGTTTTATGTCTAATTAACCTCAATTTACCAGAATTAGATAGTAAAAGTGAATTATTCAATCGAAAAAAGTGGGGGGGAGTATCGAAGTATTTGCCATGTCAAATTCTTCGGTACTCCCCCCCACGGTGAAAACAGTATTTTCGACTACAGGATTTGTATAATTATTTTATTGTACATGAAGAGGGTGTTCGATTATGTTGAAAAAATATCTTTCTATACACCCCACTAATCTATATGTTTACTGTTGGATTGATGTGGGATGTTATGTCTTTTTTGAGATGCGAGCGCAGCGAGCATCCAGACCACTAATCTATACACCCCACTAATCTATATGTTTACTGTTGGATTGATGTGGGATGTTATGTCGTTTTTGAGATGCGAGCGCAGAGAGCATCCAGACCACTAATCTATACACCCCACTAATTCTCGAACGTTGACCTACAGTCTTCTGATGCTGATGATAGATTAGTCGTCTGGATGCTCGCTGCGCTCGCATCTCAAAAACGACATGACATCCCACATCAATGCAACAGCTTACCTACCTATCTCTAAACAACAACAATTCACAGGAACGGGGGTGTGAGGACGTGCAGGTATGAGATATAGAACGGTGAAAAGTTTTCACCGTGGGGGGGAGTACCGAAGGATTTGACATGGCAAATTGTAAAATTGTAAATTGTAAGTCGGATCACTCAGGAATGGGGGTCGGTTGCCCCAAAGCACGGAAGCCTATTGGCTTATTGTACTTTTCCTGAGTGTCCTAGCTTAATCAAATAACCCCAGTCCCCTGGTGAGGGTTGTAAGGTTTTTGATTATATTTTCGCTGGGAAATTCCCTCATTGGGGTTGAGGCCCCAAAGAGGTTGTGCCTGCGCTGAGCGAGTGCTGGGCACTCAAATATTATGTGGGATGCTTTTTCGTCTGTCTCCTCACATAGTCTGCATTGGGTTGTTTGTTGTGTGACCCCTATGCGGTTTAGGTGGAAGCGCAGGGGGAGGAAGCCGGTTAATAGGCCGACTATTTGCCTCAGCTCTCTGCGGTTCAGTCTAAGGAGCTCCTCAGTAGCGTTGGAGTTGGGTCTGGCCATCATCCGTTTACTGTGAGCGTGTCCATCTATACGTGACCATCTTTTGGTGGTCTGTGAGCGAACCCACCGGTTGATGGCCCCTCTGATGGTGGTTTTTGGTAGGCCGACCGCCGGTTCTGGGCCAGTGAAGGGTGTTTGAGAGCCCTTTCTGGCGAGTGAATCGGCGTTTTCGTTGCCTATAATTCCTCTATGGCCTGGCACCCACTCCAGAGTAACTCTGTTGTGTTTCGCCAGGGCGTTGAGGGTTTGCATACAGTCCCAGACCACTCTAGATGAGACGATGGGGGCTGTAAGTGCTTTTATTGATGCTTGGCTATCCGAGAGTATGCGGGTGTGGGATCCACGGTGTCCCCTCCTCAGGCTCTCAGAAGCCGCAGCATCAATTGCCACTATTTCTGCCTGGAATACAGAGGTGAAATTCCCCAGTGGGGTTGAAAAGTCCCACCTGGGTCCTGCCCCGTATACTCCGGCACCAGTGCCGTCATCCATTTTTGATCCATCTGTGTACCAGATTATATCATTGGAGCAGCATTTTTTCCAACCATGCCCCGCCCACATCAGCACGGATGCGTATGGGTGTGGTTGATGGAGGGTTTTTGGCATAACATCCGCCACCATGTCAAGTAGTGGTTCTTGTATAGCCTTTAGTATATTGGTATGGCCTGGGTGGGGTGTGTCCCGCCAGGTACCATTCCATTTCAGCCTCAGGGAGGCCATTGCGGCCTCCCCTTTAATGTAGATATCTATTGGGGGTAAGCCCAGTAGAATCTCCATGGCTGCAGTGGGTGTACCATGCATTGCACCTGTGATGGTTAGACAGGCCAGTCGTTGTACACTGGTAAGGGTTTGGCAGGCCCCTACCTGACTGACCTTCGGCCACCACACAGCGCAGCAGTACGTAAGAATGGGTCGTACTATCGCGGTATAAATCCAGTGGACCATCCGCGGCTGTAGGCCCCATGTTTTTCCGCAACTGCGTTTTGCGCACATAAGGGCTCCCTTGCCCCTATTTGCTATGTACTCGAGGTGTTTGTTCCAGGTGAGCGTTGCATCCAGGTAGACGCCCAGATACTTCACCCCACGCTGGAATGACACCTTTGAGTTGTAAAACCGGGGTTCTGAGAGACCTCTCAGATTCCTCCTTCTTGTGAATTGAACCAGCGTGGTTTTATTTGGGTTTACATTTAGGCCCTCTGTGCCACACCAGTCTTCCACTGCTTTCAGAGCTGACTGTGTCAGATCTGAGACTGTGCTGACAAAGGGACCCCTAACTAGGATTACCACATCATCAGCATAGCCCTGTACGTAGAGGCCTTGACCACTGAGTTTCTCCAGCAGAGAGTCCACAACAAGGTCCCACAGAAGGGGGGACAAAACCCCGCCCTGCGGGCAACCCCTTGCCACAGACATCCCCACGGACTCCCCAAGGAGCTCAGCCTCTACTGTCCTGCTAGTCAGCATGGTACTTATCCACCTACACAGGGTGGTGTTTGTTCCATGCCGGCGCGCTGAGTTTATAATTGAGTCTACAGAGGTATTGTCAAAAGCGCCCTCTATATCCAGAAATATACCTATGGCAAATTCTTTAGTTGCTAGCACCGATTCCACCTGTGACACCAGGTGGTGCAGTGCTGCCTCACAGGATTTGCCCGGTTGATAGGCAAACTGATTGGTGTGTAGAGGCCTCTCTGTGAGAGAGGTTTCCCTCAGATACCTATCAACCAGTTTCTCTAATGTCTTCAAAATGAAGGACGTTAGACAGATGGGTCTGAACGCCTTTGCCTGGTTGTACCAAGGTTTCCCTGGCTTAGGCAGAAAAATGACCCTTGCTTTGCTCCATCTTTGGGGTATTGTGCCTGTAGCCAGGCAGGCCCTAAAGAGTGCACTCAGGATCCTGGCTACCCCATGGCCCCCTTCCTGAAGCAGTTTGGGGATAATGCCATCTGGGCCCGGCGATTTGTATGGGCTGAAGGTGCTGATAGCCCACTTTGTGCGTTCAATGGAGACCACACCCTTTGCCACTTCCCAGTCTGCCCTGGTTGCTCTCATACCCTGAGCGCCGGTTGGTGGTTGAGGTGGGGGTCCCCGAACGTCAGTCACCGCCGAGCCAGGGAAGTGAGTCTCTAGTAGGAGCGCTAGAGTGTCCCCGGCTGTTGTGGTGTAGCTTCCATCTGGTTTAACTAGTGTGCCAATTGGATTGATAGGAGCCTTAGAAAGGACTCTTTGGAGTCTTGCACATTCCGAGGTTTTTTCCACCTCTTCACAGAACTTCCTCCATGTGTCCCTTTGTGATTTCCTTATAAGACTCCTGAGTTGGGCCAGCTTGGTCTTATAAGCGTCCCAGTTGCCCGTCTTTTGCGCCCTATTATATAGTTTGCGTGTTTCACGCCTAGTGACTTCTATTTCCCTATTCCACCAGGGGACCCCGGTGGTTGAGAGTTTAGTTGTCATAGGAGTGTGATTATTGAATGAGGTGAGTAGTGCCTCTTCTAATTCTCCCGCTACCGCCTCAATATCAACTATATTGTGTAATTTGGTCCGAGTTCCTCTCAACCAGCCCTCCACTTCCTCCCTATAGGCTTCCCAGTTCGTCTTCCGAGGATCGCGGTAGGATTGCTGCGTTTTACCCACACCTTGGATTTCCACAACAATATACCTATGATCCGAGTAGGAGGGAGTATCGGATACGAACCATTTCTTTATTCTTTGATCTAGTGGAGGGGTAATAATGGTAATGTCAAGGACCTCTTTCCTATTTATGGTGACAAATGTTGGTTTGTTTCCCCGGTTTGCTACATATAGATTACTAGCTACCAGGTAGTCAAACAAGCATCTACCTCTGGTGTTGGTGTCGGTGCTTCCCCAGGCAACATGGTGGGCGTTGGCATCCGCGCCGACTAGGAGCTGCACATTGTCCGTGCGGCATTTTTCGACAAGGTCCGGCACCTCCACGGGTGGTGGCCCCTCCGATGAGTTTCCCGGAAAGTAGGCTGAGGCAGTTATTATGTGCTCCCTTTGGCCATTTTCAGAGAGGGTTATCTTCACTGCTACTAAATCCCTGAAACAGAACTCAGACATAGTTAGTGAATTGATGTCATTTTTGACAAATACGCAGGCACGTACATCATCCACGCAATCGCGTTTGTAGATTAACTTACCTCCTGCGTTGTTGAGGCCCATGATTCTGCCCCGGTAGACCCAGGGTTCTTGAATCAGGGCGACGTCGTAGTTGCCAGCTGCGAGCAGCTGGCATAGGGCAGCTGTCGCCACCTTGTTATGCTGCAGGTTTATCTGAATGACCCGCAGCATCACTCGGTGGTGTGGACAGCTGCCTAAAGGTGACTCTCCGGGTGTGGAAGTGGGGTTTAAAGTTGTGCCCCTTCAACCATTCCAGAGAGCCCTTATCTATTTTCAGCACGAGCTCTAGCCCTCTCTCATCCGCTCGGCTGAACAAAAGGCGCCATTCCTTCGTTGAGAGTCCAGGATTCTGGATCTCAAACAAAGGAAGTAGCTTCCTTGCGTCGGATCGATCAAGGAAGTCGGTGGGGATCCAGACCCCAACCTTCACCTGATCCTCCAACAGCATTTTTGCGTGCCCCGTCCGGAGGGTGGCACCATCCCAAGGCCGCAGCACCCCAACCCTTTCCTCCAGCCAACCCTTCGACTGGCTGTTGGAGCAGGTCAGGTGGACCACACCATTGCTGGTATAGCCGTTTGTGAACTGCGGACCCTGGCCGGGCGCCTCCAGGAACGTTGCCTGCACTATTGCTCCCAGGACCAAGTTGGCTTCCACGTCCGATAGTCGTTCCACGGGGTGGTTGCCGTGTACTACGACCATCTTGGTGGTGGAGAGTGCACCGCTGTACCCGCCAGAGCTGTCACCCTGAGGTGATGCTCCGGATTGGGCCACGGTCTCTCCCCGTGCCTTCTTGATCCTAGGCATTGAGGCCGAGGGGGGGGTGGTGTGGGGGGTGCGTGGCCGTTTACCCGGCGTACTCGCCCCCACTCCACTCCCACCCGGTCCCACTGCCAGAGGTGGGCGGAAACCCGCTCCAGAGACGCCACCGGGTACAAGGGGTTCAACGCTGATTAGCGTTTCTGCCCCTTGTGAGGTGGTTGCTCCTTCACGGGTCCCCGTCGCTCCGGCGTCAGGAACAGGCTTCCCCGACCTCTTTCTCCTACGAGGCTTAATGGGCTCCCCTCTATCGAGAGCCCTTTGTCTGGCCGCCTTCCTCAGCTGAGCGCCAGAGGGTCGGCGGCCCAAACTTTGTGTGCTGGTGGATTGCTCTTGAGAAGCGCCACCTGCGCCTGTGCAATCCATGGATGTCGGGGTTTGTTCAGCCCCAACTTCCGAGATTGCCATTTCTGTCAGTGAGGTGGAGAGTTCAGAGCAGCTCTCTTCCTCACTGACAGTGGTTGGTAAATGTAAATTTTTATTTTCGTTCTTCTTCGTTTTGATCCCACGAGAAGCTAGGGAAAGGGTCGTCCACCCATACAGAGCCCCGCATGTATAGGCAAGCCTAAGTACACCCAGGGGGTCGGCCGGTACCCTGGGGGCAGCCGTTAGATGTGCACATTGCCCTCTGCACCATGCAGACCATCAGCACGGCGTGTACACCTTGGTCTTGAGGGTTGTCTACTCTTAGTTGCCGTGTGCAATGGCCCACACCATCCAGTGATCAACACACTCCAAGGAGGTGCGATCGTGCAATAGATGGTGTGCGCCGCGGACTAAGCCCCCCCACCAACGGCAAGGTGGTAGACGCGAGGGGGTGACATGGCAAATACTTCGATACTCCCCCCCACTTTTTTTCACGGCGAATTTCGCTTTTACAAAGTTGTTGCATCAAAATATGAACACACACATCAAAAACTAGACGAACTGAAGATTCCGAAAATCACCTCAACCTCAAATTTCTGTTAGAATTTCATGAAGCGACGAGCGTTTGAAAATGGGGGGGAGTAACGAAGAACACCCTGCCCTCCTTTAAAACAAGGATAAAATAATAATTTAGGTATATAAGTAGGTCGCGAACATGGTTCAAAGATACTTTATTACTGGCGCATGCGCTGTAGTGATCTGCGAGTCTGTGGCGTTCAAGGTTGACATCATAAAACTTACGTTTGTTACGCTCCTATCAAATCAGTTTTCGAGAGACTTGGCAAACTACGGTTTTATGCGTAGGTAATGCATGTATAAAAGCAGACCATAAGGTATTAGGTACTGACAAGTGACAGCTACTGTGTGGGATAATAGGTACCTTATGAACTGTTGTCCAAAATGTGGTGAAAGAGCCCTTAAAGCCAGCTCATTTTAGTACAATTTAAGCTATTTTTAACACCGTTTACATGGTGGAGTCAAATATAATTTTGGTGATCTTACGTTAAGAACTCGTTCATGTTCAAAATTAGGTACCTACCTAATTATGGCGATAGATTTTTTTACACATTCATAACTAACTATTTGAGATGCTTGGGCAATCCTTTTACTTTGTGAATGACAATAAAGGAAAAGCGGTATTAATCTTCATGGGCAAAGGATGTAATCCCATTAAAAGGCTCTGATTGAAATTTAATTAAACATCCGACGAGGCAAATGCGCAATTAATTGATTAAATAAAATGGGAAGTGAAATGCACCCAGTACTCTGCTAGTCCATTGGAAGTATATTAATTTATGGCATTACTAATAAGCTCTAACAGTTTATTATCGAAAGCCCCTCTACTTTATTCTTATCCATTGAATATTTTTACGAAAATCATGGAAAGATTCACATTCGTTTTTCTGTTACTAAATAACCAATGTTTTCATCAAAGAACGTGATTTTCAGCCAATGTTAAAGTTTGTAAGTATATGAATGTAATAATATAGTTATTACCATATTACATTATTGGTATTCACCATTTTTGGTTCGAATATTTCAACAGCTGACAGATTCGTAAACACTTCTTTTCGAGGATACCTGGTCTGATATCCGCTCAAATCGGAAAATACCTCAAAATTCTTTTCAAGTTCTTCATCACATGAGATAAAATTCAGCCTTCAAGGTGTATTGGGAATAGGTATTAAGAAAATTGGTAGGCGAGCTTTTTCGATTTTCGTGTTGCTTTTGGTGCTCATGAATCTTTGTATTTGAAATCCATCCTCCTTTATTCATAGTAAGCTATATACTCCTTCTTACTCATAGCTATATACTCCTTCTTACTCATAGCTCTACTCACAGCACCCTTCATTCTCTCTGTCTGGTTCATGACAAAATACTGCTTACAGCTGAAAAGCCCGAAGTGGCGACACCCGTGAAATGGTGGTTATTCTCAAGAAGCATAAAGGTTTGAAATGGTAGTGTTATTGTGTCGTTTTTGGAAGTGTAATGGTAGGTTCGAGAATTAGCTAATTTGTGCACGCTGCATGACAGGAGCTCTTTGTTCGAGTGTACCTGTATAGTGAGAAGTTCGTTCAGGGACCCCTGAAGTATGATAATTATTGATATTATTAATAGTCGGCGTGAAATTTCCTGCAAATCTCATCTATACGATCTCTACTGCGTATTATCTCTAGTATTATCTTTTACTGCGGATCATGGCGAAATTCCTAGGTAGGTACCATACCGTTGAGAAATCCGAAGTGGCGACCCCCGTAAAATGGCTTTTGTTCCCAGCGAAGGCTTGAAATGGCGTTTCTGTTCAGTTTTGGTGTGGAAGTGTTTTTGAAAGGAGCATCTGTGAGGATCAATGGCAGTGGTAATAATCTGGTGGAACGACGAGGGGAGGACGAGGATCATAACTACCCGGAGGGCCCTCGTCAGGATGGTGGGGATGGGTTGAGAGGGCAGAGCGTTGAACCGAACCGACCTGTAGTGGGGGTATCCCCCATCAGATGGGCCTTTAATAATAATAAAAAAATACCGGCTCTGGGATAGGTGGGGTATTTAAACAGCCTTTTAACAATGTCAACAAAAGAACCAACTGCGTGTTTTGAACTCAGTTTGTGCGTAGATACGATTTTGTTGATCAATTCTGCCCCAGATCCGACATGAATATGCAGATGATACGCTACGGCTACGCCATGGATATGATCGTAGTTCATTTACATGATATCCATAACGACTGAGGCTACTCGTCTGGGTAGATCTGAAAAGTCCGATTGCCTAACAGCTTGACGTAAGTATCCACTGCTGTTACAAGGAAGAACGTTCCATCTACATGTTTGGCTTTAGGCAAAAACGCCTTGTGAAATTATCATCTCGTAGAAATTGGTGCCCAAATTTCACCATTGCGCCTATACTTTGCTCATATTAAACTAATATCCTGATGTTAGTTGATATTTTTTGTCCAATTAGTCTCGCGATATTACAGTTTAGCGGTAATCCTGCGCTTGAGACTTCCTGTCTGGATATATAAAACCAGAAACAAGAAAAAGTTCGTCATACACTATTTAATTCAATTGGCAAACGGTTTAATTCTATTGACAACATTTTTAATTCATTTGCCAAATGATTTGAACCTTTTGTCAAATGATTTAAACCTTTTGCCAAATGAATTACACCTTTTGCCAATTGAATTAAATGTTGCCAGTTGAATTAAACCGTTTGTGACAAGCCTTTTCTTTCCACATAATTTTTTTTCGCATGAGGTTTAATTGAAAAGATAAAAGGTTTAATTCATTTGGCAGAAGATTTAATTCGTTTGGCAAAAAGTTCAGTACATTTGACAAAAGGTTAAATTCGTTTGGTAAAAGTTTTAATTAAAAAGGCAAATCCTATACCATGACTACAGTTATGTTTCCAGTAATTCCTTGCCGTTTCTGTTCCCTATTCATTTTTAACTACCATTTATGAGGTCGAACGGAGGAACAGTAATTTTGATGGCAGGCCTGTGCGGATTAGTCTGCAAATATATTTTTGCTTCCTCACTACCGGAAGGGGGAAGCCTTGGATTCGTGGACTTGAAAAATTTATGTCCTCCAAATTGAAAATTTCCACTAACATTTTCAGACATCAGGGAACATTTTTGGTTCCGTGTCCGTCTGTGTGTCTGCCTGTCTGTAGTCAATTCCTTTTAACGCCCATAACTACCTCAAATAATAGTCGAAATAGGATGAAATTTGGAGGGTAGATGCGGGTTGGGTCACAGATGGTCCCGTATCAAAATGATTGAAAAATACTGTAACTCGTCTGCGCATGCGCAAACTTGAAACGCCTGTAACTACCTTAAATATCGATGAAATGAGTTCAAACTTGTAGGCTCGATCAGGAATAATACTTTGGTAGTTACATAAGAATTTCTTTCGAATCATACTGTAATTTTCGTCTGCGCATGCGCGAACATGAAATGTTGACTGTTTCCTTGTAATGCTTCTAAGCACGCGAAAAATAGTAGATAGCTGAAATTTTTAGGGCACACGCGGGTTGGATCGCAGATGGTTCTGCATGGTAGCATGTGACCTGACCCTATTCTTCTACGTTCATATGGTTCAAGTGAGGAAGCTAAACTGCCTACTCGGATTGGCAGACGTTTTTCCGGAATTCTTCAAATCCAACAGTGAGGTTCTAACAGATTTTTATGAAATTTACCTCCTAGTTTTGGCATAGGTTCAGTAGACTCTCGATAAGTCGAACAGTTTCTCTGGTCACGATTCATCCATATCTAGATGTATTTTCACCTTAATGATGAGTCCAGCACATTTGATGAGACGCCTCACTGGTAAAATAGTCGAACTCCCGGAAGGCGCCTGATTAGTCTTATATATTAGTCTCTTATGAGTCGAACTCCTGAGAGTCACCACCTCTGTGAGTCGAACTTCCTGGTCCAATCTGGTGAATTTTTATTACCGACTTCACGAGGAAGTTTGTTCTGACGATAGACTCGTCGAACGTGATTCAGTAAGCGATCGATTCACTCGTGTTGTAGACGTGAAATATGGCTCCACGAAAATTTACATCAATGGCGGAAAATCTTATCGTCCACTGCAAGTGGGGTAACTCAGTAAATCGGCACCGTCAGAAACTGCCCCATTATTGAGGCAGAGGCAATAAAGACATTTTCAAGTATGTGTATGTATACAATTTCGTGTTTCGCCTGACAACTTCAGCTTTTTCTCTTCATAAGTCGAACAATTGGATAAATCGTACACCCACCTCGGTAACTCGAACTTCCAGTGAGTCGAACTGATTTTCACGGTCCCTGGGAGTTCGACGTATCGAGAGTCTGCTGTATCAGGAAAAAATGCAATAATTTAAATTTGTTTACTTCATTATTGGTGCATGATTGGAATGTAAATTATTAGGTATAATTGAAACCGAATAATGATGCAAATTTTTTTAAACAAAGAACGAGGGATTTAACAAATGTTCGCTGTCTGCTCGAATACCGTTTGATGGCCAATTCGAAGACTTCGGAATATTCTGGTTCCTAGTATTGAAATAGGGAATACTCTTCATGCACAGGTCCTTCTAGAGCAGTGGTTCCCAACCTAGGGGCGATTTGGGTTATCAGGGGGGCGATTAGGGGGCGATGAGTATTCAAAGGGGGAAAAATTAAAATAGTACTGTACAGTAGAAGTTGTCGGGTAGCACGAGTCACTGGCTGGTCTCAGCCGACGAGTTCACTCCACTCTCCACAGAATTATTTCATCATTCCTCGCCAAGTTAGATATTCATAAGGTAAATATTGGCCGTAAAGAGCTGATTCAGTTCCCGACCCTTAAAAAGTGTTCAGTGTCAGATAACGAGACTCCTGAACTCCCAGAAGACAAAATCCTAATTTTTACTGATCACCTTGACCAGTTAAAAACTGACATGGAATCAAGATTTGAAGATTTGACCAAGTTACAAATTCCGGATTGGATTCTAGATCCATTTTAGTTTGAAGCTGTGGATAAGCTTGATAACTCTTTGCAGACGGAGTTTCTATATCTGAAGTATGACTGAGGCGAAAATCATTTTCAAGCAGAGCGGTTACGAGTTAGCCTGGGTGAAGCTTATGGACACTTATCCACAACTGTGGGAAAAAACTGAGCCACTTCTCGTCTCGTTCCCGTCAACATATTTAGTTGAAAAAGGATTTAGTTCTGTTGTCCAGCTCCTCACAGAACAAAGAAATAAGTTGGACATTTGTCTCAAAGGAGACTTGCGCCTGAACTTGACGAACATAAAGCCAGATATTCAAGCTTTAACTAAAATCCACCAAGCCCAAGGCAGCCATTGAAAAGGTAAAATAAAACAATAACAAAGTTTTCAAACTTTCATTTATTTTTTTTAAATTTTAGCTGCCAACTTTCTTATTTTTTTCAGATTCCTATTTAAAAATGAAAACATGTACTCCTGTTTTTTAAATGTACGTCAATGATCTTAGTTAATTATTTCACTTCTTTGTTCTTTAAAAAAATCTGTAAAGAATGTACATTTTAATTTTTTGTCTATTTTATTTAAGAGTGACCGGATAAAACTGCTTTGGTTGTTTTTATATACGGTAATAAATTTGTTTAAAATGAGAAAACTGCTTTATTATTGACACATTACTTCAAATTAAAATTAGGCATATAATGAAAATGAAAAGGGGGGCGATAGGTGTTAGTCAATCTCCAGAAAGGGGGGATGGGCCACAAAAGGTTGGGAACCACTGTTCTAGAGGATCAATAATATGAAGAAAAACTCGGCGCTCCGCGCCTCGCCAGGGGGCAAGCCCCCTGGACCCCCGGTTACCTCTATTTACATACTTCGGACGAAATTATAGAAACACAGAATGTGTTTTAGCTCACGCGTTTCACATAAACCCGTCTTCAATCTTCGGTTGAAGATTGGTTAACTTCCTCCCACTAATGTTTCGTCGTAACTGGTGGTGCCTTATACACAGCTTCTTATATACACACTCACGAGTGCACTTCATAAAAATTTTGTTAGGTAAACATAAACACAGTCCGAGCTTCATCTCCAAGACTCCTACATCTCCAAGAGATAATTCGTTTATCGGTTGTTTGGTCATAAAATTATGTCTTTACTTATATAAAGCTTGCAATCGTGTTCACAATATAAATTATTGAGAATGATCACCTGTGTGTAAACAATTATTTAAACAATCACGCTCATACCGCAGCTTGTCGGCCACGCACTCCGCAGTGGTTAACGTAATATGGTTAGGTAAATCGAGAGTTCCGTAGCAACGAATCGGTTGTACGTGAAAATCATTAGAAATTTTTCATAACAGCGTCCCAGATTTCGTTACGAAATTTCGGTACCTTTTTTGGCTAGTTAGTCCATGGCTAAAACACATTCTGTGTTAAAAGTCAACCAAGTTGGGTGGGCAGTATAGCTTCCTCGCTTATTGTAACATGAACTGATTCTATCAGTTGCTAAAAAAATGGTGAGTCAAAATGATTGACTAGCAATAAATAGAGTAGTAATAAATTACCTTATGCGTAATAGGATCAAACATCTCAATATTTTTTTCAGCGTTTTATGTTCGCACATGCGCAGATGAAAGTTACTGTACGATTCTAATGAAATTCATATGGAACTATCAAAGGATTATTTCTGATAGACCCTCCAGGTTTGAACTCATTTCAACAATATAAGGTAATTATATCGTTGAAATGAGTTCAAACCTGCGTCTGCACATGCGCTGACGAAAGTTACGGTACGATTTCAATAATTTGGATATGGGAACATCTGCGATCTAACTCGCGTGTACCCTCAAAATTTCAGCTCTGTACGACTATTTTTCGCGTAGTCAGAAGCGTTACAAGGAAATGGTCAACATTTCATGTTCGCGCATGCGCAGACGAAAGTTGTACGATTTCAACAAAATTAATTTAGAACTGTCAAAGTTTTTCCCCTGATCGACCCTCCAAGTTTGAACTCATTTCAACGATATTTTAAGGTAGTTATGGGCGTTCCAAGTATTCCACATTTGCGCATGCGCAGACGAAAGCTACAGACTTTCTATGATTTTGGTATGGGACCATCTGTGACAACCCGAACCTACCCTCCAAATGTCAGCCCATTTCGACCATTATTTCGGGTAGTTACCGGGTGTTAGAAGGAATTGACCACAGGCAGACGGGGAACCACAATGTTCCTTGGATGTCTGAAACTTTCATTTTGGAGGACGTAATTTTTTTTTTACTCAATCACGAATCCAAGGCTTCCCTACTTTCCGGTAGTGAGGAATCAGTACCTGTTTAGAATGTCCGAAGTCTAAGAATTTTTATGCGTAGGCAATCCAAACGTCGTTGAACCCACATAAATTGTATTTGTGGAGGATACGCTTTGGTCGGTTGGCCCCGAAGTTGGATTCTGGGTCCCTCTCTCAGGCTAGAGGGAGTGTTGGTATTTCCGCTTTTATCGCTAACCACTCACATCGCTGAGTAGTCTGGTGGTTAATTCATTCTCCCTGAAACTCATACATACCACGGGAACTTGTTCGCTTTGGTCAACATTTGAAAGGGAGCAGGTCTACAAACAGACCGATAGGCTGTGGTCATGATCGTAAATTAGGAGTTGACTTGGGACTGGCCCGTTGATGAGATCCATACAAACGGTGGGATAGCCTGCTTTGTTGTTATTATGTGTTAAACTTGATGTTCGGTAATGAATACTAAACGTAGTTTTAATTTATGAGAATTGTTAGGATTGTCTGCTGTTCCCCTCGTCGTCAGCTTCTCTTTGTATGTGCCCTCTCGGCGATATGAGAAATGGCATTTAGAGCCCTCTGAGGGTTTCAGACAGAAAAAGGACCGTAACAGCACCCTGTACCCCTGTGCAGTGTCCTATTCGACACAGGATAGGGGTTGGTTGAGGTTCATTGTGGGTGTGTTCAAGGACAGAACTACCAGCTGCTGGCCCTTTTAACTGTCTCACAAAGGACCCTGTCATCAGGTTCTAGAGTGACTGGTAACCCCCACTGTTCTTCATACATTGTAATACCAACTAAATTCATATTTCTAACTTCACCTTTCAGTATAATACTGATTTGTATACGGTACGAGGAAACATGCTCTCCCGGGGTCCCAAATGTTTGGTCTTGATTAACTTGTACCTACTCTTGATAAAATCCTCTTCTTCTCGATTCGGACGAACCAATCAATAACTGGGAGTAATAAACAGGTAAAGCATCTGCGAGCGTATGGAAAATACACTGCCAAGGTGATGGCACAGGAGCTTCCTCGTCACAATCAGAGTGACCCATTATAAAATACACTGCCAAGGTGATGGCACAGGAGCTTCCTCGTCACAATCAGAGTGACCCATTATAAAATAGAACAGACTCGGAAGCAAAATAACATAACATTACATTACATTACATTACATTACATAACGTTAAATATACATATTACATAACATTACATTACATAACATAACATTACATAGCATTACATGAAATATACATATTATACATAACATGACTTCCATAATACATTACGTCCATTATACATAACTAGCCTGACCGCTCGCTATCCGAGATTCGCTGTACGCAGTATCGTGGAACCAACAAACGACGGAAAAATCCCATACCCTACCGGGTATTTGTGCCCAATTTTATCAAAATCCGTCAAGCCATTCAGGAGTTGACCATGGTCGACCATATTTCCGCTATGGTCAGGGAATTAAAAATGCGCCTACGTTCAACTTGGGAGGCTACCGGATATTGGTGCCAAATTTGGTCGATATCCGTTGAGCAATTCGGGATTCGACCATGGAGGGGCCCATGGATGCGCTAAGGTCGACCGCGGGGGTAGTCCGAAGGGTCGATCGTAGATAGAATTTCACGTAGATTACGAATACGCGATAAAAAATAGGGGTTACCATTTCAATTAACGAAGTTGACCATGGTCGACCATAGTTCCGCTATGGTCAGGGAATTAAAAATGCGACGTTGCACAACTTGGGAGCCTACTGGATATTCGTGCCAAATTTGGTCGATATCCGTCAAGCCATTCAGGAGTTGACCATGGTCGACCATAGTTCCGCTATGGTCAGGGAATTAAAAATGCGACGTTGCACAACTTGGGAGCCTACTGGATATTTGTGCCAAATTTGGTCGATATCCGTTGAGCAATTCGGGATTCGACCATGGAGGGGCCCATGGATGCGCTATGGTCGACCGCGGGGGTAGTCCGAAGGGTCGATCGTAGATAGAATTTCACGTAGATTACGAATACGCGATAAAAAATAGGGGTTACCATTTCAATTAACGAAGTTGACCATGGTCGACCATAGTTCCGCTATGGTCAGGGAATTAAAAATGCGACGTTGCACAACTTGGGAGCCTACTGGATATTCGTGCCAAATTTGGTCGATATCCGTTGAGCAATTCGGGATTCGACCATGGAGGGGCCCATGGATGCGCTATGGTCGACCGCGGGTCGATCGTAGATAGAATTTCACGTAGATTACGAATACGCGATAAAAAATAGGGGTTACCATTCCAATTAACGAAGTTGACCATGGTCGACCATAGTTCCGCTATGGTCAGGGAATTAAAAATGCGACGTTGCACAACTTGGGAGCCTACTGGATATTCGTGCCAAATTTGGTCGATATCCATCGAGCCATTCAGGAGTTGACCATGGTCGACCATAGTTCCGCTATGGTCAGGGAATTAAAAATGCGACGTTGCACAACTTGGGAGCCTACTGGATATTCGTGCCAAATTTGGTCGATATCCGTCGAGCCGTTTGGCTGTGCATAGAAGGACAGACAGACTGACAGAGCGCATGCGCAGGGCGAACCGCTGGCTCTATCATGTTGAAATTTATATGGGACCTCAATGGGCCCTACCCGCTTAATCCCTGAGAATTACATTGAAATTGGGTGAAATCTTTGGTTACTACGGCTGTAACAAGGAAATTGAATCTATTTCACGCCAGCGCATGCGCAGAGCGCACCGAGGGTCCGATCATGCTGAAATTCATACTGGAACTCACTAGGCCTTGTCCAAACAACCCTTGAAAATTTGAGCGAAATTGAATCAAAATTGTGAAAGTTATGCGTGTTTGTTGAATTTAACGTTAGCGCATGCGCAGGGCGTACCGCTGGATCAATCATGTTGAAATTTGTATGGGACCTCAAGGGGCCTTATCCGCACCATCCCTCAAAATTTGAGCTGAATCAATTCAAAATCGTGGAAGTTATGGCTGTAACAAGGAAATGCGGACAGACTCACAGACCGACAGACACGGAACCAAATTTGTTCAGTAGGCTTTGAAACGCAAAATGCAAGTGGAAATTTTGATTTCTGAAGACAAAAATTTTTTGGCTCACGAAAGTGAACACAAGGCTTCCGCTGCTTCGCAGACTCGGAAGCAAAAAGCTTAACGATAATTTTTGGGGTGCCTATTGTTGAGAAGTAGACTCGAGGAAGCTTCTCGAATTTCTAAACTGGGAACAAGAAACCAACGTCTGATCTTTTCTTTTCGGGTTCTGTCTTTGTTAAATCTTTACTGAAACTTTACTTCCTGAAATTGGCCTTAGTTTTTTCCACCAAAAAAAATCGTTATTTATCGATTCTCTTATGTTTTAAGGGTGAATCTGTCAATACAAACTTTCGCTAAGAACTAAGTACCTACCTAGGTAGATACTTTGGAGTGTCAGTGACTGATTCACTTGGAACTGCCTTTTTCAGAAACCTTTTCCAGTATTCAGGTGTACCATTAGTGCGTATCTACATCAGATGATATCAGCGCGGATGGATCAAGTTTCCTACCAGTCCATCCTGCAGTTTCTAGGTGAGTTTTCAAAGCTCAACATCTGTGTTTGCCCACGGGCGAGGAAAAGGGGAGCCAGCTGACGTCCTTGGGCCGCCCCTTCCTTTTTCCCCAGCAAGCCACCAGAGGTCCCTATCGGATTCGCAGTTTTTTTTACGCTTGTAGCCCGTTTTGTCTCGTTCCTCCCAAGCAGAATCTCTTCCCCACCGCTGGACGCTCCAGACCTCTGTCATGACCTCAGGAACTTCCCTTTTAAAAATCTCCTCAGGAAACCTTGGCCTAACAGCGCAAAACCCGAGGAAATCCCTTTGTCACGCGGGAAAGACTTCCTTCTCCAATGCTGCGGATGATGACGTCCGCAGGGAACAGGTGTCGTCAGTTATCGGTCAGGCTTGCGCAACCGCAGACACGCGAATCATTGGGAGAGATCCTGCCTCACGTATCCAGCAAGATTCCAAATATCCAAACAAAGTAGCTACCTGTACACTTGATTCAGAGTTGGTAAGATAGAATGTGAACCTATCTGAGTGTCCTCTTACGGTAAACTCGAGGCTAAACTGGGAATGAAGGTAGTGAAAAGGCCATCTCGCTAGGAGTGGGTCGTCTTGCAACACTCATAAATCCGGCTTCAGTCTATTTCGATTAAATTCAGAACGGCTGTTCCGTGAGGTTCTCACCAAGTTGGTTTATGACCCTGTGCTGCAGTTTGATATTTGATCTTTTTTGAATCAATACCAAACCAGAGAGAAAATACTCCGATTTCGGCGGCTTAATTTGATTTTCATTTCTTTTGTGAATAAAAGTAAACAATAAAAATTCGATCATCAAACATTTCAATGACTGTTCTCTCACACAACACTCAGAACACATAAGGAGCTGCTTGTGAAATTCATTCCACGTGCAAAATTGGGCTCGGTAGGTTGCATTAGGTACCCACCTAATAATCCACTTGTACCGTTACGAGGTCATCTACTGACATTCTGATCGCTCGAGATATTGTAGACCTCTCGCCGTCGAAAAATCTTTTCAACACTTGATATCGCAACTGCTCCCCCGTGTTCGATACCTCAGAAAATTTCTCTTTCTGCTCTGCCTTGTCACGGGGTGTGAGATGATGCCACTCCTACATACGCCTGGTTCACCCGGCCAGTGACTCGTTCCTTGCTGCTAATTATTATCAATACCCTGCTTATCTGATTGCGTTCATAGACGTTGAGTCGTCCTTCAAATTCTAAACAGGTTTGAACGTGGGATTTGAGTTTTAGTTGACGATGAGGTTTATAAAAGAAATGACCTCCCACCTGCATTACAAAGGATGCGATATGTACTCGCACCCTCCAACATAATCACTTCGCAACTGAAATGGTTCATATCAAACTTCTAAAACAAATTTATTTCACCCCTTTAAAATTTTATTTGAACCATTTGCAGTTTTATTTAAACGTTTTAAAATTTTATTGCAAATGTATTTAAACCCTTTACAAATGTTTTTAAACCTGTAGATGGTTAAACCCTTTTGCTGTAAACACTTTTGGCGGAAAACTATTTTGAGGTACAAGGCGAACAGTAACTGTAGGTACATTAAGACAACACGAATTTAATTAAGTGGATGCCTAGTAGTTGCATCAGGCAATAACAAAAACATGTCCATAACATAATTGGCTCAATCTTGGTGTGTGATTGAAGACAACCTTGTTTGAATCACTTCCAAAATGGAATGCTCCCGCCGGCGGCTTATATCTCTGTTGCTGTAGTTTTGATTTTAGAAAAAGCCTTCTCAACACGGAGAATATGGTGGCAAAAACTTGAGGGCCATTTGCGATGAAGCCATAAAAGCTGTTACTGCGGTTGATCGGTGAATTTGACCATTGTCAATAATCAGAAGGACACCCTCGTTCAAAAACAACTGTAACAAGTTTAATAACATTTGTAAAAGGTTGAACTAAATTTGTAAAAGTTTTAAATAAAACTGTAAATAGTTCAAATACAATTTTAAAGGGTTGAAATAAATTTTTAAATGCTATATATCAATCGAAATATGTTGTAGTTTGGTCCCTCAAATCACAAAACGGAAAAGATCTTATAACATGAATCACTTGCGGCGGAGTAGTGGAAATCCATAGCAAACAACTACAAGATAAAAATAGAATAGTCTATTTCCACGTAAGAAACTACCTTTTATTTAGTTTCTTACATCGAAACAGAATATTCTATTTTTATCTTGGAAGAGGTCTTGTTCCACAGTATGCTTCTATTTAAAATCAAGTAAGGGATTTTTCGATGTTTTATAGTGATCTGGAAGGAGGATGAAGGGCTCTTTGATTTGGCGGTTCACCACTACGCCCGTTGTTTAGTGTTAATTTAGGTACCAAAAAAATACTGCAAGGGTATCTTAATTCGGAAAAGTGAAATCGTTCATTCATTCGTTTTTATGCAAGGTGGTATAAACATTTTTAATACCAATGCTGAATACTGTAATACAGTAATACTAAAATCATTCATTCATTCGTTTTCCATTCTCAGGTATAACTTTGGCCTCTGACCCAGAGAAGCTGTCTTCCTCATTACGAAAAACAACAAAAATATGCGAACCCGGGCTTCCCAGGTTGCTTACTTCCACATATATGGATAACTGTGACAATGGCGCCATGTCGCGCATGATATTGCCTGTATAATTACTTGGAAGCCTGTATCCAAACTGCTATCCTATACTTCAAGAAACGCATACTTTGAAGTTTAGAACATAATATTTAAAAACATTTCGTTTCCAGACTATCAACAACCTTACATCTGTACTTTGTTGGGCGCTTACATCCTACTATTTAATTGAACATTCATTTAATAAAAGGGGGGAAAACAGGGTTTTCATAGATTTATATCTACAGATTTCTAGAGATGCTTGGTTGAAAAATCTTGAATTACCTACCTGTACGCTTCCAAAACCTAGAAGCATACATTACAGTACCTGAACTTCACTGATAGGGCCAGCTAAAATTCTGTTCTTCAATTCATGATCTAAACATCGGATAATGTCGTGATTGTCATGGAAATTGAGCGTGAAATTTTCTCGGAGTTTTAAAACCCCTTTCTTTTCTTAAATTTGTCGCTTTAATAACAGGACTATAACTAAATTTTCAATTTCTCCCCAATCATCCACAAATCGCGGTTCTGAATTTCACAAAGATAATTCGAATTACGATATCCTTGAGGTGGATTCATTTTCCGTTGAGTCACGCAAGACTTCTTATGCCTGTTTAGCGGGTAGATATAGTTTCACCTACCTTGAGAGTTGAGACCATTCGTCACCCTGGCGTTAGTCATCCATTTCCATCCCACTTGTTTCTTTTGTTTTCCTATTTATTAAAGGTGCGATTTCCATTATTGCAAGCACATATACACGTTTATATTGAAGAAAACGGATTGTGAGGGGTCTGCGTTGAGCAGAAGTGGGTGTTGAAATTTATTGTTGTCACGTCACCGACTCTCTTGCACGCTTTCCTATCTACCCGTTGTTTGGCCCAAACAATTTGGTGCTGAAAATTTGCACATGGGATTTGTGTGGCGCTGAATCCGATTTTGTCCTCCATTGTCAAACGTCTGAAATTCTGCTTGTGCAGATTCCTATAGTTTATGGGCTATGACTCAGTGCAGATCGTCAGCAGTGAAACAGACCGTGATGAAATAGCCTCATTGGGAGCGAGCTATAAGATAATGTCCGACCATGAAAGATGTTATAGGTGTTGAACACATTTCGAAGGATTGTTGGAGTCGTATGTTCTGAAACGTGAATTCACTGCCTATCTCACCACCCGATGAGAAATTTCAAGGTGATCAGAAAGCTGTGAATTTTTTGGCACTGTTAATAGGTACTTCAGTACCGAGCTAATTGCTTCTTCCCATGAAACATCTCCTTGGTGTTGTACAGCTTCATTGTCTGGTACAATCAAGATAATCAAGATCCCTCGTTTTCTCTGAAACCTTGAAACCTACAAATCGTGAACCTCTAGGAAGGTCGTTTATATCGGCGGATATTTCAGCTTTGTGCTATCGGCTCCTCATCATGCAAAATCCAACAGATCTCCCTGGTAAAGCCTAAGGGTTTCTCGGCTCTGCAGAAGTCATTAGGGAGTTGGAGAAAACGAAAATTGCCTGTTACCCCGATCCCAGAGAAAACCAGGAAGAGGCCATCACTCACGTTCCTGGTGCTGTCACATAACAGCCATCCACAGTCCCTGGAGTCTGTATCTTATATTTAATTTGTGTTAGGCACAGCCAACAACGATCGTTAGGTACAGCTCTGCTTCAGCAAGTGTATCGTATGTAGATAAATTTCTTGGAAGCATTTTGGCCCAGGTTTGAAACCTGCGAAGAAAATCTCAAGTAAGACTTCACAACATGTTCTATGGTCTGTATTGTGGTGAATTTCAAGTTTTAGTCCTAGAGTTTCAGTTCGTCTCGTTCGAAGAAATTCTCAGCCAAACTTGGCAATACGGGGTTTTCTAGAAAAGGAACTAAAATGCGTAGGTATGTAGGTAATCATTCTGAAAAACTCATCTGAAGTGTCCTCTCACCAAAACTTGGATGAATGATATGACCGTAAAAGAATTCCAAATTTCACCTAAATTAATTACAAAGTAGAAAGATGAAGCACCAATAATTTTTTAATACAAGTAGTTGACAAAATTTGACTCTTATACAGCAAACGTTTTCTCGTCCCTTAGGTCGTCACAAACTACTAAGACTGTTTCATACGTATCTACAAAATTGTCTGTGCGGAAAATACATGGAAAATTGAGTTCTCGTTTACTATGGATTTGTAGGGTCACGAAAATATATGGTCGGCAGGTTCTTCGATAAGTGGCTCATTAGACTGTTCTGCTTGACTGGAACTTTCTGATTTCTGATTTTTATTTCGTGAGTGATTCCTAAAATGATTTTTTTCCAATGAACTGACCGTTTTCGTGATTTTTTTTTGTAGGAAAGTTGCGTTAGATAGAAGGTAATTATACATTTCCATAAAGACTCCTGAGTTTAATTGAACGGGTTTCTGCAAAGTAAGCCGTTGTGTAATAATAATTGACAGCTTTTTTCCCCATCGAAGAAATTGCTGTTGAAAATCAGTTGTCGTGTTTCTAACCAATTTCATACTCGAATCGTTTATGGTTTGGTCACATTGCCAACTTCGGGCTACCAGATAATTTCTGGTTTCTCGTGTGAAGGTAGTAGTTGTCAGGGGTGCGGGCTGCGGGGAACGAGGTTGCGCGCCGCTTTATCGCAACCGCAGACCTTTTGCAAAACCGTTGAAAACCTTCGTCGACTCCATTCTCTTGGTATCTCACTCGCTCCAGATCTTGGTTATCAAAAGAGAACATTTCTGGATAACCAAGCCCCTCAGCGCTATGATTATTAGAAAATGGGCAATTGTCATGAATTCTATTTGTACTTCTCAATAGTTTGTGGTATGAGATAGACCAGGGGTTCTCAACCTTTTAGTAACCACGTACCACTTGAAATTTTCAGATATTTTGACGTACCTTTGGTCATGTTTAGGAAAATAAAAATGCATTCTACAACTGTATGTATGTACATAGAATTTACTTAGATACAAAATGAAATGTATCTTACATTAAAAACAATCTCAAATTAGTTCATTGAACACAGTCATTTAAATTTAAACAGATCCTAATGAGCTCGTTGTTGTTGTTTGTCCTTGACCAAATTTTCTATATCTGGGTCGATTGAACTCAACTTGATTCTTAATTCCTCTTCAACACTAATGCGGTTTCTGTATATATTTTTTATGTACAGCAGTTCTGAAAAGCCCGATTCACATAAGTACGAGGTTACAAATGGAAGTAAAAAGATTATTGCTTGCTTGAACACTGATGGGTATTCAGTTTTTGTCCCCATCCAAAAGTCTATTAAAGATTTTTCTTTAAACGAATCTTTCATTGAGCTGTCACTTGTAAGGTCGATGAAACACTCTTTTGAGTGACTAGGAAATACCCCTGAAAATGGATTTCTAATCCACTCATATTTAAAAAAATCTTGATTAAAATATTTATCAAAACTCGTTTGAAGGGCTTCCATATGACTAGTGATATCATCAGTCACACAGATGGAGGAATTGTATTCTTAACGCGGAAATGTTGCATCGTAACAGTTTTTATTGTTATTATTAATATATGACTGCGTACCACCTGAAATGTCCCCGCGTACCACCGGTGGTACGCGTACCACCGGTTGAGAACCACTGAGATAGACGATAATAGAGCTGAATCGGGAAAATATGCCTCCTTCATATTTTTAGTGGCTCAAACTTTGAGATTTCAAAAAGGAGGCGGGGAAATTGCCTTGCTGTTGCTACGTTGCACGGATATGGCTTCTGACTGGCTGGCCAGTGGCAGCAGATGGGATATGGCAAGTCGACGCGTTGTAGCCGTGTGACGTAAGCAAGCTGCTTCTTTTGAATGCCTTTTTCTTCAACCATAAAGCAAATTTTCCCTCAGCATTTCAGATGCGCGAAGGAAAATTATTATTAAATAAAAGTACCAGACGTGTTCTTTGTTGATACACGATAATTTCCCATTCTACGCTGGTTTTGATATTTACTTATCCACTCAAGTAAATACCTGTAAATAGGTATCTACTTATCCACCTAAGACATTTATCCTTTGATATTTATTCATAAAAACGTTTTCGTCTGTAGGAATCGATCAAGCTCAGCAGTAAGTGGAACCCTCGCCCCAGCTGTTACTATGTTTGGTTAACTAAGTTAGGTAGTTAAAGTACCATATTTGGTCTCTAAATTACCTTCAGGCCTCAGAATACTTCAAAAAATCGCCGGCAGTCGCGGTTATAACGGGAGGGGGGGGGGGGGGGGGTTGCACCAAGGAAAACTATCTATCTAGCTATCTACCTTCATATAGGTCCCCCCCAACAGCTGTTTTTTAAATATTTAAAAAAAATACATGTATAACAAAGTTTGAACCCCCCCCCCCCTCACAGATGTCTTCTGAGTGGGATATTATTAGACTTGATGAAGGAGATGTGGTTCCTTTACATTTTTTTTGTAATTGGACGTTTAACGATGAAATTAACTACATTTAGGACATGATCAACGAAGAAGAAGAAAAAGAGTTTGTTGTCATAGCATTACTCGAAATTATTACTCATAGCATAATATGCATAATAATAGCATAATATTTTATATTATAAAATAAACATTGCGGCATGGAAATCCGTCTGGCGGAAGTTAGGGTCTTTTTTTTAGAAAGAATAAATCGAAAATAAAAAGTAAAAACTTCTTGAGACGTAAATTATAATGCTACGTGGCCTCTTGTGGAATTTTACTCTTTTGTACAAGTCTAAAGACAATCAAAAATAAAATTCACTGACGAGAAAGGCACGATACCTCCCAGGTTGTTCGACACAACAGCTCCATTTTATTCCAATCCGGGCCATTCAGAATCGAGTTTGCTAAAGGTGTTCATGATCAACCATTTGCCTTCCTAAATCAAACGTAAAAATCGTTGCCATGAACTGAAGGAAGCAGCCGAATGGCAAGTAGAATGACTGAAACGTGCCGCAAATAGAATTGGAGCACATTAATTTACCCTCAGCTCCTAGTAGAAACATTGAGGGCATTTGAAGTTAGTAAGTATGTAGGTATTTTGTTTGGTAGATAGATAGGTTGATTAGCTACGTATTTACGTCGGCCTCAAAATATGGCATGTAAGCCTGAAGCTACTGGGAGGTGGGGGATCTCTGAATTTGGCATTTAGGGTCCGTGGGTCATATTCAGTAAAAAATCGTTTATAACGACGTCGGTTATAGCGAACTATCACCTGCAACGAACGAAAACTCAGGCTGCTTGGAGCCCTATGGGGTTTTAACATACAAATCGTTTGTAACGAACTATCATCTGAAGAGTACAATCGACTATAATGAACTGATTTCGTAGTCACCTCAACTGTCTCTCACCGTTTAACGAACAGAACTTCGGACTTTTGACAGCATGAAACGTTTTTTGGTGGTCCACCTACCATTTTGATCCTTCCGACCATATCTGTACTCGCATCGATAAAAATCAACTATTTTCACGTCATGTCGACGTCTGCACGATAAGGAAGTGGCGTAAGGGAGCTCGCTGCCCCATGCAAGCTTTATATTGAGCAATGCAAGTGCGCGGCCGTGGAAATCCCGATCAATATTGACGCAGACGTTCACGTCTCAATTGTTCTATTATCATCAACGATTGCCTTCATCCCATCTCATACAGGACATTGACTTTGCTGTTAATGTGTCCTCAGTTCATATTAGACGGTACAGATTTACCTGTCTGACTTGTTGGTGTTATAACTTGAAATTGTTGCAAAAATAGTCTTGAAGCCCAACAGAAGCCGAGGTTCGAATATCGCGTTGGGTAGGCACAATGTTCATAAATAAGAACTTCCCTCTGTCATTACAAAAGTTCCAATATCAATTTAAAGTAGGTTGAAAAGGAATCCGATTAATGATTTGAGGATCAGAGGAAGCATAAAACTTCCGACAGTTGTCATCGACAATTTTGGACGTTGGGCCTAACTTGATGAACGATAGGTAAATGACCAAGTTTATCAAAACTGGCCTGAAAGATCGCGACTTTTCATACCAAAATTTCTGAATTTTACATATCAGCCGACATAATTGTGATATAGGTAGGTGGAAACTGAAATTTGCTGAGTGTTTCAAATGCATTTCTGCAGTTTCTGCATTTCACTACCAAGGTAGTTGCATTATTGCTGGGGTGGACGGTTTTTTGAATTCCTGGATTTTCAGACGTTGGTCATCGTTCCTGCGTATGACAGCTGGGGGATAGTTGGGAGCAAAATCGAGTGCAGATCTAGAAAACCTGGTGAAATTTGGTGATGAAAATTAGTTGGTAAACAGGAGTTTTTGAAGATGCTGAATCCGATGGACTAGACGCCGCCGAACCGAAATTGCTTATCATGAATCTGTGTGTGTGTGAACGTAAAGCAGTTGAAACAGTGAGTTTCAACTTCTCTGATTTTTTTTGTTATACATTGTGGCTCTTTCGCCCCATGGGTGTCACGGCTCGAGGAGAAAACGTGTGGTAGGGATGGTGTTATGTCAGATTGTCTGGAAGTTATCTATGGATTTCCTCCAGTCTACATAATGGTGGGTAACCTTTCAGGAGTAAAGGTGTCGGTCAGTCGTATTTTTATGGGCCTATCAGTTGGAACTAGACGTGAAGAACGGGCGGTTGTGTAATGGTTTGCAGCGTGTTGAAATTTACAGTATTTTTGTGCGTGGTCGTTGCCAGGATATCCGTAGCTAGCCGCCCCCAGATGCTGTTTCTGGGCCCCCAGCCAATATGTTTTGTTGTTGTTGATGTCGAAAAGGCCCGAACAAGTGTCGTTACTGAAGGGAGAGTGTTGTCATAATTATAGCACCGCCCCTCCCCGGTGCCCCGGTGCTGATCAAACCTCCTTTCCTCATCTGCTTTCCTGTGCTACCTCGCTGCCACGCTCTCATTATGGAAGCCGTCCAACTGTTTAATTTTAGTCGAGCAGTCCTTTATAAGGTGGGTTAGCTTAGCTCTGACCCTTTGGATTGGACTGGGGAACTGGATTCTGCCGTCTGTTTCAAAGACTCACTGTCAGTTATGTTGGTGGGAAATCCGTATGGAACGGTATTTGGCATTTTTGACCTCAAACTCGGGTTCAGCACCCTCAGAAAACCCCGTGTGCCAACTTTCAGCATCAGGTTACTGATACTTTCGTCTGCACATTGTTTCTTTATTTTCTAACGCATTTTGATTCTATCCACTTACTTAACGATGAAAGGGAAACGCCAGAACAAAACGTAATGCAGAGTATCGCTGGGTAACATCCAATCAAGTCATTTCTCTTTCATTTTAGAGCTTTTCTGATTAGGCTGGATAAGTCGCTGTTGAGATGGATCCTGCCTTCAAAACTAATGTTCCAGCCGGCCCCTGTGGGCAGTTTGTGACTAGCCCATAGCAAGTCCTTGCAGATTGGCACAGTGGGAGCTAGAGGTTTGCAGTGTTGGCAGTTCACGTTTCGATAATAATTGTCTACATAATATGTTTAATTTCAACCAAGTTATTGCCTTTTAGTTCGTCAAGCTTTTCGAACGACCCTTCTTTCGGTTATTACTTATTCATGCGAACAGGAAAGACGTTGAGAAAGTGAGTGATTAAGACAAGCGGTGACATTGATAATGAGGTGGCTATCAAACTCTGACCTCAACCCTCACGATTATTAATGAGTGGACGTGCAACATGCTCGAGTCGATTCCAAGTTGAAAGACACTTGTGAGGTGGATTGCCGTTCTGCAGTGAATCAGCTATCAGTTTGGCGTTCCTTACTACTAGGTATGTAGTGCGTAATTTCTAGATGGATTGTCTTTGGAGCTTCAATTTTGTTGGATTTGAATTCAGTGGTGGCATTTTATTAAACCGCAGACGTTTAGGTTTCGTCTTGCTCGTCAATTTTATGTTTGAAATCGCTTGTGTTCCCAGCGTTATGGGTTGTCCGTGGCCCTTCCAGACATAAAAACCATTCTGGCGGAGTAAGCCGATCCTTTTCAAGGCTTCTCATCTTCCTTCGGACTCCAAGAAAGCGCATCGGGCTCAACTTCCTCTTCTTTCGAGTTGGTAAAATGATACCAACTGAATTTCACAATATCCTTCACGCATATACGAGTATACTTCACAATGTCCGAAAGACACATTAGCGAATTCTCAATAATCCGATAATGATTATTGGTGGATTGCTAAGGCTTGGCACTTCAAAAGACCTAACCTTTCAAATGGGCTACCTACCCTCCATCGTTATCGTTTGATAACATCCAGTCCCAACAAAACTAGTACAACAGTTGTAAAAAATACTTGCAAAAGTAGAATGTCCTGATATCTTTTATTTCATATTAAATCTGGTCGTTCTTTATTGTAGCACCTGATTCCCTCAAATCATCCGTACAATCTTGAACCTGTTTGGAAATTTGATGATTTGTTTATTATACCTACCAACGTCCTACAATTTAATGTTACTATAACCACAAAATTACCCCGTAAATCTTTCAGTCCTACTTGGAGCTTAAACACATAGCTCATTTTACCATTAAATAAAGGGAAATTCACATCTGAGCACTTTGGATTAAGCTGAAATAGGCGTTTAGAAGGTTGTCGCAATTATGACGTCTCGCTATTTCCTCTCTCCAAAATCAATAAGCTCTTTATTTCCTTATCCTGTCAAACTAGGGTTTGAGCTGGAAATGGGTAGGTGCATAAGGTTTTTGAGCCGCTGAATCCGATTTTGGTATAAAAAACGCTAAACAAAACTTAGACAAAATTCCGTTGAGGCATCATAGTTGTTGTGATCATGGTTGTTCATTTAATTAACTGAAACTGACTTGAAAAACTTTATCACATAGTGTTATCCTTCATTGAATGTCGATTTTTGGTTGCATTTGATCTCTTGACGTAGCTCCACTCATCACGGACATTGAACTTAGTTGAGAATAGCCGATTTTGTACTAGGTATGGGTTTTGTACAGCTGTACACGACCTTTTTATCTATCCGAACAATGGGTTTCGCGCTCCAGTGAAAAAACAAGGGTGTAATTAACGGTCTACATTCGTTTGACTGATAAAAGGCTCGCTGCTTTTTGACTGCCTGTCTCCCATACCCCATCATGCTTCTGATGCCATGACACAGTGTTTGGAACTCTGAACAAGTGAACGGTCAAAACGCCATCATTTCCTGTGCTTTCTTTTTCCATGTTGAAGAAAACTGCTCGTGATTCAATTGGGCCCAGGCTGATGACGAAGATGGGCTCAACATTCCTGTAATGTGGCAGTTCTCACACATAATTACAACTACTTGATTTCCGAAGTCAATTATTTTTGACGTAACATGAGAAAAGGACATCAAACAGGATGTAAATAATTCTGTCTATTGGGTGTACATAATTTATCAGCTTACGTAATGGCGAACACATTCCCAGCTTGAGATCAAGTAGGTACCTAAACCGAATAGTTCTGTTCGCAATGGCTTTTTCTGATGGTAGCTGACCCTTGAAAACCGTAAGAAACTCCATGATCCAATACCACATTGATGAGCGTTTGAGTTTGATAATGGTTGGGGATCAAGATGGCATTGGATTCTCGATTCCCAACCAATCAAACTGAAAAACCTTCTCAACCTCTTATCAAGGTGGTATTGGATCGTGGATGGTTTCTTATTTTCTATGAGTCAGCTAACCGTACAAAAAAAAACCACTGCGAACAAACCTATTATAAGTTTGATCTATGGCCAAACAAAGCAAACTTTCACCGATGTTGGGTGAAACTTGGCTGTTATGAACTATTTCTATACCTGCCCAATCATCAGTGACCACTTATGTAAGTGTTTTTCTTCACACGTCCCAACAGCAACTTTTCTAAGGTCATCGAGACTCGATTTTGTGTGTGTAAAATTCTAAACACTCCCTCTGGTTAGATTATAGGTGTTTTAAGTATGTACCTACCTAATTCATAGTGAATTGTAGTCATCTACAAAACAAATTAATATTTTGGTTCATATCTATTGGTATTTCTATGAGAATTTAATCCTCGGAGGCTTTCATATCGTATTCAATTACAAGAGAGCTGAAATACAATATTCCCGCCGATTTTCAAGAGTTATTCATTGTTTTGCATGAGCCTTTCGGGCTTCAAGCTCACCTAATCCGGATAAGTAGGTTTTAACCAACAAAGTAACTTATGATTATTTGGCCGGATCTTCCTAAGACCTGAAGGATAATTTATAAGTCTAGTTTCTTTCTTCTGCGCGATAACAAATTTATGGGCGACTTTGTTATATACTTGAACCAATCGTTTCCCTCTCAGGTATTTGTTATACCTATACTTGAACCAATGCTAGTAATTCAGCTCAACCAGCGTTTCATGAATTTAAGTTATTTTTTGTTGGCTAATTACCTAAGCATGAATTTATTTTCTTTGCAGGTAGGTACCTGCCTACAGTGAATTCTGGCTGCTACAAAGTGTACGTATTGAGCTCTCCGATAGTAGCACGTACTTTACTTGAAATACCTATGATTAAAAATCTTCACTTTGTGGTGGGAGGGGGCTGCACAAATGTGAACAAGTATATTTCGATCCCAACCCTTGAAACATCATGGAAATTGTATTATGCTGTTCTTGGACATAGTGGAACATGTCGGTGTGGACATAGTGGAACATGTCGGAACAAACGACGACATCAGTTTTAGATTACGTTTTGTGCTGGGCACTTACAGTTTTTTATGTGTTCATCGTCTATCGTTTCGCGACGCGATTATCTTGTTACTCTTTACACACATTTTGGGTTTGCGGCGATTCAAGGGGTCTAGTGGTTGAAACCAACATATTTTCTATTTAAAAAACCACAGTGCTGAAATTGTATCATGGAGCCTCTGTGAGGTATTGGCAAGAGTGAGCCCTGATCCCACCCTTACTGCGTTGCTGTTCTGATCAGTAGAAGAAGCTAACCGCAGTTTTAAAGAAAACTGCAGGTTTTACTTGTTTGGAGTGCAGATGCAATGACAAAAGATATCCGGTACGGCAGAACCATCCAGCTCTGCCCACAGCTGGTTGACTGCACCTGCCTTGCATCTTTTGCAAACTACTGCAAATTTTCACCATTTATGCTCTGCCTACGTCAGGATGCAAGTTGGTCGATGTAAGGCACTTTTTCGCCTCTCCGCCTTTTGCTATTTTTCGAACCAGAATTTTTCTTGTTTTTTTTTTCTCGCGCAGTCGAGAGACCACACTGCTTGAATGATAACAAAGGTGTGTGTGTTTGTGCGCGCGTGTATGTGATGCAGGCTATTATAGTTCGAGTGGCTTTTCGTCAAGGTTAGCTTGGTTGGAACTGTTGCCAGGAGCAACAACTCTGTGTGATGAGCAAAACCAGTGGATCCCTTTGAAAATCCAGTAGATGGAGGAAATCTATTTAATCTGCAGGTTTTGGGGTAGTTCTCTCTGGTTTGTGCGGCTGAGAATATTGATGAGTGTATGTATACAGCCGTGGTACAGCTGAAAGAGTAGACTGAATAGACGTTTGGTGGTATCTTGCTGTCAAAGACTAGTAGTTGTTTCCATTGTCTTTAAGTGATATTCTAGAATAATGCAGCTGTTCAACGATTTCCGTAAGTAGCTTACAAACAGCTGTTTCAGAACATTAGCAGCTGGATGAGTTATTCCCGCAGCGGCGAGACCCCACAAGGATAGCCAGCCTGAGGTCGAAGAACCGATTACTCTGCTCGTTCGTTCCTCTTCCAACGCAGTAGCGTTTTTCGCCCACATAATGATAATAAAAGAAAAAATGAACCGAAGATAAGGAAAAAAATAAACAAAGCCTGATGCGCAATGCAATGTAGACAATTCCGTGTTGAACTGGTTGGTCTTTAAAAGAGATTTAAAGGAAACGTTTTTTAAATTCGTTTAAGATAAGATAACCACGTAGGGCCCATAATCTATAGAATACAAGTGACAAGCTGCTCTATCTTTTTGCGTGATGTCTGCAACTAAACTTCAAATGATATCGTTGAGTATTGACTTCTGTTGATTTAAAATGGAGAAAACCCGACATTTCGAGTGAACAATAATAATGTCTATGGTTGCCAACTGTTCTAATTTGAAAACTAGTCCTTGTTTTAGTGAAAAGTGTTGTATCTTGAGTAAGGGGCTCTTGTATGGTATCTATCACTCCACTCCCAAGCTATGTCCACTCCAAATTGAGGCGTTATCAATGTTGTCACAAGAGCGAAATGCAAGGTTCGTTCGGACAGACAGGCCTGGACCGTTGCGGACTGTTCTTTCCAAGCCACGCCTCTTTCTTTGCGTTCGGACAGTGCCAGATCTCGTTATGGATCGAGGGCTCGGTTAGACAGTTCATGACCGTTCGGGACTAGTTCTAACAGTTCTGGATTTTTTTTTTTCGAAGACCGTCGATCCTGCACTTACACACTCGATGCTCCTACCTTCGTTGTGGAAGGTTACAAGGTTCAGGTTATCCATTAGGAATCATCAACGCGGGTTCGGACAGACACAGTTCTGGGCTCACTCCTGCATGGTTCTATCCCCACCATTTTCATGGTTTGTTCGGACAGTCCTGGAACAGTTCAGGATGGAACTGCATTCTGAAAATGAGGGGACAGAACCTTCCAGGATTGAGTCCAGAACTGTGTCCCACTGAACACATGCTGATGATCCCAAAGGGACATCTTCCACATACGCTGAAAATAGAAGCATCAAGTGGGCATGTGAAGGGTCAACAGTCCCCGAAAAAATCCAGCACTATTAGAACTAGTCCCAAACAGTCCTGGATTGTCTGTCCAAACAGCCATCTCTCGATCCAGGACAAGTTTCGGCACTGGCCGAACGCACAAAAAGGGGCGCGGGTTGGATAGAACGGTCCGGAACGATTCAGGACAGTCTGAACGAACCTTCAGAACGCAGTTCCGTCCTGGACTGGTCCTGACTGTCTGTCCGAACAAACCAGCAATCTTGGAGCTGACCCAAAATAATATTGTTTGTAGTATCCATGCGGGTTTCAAACCTAAACCCGCACAACAAACGACCAGTAGGAATGGAAAATGTACGCCAAAAATACCTTTTTTGCAATTGGGCGGTACTTGGCGTGTGCCTGTTGACATCCCAGGTATTGTCACCTGAATGCAAGTGGCTGCGCAGCGTTCTCTATTCCTGAAGGTTTAGGCATGGAGTCCGCACGTAAGTGTAGTTACTATCCAGTTAGTGTTTCTGTGAACTACAAGATTTTTATTAATTGTTATCTTCAGTAAATAAGTTCGGGGTAAGTAGGAACGTGGTGTTGAATCTTCTTGATATCAGACATATAACTTAAAAATTAAACAAGAAACCCAAACCGAAATGACTCCATCATCTTGAATGAAATATCAAAAGGTTTCTGAAGTAGGCACCTAGATTTTCATGGCTCATTTGTGCTACGATTATAAATTATTAGTTCTATTTACAATATTATTATTTATTATTACAAGCTATGTGTAACACAATTTGTTAAGAGCTTTTTTGTGAATACCTACATCAAATTATTTGTGACCTAATCATAGAAAGTGAACTCGAAGACGGAGGAGCAGTAGTAATTATTTTTGAAATTAATATTAGTTATTAAATTATTCGATTTCCGCTCAACAGCTTCGAATGAAGTTGAATTTGGTTCGTATTGAAAACTATATAGTGATGATTCTCGTCATTCGGTGTTAGAAATGGTCGCAGAAGTTCATCACCCCGTGGCGAATTGGAGAGGGGCCATATCGCCTGGGAGTTGAGCTGAGCTTTGAACTAGGTCAACCCAATGTAGGCCAATACAACCCGTGGAAATTGTTATGTGGGAGATATGAACACTGGCGAATCACCCGTGCGCTGCGCAGGTAAAGTCTCCAAAATTGGAAGAGTTCGATCACCAATGGGTTCAAAATCTTCGATTGTGATTTTTGTCGAAATCTTGGTTGGTGTCGAGTGGATTTTATGTTTGTTTTTTACACCATGTTTGGTGTAAAAACTCGAATTTGATTCCTCTTTTTTGAGAAATATATTTGAGATTATTGAAGTAGTCGTATCTTTTTTTTGTCTCGATTCATCTGTCTTTACCACTTTTGATGGTTTTTAAAATGCATTTTAGAAATCACTAGCAAGTTCTGGCGATTTACGACTCACAACATACCCTTTGGTCAGATTCAAAGGGTTGCTTTGCTATTGTAGACATATTTTTCTACATGGCTTGGTGTCTCACTACTGTGAGAATAGTGAAATATTAGCGAATTTTCAAAGAAAATGATGTTGGGTCCAAAATTGTCAGAACATGAGTTTTTGAAATTTTTTATATGCACATCCGTTTCAAAGCATCCTGAATTCACCCTTAGACTTTAACAAAAATTTTTTACATTTATGTATTTAAAAAAAAATATGTGTCACTCCAGATGCTGTCCTTTGATGCAGGATAAAAATCCAGAATTTCGACAAAACGTTCGTATTGCCAAACAGAAAGATGAGATCGAAGATGAGCAACTTTCAGAAATCTGAGTTTTTAGGGGTCAGAAGTAGGTAAAAACGGCTAAAATCCCGAGCATTTATATAAAATCACTGAAAGTGGTATGGAATGGTGAGTAAAGACAGTTAATAAATACCATTTAACGTGTTCTTCATTGAACAAGGTCAAATTTGGATTTTTAGGAGGCCAGAAATTGGTATTAAGGCCTAAAATTAACTAACCTGACGGTGTGTGGGATGATGATTCACGATGGAGGGACTATTTCGGTGATAAAAATATTTTTCTCAAAAAAAGGATGGGTCTGATATGAGTTATAAAGGTCGAAAATCTTTCAAAATGGCTACAATCACCAAAAAATTGTATTTTTACAAAAAATGGTATGGTTTCTCGCTACCTGATCATATTTTTACATAGTAGCACATTTCTCTAAAAATTCGCTCTTATATCCATACTGCGTGATTGGTTATTTGCCATATCCTCGGATTTTGTTGTCGGAAGTCAATTCTGGCTGGAGTCATCCTGTAGAACTGGTATTCTAAATATCATAGAAACATCTCGAATGGTTTTTGGAAATCATTTCAATGGATAAGTTTGTTCAAATCGCATTTAAACTTGTCACAGTAATAATCCGTCTACGAATTGAAACCAGTTTCGGGCTTCTATCAGTTCTGATTGTACTACTACCAGTTGATAGTCTCAAATCAATACATTTCTCACGTGCCCCCAGAAACATGGGTAAGTATTGTGATTTTTGGAAAACTGGGAAATTTAATTACGTTCAGGGTTAAATCTAGCCAGGGTTGAGGTTCGCCCGTGGAAATTGACCCAGTTCCGGGGTCGTCGGGCAGTGGTGGGGAAGTGTTGCAATCGATGAACGGAGTTGCCACGTTTCCTCCTCCTCCTCCTCTCCCCCCCACCACCCCTCCACACCACGGTCGTACACGTGTCGCGCACTCCATCGATCGCGGGGGCTGGTCAGGGTTAAACCCTTCGGTGGGGCTTCCCCAGGGGGATCTCCTTCCCTCGTCCTCCTCCCCTCTTCATAAGGATAACAGCTGATGGATGGACAGCTAGGTCGGAGTTTCTATATAATATAGAGAAACTATATATAGGAACTATATATCTAGCTTCGTTCGGACAGACAGTCCTGGACCGTTCCGAACTGCTCTATCCAAGCCCCCCCCCCCCCCCCTCCCTCCATTGTACATTCGGACATCACCAGAACTTGTCCGGGATCGAGAGTTGGCCGTTCGAATAGACAGTCCGGGACTTTCGGGACTAGTTCTAACGGTCCTGGATTTTTTTGAGGACTGTTGATCCTGCACACATGCGCACACGATGCTTCTACCTTCAGTTTATGTGGAAGCTTACCTTAGGTTCGTTCGGACAGACAGTCCTGGACCGTTCAGAACCGCTCTATCCAAGCCATGCCCCTTTTTGTGCGTTCAGAGAGCACTGGAACTGGTCCTGGATGGAGATTTGGCTGTTCGGACAGACAGTCCAGGACCGGTCGGGAATAGTTCTAGCAGTCCTGGATTTTTCGAGGACTCCGGATCCTGCACATGCGCGCTTGCCTTCAGCCTTCTACCTTCAGCTTATATGGAAGGTTACAATGCATCAGGTTATCTGTTCATAATCATCAATACGCGTTTGGACAGACGCAGTTCTGGACTCAATCCTGGACAGTTCTTTCCCGTCTTTTTCAGAACGCAGTTCCATCCTGGACTCTCTGTCCGAACAAACCTTCTATATCTAGTTTCATTGAGACAGACAGTCCTAGACCATTCCAGACGGTTCTCTCCAAGCCATACCCTTTTTGCGCGGTCGGACCGCACCAGAACTGGCCCTGGATGGAGATTTGGCTGTTCGGAAAGACAGTCCAGGACCGTTCGGGACTAGGTCTATCAATCCTGGATTTCTTCGAGGACTGTTGATCCTGCACTTGCGCGCTTGATGCTTCTACCTTCAGCTCATGTGGCGTTATCCGTTCAGACTTATCAGCGCGTGTTCCTACATACACAGTTCTGGACTCGATCCTGGACAGTTCTATCCACTGCGTTTCCATCCTGGACCGGTCCAGGACTATCTGTCCAAACAAACGTAGAATGCGTGTATCGAACTTTTTCTACCAGACTTGGAATAAAATGATTTAAAAAAAAAAAGAGTCATTCAAGTATATTTCACGCTGATCCCTAACACCCCATATTTTATAGATTCCCAATTAAACCTTGGGTATTTGGTAGGTATTACTTTTTTTTTAAACCCCTTTTTTCCAGCGTTTTAGCGAATTTTCCAAGAAAATGAAGCTATTGCAATGGGCCTAAAATTTTCAGAACATGAATTTTTGAAGTTTTTGTATAGGCAAATCCGTTTTAGAGCATCATGAATTCGTCCTCAGATTTTAACGAAAATTTGTATGTATACAGTTAACTCTCGATTAACCGACGTCCGATTAACCGACAGTTCCGAGTGTCCATCTCAAAATCGGCATTCGATTAACCGAACATTTCGGTATAGAAATCATTCCTCCGATCGATTAACCGTCATGTTTACTCTGTTTACCGTTTGTTTAGCGGGATGTAACTCAAAACTCGTGAGGAAATGGAGAGACGTCGCTGAGCTGGGGATATAGTCGTCACAAAACCAGAAGAAAATAATAACGACGTTCTTTACGCTCCTCAACCCCTGACCGGTCTTGTGAGAACTGTTTTTTGACATTGCACCATCATGTACACACCTTCATGACTTTTGTTGTACTTAATTATGTACTTGTAATTACACTTTGCCAACTGTCGATTATCCAACATTGTTACACTTGAGCCCCGACCGTGTCGGTTAATCGAAAGTTAACTGTATACGTATTTCTATTGGTATGTATATTATTTATTTATTTATGAGTCACTCCAGACGATATCTGTCCTTGGATACATGATAAAAATGCTACATTTCGACAAAACCAAAGGTATTGCCAAACAAAAGGATGAGGTCGAAGATGAGCAATTTTCAAAAGTTCTAAGGGAGTGAAGTATGAGTTTTTAGGGGGTCAAAAATCGGTAAAAACGGCTAAAATCGCGAACAATTGAATCACTGAAAGTGGTGTGGAAGGGTGAGTAAAGACCAAAAAATACCATTTCAGATGTTTTTTATTGTAGTATAAGGGTCAAATTTGGATTTTTAGGGGGTCAAAAATTGATATTAAGGGCTGAAATCAATAACAATTAACCTGACGTTGTGTGGGATGGTAATTCACGACGGAGAGACTGTTTCAATGATGAAAATACTTTTCTCAAAAAAGAATTTGATTTCATAAAGATCGAAAATCGGTCAAAACGACTAAAATCACGAAAAAATTGTATAGTTTTACAAGAAATGGTATGGTTTCTCGCTGTATCATCTTTTTACACAATAGCACGAATATTTATTTGAAAATTCGCTCCTGCAGCCGTGCTGCATGACCGGTTTATTTGCTCTATCCTTGGATTTCGTTGTCGGAAGTCAGTTCTGGCTGGAGTCATCCTGTAGAACTGGTATTCTAAATGTCATAGAAACATCTCAAATTTTTTTTGGAAATCATTCTAATAAGTTTGTTCAAATCGCATTTAAATTGTCACAATATCACAAGGAAACTGAAAGTAGTATGGAAGGGTGAGTAAAGACTCAATTTTGCTTCCGAGTCTGCGAAGCAGCGGAAGCCTTGTGTTCACTTTCGTGAGCCAAAAAATTTTTGTCTTCAGAAATTAAAATTTCCACTTGCATTTTGCGTTTCAAAGCCTACTGAACAAATTTGGTTCCGTGTCTGTCGGTCTGTGAGTCTGTCTGTCCGCATTTCCTTGTTACAGCCATAACTTCCACGATTTTGAATTGATTCAGCTCAAATTTTGAGGGATGGTGCGGATAAGGCCCCTTGAGGTCCCATACAAATTTCAACATTATTGATCCAGCGGTACGCCCTGCGCATGCGCTAACGTTAAATTCAACAAACACGCATAACTTTCACAATTTTGATTCAATTTCGCTCAAATTTTCAAGGGTTGTTTGGACAAGGTCTAGTGAGTTCCAGTATGAATTTCAGCATGATCGGACCCTCGGTGCGCTCTGCGCATGCGCTGGCGTGAAATAGATTCAATTTCCTTGTTACAGCCGTAGTAACCAAAGATTTCACCCAATTTCAATGTAATTCTCAGGGATTAAGCGGGTAGGGCCCATTGAGGTCCCATATAAATTTCAACAAGATAGAGCCAGCGGTTCGCCCTGCGCATGCGCTAACGTGAAATTCTTCAAACACGCATAACTTTCGCAATTATGTATAATGGACGTAATGTATTATGGACGTAATGTTATGTAATATGTATATTTCATGTAATGTTATGTTATGTAATATGTATATTTCACGTTATGTAATGTTATGTAATATGTATATTTAACGTTATGTAATGTTATGTAATGTTATGTTATTTTGCTTCCGAGTCTGTTCTATTTTATAATGGGTCACTCTGATTGTGACGAGGAAGCTCCTGTGCCATCACCTTGGCAGTGTATTTTTCCTGCACTTATCCGCGACCCGGTTTCCAAATTCCAGCAAAAACCCATTATAGAGTTCTTTGAGTTAGTTTGTATTCCGTGTCCCACATCGACAGTAATAGTATGATGGGTCAAAGAGAAGACTCATTTTCAAAGGGATATTTAAGTTCTGTGCAAAACTCCCAAAATCACGTTCCAGCCAGCAGTCTGATTATATGATTACCTAAATTTTCGGGGAAGTGAAAAATTACCACCTTATTTGTTGAATTTCCTGAATTTATTGCAGTTTCGGACGGTTATTAAAACAGTCAATTTGTGGCCATGTCATAGATAATTTTGTAGATAAGATTTTAAAATATTGTTGGCTATTGAAATAGGTGGTCTGATGTCACTATCCTATACCATTTTTTGTGAATGAAGTAGTGTCCGATCTTGTTTAGCTATTTGTACCGATTGTTGCACCACAAAAATGCAAAATTTTCGCACTTTTTTTATGAATGAAATTTTTGAAAAATGAAAGCGATTTTTCTTCTCATGTTTCAGAATGCTCTAAAACGGATTTGTTTTGAGGATTTTTTTAATTTCATGCTTGTACTTATCTACCTAGTAAACATTTTGGACTCATTGCAAAATGTTGATTTTCTTCAACACGAAGAAGATATAATATCCTATTCGGAGATTATAGAATACCACTTTTAATTTTTGAATTCTTCAATCGATGAATAATCAAAGAGCGATGGAGACCTAAAGTTGGTAAATAATTATTTTCGTAATTTCCTACGCCGTTGGCCGGGAGATCGGCGACCTTGTTACTGGAAGAGCAGGCTGCTGTTCACGTGACGACCCGCTGGCTGGCACTCGTTGGATGGATGCTACACTGACGTGTGTATAGCATCCACTTGGTTTTATGTTTTGTTGACGTTTTTCTGTTGCGCCTTGTGCGTTGGATTTTTTCAAGGTCCCTCGCGAGTCGGGACTGTCAGCTCTCGATAGTCGATTTCACCTCGCTTCTTTCGATCTCCTTTCGCAGTTTGTTAGACATTATTGTACCTCAAAACGTACATTATACTCTAGAGAAATCCATATTACTTTTGGTACTACAGGTGGAATTAGTTTTCAGTGTTCGTAATAGGTGCCTAGTAGGTAGTATTCTGTAGGATAATTCGAAGGAGAGGATTTTTTCAGTGGATTAACAATCGGGGTCATTGAGGAAATTAAGAAGCGACATTTCCCGGATTAACAAGGTTTGAACATTGCTGTAAATATTCATGGAACGCTAGAGACTAGGTATTGGGCCAGATTAAAGAAAGGTGGTTTATTTGGACAGAACCGTAATGGATGGATGGATTGAAGCAAATTGATGAATTTAAAAAAAAGTCCCCAAAAGCAAACCGAGGGGAAGGTCAAGGTTCTCGAAAGCTGCCACGAACGTTTGCCATTTCTAATGTTTGATTGTTTGCAGTACTGGGAATCGCCTCTGAGGCTTTGCTCCGCCTCCTTAGGCCAGCAGCCAGTCAAATGTCAATAGGCCTCATACGTCACTTGTTGCCGCATTTTTACTTTATATACCCTAATTTAAAAAATAACGATTATTATTGAAAACGGGCTTCAGCTACCATTTTTTCAAGAGTTCTGAATATTTCTTCTTTAAAAAAACAATTCGGAAGAAAATTCGGATTTTTTCCGTTGTGTCATCAATCCTAAATCAGTTCAGAAGAATGGAAAGCATATAAACAATTGTACAAACACGGTTATGAACATTTTACTGTCACTCATAAATACAATTTTGTTGATCCAGAGACAGGTGCCCACACACAAACGGTAGAAAGTAACTGGCGGCTTGCAAAACATCGGAATAAAGTTCAGTGTGGTACGCGGCGCTCTATGATTGACTCATATTTGTGTGAATTTTTGTGGCGTCGGCGGAATAAGAATAAAGACTTATTTCAACAAATTATCAGTGACATTGTCGCCTACTGGCCTCTTGAACAAAGGTACGAGGTATTTGTTTCATTACAACGTTAATAGAAAATAAGTTAGGATTGCTGACACATAACGGAAAAGACCCGAAAATTCCCCATTTCTCAACTATCTCACATCATTCAGTCAACTATCTACCTGAAGGAGCTAAAATTTCCTCTTTTTCTCTCGGTGGATTCGTGTTCAGCGAGGTCGCAAAAATCCGTTTTCCCCTCTCAGAATAATGAAAATTGTCCAAAAAGTGTAAAAACAAAAACGTAAGGCCTCGCCCACTTCTGAGTGGGGATGGAAATTTTTCAAAATGTACTGAATAAACGATATATCGTTGTAAATATATCGAAGGCGCCCATATATCGGCCAGAATATATCTACAAAATATCGTTATACGTAGCGCTATTCTTACAAACTTGCTATAAGCAGTGTGTACAATTGTTGTATTTACAACATAAGTGGTAAAATTAATACGTACAATTTTACATGAACTTACCAATATCTGTACTCAAAGGGGATTTCAAAAATTAGGAAAATCATGTACCTATAGACAGGTACTCGAGTCTACGCTATTTTCACACATATTTTTTTATAAACATTCGAGAAAAATAAGTTCAACAAACCATGATAAATGCCTAAACAGTGCATGGATTCAATGGGTACCGTATAATAAACAGCGGGAATCGGCGTTCGGCTTGAGTTGTATTAAAAGTTACAACTTACGGATTTCGTACGTACCTAGTTAGTTGAAAGAAGGGTTAGTGGAAATGTCAACAAAAACACTTTATTCTTCCATATTTTAAATATATCGATCTATATTTAAAATATCTAGTGTAAATAAAGTGAACTCTCGATTAACTGGCGTCCGATTAACCGACAATTCGATTATCCGTCTCAAAATCGGAATTCTATTAATCGAACGTTTAGGTAGGTAGAAATCGTTTCTTCGATCGATTAACCGGCATGTTAACTCTGTTTACCCACTGTTTACAATCGGCCATGATTTATTTTCCATCCCAAAACTGGAAGTAAATTACGTTCTTTGACCCTGACCGGACTCATGAGAACTATTTTTTGACAGTGCCCCATCATGTATACCCCTTATTATCTTTTGTACACACTTACATACTGGTAAATACACTTTGCCAACCTATCGATTATCCGACATACCCTTCAGCCCCGGCCATGTCGGTTGATCGATAGTTTACCGTATATCGATATATTTTCAAAGTATATCGATATATTTTCAAAGTATATCGATATATCAATGCCATCCCTACTTCTGAGGGGCCCAGCCTAGAAACGGAAAGATCCGCCAAATAGCAATTATACCTTTAACGTACAGGTAGGTTGCATCAAATCATTAAACTATGGGTAAACTCCGCCAGGGTTTGAACATAAAATGGAGAACCCCCTGTTGAAGCGCAGTGGCAATAAATCCAACCTGCAAATTCGTCAGAAGATTTGAGGATTCATCTATAAATCTGAGGACTTCTTTGTAATTAGTTATCTCAAAATTCCCTGTTTTTTGATAGGTTTCTTGTAAGCATTGTTATTAAATTATTCATAACTTCGACGGTTATCGCGGAGGCAGGCGGAAAAACTCGTACCGACGAGGTCGCTAAAACCGGCGGTGTGCTACGATCGGTTTTAGTCAACAATTCGAGGTCGACTGCGGTAGATAGAGAGCTACATTGATAAGATGAACTTCAGTAGAGTTCAGAAGTTTAACTCTAAATGCGTTGCAAGTTCGGAATTCCATTTGAAGAATGATGGTAATTTTGGATTTTGTTGATAGGTACTTTTTGAACATGAACTAACGTTATGCTTCATGAATAACAACAAATACTCAGTGATACAATTTTAGAATCCACCGCATTTTTTAATGAAACCGTCATTCCCCGGCCTGCTCCAGTACTAGATTTAGGGCTTTCCTCGGGGGGGGGGGGGGGGGGGGCTATTGACAGAATCTGTGATCTTCGCAGAATCTGTACAGGTAAATAATAACCATTGTGTAATGATTTGCATCGTTTTTAGCGAATTTTCAAAGAAAATGAAACTATTGCAGTGGGTCCAAAATTTTCAGAACATGAATTTTTGAATTTTTTTTATAGGCGAATCCGTTTCAGAGCATCCTGAATTCATCCCTAGATTTTAACAAATATATATATTGCTTTGTTTATGTGTCACTCCACTACTTGGGTACATGATAAAAATTCCAAATTTCGACAAAACGTTATATTGCCAAACAAAAGGATGAGTTTGAAGATGAGCGATTTTCAGAAGTTCTATGGGGGTGAAATATGAGTTATTAGGGGGGTCAAAAATAGGTAAAAATGGCTTTAAAAAAAGCGAACAATGGTGAGTAAAGACAGAAAAATAGCATTTCAGTTGTTTTTCTTACAGAATAGGGGTCACAATTTGATTTTTGGGGTCAAAAATAGGTAAAAATGGCTTTAAAAAAGCGAACAATGGTGAGTAAAGACAGAAAAATAGCATTTCAGTTGTTTTTCTTACAGAATAGGGGTCACAATTTGATTTTTGGGGTCAAAAATTGGTATCATGGGCTAAAATCAATATTAATTCACCTCACACGTTGTGGGGATGGTGATTCACGACGAAGGGACTATTTCGGTGATAAAAATATTTTTCTCAAAAAAAGATTAGGTCAGATTTGACTTATAAGGGTCAAAAATAGGTAAAAGTGGCTAAAATCACGAAAAAAATTATATTATTTTACGAAAGTGGTATGGTTTCTAGCTATATCATCTTTTTACACAATAGCTCGATTATTTCTTCGAAAATTCGCTCTTATAGCCATGCTGCATGACTGGAACTTTTTTATTTATTTATAAGGTTGCAGCTGTTCTTTGGTGGCGGAAACACGAATGTGAATCTCCGTGGTTTTCATAAAAATATTAAACGTATATTCGTTAGAGAGGCCTTATTAGTATGACTCGGAACTTAATTGTGTACCAATAAAACGTTTTCCACACACCTTGTTAAGGATTCTTCTAATATCTTGAATTAGTTAAGTTAATTAGTTAACTTATGGAGTTAGAAGATGGGTACTAAAAAATCAGCTTCATGGATGAATGGTTTCGCAGTTGGGCCGTGCATACATCAAATCTTCAGCATGCTTTAACCATAAATATTCAGAACTGCGTGCTTTTCAGTGTTGTCTATTCGATCACTATAACTAGTGCTTATTGTAGCAAATTACCGTATTCCCTGTTTTTGATGATTGACAAAATTCATTCACGTTTTGAGCAGTTTCTGAGTTAGCGGGCAGGAGAACAAAAATCGCATTCTGTCTGAAATCGCCATGCCACACCATTTTCGATTTTTTTTTTTCCACCCAGTTTTAAACGATTTCCGACCGTCGCGTCGCATCGTTGGCGATTTTGTGTTTACGGAAACTCAAATTTTTGGCCTATTTTTGACCTTAATCCGTGGCAATCAAATCCACAATTTCTTTTGTAGTTGAATAACAATTTGGCGTAATGATCATCAATATTTTTTCAATTTTTTCAAATTTTTTCAAATTTTTCAAATTTATATCAAAATATGGATTCAGAAATCTAAAAATTAGTTTTGTATCAACTAACTAATAACAATTTTTGAACGAATTGCAATAAATCGGTTGTTTTCTTCGAACCATTGGATGATTACGTCACGGACTCATTAGTATGTCTTGCATGTGTATGTAATTGAATGGTGTTTCAAGTCACCAGGGTTACTTTCATAGGAATCGTGGGCTTAAAATTAGGACCTACTAGTAATCAAGGCGATTCGAATAGGATAGAATAATGTTTTAAAGATTGGGTCCCCGTTTAGTTTGTGCTGATGATAGAGCCCAGGGTCGCAGTGCTTATCTAGTTTGAATCTGGAATATGATACGATTTTTTCTATAATATTCCTAACGGTTCCTCAGTTTCGGGCGGCACTTCAAGATTCAACTGACGTATTACCTTCCTCAAACCTATTGATTACCCTTAGTGCTATATTTAAACAGGATTTCCTGGTCTTGAAGAACCTTCCATGCCTTCTTTGTATATGCACCCGGTTCGTAAATATAGATCGCCGATATATTTAGGCCCAACGACACAGCGTTTCCTGCTCTACGATGTCGTGTTTTAGCGTTTTTCTCATTATTATTATATTTAATAGAGAGGCCATTTCCGGAATTTAATGGTTTCAAGCTTCGTTAACATGCAGCGAAACTGTGGTCCCCGTTGGATGATGAACTATCGCTGTGCCAGATAAATCGCTGTGAGGTAACCCAGTTAGGGTAATTGTGAACAGGTTTCACAAGTTTCTCGTGCTGTCAGCTTTTAGAAACCTTTGATTCATAATTAATGATGATAAATAATAAAAACGCCATGTTGCCACTATTTCTCTCCTGATGTTCAAAATGTATATTTATTAAACTTGAAAAAATTGCTATTGGCCACCATAATCTCCCTGCTCTTAATTTATTAGCCCCAGACCTCAGAAAAATTAACATCAGACCTCTGAGCAATTAGCCTGTTCTCTGTAACCTCAGAGATTACTGAGTAAATTATTTCTTGTTCTGATAATTTCTAATTACCCCTTATTTACAATTACTCCTACTGACCCTACTTGATTTAGGTATAGCTTTTTCATGATTCACGTTTATCACTCAGTTTTCATACTAAAAAAGTCAATTGCGTACCTTTCAACTCCACAACTATATTGACCCAAGGATTACCAAATATATGGTTCCAAATTCATCAGGAAATTGTCATTGCGCAGAGATTCAGTACAATCAGTAAAACCCCTCTGTAAAAACCAGCACCATCGGTACGGTTGGAGTCAAGAATTTGCCATTTTTAGGCCCGTCCCAATAACAATCCAGGAACTAAGTTCCAAGTAATATGCACAGATGTAGATACACACGTTTAAATACATACTGCTTCGTTTTAAATTTCAATTAATAAGTTAGTACGAGGGGTATGACGATTTCGGGTTTGAAACACTCAACATTGTCCACGTGGCGTTCAGTCGGTTACTTGGAAGTTGGTTTTACCTATTGATATTACTACTAAATTCATTTGGTTTGAATTTGAAAAATCCTGTTTAGCTGCAGTCAAAGGTGTTTAGGTAGGTCTTCTATCTACTCTTGAGTGGAATAGGTTTGACGGACAACTAGTATTAGTATAGATTATCTAGTGGTTATCACCAGATTATCCATTGGTATAGATTATCTAGTGGTTATTTTATGTGCCTACCTGGTGTGGTATAAGCTGAGTGCCTTTATAACATATGCTGAGCAAATCAGCAACATACAGAGGGGAGTCAACAGTTTACCTACTAGCATACTCAGCTGCCCACTTCACCTAGTTTAATAAAGCCAACTACACAGTTGAATCAGAACGGACGTCTAAATAAACTACTGACAAAGTTACTCCTCGAATCCTGAACATATTAATTACTTTTTTGCAATAAATTAAGAAAAACGAAGAAGAAACGGATCTTGAAAATCAATGCAGACGCTAAAAGCAGAGGTGGCCAACCAAGCAAAGCAAAGAAATTTAATATGAAACCTGAGGACCTGATGCGACATGAGATTTCCTCCTAAATAAATCGAAAATATTATAATACACAGCATACTATTGTACTAGTAGTACTAGGAAATGTCATTATCTAGTTAGGTGGTACTGCGAAGTATGAATGTTATTAAAGTCATAAACAAACGCAAAGACGTGAATGCGAAATGTTGGAATCTGTGACGTAAGAAACGAAAATAGCTCTGATTTCTTAGCTCTGGGAGAAGTGACCGATTTATAAGTTGAAACCCGTGCAAAGCCTGAAATAGTATGGCTTCTGTCAACTGTCAGCTTACCAAACCTGACGAGAATGACCCTTCGAGAAACGCGTGTCTATTGCAAAATTCAAATAGTTAATATAGAATTACCATCGTTCGACATGAACTCAACATTCTTTAGTTTCTTTTTCTTCATTTATTATCAAATTTGAGTTCTTATCTGGTTTAAAATTGCTGCAAGTTGAGCGGAAGTTTGTGTACGTTTGCAATCTACAGACTAATAAAGGCAAAGTAAATTTCATGTAAACAATCAGGAAGGGAGTTAACAGGGACAAAAACAGCCTTCCATGTGATGTTTTCCTGCTGTCAACAACAGATATCAACAACTTATATTATTAACGGTAAGTTCTGATATCAACGATTCTGATAAGTTGCCAAAATCTTTTTACTTTCCGTGGATGACCTCAGATTCTTTAAAATTATTCGATCGACTGATGACACTGGTCCTTCTGAACCAATCCATTGAAATAAATTCGTGATTACTTCACAGAGTGGTCTAGAAGTAGATATTTAATGCAATGCCATATTATTCCATAGAGCCAAAAACCCATCATCTTGAAGTACTCCATGAACAATAAATAATACATAACTCCTGTAACATCAATTAGAGACCTTGGAATTTGGTTATATTCAGCTTTGACGTTTTGGTCATTTCGATGACTAGGTCATTTCGAAAACACTATGGAATCTGGTAAAATGGGGTGGTATTCTAAAATTGAGATGATGAAACTATTAATTATATAGCATTATTAATTAGTTGATATAATAATATCAACTACATAATTAATAATGAATCCAGATTTTATTTCACTAATCTTATAAATATACTGGTGTATTTTAATGTCTACCTACGTTATATATTGTTACAGAGATACTCGTAACTTTAGGCTTTGGCCTGTTGTTGAAATAATATGAGCAGTCCCAGATTGATTGTAGAATATCGATGACCCAAAATATTCGCTCATCAATCCATGTTCCTTGGATTTATTTTTCATGCATATTCCTGTTTCCTTCCGTATTAATAACTACAAAATGTAGAAACAGCTGAAACGTTGTAAGTATATAAAAATCGAAATCCAGGTTTGTTTAGTTTGTTTCGTCTGGGGGAGTCCGATCTGCGTTCATCCGACTCATTTTTTCCCCCCCAGGTTTGACCTCGGTTTGAATGGGATTTTAATGCTAATCATATTCGTAACGTCCGCGAGTTGTGAACCCCTCGGCGGCACATACCTAAATTAGGCCTGCCAGACAAACACTGGGCCTGTGACTTAAAGGGGGTTTAAATGGTCGTCGGTGCATGATATGAAATCGGTAAGTCCATTATGGCGATATCGATGGTTCAAGCACATAGGTATTTATTTAGAAATAGAAACGGGATCAGCATAGGTATTTATTTAATCACAAGCAGAGTTAATTATCTTATAAATAAAGATCCGGTTTTAGGTACCTTATACCTCACAAAATACATGATGAGGAAACGTACCTACTTACACATATTATTATATGATTTCCAACTCTTTCTTTGTTGAATTACCATCTAGTTTGTCCATTATGTCGTATTCATTTTAAAAGACTTGTCAGAACTGCAGCCATTCAAACCTTACATACATTCTTGTCAACTTTTCCATCATCTAAACCTTGATATTCATCTAGCCTTGAAGGTTGTAGTCGATAGTTCTTTCAAATAATTGATATAATAGTGATACGTACGTTAGATACCTTAGGAGGTGGTAGATGGAAGGGTGGGTAGGTAAGTCACTAAATATAATCATCTTGAACTTTCGTTGAACCTATACAGGTTAATGGAAATCTGTTACCCACCACTTTTTTATGTGAAATTAATAGGAGGAACATGATACATACAACAGAGCACAGTTGAAAATCGCAGATACCTTTTTCAGACTCTAAAGAAATGCCCTAATCACAGGAAAGAATGTGAAAAGTTCACTTCATCCTGATTACACGCCAACCTTCAGAGCAGAATGACGACCAGTAGGAATTAAGAACGCTGAGACGCCATTTGTAGTCCGAAGGCAAAGCTTTGTACCTACTCAAATTTTTTTCATTCCATATTTTGTCCTTCGTGCAGATGGCAGCACGGGTTTCCCATTCCTATTGGTCGCCTTTTCTGAAGGTTTTGCGCAGTCAACTACAAGGTTGAATTTCTTTCATGTGTAAACGAGATGAAGTAAAATCTGTCAAAATGTTGAAGCAAAATCTGTACCAAAAGCAAGCAAAAACTCAATGCATCGTACGTTATGGTCAGGAGAGAGGAGTGACCATCATAACATCAATTCTGTTCGATTGAAGAAATTTAATGAAAACATCCTATTCGTGAAAGATATTTATTATAAACAAATATATTTAGAAAACATAACTAGTGATGGAAGGTAGTTTTACAATGCTTCGTATGTGTATTGGGCATATAGTAGGTAGTACCTCGAGCTACATTGAAAACAAATAATTCTATTATTAATTTAAACAATATAGGTCGATATTGCCAAGCTTCACATGGGACGGAAATTCGGTACGCCAATCTGATACGGCAAATCGTTCTGCAATGCTATTGGCCAACACAAAATGGATTACGGCAGCGCAAAAAATATCAGGCTGCCCAAACGTTGCCGGATCTGCGCAGAGGTTATGCGCACACCTTTCCCATTTGGTTGTTCGCGCCGTATTGGAATTCGACATTTGATTGGTTATGATCCCGCACACGGATTCCAGCTCTGTAATGCCACGCGTTGCCGTACCGGATTGTCTGTCGTACCTGATTTCCGCCCCATGTGAATCTAGCTTTAGGGTCCAATGCTGTCTTGATGAGCATTTGAGAAGGGTTGGAGTTTCATAGTGGTTGGGAATCGAGAAGACAGTGAGTGAATGGTCAGTTTCTTATCCGCCCTATCTTTTGTGCACTGGAATGACGGTTAGAAAGCTGGCTTTGGATAACACTGCCCAACAAAGAAATATTTTTTGGAAGTTTCGGGGATCTAAATAGCCAAATTTTACTAATTTTGGGTCAAGGAACACGAATATGATAATGAAAATTTTTTTATTAGCTCTTGTTCTCAAGATACAAACACAGCTGATCGAAGGCGAGTTTACTGTAATAATATTTGTTCCTGCCTGAGAAATTCGGTATAATTGACTCATTTTTCGTTTTTTCTTAGCTTGTACTTAATCTCCAATAGTAGAGGGGTTGGTTGGAACCTATTCTTGAGAATGTTTCCTCTTCGATTGCCTCTTGTATACCTGGTGCATCTCTTGTAATTGTCCAGCAGTAGTCGGCGAGCATTGATTCGTTCCAACGACCCTGATACCTGCGTTCCATTACAGAAATATCCTGGTGGAATCTTTCACCGTGCTCATCACAGCCCCACAATTCTCAGGGAAAATATCAAGATGGGAGTGGAGGAAATGAATTTTTAGGGACATGTTGCAACCAAGGTCTTGGTACTTTTGAAGGAGTTCACTCACTAACTGTTGGTAGTTGTCTTCTTTCCTGTTGCCGAGAAATCCTCTTACCACATTTCTGAAAGCTTCCCAGGCTGCTTTCTCTTTTCCCTCCAAAATTTCATCAAAAGCAGGGTCCTTCAAAATTTCGCGAATTTGAGGGCCAATGAAGACTTCCTCCTTCACCTTTGCGTCACTCGATCTTGGGAATTTCGCTCTCAGGTATTTGAAGGCGTCTCTACCCTGATCCATGGCTTTCACAAAGTTCTTCATTAATCCAAGCTTAATATGCAAAGGAGGAAGTAGGATCTTACGTGGATCTACTAGACCCTCATTTTGGACATTTTTCACCCCCCTGGATTTAGTGTGCGTGAAGGTCATTTGTCCTTAATGTAGTGAGATTTCCGATATCGGCTGTCCCACAAACATAGAAAACAACAGTACTTTACATAGCCCAACTGCATTCCTAAAAGAAAAGCAACTACTTTAAAGTCACCACAGATCTGCCACTTGTGATCTTCGTATTGATTGAATCGAGAAGTACTTTCATGTTCCCGTAAGTTTCTTATGTGGCGCCCAAGCCGTATCCTGTTCACCTACCTTCACACCAAAATAATGTAAGTAAGCTGGTGATGGTTCGCTTCTGGGCTGAAAAATTTATTTCACCACAAATATAGTTGTCTGCGGTATTAACACACTTCCGCGGCATTTCGTTTTTATACGACAAAATTAGCTTTACTACTGATGTAAACGAGTGAGTAAACAAAAGAGCACCTAAAAGTTGATTCTAAAGTTCAAACAGAGAGTCAACCAATAAGAATGACAGCTGTCAGGTGTACCAACCTTCGGAAATGCAATAACCCTCGATCCTGCCATATTCATCACTTATCACCCACGTAGGTTCTGTATCTGTAAAATAAGAGCTAAAAGGAACTTTTCGTGGTGATTTTCGGCATCAGCATGATAAAATACTTCGGAAATGGCTATGTTTAAGCCCGAAACATTTTCTGTGTTGTTCAGTGTAATCAGAAAAACAACGCACAGCCGGTCATGGATACTATACTGTCCGAAAAGAGTCCGAGAAACGCTGCGAACGGCCAATGGTCTTTCTGGTGGTCAGATAATCACCAGAAATCTGGTGGTCATTTGTATTACTAGAAAAATTATTCCATTTCAACTATAACTTTTTTTTGATAAGTTGTAGAACGGTTTTTACGAAAACTTATGCAAATGCTCGTAGTATCCAGACAGTATTTTATTATGAAGTGAAGTATTTGATTAGTGAAGTGTTAAATTCCAGTTCTTTCTATCTCTCCAATCTCTTGTTAATAATCACTTCTTGAACATAGTATATGTCTCGAATCTTGAATATAGTATAGTATAATCACTTCTTGAATATAGTATATGTCTCGCTCTATAGAAACTAAAGGGAGATGGATATTATCTGAAATGCTAAAAAATGTCTCGTGTTTTAAGCAACTAAATTTTGGTACTTACCAATCTCTCCTTGGAGCTCCTTTTTGTTATTTTAACATGTTTAATGTTTTAGGGCTGGGGGTCATTCTGTGAATTCCGACACGCAAATATGCAACGTTTTTCATTGGTTACTACACAGTTACTACCTTCTGTTGTAGCAACCATAAAGAATATCGCACTCGAAAGAAACAAGAGTCAATAGCTACGTTTTTCATTGGTTACTACACAGTTACTACCTTCTGTTGTAGCAACCATAAAGAATATCGCACTCGAAAGAAACAAGAGTCAATAGCTACGTTTTTCATTGGTTACTACACAGTTACTACCTTCTGTTGTAGCAACCATATGTTGATGGCGAGTTCTATAATAAGTACAGTAAATGCAACATTATACTTGTAGAGTTCAGTGAAATTGTGGCTTTCATTTTTTCTTGACATTAAAAAACTATATCTAATTTCTCCCTTGCGAGGGAAAAACATTAAACATGATTTAATGTTTTTCCCTCTCATCTTGATGAGGTCTTTGCGATGCAAAGTTCTGACTTGAACACTAGATGAAGCTGTTAGATTTACCTGTCATCCCCAGTCTCACAGTTTTTTTTTATATCTTTCGTGTTATCTAGGTACCTATTGGTATTACTTGTATCTTTTGGTATCTGCAATCCTTATACAGTGATCTGTGTGTTTCCAGGTACCTACTGTTTTCAATCTTGAAGGAGTCTAGTATGGAAAAAGGAATCCAGTTGAATAAAAGTAAGACTGAGTAATCTATATCGACGAGTTCGGCCTCTAGACTAATCGCAAAATCTGTTTCGCTCTCTCGTTGTATGACCTTTGAAGGCGATCGTGTTTTACTTCATAGTTTACGAAAAATGTTATCAGGTCGACCGACAGAAATCGTTTTGGTGTCGTATTCTCTATTGAAACGTTCAGTCAGTTTCGTTTTGCAGCTTATTAGTGTGACCACCTCCCAGGGACCAACAAAGTAGGCAGACTAGGTATAGAAGAAATAAACGTGACGTGTGACTTCATTGTCCAGCTCGAAATTCTGACAAGAGACTGATCTGAGTTGAATCCCAAACAAAAGACAGTAATAAGATGCAGCCTCGGAATTTGAAATTCACAAGGTGTTGACGTCATCGTAAAATAGCTGACCTCGACCTACTTGATTGCAGCGCTAACTACTTACTTTTGAATGTCAGATCCTAAATTCAGTGTACTTATTGTGAAAAATTTCTGTGCCACATTTGTGCAGTATTTCAAATTGTGACCGTTCGATGGCAAAACCACAAGTAGGTACCTACTGATGTATCACTCTGGTGATGGTTGTCCGTAGATGCACTGCTCAACTTAAATGTCAGATTATTTTTGAAATGTTCTTACAGCCAAATTGTATTGGTCATACAGCTGAAACATTGTCTATTTAGTTCATATAAAAAACAATTTTATTTGTTCATAAAAATTGTTAAGTCTATTCATTCATAAAAATCATTCATATAAAAAACTGTAACAACAATTGTAAAAACAATATCTCGCACCCCTTGAACTCCCCGAATAGTTTTAAGCCAGTACGTGTTGAGTATTTGTAACAAACGGAAGAGATTCTATTTCAAATGTCGATATCGATTATGAAGAGAAATTATTACTATTATTTATTATAAAAAATTATTGAATGGAATGCAACGACCGGTGTGCATTAAAGCAGGGCACGACCAAAGAAACGCTCAAAAATGAGAGTTTTGTAGTAATTTGACAACAGAGGATTTCCGGACTCTTATGATATATAAAAATAAAAACAGAAATAATGAAGTTATGGAGTTTGTGATTATTACGAAGTTTGGATGCCTGCAAAATATTAATAGTCGGAACGTTCCAAGGAAATGTCATTAGGTATTTTAATCGATTCCCTACGAATATAAAATATCCTAATCACGTAGAACTAGTTCTTGGTCCCATCCAAGTCTGGATTGGTAATAAAGAAATTCATGGTACCAATCACATTAAAAACTCTGTTCCTTGAATGCTGAAATGTTATCTGTCTGCAGTATTGGAACTCGGTCCCTAATAGGCAACGTTTATTCAACTTCGAAATCGTAGAATAAAATTTTGTTATGTATTAAATATATCAATAATTAGTAAATGGTAGTGTTGTATTTTGTTCAGTCAGGTTAAATGCACTAGGCCAAGCTAGGCTTTCTCTATATCAACTTCAAATTATTTATAATAATCTCTGAGCCAGTCGATACCGAGCAGCCGTCGAAAGTACAGCTCTAATGTTGATTTTAAACAACGGTATTACTATTAGGCTATTTTGGTATTATTACTAGGCGGGTAGCTGTAGAATTTTCCAGTTAATGATAGTTTTCATTCCAGTTGATGATCGTTCTAACTAAATCGTTAACCCCCTCCCCCCCTCAGCTTTACCTGATTTGCTGGGAAAAATATGAGTATTGTTGAAACAATTATTAATTGACTGGAAAATGCTATATTAATAAATTTTATTCGGTGGGTACCTCAGGTTGATTGTTCAAAGACTCCATTCTGCCTGGTTCACTTTCTAACTACTTCAGATCATCGTAGTCACTTTTCGCCTCAAAATGCGCAGTATTAGCCTTCCTTTTGTCAATTTCTCTCTAAATACTATTCTTGCTTACCAATATTATTTGATAATCTTTTAATTGTGAGTAATCAGCGCTGGCTACCTAATCGGGGCTGGAATTTACCTAGCTGTTGTTTTAAGATTTTCCAACTGATCCGTCGTTTTTCCTTACTTGGTGGAAAAGCAGCCCCTTCCCCCCTAAACCGGTCCTTATAATAATTTCTGCAGCGGTTTATCGGCGTGAATGTTGTTTGGTGAGTTATTCATGGGGCTAGGTATGGTGGAAATCATCTGTGTCAGTAGGAGAGAGAAAGTGAGTTGCTTGTTTTCAATAGAGCGGTCGGTTAGTGAAACACAAGATGCCCTTGTTGTGTGAAATGTGGGCAGCGGCCAGAGACTAATCTGCGCCTCAATAGGAATCATTTACCCGAATTTAGACGCCGCCGATTTTTATCACGTACCGGGTTAACTGTTTGGGTCGTTGTGAGGTTTAAGGTCGTTTCTTATTCGTTGAACTGAAAAAAAGATGGAAAAAAAACCGTGGATAATTTTCGAGCAGGAGAGAGGTTGTTGGTTGAATCTGAACAAGAAAAACCTGTTATTGCGGTTATACACACCAGTATGGATAATTAACTAACAGGGACTAGTTTCCAAGTCAAATTAGGAATTTTAAAAACCAAATTATGATTTTTCGAAACCGAATTCAGACTTCCCTAACCTAATCAGGAATTTTCCGGCCCGAATTAAGATTTTTTTCCCTTTTCAAATTAGGAATTTTCAGTTTCAAATTAGAATTTTTCCATTTCAGATTACGAAATTATTACAAAGCGGTTTATTATTTACCTGTATTGATGCCCCTTCTGCGTAGATCATTGTTTTGTATGGTCACCTGCCTCTCGAGGAAAGCCCTGAATCGAGTAGGAACCCGCCTGGAATTACTCAAACATGGAACACCCCTGGGTGTATTCCAATCGGGTTGCCCAGCTTCGGAGCATAGGGCCCAAATGGAGCCTGTGTGCGAAAGAACGACGATTTTAGACCAAAGTTTAAAGCTGGACCTTTGTTAGAACCTCAATTCTTCGCTCGTTTGACAAAACCGACTTCATATTCGGTCTCCTCGCTCTAAAAAAACGTGGAAAACGATACCTCTCAAGCTCATATTACTAAAACACCAAAAAAACCCTATTTTTACACCCACTTTTCACCCATAACACCTTTGGGTATATTCCCATCGGGCTGTAAAGTTTCGGGACCCAACTAGGCCCAAACGGAGCATGTGTGCGAAAGAATGAAATTTTTAGACCGGAAATAATGGTAGGTATGGATGATACGGCGGGCGGACGTTGCATTTTTGGACGCATCTTGAAACGCAAAAGAAAAAATTTTGAGAGGGGTTGTTCAAAAAATGTTTGCTGAGCGAATACGTAGGTGTATTATTCACTGAACAATAAACCAAAAACCATCATCTACTTAATTATTCAGTACTTATCATGAGAAAGGGATGTTACATTAATAAAATATAACGCTAAATCGAATGGAATAACTTTCAAAGCTCTATCAACCATGCTTACAGCGGTTGATAAATATTTAGCCATAAAAGTTACGAAAAATAGCTGCTATTGAGCGTGGTAGGCCTACGTAGGCACAATTTGAGCATATTATCAAAATTGCGCGAGGCACCTGGTCTGCGAGTTATGTGTGCGTCTCAAGTGGACATGAGTGGAAGGTTCTCAAAGCGTTTTTAAAGACTTGGAATGTTCTCGACTGGTCCCTTCCTGTGGGCATTGTTATCGTTTGCTGTAGGTATTTAATATGGTGCCAGACGTGTGGCCGGATCTGAGTTTAGAGTCTGAGTTTGAATTCCAATTTTCTACCTTAGTAAAATTCGTTTTTTGAAAATAAATTTGTGAGAAGCGTTCACGTAACTGGCGCCTTAACAACGGACTCGATTTAAATATTGCATCTAAATTGGCAACGTTAAAGTGAACGCGTTGTGCAGAAGTGACATTTCACGGGGTCACGTCGTCGAATCGAAAGCTGTTTACTCCTTTTGAGTCAACGCTGCCTCAGACTACCGTCGGCACAGGATTCTCTTTCATCGACACATCGGTGGGCTTCAAAGGATTCTGCCTCCCACAGTCATAAGGGCATTGGTAATATAAACCAGCCCGTTTTTTGACTTACGGAAGACCAGAGGCCGATTTTATTGACTCCGATTCTATTTTGACTCTAATTCTGCTAACTCCGAGAAAATTACCCGTGTTTAGTAAACAAGGAAGAATATTCACACATTCCGGAATATAACGGCGATCCTGTATAAGTCAATTTTTGTGTGTGTACGATTGAGGCAATTGTTTAAAGTGTGCAACTCGCAGTATGCACCCCAGGATGGTATAGAAAATCACACCGTCCTCCTTCGTAAAGTATTTTGCAAATCGACCGGACCGGAAAGTCTCTCACAGTCACACGCAAAATCATAGGAATTCCTGAACTCATAAAATTTCTGAAGTATCCGCTGACAGTCGAGCCTACGGAGGTTTTTAAAAGACGAAGGAAGGATGCTCTTGCTCTTGGACCCAAAGGAGATAACATCGAATTTGTTTATGCTGTTCAGAAAATACGTAACCGTATGTGTTGGGATTATACCAGATTATCCAGCACAATCTTACGTAGATCTGAAGTTTTTTATGTCTAAGGTTGATGTTGGGGCCATTCTGTAACATTTTATCTTCGTTGATGCTTGCAAATCATATTTTGCGAGGCATTATAATTTATAATAATTGCGGTTTCATTATTAAAAGTGGCCAAATGAGTTCGGCGAGATTTATTTCAGGGGTGCTAAATCCTGTTGTTAAGATGGAAAGTCATACGATTTTGTTATGAAATATATTCCTGGAAAAACAAAGTAGCAGATGCACTTTCACGAAATCCCGGAGATTCACCTCAGATTCGTTATGTAACTGAAGATGAAAGTCAAAGAATCTTGGATGATTGGCTTTTGATCCTTCAGATCTATAAAGACACCGTCACTGGTAGCCGTTGAGATAGGACCAGAAGAAATTAGTCAAACCAAATGAACAAAATAATTCAACAGGATATGGAAACAGCGGTTATTACAACTCGCCATTCCCATGAAAGCTCTCCTGATCAAACTATAATTAAATTTTTGTTTAATTATTTTGCTCCCTATACCCACCATGTTGCAGTGTGATAGTGGTGGATAATTCGCAGATGAAGGGATTGCAAATTTTCTAAATATCATAAAGGTCAAAATTCATTACACTGCACCAAATTATTCAAATTCTAGTAGACTAAATAACCGAGCTCGCAATAGTTAAATCGAATTATTAAATATTATTGTCCCGAAAAAGCTCCACATAAACTACCACTTTCAGAACTATTTGAACTAGCTATGGTCGCATTTAATGATACCCCTAACTGCACTGTTAAATTAACTCCCAATGAAATAACTTTCGGTAAATTAAATAAAGAAACTTAGGAAAAAAATATTGCTAGACGCACAGATCGAAAAATATCACCAAGACCAAGAATTGATTCATAAAAGTATAGTAAGTACCTAATTGAAAATGAAAAAGCCGATCGTACCACACGATAAAACAAACTCGTGAAGAAATTGAAATCCCTGAAGGAAATGAATGTTTTTGTTAAAACGAAAGAGACCCCTAATTAAAAGACCGAGAAAATTTGAAAGGAATGTTGTTAATAATAATCTGCGAAAAGAGGTTGCAGATCCACAGCCTGGCAGCAGTAAAGATCCAAGATTTAAATGGGAGCCTGGGGTTTTAAACCTTTACGAATAAATACAAGATTCTCTCATTTTGAGTGAATATCATACTCATCACTTGGATATTCCAGATTGGTCAAAGAATTTGAGGTTGGTATCTGGTTTAAGGGGTCGTACGAAACATCCCCAAGACCAATTCGGGCTGTTCCACTCGCATAATATACACACAAAAAAAATACACTGCCAAGGTGATGGCACAGGAGCTTCCTCGTCACAATCAGAGTGACCCATTATAAAATAGAACAGACTCGGAAGCAAAATAACATAACATAACATTACATTACATTACATAACATTACATAACGTTAAATATACATATTACATAACATTACATTACATAACATAACATTACATAACATTACATGAAATATACATATTATACATAACATGACTTCCGTAATACATTACGTCCATTATACATAACTAGCCTGACCGCTAGATCCGAGATTCGCTGTACGCAGTATCGTGGAACCAACAAACGACGGAAAAATCCCATACCCTACCGGGTATTTGTGCCCAATTTTATCAAAATCCGTCAAGCCATTCAGGAGTTGACCATGGTCGACCATATTTCCGCTATGGTCAGGGAATTAAAAATGTGCCTACGTTCAACTTCGGAGGCTACCGGATATTGGTGCCAAATTTGGTCGATATCCGTTGAGCGATTCGGGATTCGACCATGGAGGGGCCCATGGATGCGCTAAGGTCGACCGCGGGGGTAGTCCGAAGGGTCGATCGTAGATAGAATTTCACGTAGATTACGAATACGCGATAAAAAATAGGGGTTACCATTTCAATTAACGAAGTTGACCATGGTCGACCATAGTTCCGCTATGGTCAGGGAATTAAAAATGCGACGTTGCACAACTTGGGAGCCTACTGGATATTCGTGCCAAATTTGGTCGATATCCATCAAGCCATTCAGGAGTTGACCATGGTCGACCATAGTTCCGCTATGGTCAGGGAATTAAAAATGCGACGTTGCACAACTTGGGAGCCTACTGGATATTCGTCCCAAATTTGGTCGATATCCGTCAAGCCATTCAGGAGTTGACCATGGTCGACCATAGTTCCGCTATGGTCAGGGAATTGAAAATGCGACGTTGCACAACTTGGGAGCCTACTGGATATTCGTGCCAAATTTGGTCGATATCCGTCGAGCCGTTTGGCCGTGCATAGAAGGACAGACAGACAGACAGAGCGCATGCGCAGGGCGAACCGCTGGCTCTATCATGTTGAAATTTATATGGGACCTCAATGGGCCCTACCCGCTTAATCCCTGAGAATTACATTGAAATTGGGTGAAATCTTTGGTTACTACGGCTGTAACAAGGAAATTGAATCTATTTCACGCCAGCGCATGCGCAGAGCGCACCGAGGGTCCGATCATGCTGAAATTCATACTGGAACTCACTAGGCCTTGTCCAAACAACCCTTGAAAATTTGAGCGAAATTGAATCAAAATTGTGAAAGTTATGCGTGTTTGTTGAATTTAACGTTAGCGCATGCGCAGGGCGTACCGCTGGATCAATCATGTTGAAATTTGTATGGGACCTCAAGGGGCCTTATCCGCACCATCCCTCAAAATTTGAGCTGAATCAATTCAAAATCGTGGAAGTTATGGCTGTAACAAGGAAATGCGGACAGACTCACAGACTCACAGACCGACAGACACGGAACCAAATTGGTTCAGTAGGCTTTGAAACGCAAAATGCAAGTGGAAATTTTGATTTCTGAAGACAAAAATTTTTTGGCTCACGAAAGTGAACACAAGGCTTCCGCTGCTTCGCAGACTCGGAAGCAATATATATAGTATACGAGGCAAGTCGAAATATACAAGAGAAGTTGGATCATCTTCTGATTGATCATAAAGTTAGCAAGAAAAGATGAATTTTCAATGGTCTGGGCACAGCTATATCATGGATTGCTGATATTTAGATGCCAATGATAACTAAAGATATGATAAATTCAGAAATCGGAAAACGAAGAAACTGTAGTAAAAATTAAGTAGACAGATGTCTGTCAGTAGAAAGCTGATTGATGAATTTAGTATTGATTTGCTTTCTTGCTACAAAAAATGTTACACAACTAACCTGAGGGTTGAAAACTATATATATGTAATTATGAATTTAATAATGATAAGAAATCGTATCAATGATATAAGCGGAACGTCATGAATATTTTGTAAATCAAATTAATACTCTCCACCCTACTATACTTCTACAGATACTTATGTCATTAAGGACTTATTCTTCAGAAAAATGTATATATTTAATCAACTATGTTCATTGTTCGAAAAGTGGTGTACAAATAATTTATTAAAATAGGATTATTCATAACATTATTGTGAAAGGAAATAAGAAGAACTGTACAGCCATTTTGGATTGCTATTCATTGCTTACAATGAAGCATTTGTTGTACTCACTATAAATGGAACCATGACGACGGTTGACTTACCTTCGATTAGTTTAATATACAGCTTTTAATATACATTATTTTGAAAACGAAACATCGGATTTGGGACGCTCACTTGTTTCGCTCACTAAAACGTAACAATTCATTTTATGAACTTCCATCAGCTAATGGTTCCGTGAATAGTAATGATTATTCTCTATTTCCAAAATATGTAATTATTCCTTAAGAATCGATGTTTTACATCTAGATTGGCATATTTATCGCAATTTTTATTACCTTTATTTTGATGTATGCACAATCTACCATCGACCTACGTTTAAAATGAAGCAGTGGTTCCAAAATGTTCAAAACGTGAGTTTTTGAAGATTTGTATAGGCAAATCCGTTCTAGAGCGCGTTCAGAATTCATCCCTGGATTTAAAAAAACTATATATTTAGATGTATATTTATTTGTCACCCCAGACAATATCTGACCAATGGCTAAAATCAGAAAAAAATGATACGATTGTTCGCTGTATCATCATTTTACACAGTATTTCTTTGAAAATACGCTCTTACAGCCATGCTTCATGACTGGAACTTCGTTCTTTTCGCAGGAGCTTCAAACTCAAGGGGCGGAGGAGTTAAGATTTGCGTCTCAAATACACATTATGAGTGGAAGGTTCTCGAAGTGTTTTTAGAGACGTGGAATGTTCTCGACTGATGGTCCCTTCTTGTGGGCGTTGTTATCCTTTGCTATAGGTACATATAATATAGGGCCAGACGTGTGGCCAGCTCATTCGACTTCTGTTCGCCATTGAAGTTCGTTGCAGTTCGGTTTAGTCAGTCTGAATCTGATTTTTCCGAGTCTGACCTCCACCTTTATACCGTACGTTCTTTTTTAAATTAAGTTTGTTTTAGCGATTTTTCAAAGAAAATGAAGGTATTGCAATGGATCCAAAATTTTCATATCATGAATTTAAAAAAAATTGTTTATAGGCAAATCCTTTTCAGAGCATCCTGAATTCATCCCCAGATGTTAACAATAATTTGTATATGTGTATCTATATATAATATAAATTTAAACAAATATATTTATTTATTAATGTATTTATTTGTCACTCCGACGATATCTGACCTTGGGTACGTGATAAAAATTCCGAAGTTCGACTAAGTGCTCATATTGCCAAACAAAAGGATGAGTTCGAAGAAGAACAATTTTCAAAAGTTCTAAGGGGTCAAAAATCGCGAACAGTTGACATAGTCACTGGAAGTGGGTATGGAAGGGGGAGTAAAGACCGAAAAATACCATTTCAGTAGAATAACGATCAAATTTGATTTTTGGAGTCAAGAATTGGTATTAAGGGCTAGAATCAATATTAATTAACCTGACGTTTTGTGGACTGGTGATTCACGACGGAGGGGCTATTTCGATTATAGAAATATTTTTCTTAAAAAAAGAGTGGGTCAAATGAGGGTTAAAATTAGGTAGTAATGGCTAAAATCCCAAAAAAATTGCGAAACGTTTCTCGCTCTACTTTTTTTTACACAATAGCACGAATGTTTCTTTGAAAATTTGCTCTTATAGCCATGATGCACGACAAGAATTTTTTACAAAGTGTTGTGAGACGTGTTCACTTCTTCTACTGTAGTAGACTCACTAGTAGTAGCTTTCTTTTGAAACTTCCCTCATTTGGCCATACTGCGCGGTTGTGTTCAGGGTTCCGTTCCTAAACTTCCACTCTTCTCTTCAAATCCACACTGCATTTTGCGAACGAATTTCCGTTCCTAAAGAACGGTCTTGATTTGAAGAGTGTAAAATGGATTTTTACACAGAAATACAAAGTGTAAAACTGTGAGTTTCACCCTGTTTAGAACGGTTCCATTCCTAACAGTTATTTTTCGCAAAGTGCAGATTGAAGAGTCTGCGTTTCAAATGAAGGGTTTAAAACATTTTTGCTGAGTCCCATCATATGACTGCGGTAGAACGGCATACTATTCAAATCGGTTTTTAGGTATTATTTTTTCGTTAAATTCAGTGTTTGGTAGTGCCAATAAAAATAAGAAAATTCAATCTATCAAGCATGTAAAATGTCAGAATACTCGACATTCGGAAGGAAGGCATTTGTTGTGGGTAAAAAGTGACTGCCTACCTAATTTAATGCACTTTTTTTATTTATTTTTTCTTAAATGAAAATTTTTCGATACTTCTAATCAGAGGATGATGAGGAGATCGAAAGTGCTCACCACTTTGTCGGTCGCATTCTTAAAAGATGAACCTAAGCTAGTGGATCAACCAACCTCCATGTTTGTTTGCTGCAATACTCCCATGTGGTATTAAACTACTTAATTCCATTAACAGTAGCAGGTAGTGGAGGTTTCTCAACAAAACGTAAGTTACTGTCCAGAACGTTCCAGTGCGCTTGAGTTCATGAACTAATTCGGCGCAGTGGCTCTGCGCAAGCCTTAGCGGGCTATGAAACGTTCCAGCGAGGTTGGGTTCACGTACTTTTTTTACCCGCCCTGAGTTCCAGTGCCACGAGATGAACTAGCACATGAACTTCTTGCTCCAAATGGAGGGGGAGGGTTGTGAACCGAAAATTCGAAGGCACCTTCGCTGACATGTATAACCTCCCCAAAATTTTCATTTATGTCTCGTCTTCTCACGCGAATAAAAATTGTTGTTGCTTCCATTTTGTTAAAGTTTTCTACAGGGAAGGTTTCCTGTCCTACAGGCAACCTTCAGAATGTGTTCTAAAGGCAACCTGTAGAATGTTTTTGGTTCTACAGCAATCCTGTAGAATGTGTAGAACTCATTCTGTGTGTGGTAGAGTGGGAGCTCAGTCTTGAGGAACAGAAAGTTCAGACTTTTTCCAAACTTTGAAAACTTCTGAACTTTTTCCGAACTTTTGAACTTTTTGGTTTATTATTTTCAATCCACCATTGGAATCGAGCATGAAAAAAAAAAAAAAATTCTAACCCCCCTCAAAATTTTATGGTTTACGTTTCAAGGTATGTAGAATCCGAAAATGCAATGAAACAATTTCTGTCTGTCCTTCGTACGTCGTACTGGCCACTTTTCTTAGTTACCATGAAACAAAATTGATGAAATTCGGGTTGTAGGTTCCGTTTGGGGTCTAGTTGGTCCTCGAAGCTCGGCGTTACTGTCAGTCATCTCTAAGGGGTTCAAAATAGGGGTTGAAATTTTCAGAACGCCGTAGCTCGAAAACTTTTGATAGAAGGGTATGGTTTTTTTTACGTTATTAAATTTGTCTTGAGCTAAACAATTTTTTGAGACCACCCGGAGCATTGTACGTCCAGCCGTTCGTGTGCACCAAAAAGCTTCGTCAACACTCGTGAATCAAGAACACTCGTCAAGAATCGTGAATCAAACGGTATAAATCCGGCCCAGATATCATCACTAGGGAGCACCTGGTTATAATCAAGCATGGCTGTATGAAGTCGAGTTAGTTGTTCTACGATATTATTTCATTTGATAAGTGATGGACTATTGGATTTAGTAGGTAGGTACCTACTTGAGAAACTTGAACAAACGTTGAAGTATCGGGTAAATTATTACACAATACTACACAATAGTGAATTATTACACTATTGCACAATAGTGAATTATTAAACAACGGCAAATTATTACACAACGGTAAATTATTACACAACGGTAAATTATTACACAACGGTTCATCTACCAAGAAGGGGCTGGATTTTGTTGATCGGTCTTTGCAACTTGAACAACCGTTGAAGTATTATTGATGGGCAAGTTATTACACAACTGTTCATTATAGGTATTGACCACAGAAAAAAGTGATCTACGCAGAAGGGGCATCTATTTCACTCCACATCAACAATTTTCCTTCAGAACTTCATTATTTTTGTTTCTTTTTGCCGTTTTAGTTACCGTTTGTCATCGACAGAATTATTTTAGCAGCTTTTAACTCGTGATTTGGTAGATACCTAGTAACGAGTACGGGGTTAGGTACTAACCTACGGAGGGTCTGCGATCTACATAATATGTATAGAATAGTACATAATGTTATTCTGTACAAAATAATAAACCGTTGTGCAGGGATTTGCAGGGTTTTTTTAATTTCAAAAGTGAAAACAGGCGAAAGTTCGAAAACAATTTTTTGAATCAGTTTGGAACAGTAGGGGCTGAGCTGATGATCAGTCAACTGAGCCCGTGCTGTTTCAAACTTTTTTTTTTCCGAACTGGTTTCAAACTTTTTCTAACTGGTTGTAAGTTCGGTTTTCAAACTTGTTTCAAACGGTTTTCAAAACTACTCAAACTGGTTTCACCTTGTTGAGCTCAGCCAGGCCCCTGCTGTGGGGGATTGTGATGTGGTTGGGGAGGGATCAGAAGTCAGCGCGTGCCGCTGTCGCAATGCCGTCGTGCGGCCCGTGTGGCTCGGAGAGAAGGTCGAGCCGTGCGGCTGTGGCCCGGGGGAGGTCGATTTGGGTCAGTGGGGCGCACAGCTGTCTCCGGGGGCTGTGACGTTAAGCAGGGTTCACATCCATCCGGAGCCGTCCGGAAATACGGATAGGGGAAGCTAGTGAAAAGCAGTGGAAGGGATGGAGGGGAATCGCGGAAGTTGGGAAGGCGTTCATAACCATCCGGAATTTTGGCTGACAACTCGTTTCCCGCGCTTCCGCCCACAGCTGTTTCGGTTGCCGACGCCATTCTGTATGCGCAGTAGTCAACTGCGCAGATGCGGAGCGGAAAATATCTGAAAAATCATATGCGTACAGTTCGCTTCAAAAGTGCTTCTCCGGAAAGAATATTCCCCCCTCCCCAGCTGATGTCCAACCAATCAGCTGCTCGTACGCACGTTCCGGATAGCTTTCCGGATGGATGTGAACCCTGCTTTACCCTGGCGAATTGAGTTGTGCGGTTTGGGGGGGGGGGGGGGGGGGGGGGCTCCAAGTGCTCCCAGCTGACTCGAACAGCTGTGGGCGAGGGGGAGACAGCTGTGGTGGGGGAAGGGATCAGCTGGGAGGGGCTCCCACCTTCGCCACGAGTGGGCTCGCCCGTGGACCGCAGCTCCTCCTTCTCCCCGCCCACCCAACCATTTTCTCCTCTCGTGGCCACTCGGTGCAACAAAACTTCTTCTAAAACGCTGCGAAGTCCTTGTCACATGGGTTTATTATTCTACTGGACATACCTACAGAAATGTTGGCTGTTTATTTAATGTTTCTTTCATGTAAAATAATTAAAATAAGCTATTTCTGGTGGTTTCCACCAATTTTAGCCCCCAAAACTTGAATTAGGTACGCTCCTTTTTTTTTTTTTTTCAAATTATCTTTGATCATTGGTAGTGCCATTTAATCGTCTTGATCCACGTGTTGACACTTTTCCAAGTGTTATTCTACAAAGTGATGGTGATTTCAGACGATTTAGCAGGTTTTTGACTCATAAAAAAATCAATTTTGGGAGCTGAACATCTGGTACAACCTCAATTTTCCACTCCTTGGTCAAAATCGACTTCATATTTGGTCTTCTTGTCACCAAAAACAAGGAAAATGATATCTCAAAAGCTCATTTTACTAATATGTTACTAAAATACAAAAAGTACCTATTTTTATACACATTTTCACTCATAACACCCCTGGATATATTCCGATCGGGCTGAAAAGTTTCGGGACACAACTAGGGCCCAAATGAAGCATGTGTGCGAAAGAACGAATTTTTTAGGCCGAAAATGAAGCCGGTACACGTAATACGGCGGACGGACATTGGATTTCTGGAATCTACGCACCTTGAAACGGAAAAGAAAAATTTTTGAGGGGGTGTTATAAAAATTTTTTTCTGAGCGAATACATAGGTGTATTATTCACAGAAAAACCTCACAATAAAATTGCGCTGTGTATAAATTTGGTTCCGAACACCACCCCGGTATATCTGGTACCCTCAAATTGAGGTTTCGTAGCTTTACCCGTAGAAAACACTTTACCTAGTTTAAATTTATATAATATTCAAATCTCTAACAAAAATAAATCTATTAAATAATAAATAATACAAATAATAATGATAGCAATACATTATGCCGCATAATTCGACTGTTTCTGTTTATAATTGAGATTTTTTCCATTTTAAACTTTTCCCCGATTGATGGGTAAAAACGTCCAAGTATGGGTTGAGGAGCTGCTATTCAGTAAAATATACGAAAATATAAAATAGATTTATTTTTGTTAGAGATTTGATTATTATATAAATTTGAATATGAATATAATATGGAATATTACATTCTACAGTTCGTCTATTTTACTGAATATCAGCTCCTTAACCCATATTTGGACGTTTTTAACCATGAATCGGGGAAAAGTTTAAAATTAAATGGAAAAAAATCGCAGTTAAAAACAGAAAATGTCGAATTATTATTATGTTATTATACTTATTATTATCTATAATGACCTGCCTCAATCCGTACTTAACTTTTTTACTGGTGAATAGAATAAATGTTTTATTTGTCTATAGGGCTGAGCTCTTTACAAAATACAGAAACAATCTCGATATAGAGTATAATAGTTGACACTTGGGAATCGACATGTATATATTTTTAATGAACACTCAGGAAGGTTAGACCTTTCTGAGATGAAAAGACACGATCAAAATGAACGATGAATGTTCAAAATGACCGATGTGGCAGCGGATGAAGGACAAACGAGAAATGAGAAAGACACTCTCTTTCAAGAAAAGACCCGTAATTAGGTGTCTCTTGAAATGCATAGATGGAAAATGCCGCGGTGGTCACCAGCTATCTTTTTTAGAAGTTACTGAATAACCCTGTCGTGGACACTATATAAATCTAGTTTTCCTAAAGAGATAATTGGACGGAAAAGAGTTATTTTTTGCTTATGAATAGGCCCCCCAGATACGCCATTTCTAGCGGGAACTAGAGTTCAAATTTCATACCCAGTGATAAATACCAAAATGGGCAATTCACGTGGATTAATTTTTTCTTTTTTTTCAAATTCTGTTCAATAGGTAGCGGAAATTATCACTTCAATAAAGGAAAATAACAACAATAACGGAAATAACTCGTAATGAGGTGTTTATGTCGGAAAGTATGAAATTTGAACTTCCGAGTTCTCGCTATAAATCTGGCAAAGCACTAAGCAAAAGAGATATATCTCTTTTCCATACAATTATCTTCTTTTGGCAGACGAGCTTTTATAGTATCCACGACAGGGTTTATTCAGCAACTTCTAAAAAAAGGTAGTTGGCGATCATCGTGGCATTTTCCATCTCTCTCAAAAGAGACAACTAATTAGGTGTCGTTTCTTGAAAGAGAGTCTTTCTCTGTCAGTCTTTCTCATTTCTCGTTTTCTACATAAACACCTCATTATGTGTGGTCAGTAAGTTTTAACTTCCATTATAGAACAGAATTTGAAGAAAAAAAGTAATCTACGTAAATTGCCCATTGTAGTTTATCACTGGAATTGTACTTTCTTTGAATAAGGTCCTGTTAGCGAATTTTCGAAGAAAAGGAAGCTATTGTTTTATGTTGTACCAACGTTGTAAAATAATCCCACGACATTTATAATTTATGTTAAAAACTAATCATAATAAATAATTAGGGTCCTATATTAGTACAGTAGTAATAATCACACATGTCCATTCTATAAAAAACAATATCTGTATCTTTCACCGAAAAGTATGTTTCATTTTCCCCAAATAAGAAATTAGAAATGCTATCACCAATTAGTTTGTCCAGTCAGAAAAACCAGTCATGCAGCATGACCGTATGAGCGAATTTTCACTAGGTACGTGTTAGGACGGTACCAACTTGTCCTACCTCTTAATAGTGAACATTTTCAACTTAAATCCTAGTAAACCCGAATTTGAACACTTTGCTACATGAACGTTCTTGAATTTCTGATAGGTATTTGAATTTGTTTGCAGAAGGTTTGTTGCATCAAATTATTTCGAAACATTTCAAAATATGGATTTGCAAACTATGCTAGTGAAATAGCAGGATATGACGAAACCTCAGAAAACCGACGTCTTTTTTGCGTCTAAATTCTCTCAAAATCTTTACCTTTATTCAGTCGGCCATGATTTGATTCCATTTCTGTAAGCCGTGTTCGTTTAGTAGTGTTTTTGGTTTTAACATTGATTCCAGGTTTTAGGCCAATTCAGTGTCTGAAAACATGAAAGTTTGCTCAAATCTAATGGGTTTTATGATATTCAGTCATTTTTCTCAATACTCATTATGATTAGGAAAAATTGTAGGAACTTGATATGAAGTTCGATTATAGCTGAAATTTAATATTGTAAGATATGGAAAAACTTCTCGTGGTTACCTGCGAATTTAATGATAACTGAAATTTGATTCTTTCATTCCCTTTCCTCTCACGTTCGGTATAGTTCGTAGGCGTTAGCAACAAAATTTGACGAATTCCTCATAGAAGCATATGTCAAATATATAAATTTACTCAAAATCTACTCTTTTCATTGCCCTTGATTTTTTCATCTCCTAAATAGAGTTTACCTTAGAGGTGTTGAAGACCCGCTAAAAGTTGCTGAGCAGACAATGGATTTACGTGTCAAACCAATTCACAGGTCTCTCGGTCACAATTTTCATATCGTTCAAGGTCAGGAAATTATTGAACAATAAATACCCCAAGCTAGACTTATCAGCGATGTACCGAATTTGATGAAATGGCAAGTACAGGACAAGAAGGAAGGTGGTGCACTAAAAAGAAATAACCCATCTCATAATTTCATATCGCTCAGTCTTGCCTGGAATCAATGATAGATCAACAATAAAACCACAGGAACTTAAGTAATATAATACTTTCTCCAACATGTGGGGCTTGAGAAACCTAGAATGGGATTTGGTTGTGCCAGTAGTTGAAGGCAAATTCGTATTTAAGGTTTGCAATTTGATGTCGTCTTTGTTCGATAGCTAACCGGTTATGTCATCCGCATGTGGCGAGTGCTGTGTAATGAGAAAATAACACGTCCGTTGGTGATGATTGCATCTTGCACCACTGCCACGTGTTCCTTTAATAGCCCGTTCACCATTTACGGATCGGCATCCTTGAGGTTCAAACTAGGAATTGAAAATCGCGAAATTACGCACGGTCTCGGGTTACTGTATTGTTTGTCTTGGAGTTAGAGACGAGATCAGTGTGATTGTTCGCCTTGTATGCAGAGTGATCTGATAGTGATCAGCTGTCATCTGATAGTGACGGATCAAACCGCGGTCACAGCTCGTATGTTGCTTCCAACTCAGATGATATTCCCATCTCGGGTATGCAAATATGGAATTATTGCGGCTATATGTCATACAATATGTTATATACAATAGTTTTATTCACAGGCGGCCCAATAGCCTAATGAGAAATAAATCGAAATAAAGTATTCGATGTAACGGTTATTTCGATTTTTTTTTCTCATGCTGTTGGGCCGCCTGCGAATAAAACTATTTTTATAATTGTCCCAACTATTTTTATAAACCCAATCTAATATAAACATCCCATGGAGTAAGTAATGCATGCATTACAGTGGACGTCCCGTATGGCGGTGTATAGATCACTCTCACTCAGTGCAGGTCGTCTGGAAGTATCTATGAGTAACTGATGTATGATGATAATGAATTCATTGCGCCGTTTAATTACCTAATTTCGTGAATAGTGACGCGATATGAACAGCTTACGTACATGTTTGACTACCTGTATTAGAGTAGGTGATGACATAACAATTCCCCAAGAATATTGTGAATAAATTGATTGATTGATCTAAGATCAGGTTGCTACCTAAATATTGGTTTCTTATATACCTATGCCGTGTTCTCCCCCCCCCCCCCCCAATAAGAACTGCATTTCGAAATTACGGCGACGTAGTTCACAAATTCTGCGTCGAAGAAAGAAAAGAAACATGTAAATCGGTTGAAAATTGCGACCTAGGCTGAACACACAAGATTTTCTCGAAAACCCACTTTTTTCGGCATTGGTTTTTCGCGGATTTGGTTTCAGGAAAATCTGAAACGGATTTGAATGTGGTTCTTTTCATTTTCGGCTGATCAAACACATAAGGACGTCTGTTGCTACTGAGGGACGTCTTAATAATAATACTAAAATAATACAGTGTGGAGATACTAATTTTAACACCTACTGACCCTATAGAACACAATTGAACAGTTTTTCGTGCACTGCCTAGGATTTTTACTATGGAAAATTGAATAAACGAGGGGCAGCCAAGTTCCTTCGTAGGCCAACATTTGGCGAAATTCATTTTGCTTTATGATGAACTGAGTCTTCGTTTCTCTAATGGAATAGGAGATTGTAGTTTGGTTCTATAGTGATCGGGTTGATTTAACCAAACTTTTCTTGAGGAACAGCAGAATTTGTGCTTCAGGTCAAATCGCGTGACGAGTAATGGGCTATGAATTTCATTAATTAGGCTATGAATTACTAGTAATGCGCTGTGAATTTTTTTAAACATTGCATTTAAGTACATTGCAAATGAAACGTGAAAACGAAGGCTGTTCAATCAGTCTTTGATTTCAAACCAAATGAAATCTGAAAATAAAAAAGGGGTTGATTACGCTCCAAGTTAGAGCGCGCTTATTAGCTACAGCTGCAGCCTCCTTCAGTGATGACGTCGCAAGGTCAGCGCCGCTTTTGAATGCTTCGATTTTAAAATCACATTTTTGCTCGCTTAACCTCTGGTTTCGTTACCGAGACACCTCCCTACACACAAATTTAACCACTTATTTCGAAGTTTATTTTTCGTACAAATATCCCATTTACCAAAACCGACGACTATTACCATCAGCTCATTGGGTCAAAACGTGGCCTCGCCTCACCAAGATCCCCAAGATTATGTAAGTCTGGTACTTATAATTAAAATTTTCAATTCTTATAATTAATTGCAATTTTTATACACCCATAATTTCAGTTATTTTTGAATTTTTACAAATTATGGAATTATTTTAAATTAGCAGGAAAAAACCCGTTGTACTAAAATACAGCGGGCTTTAGAGCGTTAGGCATCGAAGAGAAGCCACGAAAAATTAATGACAAAAAATTAGCGCTTGATGACAGTTTCACAAATTTCTGGATCGAAAATTTTGGATTGGTGATGTCACTTTTTAGTTCCCTTTTTCTGGTATTAAATACGAACGGCCAATCCCATAGAAATCTCCATTAGAATCGCAGCAAAAACAACTTTTGAACAAAATCAATTTAAGCGGGAATCGGAGGCAAAACCTGGTACACGTACCTAGAGTTAACTAACTTAGTTACCTACCACATAATGTTTACTCGGATGACGGTTGCGGAGAAGTGTCGCATTGTGGATGAAGGAGAGGAGCATCGGAAAATCAAGGCCCGTTCACCGTGATGCGAGGAATCCAACGATACCAACCGCGAGAAAATCGGTCCAATAGTTAGTTTAAACGGAGAAGACGTAGAAGCATACCTCCTTCGTGTTTTACAACAGGAGGATTATTTTTAATTTATTTTACCAATAATTTTTGGTAATTCAGTTCTCTGGCTTGTTTCATGAAGTTCCCCCACGTGAATATGGTGCCGCCAACCGCCACTGCTTGCAGTCATTCGAAAAATGTCCGAAATGCACGAACTAACATTAAGAGAGTACCTACCGCCTCTTGTTATCCAAAAATAACTTCCGCAATATTGAGTACCCCTACCTGTTTCATTGATAAACTAGTCAGCAACACGCAGATGAATCGTTCTAATTACACCCAAGCTGTTAGCCCATCACTTGGAAACAGTTGGCAGTTCGATTCTAATTTGATAGTACCTATATTCTATAATAATAAAACAATGATAAGAACCACGATCCCGTTATTTCCGCTGTGGAGGCTATTGGCATCTGTCTGTCTTTAATATAATGTTAGGTAGCACATCTACATAACGTCCTCTTGATAGCGAAAGAGGTTGGATGGATAACAATATTCCCTCAGCTTTTGGTTTAAGGATCGAAAGATTTTAGATAACATGCTGCAAATTATTACACAACGCTTTATTATTTGCCTGTACAGATGCCCCTTCTGCGCAGATCACTGTTTTCTGTGGTCAATACCTGCCTTCGTGTTCCCCCCAGGAAAGTCCTAAATCGAGTTGCAGCCTGTCCGGGAATTACAGTTTCATAAATGCACAGGATTCAATCATTCAGTCATCAATGATTTTTTATTCATGAAGCATATCGTTTATTCAAGTTACGAAAATACCAGTCAGCAAAATCCAAAAGGGCCTTCATTTTAGCGAATTTTCGAAGAAAAGGAAGCTATTGTTCTCGGTCCAAAATTTTTAAAACTCGAATTTCCGAAAGATTTTTATACCAAAATCCGTTTCAGACCATCCTGAATTCACTGCCGAAAGACACCAAAAATTATATGTATATATATATATATATATTTATATATTTATATATTTAAAAAATTTATATATGTATGTGTCATTCCAGACGTTAACTCTCGAAAGAATTGAGATAAAAAGTTCAAATTTGCACGAAAAATCTGTCTTGGCAATCGACAGGCTAAGTTCGTAGATGGGCAGAATCGGGTCACTCTAAGGGGGAGTTTTGGGGAGTTTTAGGGGGGGGGGGAAATTACCCATAAATTCCCAAAATGAAACAGACTGACAAGTGACACCTCATTTTAAAGGTTTTTGTACGCTGAACACGAGGGTGAAATCAGAATTGCGATATCTCATTCCGTTCTCAAACTGGAGCACTTTGAAGATGAAGGAACGTGGTCATTTCTTGAGATGTTCTTCCTGGTTCGTCTGCTCTAATCTGATAACGGAATCGGATATCGCAATTCTGACTTCACTATCGTGTTCAGCGTTGGAAAATCTACAAACCGAGGTGTTACTCGGCAAAAAATGGAACAAAAAATTTGTTACGTATCCAATACCTACTCTGTATTGGATACGTAACATACGTACTGTACGCATGTTGGATACGTAACTGTACGTATATTGTAGTACCAATACTACAATATACCTACATACTTGAATACCTATAATTACCCAATAAGTTTAAGATTGCCCATATTTCAATGGGATATCCCAAACATCACATTTTACATAAAATCAGTTATTTCTTCGAAAATTCGCTCTTATAGCCATGCTGCATGACTGTGGTTTTTTTTCAATTGGAATAACATCACAGAACAGCCAACTCGGCTTCATACAGCCATCGGTGATTATAATCAGGTGTTCCCTAGCAGTTATATCTGGGCAGGATTTATACCGTTTCATTCACGATCGTGTTGACGAAGCTTTTCGGTGCAAACGAACGGCTTGACGTACAATCCGGATGGTCTCAAGAAATTCTTTAGTTTGAGATTAATAGAGATGACTGACAGTAACGCCAAGCTTCGCGTACCAGTTAGACCTCTAATTGGACATACAAACCAAATTCTATTCATTTTGGTTCATGGTTCGCACTTTTCAACTACTAAGAAAAGTACGAATTACGACGTACGGGCAGAAATGTTTATATTCCATTTTCGGATTCGACGTACCTTGAAACGGAAACTATCAAATTTTGAGGGCGGAGTTTTTTTTTTCCATTCTCGATTCCAGAGGTTCATTACTGAAGATAATAAACCAAAAGAAAACATAATTCAACAGGCTTTGGTCGCTTCGGGGATCAGTCGATTTTAGTGGGTGGTGTTCTCCGTTTAGTGGGTAGTTAATGGCCTCCCATTTTCAAAATTTAATTACTACGCGGAAACTTGACGAAAAGGCGTTTACCGTTATTCTCAGGGCTAAAATGAGTTTAACCCTGAGAATAACGATAAACGCCACTAACAAAGAAAATCCCCAGTCAAATTCTGTGTTGCTGGCCCCCAGCCCTCCTTTATTTTACAGTTCATTCTCCAACAAATCTGTATTTTCGTGATCTCGGATGGTTTGCCTGATGTTATCCCTGTTTGAGATAACTAATCTACATGTTTCAACTAATTTGTGCTTTGCTGTTTCGGATGGATGGGGGTGCTATCGAGGTCAATTAATCAGCAATTCAGGTAATCTACCCCGTTAGAATGGGCCGATGGTACTCCAGTCGAGTTGAGCTGGTTAATATGTATTTTCAAGACGCGCCCAGAATCCAGTTCGACGAGACAGTGTCTTATGCCCTGCCGGCATTTGGCTGTTCCAAATTGCCAGAGCTCGAGTTGTTTTGGTACATCTTCGCCTGGACCCCCCTCCCCGAACTGGTTCGTACGAAGGATGAGAGGGTTCTGGTCGCTTTGGGAAGGTGACAACCTGTTGGAGTCTCATTTTGCGATTCAGACCGTTCGGTTGGTGAAATGGAAACCCTGTACCTGTACCTGTGGCTGAGTAGCGGAACAGAATTTGTCGGACACATTCAGAAATTGTACATCCGCTATGTGCTGAAGCCTTCATTCTGTGTTCGAAAGTTTGAACAAAACGCTCAGCCTGGCCATTCGTGGCTGGGTGAACTGCGGCTATTAGTTTTTGGCGGATACCTCGGCTGGAGCAGGATGATTGAAACTCAGCGGAGGTAAAAATTGTGGCGTTATCAGACACATTGATAGCCGGATATCCATGGAAAGCGAATATGTCCTCAAGCAGTGGGATGGTAGAAGATGATGTTGGCGCTTCTCTAGAAAATAAGGCCTGAAAATCTGGACATATTAACCAGCTCCATCGGGAATATATGACTTCTGCGCAGTGTGATTTTGGATGGATAGGAGATGCTGGGTACCTATAGAAGGTAGGTATTTGAGATGCGAGCAAAGAGAAAAGCCAGATAGATATCTACTAACCTACACACAGGCGCAAACCTACACAGCATAATAATGCACCTACCTGCCTACTGATTACAACAAAGTTTCTGAGTGTACAGACTTTCTGTTACTGGCCCCCACCAATTTTCATGGTAGAAACATAATAAACCACATTGTCGGAAATAACGAGTTGTTTGTTCAACTTCAAAAAGTAAGAACAAAAATACATACTTACTACCTTATTCAGCAGGCTCATTGGGATTGGAGCAATACCGTACACATTTTAAGAACTCGTTGAACGTATCAGCCCTCAACTTTCCACTGTTGTTTGTTTGCCCTGAGAATGCAGCAATCACTTGATGAAATAACGATAAACTTGAAGGAAAAAAACCCGGGGGCCGGTAACAAAGAACTACGCCAGTCACATTTTCTTTGTTGCTGGCCTCGACTTTGCACTAACTTGTTATTGTAACATCGCTGTAGCTAACACACTTTCCACCTTCTAGATTCCAAAACGCCCCTGAAACTTTTGTTTTGTAGAACTTTCGCGTAGTAATTAAATTAAAAAAATGGTGGCTAATTAACACCCTTGGTAGGTAGGTACCAGTATTTTACTTCAGGTAATTCGCGAGAAATTCCATTTTTTGTGTAGAAAATGCAGGGGCGGATCCAGAATTTTTTTCCGGAGGGGGTCACAGGGTAGAACAATATAAAAAATAACAAAAAATAAAAAAATAACCAAACGAACAATACAAACCGAATTTTCAACCTTATGCCTAAACTCGTCCAATTTGTCTACTTACAAAATTAATTGTATTTATTTATAAAATTCATTGTTTATGTAAAAATATTTTTCAATATCTATTAATTATTCAACTGATAAATGTATTTATTTTCAATTTTCTTCTAAAAAAGTGTCCTAATGTGTTTTCAAACAAATTGGCGCATTTTATGGCAGCGTAACTAACTTCAGAGTTTGCACATCAAAACATTGAAACCACAACAATCTATTGTTGAGCTCAGTGAGTTCAGTATCGTTTTTACTGAATTTGGCAGGAAAGAAAACGAGAACGAAACAAAAACAAGATAATAATTAATAAAAATAAGAAGAAATAAACAAGGTGTAATTTGACGGATACACCAAGGTAAATTTATTGACATAATTGTATATAAAGTAACATTGGTAGGACCAAGTTTACGATTGTATTCGACTAATTTTGACATTTTTGATCGAATCGTTTTTGATTTTTTATAGTTCTTTTTTGATTTCACAAAAACTGGGTTCGTTTTCGTTTGGTTTTTTTTTGGTTTTGGGGTTTGTGAACAATTCGTTCAGCTCTGCTTTTTGAAATGCAGGCTGATTCTGGGGGGGTCATGACCCCTGTGACCCCCCCCCCCCCCCCCCTTGGATCCGCGCCTGAGAAAATGGGCGCATAAACATACGTCGCACCCCAGCTCGTGGTACTCAGCCTTTACGTAAAGCCCTTTGTTAAAACTCTCAAGTGAAATCTAACGATCCAAACTGCTGGCGCCGTGTTTTCCGTGACGTCACCGTTTTTCCCTTTACAAAACTCACATTTGGGATTGACAAGGGGGTCGACAGGCTGGCATTGCCCCCCCTCGGTCACGATATCCACAGCCAGATCGATCCTTTTGAAGTCAAAGTCGCGTGAGAATAATTCAGTGTCCGCGGGGTAACGACCTGTGCTCAACCCGAGTTGAGTTGTCCCTCATCTCTCAGTGGTTCTTCGGTTCCCTACCTCGAGCTACTGCTCATGGCTCCCAATGCTTTCGGCCAAGTAAATTGAACTGATTATTACTACAACAACTCACCAAACCACAATCTGTTGTATAAAACAGATCTAGATACAATACGATAATTTGTTTTTTTGTCATTACACCAAAATTACAGTGGTAGAGCAAACGTCAATTTTATGTGAACTAGATTATAATGAAACTTACGTAGGTTATAAAAAAAGGTCGTAATAAATCAGGAATAGAATGGTAACAATGGTTGAGAGTTTTATTAATTAGCTAAGATGTACTCATAAGAAATTCAGCTGGTTACTTAGTAAAATTCACACCCCCCCCCCCCCCCCCGCCAATTATAAATTAACATTATTGTTCTCTTCATTTTACATAATCGTAACGTAAAAATTAGTGGAAAGTATTCCTCCATGTGGGCACCAATACGGAAAACAAAAATATTTTACTTATTATACATTTACAAAATCAACATCATTTTAACTTCGAAAAAATGATTCTAAAACTGTCATTCTAAGTAAAAACTTGGAGAACACCTATCCACTTTAATTCTTTTTGTTGGCTAATAATCACAAACATTTACTTTGGAGAGTGTTTTTATCATAGGAAAAATTAAAAAATTGATTTTATTTTTCCTGGATTTTCAATGTTTGACAGAAGATCTTGTTTGATGGATTATATTATACTATTATTAAACCTCAACACCTTGGTGGGGAAAACATTTTGGTTCATTATTTGCAATAATGAACCTTTGGAATCGAGCCTGGGAGGAAAAAAAAGTAACACTCCCCCCCCCTCCCCCCCTCCCCCCCCCCAACCCCCAAAACTTTCGAGGTATGTAGAATCCGAAAATGAAATAAACAAAAAATTTGTCCATCCGCCGTACCTCGCCCTTTCTTAGTTAAAATTAATGAAAGTCGGTTTGTTAGGTCTCGTTTGGGGTCTGGTTGGTCCGCGAAGCTCGGCGTTACTATCGGTCATCTCTGCGGGGTGAAAAGTAGGGGTTGAGGGGTTGAAATGACGCCGTTGCTCGAAAACTTCCAATAGAAGGGTATGATTTTTTTGCGTTTTTAAATTTATATCAAACAAGAGCATTTTTGAGACCACCCGGAGCATTGTACGGCCAGCCGTTCGTTCGCACCGAAAAGCTTCGTCAACATGATCGTGAATGAAACGGTATAAATCCGGCCCATATATATATATATCATTGCTAGGGAACACCTGATTATAATCACGGGTGTCGAGTTGGTTGTTCTGTGATATTTCATTTGAAGAATGATGACTTTTTCGGGTTTTACTGATTGGTACTTTTTTAGCTTGAACAAACATAATATGCTTCATGAATAACAAATCATTAGTGATTGAATAATCCTGCGCATTTTTGTGAAAGTGTAATTCCCGGGCCGGCTCCAGTACTCGATTGAGGGCTTTCCTGTGTGGAGCGCGAGGGTTGGTATTGTCCACAGAAAACAGCACTGTACGCAGAAGGAGCATCTATACAGGTTGTGTGCATCAATAATTTGCAGCGTTCTGTGCTGCCGTCGTTTTTAGCTTGGGGAGCTGAAGGTACGAGTAGAAACCGTCCGCGAACCTGGTCGAGAAGTGGTGGCCCGGAAACGAAATAAACCAAAAGCTGCCCCTGTTGCTAGAAAATCTTTTAGCGCAAATTTAAGGTGCCCCAGGGGTTGGTTCAATGAGATTCTGCCGCTGTGGTGAAGAACAAAGTGTGACGATTTTGGTTGAATTGTATTGCACGCGTCTTTTGAAGAACACTGTTTTGTTTTCGGATATGCGCAGAAGCTCATCTTCAAAGCGTGAATTGTGCTCGTGGGTCATAGAATGGTCAGAATCAGCAGACAGATGCTTTTTGTGGAGATTTCTCCGATATCCGCTGCATTTCACAACGTCGATTTCACCTAATATTTGTCAGATTTCGGTACGTCAGCTGGTTCATCGATCCGTAACCTTCTGGAGTGACCCAGTGCTCTTTCGTTAGGTGTAGTCTGTGTAAACTGAAGTAGACCGGAAATTAAGCTAAAGGTTAACGAATCTTCGCTTCAAGTCTTCAAGCTCCACGTTCACTTCTTCAACTGTAGACTTTTTTTCTTTTTTTAATAAGAAGACAGAAATGTGTGTGTAATGAAATGAAATTATAATGAACTCTTAATGAATATTTGATGATTTTGTAAACTATTAAATACTTAACTAATACAACTAAAAATGACTCGAAACTTCCTGACATATTGACGTTTTTAAATATATAACATCATTTATTCATGTTTGAAAACATTAAAAAATATTCCGAGGATCGAGGTATATGTAGTGCACTGGCTGCTTTCGTACTCATTTTTCTCTTTGTTTTCTCCCTGGCAGGTTCGAGTTCATTCAATCCCGGAGGACATATTGATGATTAATTATATACTTCACCTGCTACATTTATGTTCCTGACGTGCATCCTTTTCCGACAGTGTTCTGAATGAAGAAATGAATTTAAATAAATGAAGAACGCTTCAGTCCACGTTCGAAAACATTCAGAGAACTTCGGCATGATATCACATATATAAGAGTGGCCTTGGTCTACGGTCCACTGTTGGTAGGTACTGTTATTAAGTAAACGTGCCCAATATTTATCCATAACGGTATTTTGTGTAGTCAGGGTCAAGTGTTCTATTCGAGTGATCTTTTTATAGGCTCAGCTCCTAATCTCCACCCAGTACAGTTACCGTTATCGGTTCCTATTATATACAAATGGAAGTATGGTGATGCCGTCAAAAATAGGTGTTCGAGAAAACCACGGAATTTTGTTCAGATGTGTTCAAAACGAGTTTCTGGACGGTTTTCCGCTTGATGTCGCTCCGTATGTATGTACGTATGCCGGAATTTCAAATGGTCATAACTTCCTCATGGGCTTTTTCAGGTTTTGTTTTTGGGTTTTGTTCATCTCGTTAAACTCTTCGAGATGAGAACGAGCTTCCTAGGTGGAAAAATAAGGGAGTTACGACGGGTTTTCGATTTTCAACGATAACTGCCGTAAAACGGGCTGAAGTTGGTGCGGTTGGTGCCAAAATGTCCGTTGAGATGTCGAGATGTCGTGTCCTATTGATTTTGAGCTCGATCCTCTTCGATTTGGCTAATTGACAGCAAAAATATGTCAATTGGTCCAACATTTTCTAGGTTTACTAGCTGTGTCGTTGCTGTGGTGGCAGAAAGCGAGGTTTCTGTGAAAGTATTTCCATGCTCAGTGTATTATATTCTCATGACAGGCCAACAAAGCAGCCAGTCGGGGCCGCAATTGTCGGCCGGTCTTGTCTTCCACCAAACTTGTACATGTCCATACTATTATTTTTTATGAAGAACATGGAAGTGGAAGTATTTTGCGGCAGTCTCCGCACCAAAACTTTGTCCAAAATCCACCTCTGTACGTTCGATTGCCTCGGAAAAGCCATTCATCAAACTTGACCTATTTGTTGTACCTGCGTAAATAATCCGACGACTTGGAGTGCACCCAGAATAACCAGGAAATCGCTTTTGGATAGGCGAATGTCCTGGAGGACTGATAGGCTTATCCCTTCCTTGCCCTTCTCAGGTCCTTTGAGAAGGGAGGGGAAGGTACACGTCTTCCCTTCAAAATCCACCGCTTTAATTGCAACCCTTCGTTTTCGACTTTCACCAGCCCTTGGAATAGTTTTCTCTGTTTTCTGACTGCTCCCAAAACTGATAATTTCTCTTATCGACTGCTGTTCCGTTCATGAAAACCCCGTCAACCTCGGGGTGTAGCCCATGATTATGCCACACCTGGATCTTCATCTGAAGAGTCGTTCTGATGAATTATTAGTATTGATTGATTGATTGACTGATTACTAACAAACTGTGAGAGCTATGGACAAACTTCGTCATGTTGTCAGTTTTTAAAATTACCGCATTCTATCAGAGGCCCTTCTACGAAGATGGTATTGATTGTGGTTTCTGGATAATAGTTGTGGAAAATGTTCTCCTTCCTTATCTTATTCGCAGACTCCAGTCGTTCCGTTATTTATAGTGGTAAGCATTATTTCAGCCACTGCCTAACATGATTCAAAGATAAAACTAGATATCAGAGAGTATGAATCTAGCAGGCAAGAATCACAGTCTTCTCTAGTTCTTGCTAGTAGGTTTCGATTATATTTAATCCAACTTTCCTTGTCATAACTTGTGCTGATTGTAGGCTTTGGGCCGGAAAACGTAGGCTTTCAAATTAGGTTATAGCGTGCACCAAGGACGTAACGTAAAACGCAACTCGAGACGTAATATTACCATAATATCCCCCCAAACATGGGACTGATCAAAACGAGGCTCGAAGCTGTCACGGAAAAACTAATGGAATTGAAAATACCAAAAATTAAGGTTTCAGAGAAAGTTGTTTGTGGAAGAGAGATGCGTCAGAGGAAAATTCTCACTAAGCTGAGTGAGCGAGAAAAATAGCTCTAATGGCGGAGGATCGTGACCAGAGGCAATTTGCACTGCCCTAAGCGGCAAATAGGATGAAAAGCGATGGAAACCGGGGGAACTTTGCGGTAGGTATTGCAGAAATTGCCGAAGCGAATTTATGTCGTTGAACATCTCTGGGAAATGGGTGGGAAACGAACAAAGTACCTTGGTACTTGAGGGGAAAGGTGGAAATCGTAGACAATAACTGCTGCGGAGCGTTGTGACAGACTTTCCAAGGTTGGGAGGAATTAAATGGGTAGGTTCTATATTTCCCTTTCGCTACAGTTTGTCCAAGAAGCCAAGGATCTTTAGTGTGGAGACTGCAGCATAGCCTTGAGCCCTCCTGACGCAAATTCCATAGATGCATGTACACTTTCAGGTAATTGGTAGCGTATCCTTTATTATCATAGAACCTTGGAGGAATAGCTCTATGGCTGTGACTGAGAGCCGTTAAGCTAAGGGCCAAGTGACATAGGGCTAAGATGGTGTGCGGGCCAAACTACCTACCTATGATGAAATGAATTAAAACGTTTGGGAATATAATTATCTAGATTGCACAATGAGGTGGAGGTGCCAAGTTTTGATGCTGACTGGGAAAGGCTATAGAGGACTGTACCAATTGAAATCTTTTGCAGCGCGCTGGCCAAAACTGAAAAAAAACCTATCTGGTGCAGTCTTTCATATTTCCAATGTTACAAACTGTACTGTGACATCAATAAAGAAAAATTAGTAACGCTACAAAGAGCATAGAACGCTGCAATACGCTTCATTTGTAACATGAAGCCTGATGGGCGCACTACGACAACACCATTTTACAGTCGTTTGAGGTGGACCGCCGAACGATTCCGGTGTCCGTGGCAGTCGCCATATTCAAGCTACTGAAATTTGGCTGACACGCTAATCAGTACACATGGAAGAAAACGCGCACTGCATCAGTGTTACTAGACGTACCTACCTACCCATAGAACCAATTTTTATGGCAAATCATTTATTGTGCAATGAATCAAATTCTACAAGCAGAACATTGATTATTATCACTTGGAAAAATCCGTGAAGTTTTAAAAATAATATTTAAGAAATGTTAAAATATGTTCAGCGTGAGCCCAGAACACTTTCTAAAAATTTTTCTTTTCCCCCATCTCTAAGGAAAAGGTAAACATGACGATGTTATTTTTGACATTTTATGTCTTTACTTTGGCACACGGACCCGAAAAGCGTTATACGAAACCGTTATGCGATACCGGTAAACAAGCGTTACAGTTGATATTCTGATGATTTTCGCTTACAACCGATTCGTTTCTACGGAACTTCATGTTTGCCATTTTTCATCGTACAAAAACCGTTCACCACTCGTTGGAATCGTGTGATTTTATTGAACATTTCCTTGTTAACCGTACCCCCGTACCTGGCGCGGTAGCTGAGCTGACCATGATGAAAAAACGGCTGGTAAACAAGGTAGTCAGCAACAGACTAGTGAAGAAAGTCATTATCATTACTTACCTACTAGAATCGAATGTGGTAACCTTGCACCACCATGTAACCCGGATCGTGGTAATCTTGCAACCCGTAAATGATACCGTCAATTATCCCTAAATTCCCATTGGGACATAAAATGTCCCAATGTGTTGCAGACTCGTATGCAAGCGTTTGATTTTATTCCATTTTCGGATTCCATACCTTGAAACGGAAACCATCAAATTTTGTGGGAGGAGGGAATTTTGAGAGCGAGAAGATAAATCTTTTATGTTATATTCTAAGATATTTTAAGTTTTCTTCTATTTATTATTTTTGTGAACTCGGAACACTTTTAAATCCCCCCCCCCCCCTCCCCATCTCTAAGGAAAAGGTAAACCTGACGATGTTATTTTTTTATGTTATATTCTAAGATATTTTAAGTTTTCTTCTATTTATTATTTTTGTACAGATTACTATAATAATAAATGAGTTAACCAACCAACCAACCAACCAACCTGTGGTAGTGTCCGAAAAGCACCATGCAATAGATGGTGCCTAATTTGTCCCCAATGTAGGTACCTAGTTTATTAATGGTTTTTAATTGAAAGTTGATACGTATGCTGTCCTTCGTTACCTATTCTAGGTTTAAGTCAGGTTCAAAATGGAGGAAATAATCTAGAGTCTGAGTTAAATACGGTCTGTTATCTACCCTAATTGAGAGCCTACTCAGCTGGAATTTTCAAAAACGCTGCAAAGTCCTTGTCACATGGGTTTATTATTCTATTGGACATACCTACAGAAATGTTGGCTGCATGCGTAATAATCGAAATTGCTATATCTGATGGTTTTCATTAATTTGGCCCCTAAAACACAAATTAGGTAAGCTCATTTTTATGTTTTTATTTTATTTTTTAAAATAACTATCTTTGATCATTGATAGTGCCATTTAATCGTCTTGATCCATGTGTTGACCCTTTTTCCAGTGTTATTATACAAACTGATGGTGGTTTCAGACGATTTCCCAGGTTTTTCACTCATAAAAAATCATTTTGAGAGCTGAACATTTGTTAGAACTCAATTTTCCACTCTTTGGTCAAAATCGACTTCATTCTTGTCCCTGTTCTTGTCTTCTTGCCCTTGTTCTTGTTCATTCTTGTCTTGTTTTCTTGTCCCCAAAAACATGGAAAACGATATCTCAGAAGCTCATGTTACTAACATGTTACTAAAACGCAAAAAGTACCTATTTTTATACACATTTTCACTCATAACACCCCTGGGTATATTCCGATCGGGCTGAAAAGTTTCGGGACACAACTAGGGCCCAAATGAAGCATGTGTGCGAAAGAACGAATTTTTTAGACCAAAAATGAAGCCTGTACACGTGATACGGTGGACGGCGGATCTACGCACCTTGAAACGGAAAAGAAAAAAGTTTGAGGGGGTGTTATGAACATTTTTTGCTGAGCGAATACATAGGTGTATTATTCACAGAATAATAAACCAAAACTGTCACAAGGCCCCATGGTTTTGGTTTATTATTCTGTGAATAATACACCTATGTATTCGCTCAGCAAAAAATTTTTATAACACCCCCTCAAACTTTTTTCTTTTACGTTTCAAGGTGCATAGATTCCAAAAATGCAATGTCCTTCCGCCGTACGCCGTCCGCCGTACGCCGTATCACGTGTACAGGCTTCATTTTCGGTATAAAAAAATCGTTCTTTCGCACACGTGCTCCATTTGGGCTCTAGTTGTGTCCCGAAACTTTTCAGCCCGATCGGAATATACCCAGGGGTGTTATGAGTGAAAATGTGTGTAAAAATAGGTACTTTTTACGTTTTAGCAACATATTGGTAACATGAGCTTCTGAGATATCGTTTTCTATGTTTTTGGGGACGAGAAGACCGAATATGAAGTCGATTTTGACCAAAGAGTGGAAAATTGAGTTCTACCAAATGTTCAGCTCCCAGAATTGATTTTTTATGAGTGAAAAACCTGGGAAATCGTCTGAAATCACCATCAGTTTGTATAATAACACTGGAAAAAGTGTCAACACGTGGTTCAGGACGATTAAATGGCACTACCAATGATCAAAGATAGTTTAAAAAAAAAAAAGAAAAAAAAAAGCGTACCTAATTTGTGTTTTGGGGGCCAAAATTAATGGAAACCATCAGAAGTAGCTATTTCGATTATTACGCATGAAAGAAACAATTAATGAACAGCCAACGTTTCTGTAGGTATGTCCAATAGAATAATAAACCCATGTGACAAGGACTTTGCAGCGTTTTTGACACGGTATCAGTTGTTGAAAATACCATTCATCAGTCGATGAAATTCATGTTCATGTACATCAATACATCAAACGTGTACAAATAATGCGAAAATAGTACAAATAAATTTGTATTAACGTCGATTTGGTTTGTTTACAGAGTATGATGCCTGAGGCAGGAGGTGCGAAGAGGACGGGAGATGGGTCTCTGTTCTCTGACGTCGGGGTGATGGTGGTCGAGGGGCGGCTGGCCGGGGGCTCTGCCCCCAGGGGCTTCAAGGAGGGGCCCCACTGCCCCCCTCTCACCAATTCTCCTTCACATCACGCCTGCGTTGACACTGCCTTCTTGGTGAGTTGGCCAATGCCTACATAATTTAGAGAAAAAAACGTTTATTTACGTAACTTTGTAGCACTTTACGCTCTAATGAACTGTGCCCGCCAGTTTTTCTATAAATATTGTTTGAAACGGAGAATTGAAAGTATTTCGATGTTAGGATAGATTCGATGACTTCCCTGGACAAAGTGCATTGAGAGGCAAAAAAGCGACTTGCGTGTCCATACCCTAGCAGTATAAGGTATACCCACCGAGTTATACTACTTCTACCTACCTCAGTATACTACTGTATACAGGGTGTTCACACTTAAGACTGTTAAACTTCTAGGGATCGATTCTGCAGCTAATTTGCAACAAAAAGTTCCTCTTAGAAATTTTTCGAAACCCCCTTTATTTTTCGAGTTTTTTCACCATGAAAAAACAGTAATTTTAAAAAAGTGAGAAATTCTCGTGTTTAGTTCATTATTTGGGCGTATGACGTTTGGACGCAACCCCCCGAAACCGCAGACCGTTTGGACGCACATTGACCGACCGTTTGGACGCACCTTCGTAACTGAATGCAGGACCCGTTTGGACGCCGTATGAAGCAATTGAATGAAAAAGTTTCTCACCTTTATCTGCAGAATTGTTGCATCGTCGTTAATTGCTGTGGAGTCACATAGGAGAACGCCTGTTGCTGACACTTTTTCTAGGTGTTATTATACAAAGTTATGGTGGTTTCAGACGATTTCCCAGGTTTTTGACTCATAAACATTCAATTTTGGGAGCTGAACCTTTGGTAGAACCTCAATTTTCCACTCTGGTAAAAATCGACTTCATATTCGGTCTTCTCGTCCCAAAAAACATGGAAAACGATACCTCAATAGCTCATGTTACTGAAACACAAAAAATAACTACCTATTTTTATACCCATTTTCACTCTTAACACACCTGGGTATATTCCGATCGGGCTTCAAAGTTTCTGTGTGCGAAAGAACAATTTTTCAAGACCGAAACTGACAAATTAACTTTAATTATCACAGGAACGCTGACTAGAACACGGGTCGATATTGCACAAAAAACTAACTAATGATAGGGCCGATACCGTTGGTGATACGATGTGTACCGGTGTTTACTCAGGTGCGTCCAAAGTGCCCGTTCGCTGAAAGAGTCAAGTGCGGCCACACGGGTTCCTCGTGTAGGGCTGTTTGGATGCAAGGTGCGTCCAAACGTCTTTCGCCCCATTATTTCGCCTATTTGACCTACTGTAAAAAAAATCCAAATACCTCAGGGAGATGGGAAATTTAACGCTCTTTCCAACGGTGTTCTCAATTTTTTGTTTACTCCAAAAATTAAGGGAGTTATGGCCGTTTTACTGAGACGAGGTCGAAAAATAAAGGGGTTTTCGAAAAATTTCTAAGAGGAACTTTTTGTTGCAAATTAGCTACAGAATCGATCCCTAGAAGGTTAACAGTCTTAAGTGTGAACACTCTGTATTGAGGAGTACCAATAACTTCTGTTTATATTATTGAATGGAAGTAGGTTCCATTCTAAGAATTTTTTGAGACCAACCGTACTACGATGAATAATTCTTTTTCTATGAGCTTTCAAAGTTCCGGTAACACGTGACGTCACTTGGCAAGGGGATCCCGCTCTGGCGAGAGCGGTGCAGTGACGTCACTTGTTGCCGTAACTTCGAAAGAAATACAACTTTTTTTTTTACAAAAACCTAAACCAACTTCAGAAACAGAACTAAAAGTAAAGAGTAATTTTTATGCTGAACAAACGTGCATGATTTATTCAAAGCCAATGCAACACTATTTTGAAGTCGGCACCAAATTTCATCTAAAATGTATACAACCAAGGGCTACAAAATGAAGGCTGTGTGTGGAGTTTTTTGTCAAAATTTGGCGCCGTTTCTTGAGCATCTAAAATTCCTTGTTAGACTACCTAGGTTGTTATTACTTAAGTCCCATTTACCAGAGCAGTTAGGTAAAGTTGCCCGATTCCGGCAATATTGCTTCACAAAAATTACCGTCAATCACCGACAACAAAAAGTGCCGGTAAAAGTTGCAGAGATCGAGCAATAATTTTCCAACCCCGATGGAAAAACCGGCAATACGAAAAAACGATGGAGAAGTATTGCCGGAATCGGGCAACTTAACCTAATTGCTCTGGTAAATGGGACTTGAGTAATAAAAACCTAGGTAGTCTGACAATGAATTTTTGATGCTCAAGTAACTTTCTCACTCAGCCTTGGAGTAAATTAGTACTTCTAGGATTAATTCTTCCAGCCAGGTACTTGAGTACCAATAATGTTGACTGATGTCCAAGTCTGACCGTCAGAAAGGCGTTTGGCCGTTCGCAATGATTCTCTTGGGCTGTATAGTATCCATGACCGGCCGTTCGTTGTTTTCCTGACTATCCAACGCCAGTTTTCTGATCATCATTCCAGTACACAGAAGATAGGGCGGACGGGAAACTTGAACTAGGTTCACTTGGAGACGCAATTCCGGACGGCAGCCCGGCACGGCTACACGTTCTGCGATGCTATTGCAAAATGGATTATTGAAACGCAATGTCATGGATACTATATCAAAATCTCCAGATTTCTGCTGTTGGATCCGTTGCCCTATCTGCGCAGAAGTTGCTGCGCACACCTCTCTTGTTTGGTTGTTCCGCCATATTGATATTCGACGTTATGTGGTTGATTTTGCGGTTTAGAGTTCGAGCAATTGTTTGTTTTTTGCGATTGCATTTTGTTATGACTCCGCTGCCATGTGAAAGCCTCTGCGGCTAAAATTCCGGCAAACGCGTTGCCGTGCCGGATTGCCGTCCAGAATTGCGTCTCCATGTGAACCTAGCTTGACCATGCCATGCCTTATTCCCCAACCATTTTCAAACTCATACCCTTATCAAACGCTTAGTCAAGACGGTATTGGATGGTTTTTTACGGTTTTCTAGGAGTCAGCTAACCGTCAGAAGAAGGCAGTGGGAACAAAGCTATTATTCAAAAGATCGGAAGTGAGGCAATAAGCTCTTGTCAATATCTTGACTGCAGACGATTAACGAACAGCTTAGATATCTCTGTCTTATCAGTTGGTGACCTTTACATAGATCGGTGGTTTGTAGCTTGTAGGATGTGTGGGGATATCGGGGTCAAAATGGTGGAATTTGTGGATGACGTGATCACGCGATCATCTAATCAATAAGTATGCGCTCGGATTGCCTTGCCGCTGGAAGACTTGTGGCCAGAGTAGCTATGAATATAGAGGATCCAAACTGTTAAACAATTTACCTATTGGTGTTAGAAAATCATCGTCACTGTACTGTTTCAAGAATAAAATACCAGTATGTTTGTTTCTGATTCACACTTACCTATTCTTTTTGTAGTCAAGCGCTTTATGTTGTTTTCATAGTCAAGCGCTGTTACAGTGTGTATGTGTTTTTGTTTATTTTTGGCTTCACTTACGTTTTCTACATGGTCGGTGATCCGTTTGCTTTTTGACGAGCTTCTCGCTCGTAAGGGGGGTGTAGCATAGCATTGACCGTAGATGTATACTGTTCTTTCTCTGAATAGATGTAGTTTGATTCATTTGTGTAATTCGGTTTTCCCTACAATTCCCCCCCCCCCCCCCCCATATTAATTCCCTTAATTTTAATTCTTTCGCCCTGAAGAAAGTGCATTATTAATCTTGCTAAATACTCAAGTTGGGTGTGGCTGGGAGCATTTCGGCAAATAGAAGCTCTACAACTCAAATATACCAGTCAGAATATTGGACTTTGTACGCCTGAACCTATTTTGCAGTTAGAGTTGAATTTCATTTATGTTTACAGTGTGAGAGAGCGGACAAGTTGAGACAACACATGAGACTTCTGAGTGAGAACGGAGCTCCGCTTTGTGTAGAAGTTCTGCTCTGTCCTGGCTGCCCCTGCGGTGCCGCTAGAGCTGCTTCCACCAACATTTGTCAAGTTCCCACATCAGAAGACCTTCTTCTTGAGCAGTGGACGATTTCCGTTGTCAAGTAAGTTAACGGGGTAGAGCAGGTTATCTATCTCCTCTAGCGAGTTACTCTCGTCATCTGTGCCTCAATAAGTTATGTGCATGGGTCGGGGTTTCGCTTCGAAATCTGGTTCAGCACCCTTGAAAATGGGAAAATCAATTCCGCTCAGTCAAAACAGAGAATCCATAGTTTACTCTGAGATGTTCTAAGCCGTAAAATCACATCTGCAGCATTAACATTATATTGGATGCTGGAGCTTTCGTGAATTCGCTACTTTTCAAGCAGTTTAGTACAATAGGTCATGTACAGGGTTCAGGTATGTACCTTGTGACCAGTTCTCGAGGTGAGAAATTGTTGAGAAAGATCTGACGACCACCATTTTGTTTAGCATTGCTTAGTATTATTTCCTCAAAATATCACTTTGACTGCGCAATATTCCATAAAAAATAATGCCAACTACAATACATTCGGCAGGGGGAAAAGGGGAAACTTCAGCTGATAATGGGCGATGAGTAGTTTGGAACCTTCCAGCAGAATGCTTCCTCGGCATGCATTATTTTAGTGGGAAGGCTGTAGGTACCTACATCACTACGCAACAAGTTCTTGCAAATAGACACTTAATCATTTTTCATATCTCATAAATTGTTAATAAGGATAGTTCTCTAAAATTGGTTTATAGTTCTTGTGACCCTATAAGTACAGTACCTACCCAGTTTCATTTATAAGAAATTGTTCAACTTTAAACATTTATGAGAAATTGTTCAACTTCAAACATTTATAAGAAATGTTGAACTTAATGTTCAGCATTAAACATTCACAAGAAATTGTTCAACTTACTGTACTTCTAGTTGCCAAGAACTAATTCTAGGGACTTGATAAACTTATGACCTAGTACCTACTAAACAAACTACCATTCAATGGCTGTTCGCGCCAGCTTTTTCTTACTTGTTGTTGGTGTGGAATCTCTGCTTCTCTTCCTACTTACGGTACTCTACCTAGCCGTACTAAAATCGGTTTTTAGTTCATAATGTATGACCCTTTAAGTACAGTACCTACCAGAGTTTATACAGGCATTAATAACATTTATAAGAAATTGTTCAACTTTAAACTTTTATAAAAAATTTTGAACATTTATCATTATATGAAATTGTTCAACTTTTTGTACTTCTAGTACCAAGAACTAATTCTAGGGACTTGATAAACTTATGACCTAGTACCAATAAGCTACCATTCAATGGCTGTTTGTGCTAGCTTTTTCTTACCTGTTGTTGGTGTGGAATCTACTCTACCTACTTACGGTACTCTACCTAACCTTAGTAAAGTTGGTTCTGTATCTAACCGTACTAAAACCTAACCTACTAAACAACCATCCAGTGGCTGTTTGTGCTAGCCTTTTCTTACCCGTTTTTGTTGGTGTGGCGCTTCTCTACCTAACCGTACTAAAATCGGGTTTTAGTTCTTATGACCCTATCAGTACAGTACCTACCCGAGTTTATACAGGCATTGAACATTTATAAGAAATTGTTCAACTTATTGTACGTCCAGTACCAAGAACTAATTCTAGGGACTTTATAAAATTATGATCTAGTACCTATTCTAAACTACCATTCAGTGGCTGTTCGCGCTTGCTTTTTCTTCCCTGTTTTTGTTTATCTCTGCTTCTCTACCTACTTACGGTACTCCACCTATTTACGGTATTATTATTTTTGAAACATCAAAATCAGGTGTGCGAAAGTGCCACCCAGTAAATGTTGGTCCAGCAGGTGTGGTCTTGTTGCACAGCCCACCACTAGTCTCGGGAGTTAATCGTACGCAGATAGAAACATAGCACAGTAGGTACCTACTTAGTTTGTCCCCATCTAAGTTAGCTTGATTGGGATTGTGAAATACGTCTGGACTGGAGGTATGGTTGGTGTAATATTTATGAGTGCGGTGTTTACAGGGATGGTATGCCAAAGGCAGGCGTGGTCGACGACAGGGTTCTACTCCAGGCTGTCAGGTCCCAACTCCATTTCTCACAGTTGGCCAGCTGGTGCTCGCTGGGAGGTGTCCGCAACGTCACCTACCGCGTGTGTCATCCTCCGGTCGGCGTCGCTGGGTTCACCCGTCCTCCCGTCGCCCACGACTTCCCTCCAGCCAAGATCTCCGCAACATCCTGTCTCAAGGTAAGGTACACCTGGGGGCCTGTTCTCTAAAACAGATAGTGAAAAGAGATTGTCTGCTATGAAAATGTCCCAGGAGAGATTGTCTCCCTCAGGAAACAGTCTCTTCCAATGTCTCCCGGGTTCGTCTAGCCCCCGTGGCCTACCTCAACCCGTACTTAGACCTTCTTACTCGTGAATGAATAGTATGTATACATTTTTAATGAACAATCGACTTACCTTTAAGAGATAAAAAACACACATCAAGATGACCGATGTGGTAGCGGATGAACGATACACAATATCACTATCAAACAAAGGAGAAATGAGAAAGAGACTCTCTATTTCGAGAAAATACACCTAATTAGGTGTCTCTCTCTAAAAGAGATAAAAAAAAATGCCATGGTGGCCGCCAGATCTCTGTTTTAGAAGTTACTGAATAACCCTGTCATGGATACCATCTCTTTTGCCAAAAGAGAGAGTTGGACCGAAAAGAAATGCCTTTTTTACTTAGTGAATAGGCCCCTGGCCTTTTGAGAACAACGTCTTGGTTCCACAACCCTTAGTAAGTATATACATCCTACTCGGTCATGCCGTTGAACTGTTAACTCATGTTAATTTATTAAACATTGCCACCTACCCACTTGAACATTTTCAAAGAGTGAAGTCATTAATCAATTACATATTCCACTCCCTTAATAATAACGATTTCCAATCACCCTCCAGCTCGCCGTTCTTTTATAATGAACAGTTGCCCATTGTAGTTAATTTATTAATTGCCTCACATCTCCTGTATACTTGAATTGTTCAGCCCCTTACGTTACTGTAACCCAGCTGTGACGCTGAGGACTTTTCCCTTACTAGCTTTCTGTTAACGCTATGAGGCCTTGAAATCAGGACTGAACGCAGACTCTAGGTCGTTATAGTGCCATCAGAAGCCCTAATCTTGCCGTTTTCCGTTCTTACATGCTAAGTTGTCTAAAGCAGTAACACCTCTCTGGTGTTACTGCGTGGTCTCTGTTTTGGGAAGGACTTCTTCCCTTAGTACTTTTCTGTAGATGCTGAGATCCACCATTATCGACCCGACTAGAGGGAAAGTCTAGACAGTGCCGTCAGAAGAACTCGCCTCCCTCATCCTAAAATCATCCAGGCATTATTGATACTTCTCATTGTGGGTTTATAACTCCACATGGAAGGAGTGTTGGAGAGAAGCAGTCTTGATGCTCATTTTACTGTGATGTTTGGCTGCAGGCCTGGACACCACTCCTTCACTTCATTTTACTGTGGTATTGGTAGGTAGGTACTGAGTCATCATACCAACAATATAACATCTTGTTATATTGTTAGGAAGTAAGAAAGACCTATTGTTTACCAGGAAATCCTTGGTTTCCTGTGGTAATATTATACCTACCTATTTCATAATGCGTCTCAATTATAAATCATTCATTTTCATTTCAAGGTATCACTAAAATCACTGCCGCGACTGGAGTCTATGCCAGCGCTTGCTTGTCCCCTTCACCATGCGCCTCTCCACGAGACCACGAGCTCCTCCGCCCTCACTGCCACTGTTACCGTCTTCAAGTCCGTGTTTGCTGAACTGGGCCAGTGCCTCCTTGATCCTCCTGCACGAATACCCGCAGTCCGAAACGGTAATATTCATAGACAGTAGTTGAGTTTTAGGGCAGAAAACTGTCACCGATATTATTTGGTTGAGACTGTACAAACTTACTTTAAACTAGTGCTTGAGGAATGTGCTTGACATTGGTAGACGATAGGCTTCATGTACTTGGGAAGTTGTTGATACACAGCTAATATACTATACTTTTTTATACTTCGATGTTTTGATTTACAACACCAAACCATTGGCTGGTATGTTAGGTTGGTACAGCCTGTTCAGGAGACGTGGTCTAACGATCCTTCCGGAGAGTCTAAGTTTTGACCTCGTGGGAGGCCAAGAATCCTTCTGGGCCTATTCGAATTTTAATGGTGTGATGAGAAGTCAGTCGGTGTCTGCGAGAGTTGGTGAGCGATGAAACCAAAAAGTGTGGATGATTTGTGGCTGATGCTCTCGTTTGAAAAATGCACGAGTACATTACTGTTACCTAGTGTTGATCTGTATTTCATCATGCAACCTAGGAAAATCGGAACTAGGAGGATCTCGGTAGATTAGAACTTAAATATCGACTTCAGGTTGAACGAAGAGAAGAAAAACTAGGAAATCAAAACATATTGATAATGCAATGAGATGTCTCATGCTTCTCGGCTTGAATGTTACAGCTTTTGTGTTCATTGTTGTAATATGGCGGTGGTTGCTTTTCGGGGAGGTTGAATTGTGTAAAAATTTGGACTCAGATTGTCTTGGTGACATCATGTGCCTCTGGTAAACTTGTTGAACGTCCCGATTGTGGAGCAAAGCCTTCAGCCAAACCCCACGAGCTCTTCCACTGCAGAATCCAGGAGATACCAACTGTTGGAATAGCGATAACAATATTGAGTTAACCCAACGTTGCCCGTCTTACACGTATTGATTTATCTTTGTTGACTGATAGTTGGGGGGAGCACGGAACAAACACCGATCTGTCACGATGTTGTAGCTCCTAGCAAAATGTTCCGTAAGCGGCAGATTGTTAAGGGGCTCTCGTGACCCAGATCGATATTACCCAAACTCCCCGGTTCCGACCAGGTTGATGACAAGGGTCGTCTTATCTCATTGTACTGGACGTCATGTCCCGTGAGTTAGGCGTTACTACTGGCCGACCGTGTTAACTATGGAACGGGAAATGTACCCTATAAGTTGTTCAGTTTTGTAGCATATTTGTAAATAACTCGGTGATGAGTTCCAAATTTGTTTCCCCAGGGTTTACAATGTGGAGGGAGAGTAAATCAGCTACAAAGGCGTCTCCTAGCTGTAACTCACAATCATCAGGTAAGCCGAATCCGCTACTTTGGCGTTGTTGACACTAGTTTGTTGTGAGTCAAATACTTCATAGTAAATTTTGTTAATGGCATGTGTAAGTGATGGGATCCGATCAAATTGGTTCAGTAGTTCAGTAACACTGGAACTTGTAACGTGTGCAATGAATATGATATATGATGAATGTGATCCATATTTTTATGAATATGATCCATATTTTTATTAAGCAATGAATATGATCCATATTTTTATTAATATGTAATTCATGTGTTCTCATTAGGTTTGGTTGATGATCGTATGCAGAGTGGATGTCAGCATATCGGGAAACACCGCTGCGAAGACGATGACAGCGGTTCAAGCCACCACAATCGGGGGTGCACCAGAGCTGAACGTTCAACTTCCTCCATTTTCTCCGCTCTCAGGTTAATACATAATATATTATACAGAGATTTCCCCTATACAGGTTGTCACGTGATAAGTTGTCACACCTTACCAGGTATCGATTCCTTGGACCCTTACGGACAAAAAAGGTGTCTTAGAAATCTTTCTTAAAACGCTTAGTTTTAAGTTATAGCCATTTTACGTTTTTACGCCACTTTCAGCTACTTACGCCTTTGAGACCTTCTACGTCATTAATATTCGTCCCACATCAAATCTAAGGGTATCGTTGGAAGGAGCGGGAATACCTAAAAGATGAATCCAGTAAAGTTTACATAACTTTTTACTGGTTACGTCAGGGTTTTACAGTGGCTAAAATTATGGATAAGTATGGACAAAAGGGGATTTGGAGTTGTTGTTTTTTCGTAGGCCCATTTCAACCTAAATCGGCTACCCAAAGCTGCACCATTTTCAGGAAAAACTTCTCAAGAAAATCAGAGCTTTCCGGTGGTTAATGATTTTTTATGATTAGACCAAGACGGCTCAAAAATTAGAGTTTAATCTGAAGAATAGGGGAAAATCGTGGTAGCCGAGCAAGGATGGGTAACCATTGATTTGAACCTCTTGCCTCAGTCCTTCCTTCAAGGTTACTATCTTGATATTACTTACGTTTTTTGGGGTGCTGAACACGAGTCTGAGGTTTTCGTATGGAAATTGAGGGAGACAAATTAGTTCTTCCAAATAAATATTAATTTTTTACGGCATTAAATTTTTCAAAGATAAAAATTTCAAGAACTTGATTTTTTTGTTCATTGTCAAGAACTTGATTTTTTTTCATTGTTGTTTCTTTGAGTGATGAATTCATTCGGAGGTTCGCTGTTAATAACTATTATTCCTAAGCCAAAAGATGGTCATTTTGGATTTTGTCGGTAATTACTTTTTTTCTCCTGCCGATTTGTTGTTAGGTTGGTAAACGTTTGTTGGTCACAGCCAAACGAATCGTCCAGATTAAGTGAACATTTGGGAAGATATCGAGGGTCCTTCTTATGTAACTGTAATTACGACCGTTTTGAGAGCTTATACGTCGACTCCGGTGGCGTAAGTTGTATCTGTGTGCGTGCTATATAGGAAAATAATAGACCGTTTTATATTATAATAATTGCAGGGTTTGATTATTATAACCCTGAAACTGTTAAATCGTAACTAATATTTATAAGCAATCGAACTTTGTTAGAATTTTGAGAGCGGTTGGAAGCTATTGCAGCAGTAGGTGAACATGTGCAAAAAAGCAAATCAATACGTACTTAGGTACATGGCAAATGTTAGGATGTCTTTCTGAATTCTTATGCCTTTGATTTCTTTTCCAGTGGAAACAGATGCAGTCAGTTTCTGAGCAAAACGCCGAGCGACGACTCTGACGATGAGCCGCTGGAGGCGGAACTCCTGCTCAGTTCGCTGCTCCGGAGGGGCTCGCGAACTGCAAGTCCCGGGAGACGAGCGCGCCCCCCCACGCTCGCCTCTGGCGGCGGATCCCCCAAGATAAGATCTCCCCCAACAGGTACAAAACCTTCCCTTCTCCAACACTAGGGCCTCCTACCCTAGACCAAGGATGTCCTGTACATAACAAAACTGTACGAAAATTGACAACATAAAATCTCGGGCTTTTGTATCCGGGTTGCCAAACGGATTTGAGGTAGGTATACTGGAATGATTAGTAGATCCTTCCTTTTTTTTTAAATAACGTATTGATAACGTAGATTGTTAATGTTCGTTTTATTGTCGCAAGTTAGTCAGTATAATATATTGATCGATTTGTAACAAAATATGTACCAAATACGATTAATTCAAACATTAGAAATCTCTATTGAAATGCATCACGTTGGCAAATTACCTTATGAAGTTAGTACCTACCCATTAAGTTAGCACTGGTCTTAATATTATAATGAGGAGTATCCATGACTTCTGTATGGGAAAGTAGTATAGCATTTACAGATTTAATTCAACCTTTTACAGGTTTATTTCAACCCTTGACAGATTCATTTAAACCTTTTACAAATTCTATTCATCCTTTTTCAAATTCTATTCAACTTTTTACAAATTCAATTCAACTGTTCACCAGTTTAACTCAACCCAACCCTTCAACTGATCTCATGAGAAGAAAAACAAACACTTCTAGCTTTATTAGCTTAGCTAATATAGAGCTACTAATGAGAATGTTATAGCCTTCAAGGGCATGCAGACAGAAGCTATTGTCGGCATTGCAAACAGAAGCGATTCTGACCATACAGTAGACATTGAATTGGCAAGGCGCCGAAGTCACGTAGGTAGGTAGTTATGTACGTACCTTTCGTCTACCTGTAGCCTACTACTTAAAGCTTTCCTCCTAATCAATTCCATACTTTCGATATCCACCCATGTGGTGGAGAGTTGAATTGAATTTGTAATAAGTTGAATTGAATTTGTAAAAGGTTGAAATAGAATTTGTAAAAGGTTTAAATGAATTTGTAAAAGTTTGAAATAAATCTGTAAAAGGTTGAATTAAATCTGTAAATGCCAATATCTTTTCCATTTTTAAATGAGAGTCGGTTCCATCCTAAAAATGCTAAGACCAACGGCACGCTCCTATGACGAGTAGTTCTTTGCACCCCTCTCGCCAGGGCCGGATTCCCTTGCCCAGTGTGACGTCACTTGTTGCCAAAACTTTGGAAGCTCATAGAAAAAGAAGTATTCATCCGAGGAGAGTGCGGTTGGTCTCAAAATTCTTTGAATGGAATCTAATTCCATTCAAAGATATAAACAAGCCATGGGTACTCCCCACTGGTTCTCTTGAGGTAGGCCAGTTGAGAATGTTTCACTGCAGCATTGGGTAGGATGTTTGTTAGCGCCAATCTGCGGCTGCGTTTGATGTACTACCGAAGTACAAAATAATGCTTCAGTACCTATATTGGTCCTGGACAGGTAGGACGGGTTTCGATTTGAGAGCCTTTGTTGGTAGTCTTGGGTTTGTTGGTAGTCTTGGGTTTCCAACTTCTCACTACCTTTTTCTAAATTTTTCGCTCACTTGGACCTCTCCTGCATGCCAGTGCTCTCTCTTTTTTCCGATTTGTCATACTTTCGCGGGTGTTGCCTCGTTAACCTAATATTTGTTCAGGGATGTAACTCATAACTTCAGTACGCGCCAGTACCTTCCCATCAATTCTTCACATTAGCAGCCATGTGCTTGCACACGCTCGAATATACATATACCTACATATGTATAAAAAAATATACATACCACACATACTTCTAGAAGAATATACCTACTCATTGTTGCAAACCTACGTTAGTTTTACAAATATTTGGTAATATTAGTTGGTGTGTACTTGACCGGTAAAGCGGTTTTCTGGGGGTGCAGTTCAATTGAGTACATCAATAGCTCGATCAATAAATGTTCAGATCAAATATACTGAATTTTTCGTATGAGGTCGTACTTTATTTACTAGTTTATTTCAATTATTTGTCGTTGGACCGTTGCAGTATCATCAGAATTTCCCTCCAATAATCAGATTGCTACAACTTAATTTGTTCTACTGCTAGCGATTGTCCTATATTCACTTACTGTGATGATAATAATCCATTGTTATTTTAAGAAATTCTATGATATCGCAATGTGCCTCTCTCGTTACTTGATGGTTTTGGTCTTGAGGCGTTTTGCCCCACACAGAAGAAACCCACTGTTGTCCTGGTCTGGATTTAATTTATGGCGTAGATCGATGCTCAGGATGCATATCGACTTAATTAATAGAATTTCATTTATTTCCAGGCGGAGCGAATCCCTTGAAGAGGAAATGGGCCGCTGAGCGGGGGTCGGGTTCTAAAAAGCTGCTCTCGGATTCCGATCCAACTGGCCTGGCTCGCCTGTTCAACCGCCTAGACATCACTCCGTCATCTCTAAGAGTATCGGTAATTGTTGCACTACTAGGTCCTACTGATATTTCTAACAAATATAGTTATAGTAATGTTTTAAAATATTTATAAAAACTGGGTTACCTGAGGGGACTCCAGATCTAGATGTAAAACAGTCTATGCTCACTTTTGCGCGAAAATGAATTTTTGGTGTCATTTTGTCCAGGGACTCTATCTTGGATCGGAATTATGATGATTTTGTGGTCAAGGTAATTCCGAAAAGAGGTGAATCGAGTCTCAAAAACAAAGCGAAGTTGCGTTAAGTGAGAATGTTGACGTCAAAAACCTGGAAAATCCATTAGCATCCAATCAGCTGACATTTTACTCAGTTGGTGGGTGGGCAGTGTAGGTTAGGCAATGTCCTATTCAGGTGGCCAAGTCCTCAGGTTATTCCACTTAATAGCAGCGCCTACAGATGGCTTACTTGCAAAAACTGGCAATATCCAATTTTCTTTTGAGATTTTGTTTCAAGTGAAATGTTTTCAACTAGTAAGACAATGTAGAACTGTATCAAAAATACGAAACGTTGAAATGTCGTTTTTTGTAGGTCATTGTGTTAGGAATTTGTGGCTACTAGTACTTGGTCGAACAACTCTGCACGTTAACAATCTGTTTTGTTAGGACTTGAGACACTTATAATTTTTGGGCGAGTTAGAATATTTCGCAGTTTGAGATTCACCTTTCCTATAATAGGTTATTGCATTATTGTACGGCTGTGGTTCATTCACAGATCGATCTTCCTGTAAGTTCATCGACGTTTAAGAAGGACGAACCTGATGCTGTGGATAAACTGCCTCCGCACCCTCTCACTCCGACCCCCGTTCCCCGCCTCAACATTCCACGACCGACGTGAGTTGATTTCATCATATTTGGTTGATCTTGGAGGGTTAGGTGTACGATTTGATTATTTGGGGCAGCAGTATTCCCGTGTTCTCGTTCCGGAATAAATACAAAACCATACGATGATGTCCTTTCAAAGCGTTCATCCCCAGTACTCGACTTGATGGTGGCAATGACAGATCCATCAGAATGCACCATTGCTGACACACGATTTTTGTTAAACGTTTGGGTTAGTTTGGTTCTGCTACAGTGATGGAGCTGTCATGGTTCCCCCAAACGGCATCATAATCAGCACGGGCTAAAACCTGTTTCTTGCAGACGAATCAGGTAATCGAACCGCCGCGATCTTTCCAACTCCTGTAAATATTAAGGATCATGCCTCCTGTAACTTTTATTAAACCACCAGATGGTTCTACTGTGACTAGTTAATCTTGTAATATTTGTTAAGATTAATGTTGTTGATTTTTGAGATGTTCCCAGTCTTCCAAGTCACTCGTCATTTGGGTTATTTATACTCATACCTGTAATTTCCATATCCCTCTCTGAATTAATTCACAAGGATTTTTTGGTATTGATCACACATAACGGACATCCTCATAACGGTAATATGGTTGCCCTGAGTTGATGCGTTTCTTCTATTTGCTGAAGAGCCAATTTTTTTAATGGGGTATGCGCATGGGTCACAAAAGCGTTTATATTGTTTATTAATGAAACTAGATTCCATTCTGAGAACTTTGGCACCACCCGCATTACAATAAAATATAAATTTCTTCAAGTTATATTTTATTAGCAAACATTTTGTGAAAACACCGAGGTATGACTCGTGAAGGGACTGGCAGATATACGTGAGGGGTTATCCCAGTTGAAAAGCAACTAAAGGCGGCCTGCAGAACTAACGTCTACTCCGCCCCAACATTTGAAACCTAACACCCCCTCTCAATTGATACATTATATATTATAACAGTTGATAAATTAATACTTCGATTTATTTTAGCTATTCCAATATGTATCACAGTCATTTTCAAATTATTTTATTAGATTAGTAGGAGTACATAAATAGGTATCGTTTGCATGCTTGTTGGGGTAGGAATAACTAGATAACAGGAAATAAACTATATGAATTTAAACAATAACAATAAATACTCACATAAAACTTAAGATTATATGTGAGGGGTTATCCCAGTTGGAAAGCTACTGCTGCAAGTGTCGCAACTACATGCGGCCTGCAGAATGCAGGTGTCGCAACTACAGGCGGTCTGCAGAATTAATGTCTACCCCGCCAACATTTGAAACCTAACACCGCATTGTCCTACGTTTAGTAGTTCTTTTTCTATTTTTCAAAATTTCCAGAAGTTCTGACGTCACATTTGGCAGGGAAGTTCGGCCAAGGCGAGAGGGGTGCAATGATGTCATAACTTCGGAATATTCAAAAAATCATAGAAAATGAATTACTTATCGTAGGTCAGTGCGGTTGATGTCAAAATTGTCAGGATGGAATCTACTTTCATTAAAAAAAACTAAAATAAAGAATAAATACATGCGCATACCCCATTAACCCTCTCCCTCTCTCTCGCATAGGGTTCAGGTTGTCAAAGACCTTGGTTTGCTCTGCGGGAAATTCAAATTTGGAATCTCTTTCAGATGTTGGACTGCTGGGCCGGACTCGAGTTCCGAAGAAACTGAAGGGGAAAGCCCTGTTTCCACGACAATAAAAAACGCGCCGCCCTGGAGCTCGCCCTGTTCCCAGAGGGCCAACCCGCCTTCGCCTTTCAAACACCGTCGCCGCCCACCGTCAAAGTGTTCAAAACCACTATTAGGTCAGTGCTATATTAAGGGAAACTATGCCTATCGCAATATGGTGCGTAAAACCACGAAAACAGTAAAAGTCTGGAAGTATGCAAAATTCAAAGATTCTGTGAGAATGGAGTTTAGAAGGCAGTGAGTTGAGGGTGGAAGGGTGGTGACGACCTCTTCTGCTTTTTGGAAGGTTTTATTGGGGAGACATGTTCCGGTTTAGATAACCATCTTCAGTTCCGTTGTGCGGGTTTCTTAACTTTTCTTTTGAGTTTTCCTTTGAAGAGAACTTCCCGAATCCTGCACAAGAGATGAAGGTGGCCGACAAAATCTTCCAAAAAGTAGAAGAGGTCACCTTTCACCTCTTCAACGATACTTTTTTACTACTGGCACGCCACACATCCAATACAAAGGGCAAGACACTACCTAGTGTTTTTGCTATTCCTTCATAGCATGCACCAAGCAAAATTGGTAAAGGATGGTCTTGAACTTATATACCTATGAAGACTATTATGTTTTATTATTTTCAATAATTAATATTTAGAATCGAACTTGAAAAAACAGCTTTTCAACCCCCCACCCCCTTAAAATTTGATGATTTACCTATGTTTCAAGGTACAGAGAATCCGAAAATGGAATAGAAAGAATTTCTGTCCGTACGCTTCACTTTCCTTAGTTACTTGAACCAAAATTAATTATGTTCAATTAATTAGGCGTTACTGTCAGACATATCTAAGGGGTGAAAAATAGGAGTTGACATTCTCAAAACGCCATAGCTGGAAAACTTTCAGTAGAATAGTACCTACCTATGGTTTTTTATGACTTTTTAAATTGATTCCGAACTTAGGATTATTTGTTTATTACCCGGAGCATTGCTCATCCAGTTCATTCGTTCACAGTAAGGCCCTGAAGTTTGAACTGAAAAGCTTCGTCAACATGAGTGTGAATCATGTGGTACATAACTCCAGCTCAGATATCATTGCTTTGGAACTAACTGCTGATACAGCTATACAGAAAAATAATAAATTTAATAGTGTTTGCAGTTTTTTCTTCCTTTTTTCTTTTAACCTCTTAGGAACTAGTCTTACATGGATCACGGTCATAATATGGTACTGTTGTACATCAGTGAAATCTAGGTTATTGGCAACATGTCTATGTTTCACCTTTCAAACTTCGAATAAAATCTCCTAGTAACCATGTAGTTGATTGTGTTTATAGGTAGATGTTTCATGATTGCATCATCCAAAATCAAACATCGGTGATACCAACCAAGTTTGCAGCTACTCATCCTGCATGGAGTCAAGCTCTGATACTTCCAAGTTAAAATATGATTTCAGTTAATGGAGTTTGAAGTGATTAAACATTATTGTGAATACGTACATGTAGGTACATAGGCACTTGAATCTCAATGTAGAGATATGTCCATTCAAAAGGTGGCTGCGTTTACACCAAACTATAAACCCAAGTATAAGAAATAGCGAATGAAATACGTTCTGCTTAGGCTAAATGGGATTTGTAGGATCATTTCCTGTAAGAATGACTGCTAGGGTAAAGATCTTGACGAACATCCAACACCAAGAATCATATTGCTACGTGAATCTATGAAGAGGAAAAGGGATAAGATGTAAGAGTGTTTCAATTTTTATGATTTTGGTTTATTATTTTACTAATTAACCTTTGGAATCGAGCATGGAAAAAATAGGGCCCCCCCCCCTCAAAATTTTATGGTTTTCATTTCAAGGGTACGTAGAATCCGAAAATGAAATCTAAAAAATTTCTGTCCGTACGCCGTACTTCGGCACTTTCCTTCGTTACCATGAACGATAATTAATGAAATCTGGCGTGTAGGTCTAGTTGGTCTTCGAAGGTCGGCGTTACTGTCAGTCATCTCGAAGGTGAAAAATAGGGTTTGAAATTTTCAGAATGCCGTAGCTCAAAAACTTCCAGTAGAAGGGTATGGTTAAAAAAAAAAAAAAATGTTTTAAAACTGATCCCGAGCTAGAGAATTTTTTGAGACCATCCGGGGCATTGGCATTGAAAAGCTTCGTCAATGTGATCATGATGAAACGGTATAAATCCGGCCCAGATATTTGATTTGAAGAATGATGGCTCCTTTGGATACTGTTAATACTTACCTGCTTTTGTAATTTGAACAATCGTTATGCTTCATGAAGAACAACCTATAATTAATTATTGAATTATTGAATCCCGCGCATTTTTATGAAACTAACTCCTGAGCCGGCTCCAGTACGGTCGATTTAGCACGAGGGTCGGTATTGACCGCAGGAAACACTGATCTACACAGAAGAGGCATCTATACAGGTAGGTAAGAAACCGTTGTGTAATCATTTGCAGCTTTTTTTGGTATTGTTTAAATAGTAGTAGTCTACTCGTCAAAATTTACTGTTTCAGTTTTAATGTACGTGATAATCAGAAATAGAATTTACAACAAAATTCGTCTGCCCAGTCTTCATAACGTCCTCTTATCCGCAAATAACTGCACAATTCCACATTCAGCATTTGGGTTTGATTAGCCGTAGAAACCATTCATTTACACGTCAATCGACAGGAGGGAGGCTTTGAATCTGGTTGATGGGTATAATTTATTGACTTGTGATACATGGATTTCAATCCCACTGTTTTTTCCTGAGGTTTGCTGACTTTAGAGCCCAAAGTTTGCTCCGGGATGAGGGCTTTAACATGGATCATTTAATCAAACGATAGAATTTCATCTCATTATTGTCAATAACAGCAGATTTTAAACTGTCATGGAAGGATTGGCCGTGTTTTCTTAGACTTGGCATTCGAATGGAGCTGCGATTTATTGGTACAATTCACTGGTTTCCTGTACAAATAGCACTATAAGTATCTTGTTGATAAACTCAACTCGCTTCTTGTTCTGATTGAATGTTGTATGGTATAATCGGGTTGCGATTCTAATTTTGCTTCATTTTCACCAGGAAACTTTGAGGAGAACATCCTTGGAGGCCGTTTGGTTCCATCTTCGGTAGTCGATGGCTATACGGCGGATTTGGGAGCCAGCGGCTCCTTCTGCCCCCAACACCTCAAACTACCCGTCACTATGTCTTTCTTCTCCATCGAGCCACATTCTGCCCCTTGCCTCGTGAGTTATTATTATTATTCATCTAATTTTGTTTGACGAATGACTGTTGAAATGTAGAGTAGCATCTTACAGTAGTAAATATGTGCGTTCTGTTGGAACAAATTCGTTTTAGAATACCTCTACTGCCCACATAATACCTACCCAGTTGCAATATTGAACTCCTATAATCGTTTTAATTGATGTCAATAATTATTTTGGTTTATTATTCTGTGAATAATACACCTAAAATTCGCTCAGCAAAAAAGTTTTTATAACACCCCCTCAAAAAATTTTCTTTTACGTTTCAAGGTGTGTAGATTCCAAAAAATGTAGTGCCCGTCCGCCCTGTAATCCATACGTACTTTAATTTCGGTCTAAAAAATTCATTCTTTCGCACACAGGCTCCATTTGGGCCCTAGTTGTGCCCCGAAACTTTGCAGCCCGGTTGGAATATACCCGGGGGTGTTATGGGTGCAAAATGGAGGTAAAAAATTTTTATGTGTGTTTAGTAGCATGAGCTTGTGAGCTATAGTTTTCCATGTTTTTTATGACGGGGTGACCAAATATGAAGTCTGTTTAACGAAGTTTCAGCCTTAAATTTACATTAAAATTTGGTCTAAAATCGTCGTTCTTCCGCGAACAGTTTGGGTCCTCATTTGGGAACACATTTGGATCCTAATTGTGCTCCGAAGCTTGGCAGCCCGATCGGAATACACCCAGGGGTATTACGGGTGAAAAATGGGTGTAATGAGGGTGTTTGTGAACATGAGCTTGTGAGGTATCGTTTACCATGTTTTTTAGGCAAGAAGACCGAATATGAAGTCGATTTTGACCAAAGAGTGAAGAATTGAGGTTGTAACGAACGTTCAGCTCCCAAAATTCATTTTTTTTTAGTCAAAAACCTGGTAGATTGTCTGAAATCACCATAAACTTGTATATCACTAGAACTAGTATTAACAGTGAATCAAGACAGTTAAATGGAACTATCAATGATCAAAGATAATTTGTCAAAAATAGGAGCCTAATTCGTGTTTATGGGGGCCAGAATAGGGGGAAACCATAAAAAATAGCTATTACAATTGAGGCTCTGATTTCCAAAACTCGCTCCTTGCAATTTTTGAAAAAATCGGGGTTATTGCTGTTTCTGAAAGATTGGTGTCCGCTCCTTCGGAATCGGAGGTCAGAATTGAGAGAAACGTGCTCCTTCTCTATTTAATTGACCTTCAAATACCTGGTTGAGATCCAAAACTCGTTCCTTGCAGTCACCTGTGAGTTCCAAAACTAGCTCAGATGAACTTATGGTAGCAAAACTCGCTCCTTGAGGTTATATAACCTTGTCAAGGGAAACCTCTCTCCTATTCTTGCCTAGTCACTGTGCTTTTTTTCCCAGCCCTGTTCCTGCTTCCTTCCTTCCATCCCTTCACCTTCCTTTTTTCCACCAGCTATTTTATTTATTTTTTTCCCTTTACCAAATGGCGGTCACCCGAAAGAAGAAGAGAAACCCGAATGAATGGAAAAAGAATGTGGCGCAACGAGAAAGGTAAGTGTTGTGAATGTTAATATCGTTGCTCTTACTTACCTAATTATTGTGATAGTTTAGGAGGAGATTCATTTTTGGGACTGATTTATGGTATTTTGTTTTATGTTGACCATTTAACATTGAAAGATGGTGCCTATTTGTAAGTTAATTATTGTTATTGAACTCGGTTTTTTAGATATAAGCCGACAAGACTGCCGACTCTGCCTCAATGCCGGCACGAGAAGAAGAAAATGTTGTGCTGCGAAACTTTGAAGATGCAAGATGTTCGCCGTTTTCACCAGGAATTCTATGCGTCTCATAACAAGATTGACCAAGATAATCTGATTTTAAAGAACACTGAACAGATTTCACCAAGAAGGAGCACTCGCGGCGGAAGGTCTTCCACCGTTTCCATTTCCTATTTTTTCATTCCTTCAAAGAATCGTGGACGCGTACAGGTAAAGGATTTTCGAGTGTCTATCTTGGGATAGTTTTCTTGTATGACTGTAATGTTGTATTTTTTGCTGAAGATTGTATAGGAAGACGATAGGCAGACCCAATACTGTTACAGGTGTCAGTACTTACTTTGGTCGTCTTATTTCTTGCAGGTGTGCGCTAAGGCTTTCCTCAACATTTTGGGAATATCGAAATTTTTTTAAAGTGTATTAAAATATGTCTTAAAACGTTATATTACTGAGTTTTTATTGACTTTTCCCTATCCATAACCAAACGTGTCTTCATAGATCTTATAAGAAGTGATCTCTGAAGACCCTTCAGCTGGGTCAGTTCCAAAACTCGTTAGATGCAAGGTTTAGTGCCACAACTCGCTCGTTGCAAAATTAAATTCGTTCCTACGCAATTATTTCTCCATCGATTTATCTTTCCTTGGACACAGAGCTCCATTGATGTAATCTAGGTCATGTGGTGCAAAAAAACCAGCGAATTGGTTGACTAATAATGTTTTAGAGGTTTTTCGCGATTTCTGAAAAACGTGTTACCTTGCAAGGAGCGAGTTTTGGAAATCAGGGACTCAATTATTGCACATGAAAGAAACGATAAGTGAACAATTAACATTTATGTGGATATGTCAGTAGAATAATAAACCCATGTGTCAAGGGCTTTGCAGCGTTTTTATAAAGGGGGTTGGGGCGAGGAGCTTGGTAGTGGGGGGTGGGGGGGGTCGCAGTAAATTTGGTCGCAGTTGAACACGTTTAATATTGACTGATCTAAAGCCTGGGGTTTAGCCCTGACGATTTCAGCAGTTCTGCATAGGTACCTACCTATCTGCTACCTAATACCTGGGTGAACTACACTGCTATTAATAATTAATTATTAATTATTAATAGCCCACGGCATCTGGAGCAACCCAGAAGATCCGTACTCTCCAACTTAAATATAATAAGAACTTAATATTTCGACTGATCGGGTATTCCAGATGTCGTGGCCTATTAATAGTTAGTCACATTGACAGGAGAAATATGGTATTATAGTGTCCTTTAAGTTGGAGAGTATGGACCTTCTGTCAAATTAATCTGCATTCTGTCTCTAAGTTTCCTCGAAACCAATGTTTTGTTCTCCAAGGTTCTTGTTGCTCTATTGATAATGAAGGTCGCTACCAGGGTCTTGGCAATTATACCTGGTTTGTCTGTTTCAGGGTGAGATGCGCCTTGGAAAAAAAGGGTACACGGTCCCGTCGGCTGGGACGATCCAGCTCACTCTGCTCAACCCCTTAGGCACCGTCGTCAAGATGTTCGTTGTCGGATACGACGTCTCTGACATGCCGCCCAACTGCCACACTTTCGTCCGGCAGCGCTCAGTCTCGCCCTCGTCCTCTAATAACTTTCTCATCCACTTGAGGTTAGTAAACATGTAGCGGAGTTTTGTGATCAGCTGACATCTTGAAATTTAATACTTCAAATGAACTGAACATGAGAGTATTAGACTGGAGGAGGGCACTGTCAATTCGAGTGTCCTACCCGTATGTGTGTATATGAACACAAAGTTGTTTTCATAAATGCTGTTGGAGACGCATCAAGACAGACCATCGGTTTGGCTACTCTTGCATCCCTGCCACGCTTGTTTGCTAGGCAGTAGTGGCCATAATTAATGGCCCCTGCTGTGAGTAGAATGCATCATATTGTAGAGATTGGATGGGAAGTAATGGCAGCCAAACGCCCTGGAATTTGAGAAGCCACTTTCTACTTCTGGGAGGGGTATAGTTTGGTCGGCTGTGTGGTGGCCTTGTGATTCCTTATGAATTCATTCCGAAGAGAAGAAGGAGGTTATGAGACTGAATCGGAGTACTTATCAAGTATTGAGATATTAACGCTTGATTGAAGATGGGGCTGTGAGATTCTGAGCAGCATACTACCCCAGAATACATCCTGTTCCAGTGCAGCTAAACTAATCTTGTTGCATCCAGATCAATGAAATTAATAATACTAAAGTACCTTTCAAGTATAATTTACTTGGATGTTTATTGCTAGCAAACTGTTTATATAACTCAAATGATTTATTATTGTATTCCACAGGTTGCGAAGCTCCAAATCAGGGAGGATTTCACTTTGGGGAGACGTGAAAACGCTGCTGTGTCGCCGACAATACGACTGCGTTGCATCTGCAGTCGCATCTGATGAACCAGACCAGACGGTCATCCTCGTACCCTCATTCCCTCGTTACACCTCCAACAAGTGAGTCCTCCCCCCTCCTCCATCACCCGTTAACCCCGTATCCCCTCTTCACACGTATCACTTCTGTCGACCATTCTCTGACATGTTTCCAACGCGAATCCATATCCTCATTACCAGCTGGCACTGGAACCAACAGTTTCAATGATTTTTGAACTGACTCACGTATCATAACCTAATTCAAAAATCCAAACTTGTAAGAACGTGTTGGGGAACAATCTCATTCCATTGCGGCTCCCAGCCTCCTCCTACCTTGACCTTAACCACATGTCTTTCAATCCAATGTCGAGGCCTCCCCTCTCCTTTCCTCTTATCACCTCATCTCCTCCCCTGTATTTTATCTCTATCGACTACGTTCCTCCCCGATAACGGAGCTCCATTATTTTCTCGAATTAATCTGTGATTGTACTGTCCCTTCCCCTCCCAACCAGCTCATGTTGATTGTTAGAAATCTTTTTGTGTTATTCGAGTTCGCTTATTTCGTCAGATCTCAATCAGAATGTTGCGATGCTAGTTCATACCCAGTATATTTTTCCCCTTATTTTTCTCAGTCTTTAAAAAAACACGCAGTCTATATATTACATCTCTGTCACCATAGCGCGTTCTAAGTTATGGTTTAATTTTCTATGATAAACCAGGTAAACTGCCCAAGGCAACGCCAGAACCCTTTCGCCAGATGCAATTGGAAAATTTCCTTAAAAATCTTAATAACCAAGAACCACACAGCTTGATACTAATGAAAGCACTACGAACCCATTGATTTTTTCACCACCAAAAAGCCTTTCCAATGTATTTATTTCTAATAACACCTTTATCTAATGATCTTTAAGTCTTTTTCGTTCTTCCTTTTCCCATTAACAGGCTACCTCATAAAATTTTGAAACATTGTGAACATTTTTTCATCAAATCAAACATGTTTTGTTTTCTCGTGTGTGCACTGGTGAAATTGCTCGTTGTAGATTTTGGGTTCAAGTAAAGTCATGAGAAGAAAAATTTGTATAGAAGAAAAAATATGTTATACGATTTCAAATAATATATTATATTAAACATATTTAGAAAGAATAGAGAATAGTATATATTTTTTTTTAATATGAAATTATGAATTATGTATGTGCATTAGAATAGTCACTGTAAAAGTTTTGCTTCGCGTTGTAAGTCGTGTTATTAAGAAGTAAAAAGAAAAGTGTGATGTGTATTGTATAAGAAAAGAGTATATTATGAGATGTAGGCGAAAATAAATGTTTGTATACAGTATATTGTGGTGCTCTGTTTTTCATTTCTCAACCCAATCAAGAGCTGGTCTAAGTAAATTACTTTACTAAAAACGCTGCAAAGTCCTTGTCACATGGGGTTTATTATTCTACAGAAATGTTGGCTGTACATTTATTGTTTGTTTCATGTGAAATAATTGAAATAGCTGTTTCTGATGGTTTCCACAAATTTTGGCCCCCAAAACACAAATTAGGTAGGTACGATCTTTTTTTTTTCAAATTAACTTTGATCATTGGTAGTGCCATTTAATCGTCTTGATCCACGTGTTGACACTTTTTCTAGTGTTATTCTACAAACTGATGGTGATTTCAGACGATTTCGCAGGTTTTTGACTCATACAAAATCAATTTTGGGAGCTGAACATCTGGTACAACCTCAATTTTCCACTCCTTGGCCAAAATCGACCTCATATTCGATCTTCTCGTCCCCAAAAACATGGAAAACGATACCTCAAAAGCCCATGTTACCAACATGTTGCTAAAACGCAAAAAGTACCTATTTTTACACACATTTTCACTCACAACACCCCTGGGTATATTCCGATCGGGCTGAAAAGTTTCGGGACACAACTAGGGCCCAAATAGAGCATGTGTGCGAATGAACGAATTTTTTAGACCGAAAATGAAGCCTGTACACGTGATACGGCGGACGGCGGACGGACATTGCATTTTTTGAATCTACGCACCTTGAAACGGAAAAGAAAAAAGTTTGAGGGGGGGTTATAAAAATTTTTTGCTGAGCGATTACATAGGTGTATTATTCAGAGAATAATAAACCAAAAAGAGGCCAGGGGAAAAACCCCGTCATCGACTGGAAGCTGATTTTGAGATAAATGAATTTTAAACTTTACCAACTTATGGAGACTGAAAGAATGATTCAAAAAATAGTATTTGAACCTCCAACTATGCAGATTTACAATGTTTCCCAAATACCTGTTTTTCAAACTATTGGATGATATTTTATTAAAAATATCGAATTTAAAATGTGAAATTTAGCCCTCTTTCACCCCTAAACCGAACAACAGGGAGAAGAATAATGCAGTTAAACACCATTAAATCAGTATTTACTTAAAATTTTTCTTTTGCACAATTTTACACTGTAGCAATTTACAAAAAATATGCAATAATTGCAAATTATTTACAAAAAAATTACCCAAACTATGTTAATTTTTTTTTTTTAAACGGAAAATAATGTTCCAAAAAATAGTGAAAAGGTCGTCGACATTAAAATATTGGCTGATTCACTCGTCTTCTTCTGGGTTTGCAGCGTCAATGGGAGGGTCGTCGACGAAATCGACGTCGTCGCCGTCGTCTGGAAGTTCACCCGACGTCAAGCTTTGGTAAAAACTTGGTGATAAGATAAGGAGCGGCGCGCGCCGCACCGTTGGGTGGGGGGGCCTTTAAATCGCAAGGACGGGGTTCTTCCCCACATGCGCTGTCGATGACGGGGGGGGGTTTTTCCGCAGTACACCTAATATTCAACCCTTGTTTTCTCTAATATGACAGGGTTCTTCCCCAGAACCGATCACACCATCGGATTCTACTCCTCAACATCTTTTAGAAACCGCTTCAAACTGGTTTCACCCCAAAATGTCGATGACGGGGTTTTTCCCCTGCACTCTTCGTATGTAAGAACATAAAGCGTAATTTACTAAGCAAATCGGCGGAGGGGGGAGAACTGCGACCTGACCAGAAGGATAAGCCCAAAGGTTTCCCAGAAGGATTCCTTAACAAACAACCTGTCCGTTTGATATTAGTACATATCTGTTGGCTTCGCCATCCACATTCCCCCCTTTAGATTGTCAATATAATTGAAATATATTGAGCTCATTTGACGGCGAGCAATGCTGTGTCCCAATTTACAAATCCCAATAGCTGTTCCATCCTAACGATGGAGGTTGATCACCTAGAGTTTACCCAGATAAGCACAATTCACTGGACTGCCTCTGACAACATTTTTTCTCCACCAGTACTCTTATGTAGGAAATTTGGTCTCCACCAGTAAAATATTAACGAGGTAGTACCATTACGATGGAGTTCAGTCAACTTGAACTGATGTCGTTTCCTGAACCAGAACTTCATACTGCTTTTCATTCCCCCTTTTCCCTCTCATACTTCTGCTACCCAGAAGGTATGTCATGTAGAGAGGACTGTGACGGTTTGGCTGTTCTCGAGTAGTTTTTTGGTCCGGTGGAGACGGGGTCGTTTGGGGAAGCCTAATTGATATCCCTTCTTAACTGGTGATAATCTGGTCGTGGAGGGGGGGGGGGGGGGGGGTCACTCTCCTCACGCTGTCTCAGAATTTTGCATGGGTATTTACAACAATTGGGAAGAGTTTTATCAAAACAGGTGCAATGAAGGTTGGCCTCAAGTTTAGTGAAGACAGGTCTATGGACAGGTCAGTGGGATTGCTGAGCCCATTGAGCCCAACCTACTTCATGGTACTTGGAGGTATGAGGATACAGGACACGACAAGAAGATGAAGGCAGAGAGGCCTGGGCGCTTCTGGGAGGGAACTGAGGGGTGAGGGGGTCAAAGGAAAATGGGGAAATTTTTCATGGTAAACACAAATGGCCCTTTCAATAAATTTTGTTACTATAAGAAGTGCATGCTAAGCACCAGAAAAATTGATCAGTGGTTTAATAAAATGTGATGTTTATATTGTCAATTTATTACAAAGCAAAAGCTTTGTTCGCACTGGCTTTTTCTGGCGGTTAGCTGACTCCGTTATCCAGTCAATACCATCTTGATGAGCGTTTGAGAAGGGTTAGAGTTTGGTAATGGTTGGGAATCGAGAAGGCCCACGCTCAGTTTCTCGTCCGCCCTATCCTCTGTGTACTGGAATGACAGTCAGAAAACTGGCGTTGGATAGTCAGGAAAAGAGTCCGATAATCACTGCAAACGGCCAAGCACCTTTCTGACGATCAGATAAGCGTTAGATGGTCACTGTGAACAAACCTAAAATGGTACTTATCTGACCTAGAGTTGTTGGGTCAGTAGTTTCTTGGGTGTCTACTGCAGGTGCAGCTAGTTGATGGGTAATTTAGATTGGTAGGAACACAGTTTTAAGTGTATTTGGCAGTAACTAGGTACGGGGAGAGCATGAATTTCAACATTTTCACGTTGGCATGCCATTCTCCTGTGTGACTACCTGTGTCGAAAACAGTTCCAATGATTTTCAGAAATCACCAAAATCTTGAGCAGAGCGCTTCTAAAAACAAGTGTTTCGAGTGAACAGGAGAAAGTCGATGCACTGTACCAATTCAAGTTGAGGGAGCTGGAGATGTCACTGATTGGCTCTGACTAATTGGAGCGTCATCCAAACTGCCTAGACAGATTGCTTGAACATTTAGCGATGAATGAGGTGAGGTACGGATAGTAACGTGTGGGAAGGTTGTGTCACTAATGATATTGACACAAAATAAAGGCGAGAGGAAAGAGAAGGTGATGATTCCCCAAAAGAGCCTAAAGGGAAAACTCCCTCAGATTAAATTGCTGAGGGCACTGAAGGTAGAACCTTCTCATGAACCTTGTGTTAACACCAAGCTACAGTTAAACCACAGGTTAGTTGAATAGAATTTGTAAGAGGAGCTTAACTACTGTGAGCTCAAAAATGATGACTACACTGCCACTTTGCCTGTATGAAAATTGCGCAGAAAGGGGGAAGAGCCATAAATGTGCCAGTTGCAAAAGAACAAAAAATCTCCAAGGACAAAACGAAGATAGATTTGTTGATTACTTGTAAAACCTGGAATCATTGTTGCCTATTAGTTTCAAGGTGGCAATGTAATTGCAGACCGTCAGTGAGGCTCTTAGAATCTAGCGGCGTACTATAATATATATATTTAAGGACCAGTCGGTATAAATTGTTGCTAGATATACCTATTTATGTAGCATGTATGTATGTATGTCTGTACCACGCTACAAGCCGCAATTTTTTGTATTTGGACTTGAAATTTTGACAGCAGGTTACTCCTTAGGCCTCCAGAATTCGCTGTATAGTTTTTTGTGCCAGGGAACGGCGCCCAGTGGTGCCATTTGTCAGAAAAATGTGTGTTCGGTATTGTTTTTACGCTTTCCAGCTCGCTGAATCGAATGGAATAACTTTCAAAGCTCTATCAATCATTCTTACAGCAATTGATAAATATTTAGCCATAAAACGTTACGTAACCTATATAAAGGCGCGTCCACACCAGTAACAAATAGCAAAGTTGTATAGCAATTGTTTTAAAACATGCTATATAGCATGTTTTAAAATTTTGTTGTACAACTAAGTTATACAACTGTCCCCTCTAAACGCGTCTAAACCTATGTAACAAAAAATGCAACACTTTCAATCATTTGAGGATTCAGTAGTGATCATGGCTTTGGAGGAAGAGGTTGTGTTGTGCTGGCCACAGCGGCCTTCATCATTTTATCAACTCGCCGTCAACCAACTGAGCGCAGATACTGGGTGCGACCTTCGCTGGAAGCTCGACATCGGTACAGTGGAACTCACCTGATGGAGGATCTGATGGAAGACGGTAGAGATGCCCTTAGTGGGGAAATCAGGGATGATGGGAGTTTTAAGAACCTAACTTTCTTTTCCACTTCATCCACGTTTCCTTGAAAATCGGAAGCTAGATCAGTCCAACCATCTTGCTTTTTATTACGGTCCTTGTATTCTTTGTGCTTAGGATCCCAAAGTATCGCTTTCTCACGATACTGCTCAATTAATTTCTCCGTATTCTCCTTCGTCCACTCCATCACCAAAAGACCTCAAAAATGGTTTTGAAAAAACTTGACACTCAGAAATCCACAAAATACACGAAACATAGAACGCCAGTCAATTTAAAAACACTCCACAGGACGCACTCACTGGAAGGTAGTTTTCACGGAAAACTATACTACCCTACGTAGTTTTCCATCAACTTAGTTTTCGTTAGTATAGTTCGTAGTTTTCCAAAGGTAGTTTTCCATCAACTGATCAGTAGGGCACCCTGAAAGGAGGGCAAGGGTTGTCACAAGAGTGGGGGTCAGGTGTGTGGACGAGCTTGCAACTTGTCTCTTGTCATACAACCAAGTTATCTAACTTCCTTTGATCTTTACCGACAACCTGTGGGTAACATGTAACCTGCTATATAACAGAAAATACACTGCCAAGGTGATGGCACAGGAGCTTCCTCGTCACAATCAGAGTGACCCATTATAAAATAGAACAGACTCGGAAGCAAAATAACATAACATTACATTACATTACATAACATTACATAACGTTAAATATACATATTACATAACATTACATTACATAACATAACATTACATAACATTACATGAAATATACATATTATACATAACATGACTTCCATAATACATTACGTCCATTATACATAACTAGCCTGACCGCTAGATCCGAGATTCGCTGTACGCAGTATCGTGGAACCAACAAACGACGGAAAAATCCCATACCCTACCGGGTATTTGTGCCCAATTTTATCAAAATCCGTCAAGCCATTCAGGAGTTGACCATGGTCGACCATATTTCCGCTATGGTCAGGGAATTAAAAATGCGCCTACGTTCAACTTGGGAGGCTACCGGATATTGGTGCCAAATTTGGTCGATATCCGTTGAGCAATTCGGGATTCGACCATGGAGGGGCCCATGGATGCGCTAAGGTCGACCGCGGGGGTAGTCTGAAGGGTCGATCGTAGATAGAATTTCACGTAGATTACGAATACGCGATAAAAAATAGGGGTTACCATTTCAATTAACGAAGTTGACCATGGTCGACCATAGTTCCGCTATGGTCAGGGAATTAAAAATGCGACGTTGCACAACTTGGGAGCCTACTGGATACTCGTGCCAAATTTGGTCGATATCCGTCAAGCCATTCAGGAGTTGACCATGGTCGACCATAGTTCCGCTATGGTCAGGGAATTAAAAATGCGACGTTGCACAACTTGGGAGCCTACTGGATATTCTTGCCAAATTTGGTCGATATCCGATGAGCAATTCGCGATTCGACCATGGAGGGGCCCATGGATGCGCTAAGGTCGACCGCGGGGGTAGTCCGAAGGGTCGATCGTAGATAGAATTTCACGTAGATTACGAATACGCGATAAAAAATAGGGGTTACCATTTCAATTAACGAAGTTGACCATGGTCGACCATAGTTCCGCTATGGTCAGGGAATTAAAAATGCGACGTTGCACAACTTGGGAGCCTACTGGATATTCGTGCCAAATTTGGTCGATATCCGTTGAGCAATTCGGGATTCGACCATGGAGGGGCCCATGGATGCGCTATGGTCGACCGCGGGGGTAGTCCGAAGGGTCGATCGTAGATAGAATTTCACGTAGATTACGAATACGCGATAAAAAATAGGGGTTACCATTTCAATTAACGAAGTTGACCATGGTCGACCATAGTTCCGCTATGGTCAGGGAATTAAAAATGCGTCGTTGCACAACTTGGGAGCCTACTGGATATTCGTGCCAAATTTGGTCGATATCCGTCAAGCCATTCAGGAGCATGGTCGACCATAGTTCCGCTATGGTCAGGGAATTGAAAATGCGACGTTGCACAACTTGGGAGCCTACTGGATATTCGTGCCAAATTTGGTCGATATCCGTCGAGCCGTTTGGCCGTTCATAGAAGGACAGACAGACAGACAGAGCGCATGCGCAGGGCGAACCGCTGGCTCTATCATGTTGAAATTTATATGGGACCTCAATGGGCCCTACCCGCTTAATCCCTGAGAATTACATTGAAATTGGGTGAAATCTTTGGTTACTACGGCTGTAACAAGGAAATTGAATCTATTTCACGCCAGCGCATGCGCAGAGCGCACCGAGGGTCCGATCATGCTGAAATTCATACTGGAACTCACTAGGCCTTGTCCAAACAACCCTTGAAAATTTGAGCGAAATTGAATCAAAATTGTGAAAGTTATGCGTGTTTGTTGAATTTAACATTAGCGCATGCATAGCAAAAAGTTACACAACATCGTGTTATAAGTAAAACATTTTGCTTCCGAGTCTGCGAAGCAGCGGAAGCCTTGTGTTCACTTTCGTGAGCCAAAAAATTTTTGTCTTCAGAAATCAAAATTTCCACTTGCATTTTGCGTTTCAAAGCCTACTGAACAAATTTGGTTCCGTGTCTGTCGGTCTGTGAGTCTGTGAGTCTGTGAATCTGTGAGTCTGTGAGTCTGTCCGCATTTCCTTGTTACAGCCATAACTTCCACGATTTTGGATTGATTCAGCTCAAATTTTGAGGGATGGTGCGGATAAGGCCCCTTGAGGTCCCATACAAATTTCAACATGATTGATCCAGCGGTACGCCCTGCGCATGCGCTAACGTTAAATTCAACAAACACGCATAACTTTCACAATTTTGATTCAATTTCGCTCAAATTTTCAAGGCTTGTTTGGACAAGGCCTAGTGAGTTCCAGTATGAATTTCAGCATGATCGGACCCTCGGTGCGCTCTGCGCATGCGCTGGCGTGAAATAGATTCAATTTCCTTGTTACAGCCGTAGTAACCAAAGATTTCACCCAATTTCAATGTAATTATCAGGGATTAAGCGGGTAGGGCCCATTGAGGTCCCATATAAATTTCAACATGATAGAGCCAGCGGTTCGCCCTGCGCATGCGCTCTGTCTGTCTGTCTGTCCTTCTATGCACGGCCAAACGGCTCGACGGATATCGACCAAATTTGGCACGAATATCCAGTAGGCTCCCAAGTTGTGCAACGTCGCATTTTTAATTCCCTGACCATAGCGGAACTATGGTCGACCATGGTCAACTTCGTTAATTGAAATGGTAACCCCTATTTTTTTATCGCGTATTCGTAATCTACGTGAAATTCTATCTACGATCGACCCTTCGGACTACCCCCGCGGTCGACCATAGCGCATCCATGGGCCCCTCCATGGTCGAATCCCGAATTGCTCAACGGATATCGACCAAATTTGGCACGAATATCCAGTAGACTCCCAAGTTGTGCAACGTCGCATTTTTAATTCCCTGACCATAGCGGAACTATGGTCGACCATGGACAACTTCGTTAATTGAAATGGTAACCCCTATTTTTTATCGCGTATTCGTAATCTACGTGAAATTCTATCTACGATCGACCCTTCGGACTACCCCCGCGGTCGACCATAGCGCATCCATGGGCCCCTCCATGGTCGAATCCCGAATTGCTCAACGGATATCGACCAAATTTGGCACCAATATCCGGTAGCCTCCCAAGTTGAACGTAGGCGCATTTTTAATTCCCTGACCATAGCGGAAATATGGTCGACCATGGTCAACTCCTGAATGGCTTGACGGATTTTGATAAAATTGGGCACAAATACCAGGTAGGCTATGGGATTTTTCCGTCGTTTGTTGGTTCCACGATACTGCGTACAGCGAATCTCGGATAGCGAGCGAAGCGAGCGGTCAGGCTAGTTATGTATAATGGACGTAATATATTATGGAAGTCATGTTATGTATAATATGTATATTTCATGTAATGTTATGTAATGTTATGTTATGTAATGTTATGTTATGTAATGTAATGTTATGTAATATGTATATTTAACGTTATGTAATGTTATGTAATGTAATGTAATGTAATGTAATGTTATGTTATTTTGCTTCCGAGTCTGTTCTATTTTATTATGGGTCACTCTGATTGTGACGAGGAAGCTCCTGTGCCATCACCTTGGCAGTGTATTTTCAGTTGAATTTCTAACAAGTTACATAACACTGGTTATACTCGTATAACTGTTTGTGACACGTTTTGTTACAACGTGTACCTACAGTGTAGGGAACCCTACACTGGCAGAAACACTGTATGAGGCACCTGGTTAGCGGCGGACCTACTAGTATTTTAGTACATACCTACCTAATTATTTTCCATAATGAATATTTGGAATCGAGCATGGAAACCATATGTGTAACCCCCCTCATATTTTATGGTTTGTGTTTCAAGGTGTTGGGTAGATTAGTAGGAAAACTTTCAGTAAAAAGGTTCCTTACCTACGGTTTTTACGACGTTTTCAATTTGATTCTGAAGTTTAGGATTTTTTTAGATCACCCGGAGGATTGCACGTCCAGCCATTCGTTCACAGTAAGGCCCTGAAATTTGAACAGAAAAAAATCGTCAACGCGAGTGTGAATCATACGGATACGGTACCACATATCCAGCCCAGATATCATTGCTAGGGAAGAGTGTGTTGGGGATTATAATCGGTAGGTATAATCACGCATAGCTGCATGAAATCGAGTTTTTGTTCCGGATTGTTTCAATTGAAGAAAGACATTTATTTTGAATTTTGGACTTTTTTAGGTAGGTTTTGGCAGTCAACAACCAACATAGGTACGTCTACAACAAAATTGTTGTAGACTTATGTTGGCTGTTGACGGCCAAACGAATCATCCAAATTATCATGTGGAAATTTGGGAAAATGTCGAGAGACCTACTTAGGTTCAGCGACCATCATAATTAAAAATAAAAAAAGACCGGAGGGGGAGGGTGAAATGGCGGGTTACAGGAGATTGGGTCGGTGGAAAATGCATATTAATTAGGTAGGTAGGTATAATAACTAGGTAGGTACTGTTAAGTAATAACCGACAGGTTAAAATACTTCGAATCTGGTGGCATTTTTGTGTTTCTATGTGTGTGCGTGGGTAGCTAGGTACCTATCCATCTAATAAAACGACCATGCCTACTGAACCAGGGTCAGGGATATTTGTCATTTGATATCGAACATGATTAGAATTTAATTTAAAAAAGTTGCGTTTTATTTGAACAATTGAGTGGAGCCCACAAGGCTTTAGTCGTTGTAGAAGACAGTGGAAAATGGGGGGGGGGGGGGGGGGGGGGAAATGATGTATTTGAAACACGGGAAAATAGGTGCAGTAACATGTGCGTATTTCCATTTTTCACCATTTGCCATGATAGCCTATTTCTTTTGGTAGGTGCCTACATGATAGTTCAACCATGTAGGCAAAGGGCAAAAACGAAACAAACCGAGAAACAGGCAGTCCACGAGAAGCCCGCTCGGGGCGCTGGAGTAGGTCAACCCAACTTTTTCGGCGCTATGGATATCATACGTACGTAGGTACGTCCTACGTAGCCGACTCGGGAGGGCTGCAAAAACTCGTATTCGAACGGGAGACGGAACCGTCCCGAGACGTCTTTCGTCTTGTGGAACAGGAAAACAGCTTTCAGTAGGAGCTCCTCGAGCTGAGAGTTATCCACTTTCTCAGAAATTTCCTTTCGACGTGGCTACTTTTGGTTTATTATTTTCAATAATGAACCATTGGAATCGAGCATGAAAAAAAAAATTCTTACCCCCCCTCAAAATTTGATGGTTTACGTTTCAAGGTATGTAGAATCCAAAACTGCAATAAAAATATTTCTGTCTGTCCGCCGTACGCCGTACGGGCCACTTTTCTTAGTTACCATGAAAAAAAATTGATGAAATTCGGGTTATAGGTTCCGTTCGGCGTCTAGTTGGTCCTCGAAGCTCGACGTTACTGTGAGTCATCTCTAAGGGGTTCAAAATAGGGGTTGAAATTTTCAAAACGCCTATACCATTTTTTTACGTGAATATTTTTACGGTTTTAAATAGTTCTTGAACTTGCGAGTTTTTTAAGACCATCCGGAGCATCGTACGTCCAGCCGTTCGTTCACAGTAAGGCCCCAAAGTTTGCACCGACAGGCATTTTCGACTCCAGTGTGAATGAAATTGTATACAATTCAAACCAAATCTCGTAACCAGAGACGCGCCCACAATAGGAATTTGTGAATACGGCCAATCATTGGTAGGGATCACCTGATTATATTGGCGGAGTATGAAGTCGAGTTGGTTGTTCTGTGATATTATTTCGCTTGAAAAATGATGGCTCTTTTGGAGTTTGTTGGTAGGTAGTGAAACTTGAACAAACGTTGAAGTATTATTGATGGGTAAATTATTACTACGGTAAATCATTACTCAACGGTAAATTATTACACAACGGTTCATTATACCATCTACGTAGAAGGGGCTGGAGTTTGTTGGTAGGTACTTTTGCAACTTTTTTCACTCCTCATCAACAATTTCTTTTCAGAACTTCATTATGTGTGTTTCTTTTTGTTAGGTACTGTTTGTCATCGGCAGAATTATTTTAGCAACATTTAACTCGTGATTTAGGTAGGTACCTAGTAACGAGTACGGGGTTAGGTACTAACCTACGGAGGGTCTGCGATCTACATAATATGTATATAATAGAATAGTACATATCATATTATATAGAAGGGTTATCTATACATAGAGCTGTGATCTGTAACAGGAGGGTATTCTATACAAAATAATAAACCGTTGTGCAGGGATTTGCAGCGTTTTTCTATTTGTGAATTTCCGCTGCACATTCTTCACCACCTTCAACTCTATGGTGATAACCACCGATATAGACGCAGTTCCTTTGAAACTCCCATAACAACGCAGCTGGAGAGGGCTGGTTGTTCACCTAATTATAGGTATACCTAATTTTCATTTAAAAATGAACGCAAAATCTGACTATTTCGTATCCGCACGTGCCACCATGTTTTCCTTCTAGTAGTAGGAAGGTACCTAATAGAACGGGCTTACCCACAGGTACGTGAATTTTTCATGATAATTTTTTCGTGAAAACTTTATTGGGTAGGTAAGTTGGTGTAAGTCGGCGCTTTAGGTGGGAGGGAATAATTATCTTCCCGAAATAACTGAGTAGGTATGTTAGTGTGATAATGATAAGGTTACTCAACTATTTACGTAATAAATGCGTTATTTCAATCAGTTAAATTAATGAATCAAAATTGAGTAACAACATGAACCTAGTCCGTCGTCACTGGTGACTTGAGGGTGTCCACTACTGGTTCAGTCCCGAGACGTCTTTCCACGTTCGGGCCCGGACAGCAGAATCTCATAGGAGCTTCATGAACACCCGACTTCATTTTCAGTAGGAAAATCATAGGTTAAAGAGGCATAACAATTAAAATGCTCTACTCATAGTTAGGTACAGGTTTCAGGATGTGGTTTCTGATGTTAGGCGACCGCAGAAAACTACAGGACAGTATTATAGGTACTTACTACCTATGTAAATTAATTCGCAACAGAAATAAAGGTTAGAAACGCTGCATTTCGTTTCTATACAGAGGCGAATGGGTCCATGGTGAAGGAGGTTTTATGGTGAAAAAGAAAACGAGCATTGCAACGGGTCCAACATTTAATTAGCATGGGCAAAGAGGCTCCAAAATTCCCGCAATTCAAATTTGAGTTTCAAAGCCCTGGATAATTATAATTTTTATTATTATAAGTAGCAAATCAGGGTAGGTAGGTAGGTAAAACATTAAATTAGCTCATTCTGAATGCTGCACTGGGTTTCTTAATTTGCCTCATAGGATAGGTACCTACTTAATTTCGTGTTAAACATTTATTGATTTGAAAAATGAATCAATCTCTGGAAATTAAAAGTGGAGATTTTAGGAAATTGAAAAAAATTTACTCTCTCCTCATAATAATTTCATCTTGAAGAAAGAAACAACATGTTCGACTGCATTATGATCCAGTGTTTCATTGCAATATTTGGGCTGGATGTAGGCAGTATACCGTTTCATTCACGCTCGTGTGAACGAACGTCTGGACGTTCAATACTCAAAAACGCTGCAAATCCCTGCACAACGGTTTATTATTTTGTATAGAATACCCTTCTGTTACAGATCACAGCTCTATGTATAGATAACCCGTCTATATAATATAATATGTACTATTCTATGCATATTTATGTAGATCGCAGACCCTCCGTAGGTTAGTACCTAACCCCGTACTCGTTACTAGGTACCTACCTAAATCACGAGTTAAATGTTGCTAAAATAATTCTGCCGATGACAAACAGTACCTAACAAAAAGAAACACACATAATGAAGTTCTGAAAAGAAATTGTTGATGAGGAGTGAAAAAAGTTGCAAAAGTACCTACCAACAAACTCCAGCCCCTTCTACGTAGATGGTATAATGAACCGTTGTGTAATAATTTACCGTTGAGTAATGATTTACCGTAGTAATACCTAATTTACCCATCAATAATACTTCAACGTTTGTTCAAGTTTCACTACCTACCAACAAACTCCAAAAGAGCCATCATTTTTCAAATTAAATAATATCACAGAACAACCAACTCGACTTCATACTCCGCCAATATAATCAGGTGATCCCTACCAATGATTGGCCGTATTCACAAATTCCTATTGTGGGCGCGTCTCTGGTTACGAGATTTGGTTTGAATTGTATACAATTTCATTCACACTGGAGTCGAAAATGCCTGTCGGTGCAAACTTCGGGGCCTTACTGTGAACGAACGGCTGGACGTACGATGCTCCGGATGGTCTTAAAAAACTCGCAAGTTCAAGAACTATTTAAAACCGTAAAAATATTTACGTAAAAAAATGGTATAGGCGTTTTGAAAATTTCAACCCCTATTTTGAACCCCTTAGAGATGACTCACAGTAACGTCGAGCTTCGAGGACCAACTAGACGCCGAACGGAACCTATAACCCGAATTTCATCAATTTTTTTTCATGGTAACTAAGAAAAGTGGCCCGTACGGCGTACGGCGTACGGCGTACGGCGGACAGACAGAAATATTTTTATTGCAGTTTTGGATTCTACATACCTTGAAACGTAAACCATCAAATTTTGAGGGGGGGTAAGAATTTTTTTTTTCATGCTCGATTCCAATGGTTCATTATTGAAAATAATAAACCAAAATCTTGAAGTTCGGGGTTAATTTAAAAGCGTCAAAAAACATTCAATTGTAATTTCAACCCCCTATTTTTCACCACGCAGAACTTCGAGGACCAACTACTAGACCCCAAAAATGGGACCTACAAACAAAATTTCACTAATTTTGGATCATCCATTTTCGGACTGCATTATTTAAACGAAAATATAGAGGAAATATAGAGAAAATATAGATACTGTTATAAAAATTGTACTCAAATATATAGTTTTGAGGAGATTTTTTTCCAGTCTCGATTCCAAAGGTTTGTTTTATGAACTAAAATGAGAGAATGATGTTTGGTGGAGTTCAGTAGTGTCCATTACTGGTTCAGTCCCGAGACGTCTTTCGACATTGGGGACAGGGGATCACGATCGCGGAGGAGCTTGATCCCCGCGTTATCCTTTTCCTTTGTTCTGTCATTGGCCCAGCTGATTTTGTCCTATTCGGAATATTGTCCAAATAGTGGTCCAAATTTTGTCCTATTGTTGAGCCACATTAGGGAACCAATGAACTATTACATGGTTGTTATGAAATGAATACATGGTTGTTATATGTTGGAGTTGTCTACAACCTATAACCAGCAAGAACAAGAATTAGCGCTGAGAAGGACTGAGAATTAGTTTGAAAATACCTCAACAGAGGTCTGGAGTTCTAGTTCGATAGCTCACCGCAAGGTATCAGTAGCTCCCGAAACGATCGACCCCCGCCCCCGCCTTTCGTGGTTTCTTTTTCTAGTGTTCTTTTTGTTTTTATTCCTTCAGTCCCTTCCTGGTCACTGCTCGTTCGTTGCCCAGTTCGAGTGGTTCGACTCGTCGAGCGACGGACGTCTAAACGGGAAGTGAGGGTGGAAAATTTATTATCACAACTTCCAGTGCATTGTCCCGACGGATAGTTTTTCTGACGATTTCTCGCGTACGATTCGGTTGCAGCCCCGTGGCTATGTTCCTGTAGAGAAGTGTTATCTCCTCAGACAAAACAATGGTGCAGAAGTACACGTCTCCCGTCAGGGTATACAAGTACCCCTTCGAGTTGATAATGAAGGTGAGTTGGGCTACCTCAATATTTTTTATATCGTCGAAATCTGGACGGGACCATCGTCTGAGGTCGTTCGCATTTTGGGTTTACCCATCCAGATGAGCCCCTGATCCGTGGCATAGGAGTACTTCTTACCCTCAACAATCAATCCACAGTCCCCCATCAGTCTCAAGCCTGTTTGGTGACACTGCCCTTTAACGGGATTTAAATGTGGTGTTCAGTCACTAGCGTTAAATAACCAGTTTCAATATTGTCCATCTAATGTTCATATTGTCCATGACGATATCGCTCACAGCAATGATAAGCGAATCATATTCCTACGAAAACTAGAGCCGCTGCTATTCCACCATCTAAAATACCTAACGTCGTAACCTTCCTAAATTCTGATGATTCGGTAAGTTTCATAAGCTACTCAATCAATTAGTTCCTAAACGATTGTCGCCAAAAACTTTCAACTTCCACCGCCTACCTACCACCTTGCCTTGTCATTCCTTGCGCATAAATGAAGCTTTCACTTTTGCATGCTCCAATGACCTTGGTAAAAATGCTTTTTGTTCCTTGCAAACTTGGTTTTCGATTGTTAACCAAGGAGTTGATTGAGGACAGATGAATTCAAGGAAGTGTGATTTTCTTAATAGGGTTTGGTAGGTAATTTACCTAGCTTTCCATATTGGAAGGTAGGTACCCACATTTATTATTTACCAGAGAGGGATACCAGGGTGAGGTGTCGTTGTGCATTTATTTAACCAACGTTTGAGTTCCTAGAAGAGAAATAGTAGGAGTGACGTATTTGGTAAAATTCGAGAAACATCTGGAAAAAAGTGTACCTCAGCAGCGTACCTACAAACGTACGGACGTGTACCTAAGGAGTAGGCTGTACTACAATATTAAAGAGCCAAATAATGTGCATTTTGGACACACATTCTGTTCCTTACCAAATTATTCGTTCATTCAATATTGGAAATCCTTCAAACTTACATTTTAAGCAGTATATATATATACCTACTGCATAGAGGTGGTAGGTTGTCGGATTGTCGTTTTCGATCAAATTAAATAAATGTTGATGAGGTTTTTAAAAAAATCTCTTACGACCCCAGGTTCCTTGTTTTAGTCAGTTTAACATCCACCATTCAGCAATGTAATTTTTTTGCATTCATTCATTTAACTTAACAACTAAATCCAAACCGTCAATTGAATTATAATACTAATTTATTATTTGCTGATAAACCATTTACTTATGACTGGATTTTCTCTGAAAACCTCATTTAATGTTCATAATTTTAGTTATTATAAAATAAAATTTAAACTATCTTTAATAGCTTATTGACAAACAATCATGAGTTGATGCGTCATTTCTAACAGCTATCTGGTAGAAGGAATACGTCTACTCAGAGAATGCTACCATTTTGAATAGTTTAGATGTAGATTATAGTCATAAGTAAATGGTTTATCAGCAAATAATAAATTAGTATTATAGTTCAATTGAAGGTTTGGATTTAGTTATAGGCGTAGGCTGTAGGTATCTATACTTGGGAAACCACAAGAAGTCTTGTTCGTTGTCCCAATGTGATTTGGACTGTGATTTGAACCTGGGTGACGAACGTGTTGCTCAGATTTCATTGTCAAAATTAATCAAATTGTTGAATTCCAAATTGCAGGATGTTATCGTATTTACCTTCCTGATCCCTCTCTAAGTAGAGAGTGCTCACAACAAAAATGACAAGGACTCTTCATACTATTAGTGCTATTTAGTTTCGCGTTATCACTGTTCTAAGTTAACATAGTTACATATACTTAAATGAGTCTGTTTTCTCGAGATAGAAAATATAGATCAGGGTTGATCACTATATTATTGACCGGAAAACTTCCACTGGTCCATTATGGGACAGGCATGTTCATCATAATAATATTAGAGAAGGTATCGAGAGATTAAGCTAGCCACCCAGTAGAGATTCAATCTAAACACTCATGAAGCAGAGATTGTAGGTAATTCCGAAGCGAGGCGGAGGTTTGTGTGTCATAGAATTTGCAGACAGTGCTGATTAGGGTGACCATCAACATTAGAAAGTCATTAGAGATGTTACTTCGATACATGGTAGAGACATTACTTGCATAGTACCCTGGAGAAATCGGGGAGTACATTTATTATAATATCTTTCCGAGTTACAGGTGTAGGTAGGTTGTGTACAGTGTGGGTAGGTGCGTTTGCTAAATTGTTGTCCGTATAGACATTTATGTATGTATTTATCCCTACTTAACCTTTAGCGTCGAAAGTTTCTGTAATAATTAATCTGGACTGTTATTGAGGGTGAGTTATTATGATCTCTGCGATGAGGAACCATACAAATTTACTTTTCATATTGTGTGGAGTTCTCTTTTTCGATAGGTACCGATTCTGGGGAATGGTAGATGGGGAGATTGTAGATTTGAAGTCGGATACTTGCCGGTTTTTCTCTTTTCTCCATCTTCTTGAGAAAAAAAAACACAAATCGTTTCCAAGAATGCCTTCACTCTGGATACCCGAATGTCCAACTCGCCAAACCCGTTTCAAGAATTCGACTCGTTTGTTCTGTGAGAAAACATAGGTGTATTATTCACAGAATAATTTAAACCAAAACCTCTCCCGAATTGGGTAATCGACGGATCAGCGGAGACCCCATTCAGATAAAACCAATCGACGGGTTCACGAATGGCAGCGATTAAAATGTGAATGATGGCTCGTAATTTAGGGCGATAGAACAACGAACTCTGTTGTTCGAATGTAGATATATTCGAACATAGCGTCTTCATTTCATCTAGTAATCATATTTACAATCTTTCGCGTGGATTCCAGAGGGTTTGGGTTTTTTCATAATTCACTTATAACGGCAATTGAATTTGAAGGATGTCTGGTAACGGCGGAAATGATTCTGGGTAAATTATTACACAATGGCAAATTATTACACACCGGCAAATTATTACGCAACGGTAAATTATTACACAACGGTAAATTATTACACCACGGTAAATTATTACACAACGGTAAATTATTACACAACGGCTCATCTACCCAGAAGGGGCTGGATTTTGTTGATAGGTACTTTTGCATCTTGAACAACCGTTGAAGTATTATTGATGGGTAAATTATTACACAATGGCAAATTATTACACAACGGCAAATTATTACACAACAGTAAATTATTACACAACGGTAAATTATTACACCACGGTAAATTATTACACAACGGCTCATCTACTAAGAAGGGGATGGATTTTGTTGATAGGTACTTTTGCAACTTGAACAACCGTTGAAGTATTATTGATGGGCAAATTATTACACAACGGTTCATTATTCTATTTCCGTAGAAGGGGAACCTATACAGGTAAATTATTACACAACGGTTTAGGTAGGTACCTAGTAACGAGTACGGGGTTAGGTACTAACCTACGGAGGGTCCGCGATCTACTTAATATGTGTGTAGAATAGTAGGTACATAATGTTATACAGAAGGGTTATCTATACGGAGACCTGTGATCTGTAACAGGAGGGTATTCTGTACAAAATAATAAACCGTTGTGCAGGGATTTGCAGCGTTTTTGTCTTGATGACCGCCAAGATCAAACATCGACCGTCAAACATCGATCGAAGGTCTTTCTTATACACAGACTATTGAAAACACTAGATATGTGTTTAAATTCGAGTCTCAATAAACTTCATCTGAACGGAGGTCTACACGCCCCTCCCTGAAAATCACTCGCGCCCCCCAATTTGAAAACCACTGATTTAGAGTATACTAATCAATCAGGGAAGATTCACCAAGACCCAGTAAAGCAGTTTACAAAACATGGTAGGTAGGTAATCGTCTCGCGATAACTACGCGCTCACGTTAATTTCAATGTTTGAAACTTGGAAGTTGGTATTTAATAAAGTAATAATATCGAGAGCCCTCAGTTTGTCAAGTATTCTCTAAAACCGGAAGGCTGCAATATCCGTGAACCGCAGTGCCCAGGTGGGAAACGTAAGGTAGGTACTTGGGCGGCTCTTGACCTTGGTACGCTGGCCACGGAGTCAACAACACTCACATCACCTGTATCGGTCCAGATAAGCTAAGTGGCCACTTTGGGTTCACATGCGGTAGGTTCTCGACAGAAAAAAAATCGCACCGATTGAGTGAAGATTTGGACAATGTGAACTTTTTGGCAACTTCTGAGAGAGAACAAAAAACTGATACTTCAATGTGTTGTAACTTCGGTAGGTAGGAAAAGTATGCTTAGAGAAGTTTTCCTAAGCAGAAATCCGTTTTGAGGCAACATGAATCGAACACTGGAAAATGTTGATAGTTGCTAGATTTTGAATACAGGCAATCGGAGAACATAAAACTAATCAAATCCGAAGTGTTGTTGCGCCAAAATCACAAAAAAAAAAAAAAGAAATTTGGCAACCGTAGGAGTGGATCACCAGAACAGTACGAAAATGTTTGTTTGTCAAAAAAAATGACGTTTAAATACTACTAAAGAAAAGGTTCAGCATTCCCCATGACTTTAGAATGCCTTAAATCCGTAATAAACGCCGTAAAACTTGCGGGGGAGGTCGAAGTTCAGGTAATCTGTGATTATTTCAATAACAAACTATTCTGGCGAGAAAGATCCCCAATCTTGATTTTTACGTGTCAAAAATTGTGAAATATTCAAGTACCAAACGTAACATATGTACCACGTTGTACGAAGTTTTCAAGGAATGATTTCCAAGTTCTAGGCTATTTTCCAGAAATTGATAATGTGGAAATTTTGAGAAACTTGCGAAATCGCCAAAAACACGGTTAAACTTGACGGTGAAACAGATTCAACATAAAATGCCAATTATGGCCCACTGTGCGACATAGCTGCATGATAAATGATTTAGCATAACGTATACTCCAGGTATAAAAATTGAAGGAATTACCGCTTTTTTCTTTATTTGGGCGCATTCGGAATTACCATTAAAAACCATGATGTAGGTATTAAATATCTTTTAAAATGCTCCAAATTATTACACAATGGTTTATTATTTACGTGTATAGATGCCCGTTCTGCTTAGACCACTGCTTTCTGTAGTCAATACCTACCCTCGTGCCCCCCACCCGCCCAGGAAAGCCCTAAATCGAGTACTGGTGCCGGCCCGGGAATTAAAGTTTCATGAAAATGCGCGGGATTCAATAATTCAATAACTGATTATTTGTTGTCATTTATGAAGCATAACGTTTGTTCAAGTTACGAAGGCACTTAGAAACAAAATCCGAAAGAGCCATCATTCTTCAAATGAAATAAAATCGGAACAACCAACTCGATTTCATATAGCCATCCGTGATTACAGGCAGATGTTATCCTAGCAATGATATCTCGGTTGGATTTATACCGTTTCGTTCACGACCATGTTGACGAAGCATTTCGGTGCAAACGAACAGCTGGACGTACAATGCTCCGGTTGGTCTCAAGAAGTTCTTTAGTTTGAGATCAATTTAAAAACGTAAAAAACCATACCCTTCTATTGAGAGTTTTCGAGCTGTGGCGTTCTGAAAATGTCAACCCCTATTTTTCACCCCTTGGAGACGACTGACAGTAACGCCGAGCTTCGCGGACCAACTAGACCTCAAACGGGACCTACAAACCAAATGTAATTTTAATTTTTGTTCATGGTAATTAAGAAATGTGCGAAGTATGGCGTACGACAGACGCACAGAATTTTTTTTTCCATTTTCGGATTCGACATATCTTGAAACGGGAACCATCAAATTCTAAATGGGGGGGGGGGATTATTTATTTATTTTTTTTTTTTTCATGCTCGATTCCAAAGGTTCATTATTGAAAATAATAAACCAACAGGTAGGCAACTCATACGTTCGTTTTACAGAGATTATGAAATGTAAAAGTTAGGTAGCGACTATAAATTAGTACACTATCTCCTGTTATAGAAAAAAACCTCGTACTAAATAACAAATAAAGCATTAGAAATCATGTTTTAGGCACCTACATAAAAGTACATACAGTGTAAACTTCATATTTCATACTGTGTAAAATTCCGTTTATATAATCCCTTGTTGTGTCGACTACTACAAACACGAGCTACAGAATACGCTATCAACAAATAATGTAGATAAGTTGAACATTCCTTCTTCCTTCCCTCGGAATTTCATCCAGCGAGATAAAACCTCTGGAGTATTTAATAATTAACTAATAAAGTCAAGGCGAGGGAGGTGCAATTGAGAAGCTCGCTGCCTTCTTGTTGAGATATTATTATACGAGATGTGGCACTCTGAAAAGTGGCAATACTGTCGGAATAACAAATTAATATGAAAACCACAGAGAAACCCACAGCAGGAGTCCAAGTCACGATGAGTATTTAGATTTTTATTATAGCGATACAGAGGTCTGAAAAGTGATACTGAATACACTGAATACAAGGAATATCGAGACGAAACTGCAAAAATAACCGCAAGAGTAATGTAATAAACCAGGTCGCTAATTAGGTAGGTAGGCACCTAAGATAACGAGATACGAAACTGTTGTCAAGGACCTCTGCTACAAATTTAACTCTAAAAAAGGACATAAAGTACTGAGAGTCGGTATTGAAAAGGATAACGTTGAAATGACGGAGTAACTTCGTGTAATTACGAAATAAAATGATAGCAGACCTGGGGGTCGTACGAAATCAGTTTTGCCACTACATATAAAATTAAATAATTATGGTAATGTGAACTAGATATGACAATGGCAGAGGGATTAAACGTGATCAGCATGAAAAAGTGGCTATACGAACTCAAAGATGAACTAACTATTAACTAATTGCATAGCTACATGCAACAAAATTGCGTAATAAAATGAGAATGTACTTACGCTAAAATGTGGTCAAGAAAAACAATTTGGCAACTAAACTTGATTACCGCTTGGTTATTTGCACTTCCAAGCTACCATAAACCACCAATAATACTTCAACGTTTGTTCAAGTTTCACAAATACCTACCAACAAAATCCAATAGTCCATCACTTATCAAATGAAATAATATCGCAGAACAACCAACTCGACTTCATACAGCCATCCTTGATTATAATCAGGTGCTCCCTAGTGATGATATCCCGGCCGGATTTATACCGTTTGATTCACGATCGTGTTGACGAAGCTTTTTGGTGCTCACGAACGGCTGGACGTACGATGCTCCGGGTGGTCTCAAAAATTGTTTAGCTCAAGACAAATTTAATAACGTAAAAAAAACCATACCCTTCTTTTGGAAGTTTTCGAGCTACGGCGTTCTGAAAATGTCAACCCCTATTTTGAACCCCTTAGAGATGACTGACAGTAACGTCGAGCTTCGAGGACCAACTAGACCCCGAACGGAACCTATAACCCGAATTTCATCAATTTTTTTTCATGGTAACTAAGAAAAGTGGCCAGTACGGCGTACGGCGGACAGACAGAAATATTTTTATTGCAGTTATGGATTCTACATACCTTGAAACGTAAACCATCAAATTTTGAGGGGGGTAAGAATTTTTTTTTTTTTTCATGCTCGATTCCAATGGTTCATTATTGAAAATAGGTATGTAATAAACCAAAATCAGAAATCGTCTGGACGTCGAATTTGATGTAAGATGTTCACTCTCAACATTGCAGCCCGATATCAAGAATCTGATGTTAACTCAAATGAGCCTGTACCATCCATCACCCTAGTTTTCGTATGTCTGTCGTTCTTATTTTGTGAAATAAATTCAGAAGTTTATTTTTATTAACAATTTTGTTTGTATATATTATATAAGATGAAATTCAGTAAAAACTACATAAATCGCAGAACAACCAACTCGACTTCATACAGCCATCCTTGATTATAATCAGGTGCTCCCTAGTGATGATATCCCGGCCGGATTTATACCGTTTGATTCACGATCGTGTTGACGAAGCTTTTTGGTGCTCACGAACGGCTGGACGTACGATGCTCCGGGTGGTCTCAAAAAATTGTTTAGCTCAAGACAAATTTAATAACGTAAAAAAAACCATACCCTTCTTTTGGAAGTTTTCGAGCTACGGCGTTCTGAAAATGTCAACCCCTATTTTGAACCCCTTAGAGATGACTGACAGTAACGTCGAGCTTCGAGGACCAACTAGACCCCGAACGGAACCTATAACCCGAATTTCATCAATTTTTTTTCATGGTAACTAAGAAAAGTGGCCCGTACGGACAGACAGAAATATTGGTTTATTATTTTCAATAATGAACCATTGGAATCGAGCATGAAAAAAAAAATTCTTACCCCCCTCAAAATTTGATGGTTTACGTTTCAAGGTATGTAGAATCCAAAACTGCAATAAAAATATTTCCGTCTGTCCGCCGTACGCCGTACGCCGTACGGGCCACTTTGCTTAGTTACCATGAAACAAAATTGATGAAATTCGGGTTATGGGTCCCGTTCGGGGTCTAGTTGGTCCTCGAAGCTCGACGTTACTGTCAGTCATCTCTAAGGGGTTCAAAATAGGGGTTGAAATTTCCAGAACGCCTATACCATTTTTTTACGTGAATATTTTTACGGTTTTAAATATTTCTTGAACTTGCGAGTTTTTTAAGACCATCCGGAGCATCGTACGTCCAGCCGTTCGTTCACAGTAAGGCCCCGAAGTTTGCACCGACAGGCATTTTCGACTCCAGTGTGAATGAAATTGTATACTCTTGTCACCAGGGACGCGCTGGATTCAGTCAATCAATCAATTTATTCAATCAATTGATCGATCAATCAATCAAAATTTTCAATTGAAATTGGAATAGTTTGTAAATTATTGGATTACTTTATTGTTTGCAATTGGGGAATCATAGGCTTGTTTGTGTGTCTGTTGTTTTCAATTGCAATTGGCCACTGCTCACTTGAATTGGAATTCATTAATTTGAATTGGAATTCATTTCGAATTGTCTAATTGGCATGGTGCGCATTGGCATGGTCCGAAATGGTTCTGCAATTCTATTGGCCCAACGCTGTCTGCGATTCTCATCATAACATGTATAGACTAGTACATATTGTATTATACAGACGGGTTATCTATACAGAGATCTGTGATCTGTAACAGAAGGGTATTCTATACAAAATAATAAACCGTTGTGCAGGGATTTGCAGCGTTTTGGTTTATTATTTTCAATAATGAACCATTGGAATCGAGCATGAAAAAAAAAATTCTTACCCCCCCTCAAAATTTGATGGTTTACGTTTCAAGGTATGTAGAATCCAAAACTGCAATAAAAATATTTCTGTCTGTCCGCCGTACGCCGTACGCCGTACGCCGTACACCGTACGCCGTACGCCGTACGCCGTACGGGCCACTTTTCTTAGTTACCATGAAAAAAAATTGATGAAATTCGGGTTATAGGTTCCGTTCGGCGTCTAGTTGGTCCTCGAAGCTCGACGTTACTGTGAGTCATCTCTAAGGGGTTCAAAATAGGGGTTGAAATTTTCAAAACGCCTATACCATTTTTTTACGTAAATATTTTTACGGTTTTAAATAGTTCTTGAACTTGCGAGTTTTTTAAGACCATCCGGAGCATCGTACGTCCAGCCGTTCGTTCACAGTAAGGCCCCGAAGTTTGCACCGACAGGCATTTTCGACTCCAGTGTGAATGAAATTGTATACAATTCAAACCAAATCTAGTAACCAGAGACGCGCCCACAATAGGAATTTGTGAATACGGCCAATCATTGGTAGGGATCACCTGATTATATTGGCGGAGTATGAAGTCGAGTTGGATGTTCTGTGATATTATTTAATTTGAAAAATGATGGCTCTTTTGGAGTTTGTTGGTAGGTAGTGAAACTTGAACAAACGTTGAAGTATTATTGATGGGTAAATTATTACTACGGTAAATCATTACTCAACGGTAAATTATTACACAACGGTTCATTATACCATCTACGTAGAAGGGGCTGGAGTTTGCTGGTAGGTACTTTTGCAACTTTTTTCACTCCTCATCAACAATTTCTTTTCAGAACTTCATTATGTGTGTTTCTTTTTGTTAGGTACTGTTTGTCATCGGCAGAATTATTTTAGCAACATTTAACTCGTGATTTAGGTAGGTACCTAGTAACGAGTACGGGGTTAGGTACTAACCTACGGAGGGTCTGCGATCTAAATAATTATGCATAGAATAGTACATATCATATTATATAGACGGGTTATCTATACATAGAGCTGTGATCTGTAACAGAAGGGTATTCTATACAAAATAATAAACCGTTGTGCAGGGATTTGCAGCGTTTTTTATTGCAGTTATGGATTCTACATACCTTGAAACGTAAACCATCAAATTTTGAGGGGGGTAAGAATTTTTTTTTTTCATGCTCGATTCCAATGGTTCATTATTGAAAATAGGTAATAAACCAAAATCAGAAATCGTCTGGACGTCGAATTTGATGTAAGATGTTCACTCTCAACATTGCAGCCCGATATCAAGAATCTGATGTTAACTCAAATGAGCCTGTACCATCCATCACCCTAGTTTTCGTATGTCTGTCGTTCTTATTTTGTGAAATAAATTCAGAAGTTTATTTTTTATTAACAATTTTGTTTGTATATATTATATAAGATGAAATTCAGTAAAAACTATATAAATTGCTAGGCTACGATATTTTCTTCCATTTGTTAACACAAATACCTTGGTTTGGGAATTTTGGAGGATGACTGATGGAAGGGGGGGGCGCCAAGATGCCTCGATACTCGCAAGGGGGGCGCGACCCAAAACAATTTGAAAACCACTGCTCTAAATTATTTGATCTGCCAACTAATTCCCATACTTTACTGATGAAAAACATCAGACAATTCGGTTATAGTTCAGCAAAATGAAATTCCCTCCTCATTCAGTTTTAATAGATTTATTCCAATTTAGAAACAAATAAATTCAGTTCCAATGAAAAACTCAACCGTCTAATATGGTCAACAAATTTGTAGGCTCCTTTCGCTTGACAGCAACTGAAATGGGTAAATACCTAGGGATACACATTGAGAAGAGATGCATACGTTTTACATTCATACTTTCCCTGCCTTTATTACTTCCTTCCTCCAGGAAAAAAGGACTACGGCCTGATCTGTGGACTGATTTCTCTCTCTACGTACGCCTTAAAGTATACGTATTTGGTCTACAGATACTTGGATTTACGTACTCTGTACAAAAACGCAAAAAACATACGTTTTCACTTTCGTACTCTCTGCGTAAGGCACTTGTGTGGTTTTAGGTATACACTGTCAAGATACAATCATCATATTCCGCATACACTTAACATTCTGCAGTACAAGGCGCCATCTTAGCGCCACCAGTTTCCACGTCGGTCAAACTGATTTGCATACGAATCGTCGTTCAATAATAAGATTTCTTGTTATTTCAGTTTGTCTACCGTCTGTGATGGAAGGGGAAGGGGGGAGGGGGGTCACAACTAAAGCTTCCTAACTATGGGAAACTCGTGTGAACGAAATAGGAATGCGCCTCGGTTGACTACCTCCGTGTTGTGTACAGTGTGTTTACAGACAGCACGCGAGGTCCCCCCTTCAGTTTCACTGTCGGGTTGCCTAACAATAATTTATTGTTACTACCGAGTTGATCGTTCAACGTTCAAGTGGGCAGCTCTTCTCGGCTATCTGGTGACATCGAGGTTGTGACTGCCTGGCGCATGATAAAGAAAATTCGTAACGCCCAAGGCACTGGGAACCGTAGATTCGTACTGATCAATAAAAAAAGAGGGCGTATTGGACAAATTTAGCGTAAGGGAGGCTACCAAACCACACCTTCATCAGTTGCAGCAGCAAAACAATCGCCACACCATAGTATATACGTTACGGTATTATTGAAACTGATAGGTATGAATGATTCAACTAACCATATGAAAATCTAGATAGGTACATAAGGCACGATTGGTGTTGTTAGAGGGTGATGGAGTGTTTTAGTTTCAGCGTATACGAGAATTATTATAGAGATTGAACGTTTCTAATATCACTAGTGAACGTTTCACAATAAATATGTAGGTCCGCTGACCACGTGCTTCACGCAACTTTGCAAATAGGCTCAAATTCTGCCTATGTACCCCGCTCAATAATAGCTGTTTTTCGTTACGTTTTATGGCTAAATATTTATCATTCGCTGTAAGGATGATTGATAGAGCTTTGGAAGTTATTCCATTTGATTCAGCATCCTGGAAAACATGAAAAACTGGATGGTTCGTTTTGTACTTGATTGTATTTTGTGTACTCAGTGAGTTCAACCCTACCCACCAATTGTACAACCGAAGTCAGTGGTAGTGGCCCATAGAGGGCTGAAACCAAGGATCTAATTGTATATTTCACTCTCAAACACAATAGGTGGCTGAGCACTAAATCCTGTCCTGGTTTCCGGAATTATTGTCATTGCTGCAGTCAGGTCATACCATCTGTAGCGCTAAATGTAGGTTGGACCTCATTCAGATCGATCCAGTGCCCTGCTGCACGAAGATACTCCCATCATAGAGAGAAAACATCTATTTCAAAGACAGTGGGCGATGATATGCATCTCGACCATCCATACAGCCTTTATATTCTTGGCACGACAGTTGTGTCAAGAACAGTCACAGAAGCATTCCAGGCGCTGGCGCCAGCTATTAAACCGTAATACCAATGCACGTTGGTCTTATCTGAAGGCGAATGAAGTTGAGTAAATTTATCTCCTGCAGCAGGGCTAGTTTATATTGAACTAAATAGCGCTGGCATTCTACGTCCACTGCTGTTGGCCTGCCATCTTTTTGAATAGTAGGTGTGATACAACCATTGCAGTAACCTGGACAGAATGTACACGTTCTAAGATATTCGAATCAACTAATACCCTTGTCGACTCTTTAGATTTGAATGCATTTGTGAGGGTAGTTGGGGATTGGTACAAATATGAATAATTCAGGTAATTTAAATCGGAGCAGTCAATCATTCGAAAAGTTCGCCTAAAAACGACGCAAACCTGGTTAAGAACGAATCGCTGAATTTTAATTTAGTCAAATACAAACGTTGGGGTCTTATCGGAATTTTTACTACCTGAATGGATTATACACATTTTTTGAAGGAAAAAACTTAATTTTGCGTATTTAAAAAAAGTGGTTATGGGCGGTTACACGCGAAATAAATCTAAAATCGAAAAACCCATAAACGTAGTGGGAAGTTAAATAGTAGGATGAGACCTGTAAAATACGGTATACTGGTGATCAGTGTGGGATTTTCTTTGGCTTGAAAGTTTGTACGGGTCCACCCCGTATAAATTTGGTGTTAGCTATATATATGTGAGTATATACTTACGTAGAAGGGGAGCTAACTTTGTCGAAAACTCGTTAAAGCACTGATTTCTTCGACTGTCGAACAACAATTTGAGAAAATCAGCGCTTCTTTAAACGTGACTCACATAATTCTTCAATATAATTTAGAACTGAATAATCATTCAGTTGGCGACGGCGGGCAAATTATCCGCGAAGGTCGCCTGAGTTCGTTAGCGGGCCACTGTTACTCGAAATGTTGAGAAGCCCCTCGACTACACAACTGGCATCCTGTTGTAAATAGCAGGAAAATCAGTTTGGCGTTTACTGCAGGTGAAGGAGGAAAAAACACTTCACAAAATGTTACTGAGGGAAATCACAAGTTGTAAAATAACATTCGTAAATTGCTTGGGTTTCACATTCGGCATTGTATCTCCAGTCCAACAATGGTCCCAACTTGAACGTTTCGATGGTAAATGGGGAATAATTCGATGGGAAATAAGGACAGCTTTAGTTCAATGGCTGTTATTGGGTAGTTCACATCACAATATTGTGATATCGCTTGCCGGTTAGTTTAGGTAAGTACTATGGACGTCAGAATAGATATAACTTATCGCAGGCCCCTATATCAGGTGTAGTTTTGGCCCCCATCGCTAGGTTTGTAATTTTGTTCAATCGTAGGTTTGTCATGAGTCTTCATTGAAAACAATGCGATACAGTGCGAGCAGTACCACATAGTTACATAGACCTTTATCCAATTGCGGTCTTCAATGCTCCTAAATCCAAGCAAGAAAACAAGAGTTTTCCTGTGGTGATCCTCACATCTCGTTTGATAGGTCATGATGATGATGATGATGGTCTGATAGGACTTGTCATCTAGCACCCCAGCTACTAAGATATCATCTACACTGCATTTGCTGTTGTATCTAGATCTATTAGCAGCCACCTTTAGTTGTAATAGTTAATAATAATTAGTCGTGCTAACCATTGCGTTCAGTATAATTATATTGATCTATTATCGATAATTTATTACCTGTGTTTTGGTTTCTTATAATAAATAGCTTTGGATAATAAATGGATTTTATGATCGTATATTACGTGATCATCCACATATCATTAGTCATCGATTTCTCCTCTATGGCATTATGCCGCTGTCCCGTCCATTCCGGGACAGTGTACCAACGATTTCTCCGCTCCGAGGGGTTTTCGGGAAGTAAAACTGAATCAATTTTCCGGTCCCAGGAAGTCGGGACCATTAATCGCTGCTAACTAAACTGCTCCCTCAAGTGAGGATCTGTCGTAGGGGTAACGGTGATCTCAGCCTTATCTATAACGATTCTATTGATCTGTCCTCGAAATGAAAGAGCCATCAGTTCTCAGGGAACAATAACTCAATTAGAATATTGGCTTCGACGTCAACTTCATTTGTCATTAACAGAGCCCTTCAAATGCCATATTGCCTTGGCGCCTTACAAAAATGCCATATTCTGCAGATTTTTTTGTAAGATGCCTTATTCGGCCGATTTTTGGGAAAATGCCATGTTTGTGCCTTTTTTCACCAAACTCCTTCAAGAAAATTAAAAAAAAATTTGAAGTGAAAATTTCTGAATGACATGAGGTTTCTCGAACCCTGTCGCCACTCTGTCTGGCGAGGAAGCCACACTGAAGGAAGGCTGGGAACCTGGTGATGTCCTCTTTATGAAATACGCCCCGGCAACATCAGCTGATGTGGAGAGGACTTTCCCAAAAATGAAATACCTTCTGAGTGATCGACGGCTGGGATTTTCAATGGAAAGCGTTGCTTCACACCTGATGTTGTTATTTAATAATAATAATAATAATAATAATAATAATAATAAATTAATTATTTGTATAAAGCTTTGTAAATAAAATAAATTATTTAGCATAAATAACTTGTATGTTGTGATGTTATCGTCTCAGAATAGCTGGGGTGGTCGGAGAGGGTTGAAAAATAAGTGCCATATTGAGAGAAATAAGTGCCATATTGCCATATTTTTTAGGGCCCTGTTTCACAAAAATAAGTGCCGTATTGTGAAGGGCTCTGGTCATTAATGAAATGTCGACGTAAATACCCTTCTGCAATGAGTTCAAAAAATGTTTAGTAGGTAGGTACATGCATTTTTCAGAATGTTTCAATACAAATCCGTTGCTGAGCATTCTGAATCTATTCCTGGATAGGTGCATAATACAAAAGGTCGTTCAATTTTGAGTTTTCGTTCAAAAATCGCTACGAATCTGCGAGACTGCCTAAAAAAAATCACTGAAAGTTGCATTAAAATACCTCATTTAGGGGCCAAAAAGTGTTCGAATTGTGAATAAAACCACAAAAATGTATTTTCATGTTCGTATAGCTAAAACTCTACTGAATATCTGTGATAGTTTTTGCGGCGCATCCTGATCCTTATTTCAATTACCTAACCGTGAAGATACCTTTCAAGTGATTCCACCATGATTTGACCAATCAGTGACATAAACTAAGGCAACTTTCCTGATGGGGCGGACAAACGTGTATGTGAAATGTATTAGTATTTAATAAACAAACATTTTGGACTCCAAGTCTCCAACCTGGTTCTTGAGTAATAATGGAGATCCACAAAAAACGAAGTGCCACAATCAAAGCACCTGATCGTTAATTGCGAAAATTGCAATTTGTTATACATTAATCTTTTCACGTTTCCTTTGTCACTTTACAGAAAAAAGTCGAATTTTGATGCATTTAAGCTGTCATTTAACCACGTTAACTACGGTTGGCCCTATCCACGCAACTCTGACCTCTACAGTTTCTTTGAAAACGGTCATGTGGTCTGGAGCCCCTCAGAAACTCTGCAGTAGAATTTTTCTGAGCAAACAAGTCTGGTTGGATGTTTGTTTTGAGTAGGAATATCGTATACCTATCTTCAATCTCCATTCTGTTCTTATTATTTGCTCTACGCCGAGAGCGTATGAGATAAGGAAAGACGAGCCCCCCATCCCTCTCTAACTCCCCCAGGAACTGATCTCCATCGTCAAGATAAAAATCAATCCAGCTGACGACCTTCGTCACCACGACAACTCTGACGTCACTCGTCGTCGTTATTAAGTAGATTTCTCTGCTATCAATCCCAAAATGCAAATAGGTGGTTGTTACCCACTGAAACAGCTGGTACCTATCAGTAAGATCAAAATGAAATTATTTCGGGGTCATCTGTGGTGCGTCTCCTAAAAAACCCATGTAAAATTCAGCAAATCCGTATAAAAAGATCCGGAGTCATGCGCGTCGCAAGAAATTCCCATAAATTTATGCATGCGCAAGCTTAGGTAGCTATCGATGGAATTTTGATTTTGAGACTCATAATAGGACCATCCAAGGCCCAAATCGCACTTGCATTCTGAATTTCAATTCATTTCGATTATTCATTCAAATATATGTAGGCGACTAGCTTAGCAAGTTCTGATTAATGAAACGAGAGAGGAAATTGGATTGGTTATATTGAATATCAAATTTCAAGACATTACTGCTAGAATTAATGAAATCTGAAGTAAGTACGTGTTTTTGTTTTGATCCTCTCATTGTAATTATATGCTCAATTTTGGTAGTTAACAAAAATATTTCACGTCTAGGCACTTCATATACATAACATCCCTACATAAAGCTGTGCATATACATAACTACCGCAATGATTTTGCAGTACCTTCAACGCTGAAACAAGTGGTTTAGGCTTGACAGTAAATCTAAGACTTGATGAAATAAGCTTAGGTACCCAAGTACTCGTAACATAACATTATCTGTAAATTACATTCTTAGCAGCACACACTGCGCGGCCACTAAAAATCTCGTTTTGGAACCAAACCAACAGTTACTAAATAATATGATGTTCTAAATAAACGTTGACGTCAGCAACTGCCAACAAGTTCATAAAATAAGTACTTATTGACTAACAGCCTTTCAATTTTTCGATCAGGCAACACGAAACGCCTTCAGTTGTAATAGCTTTAAGCGATGAATTATTCATGATCTGTTCACAGTATTTCAGTTTTATCAGGTGTATTTCCACGATTCACTTCCTTAAACTGAAAAGTGACTTACAGATTTACACACCCGTCATGGTGCATAAGGAACAGGTGGAATTACCATTCGAACGTGAGGAGAGCCCGATATCAGCACTAGACTTTCATGAAGTAGATTTATGCGACTGAAACTCACTAACTCGCCCTCCTCCACCTTATGAATTGCATAGGGGTCTCCATTTCCGTGGACGATCTTTGGCGGTTGCTCGTTCGCACTACTGTTATTTTTCTGGAATTATCCCGAAGGTGGAACGGGTGACAAACTCCCTTTTGGTTTATTATTCTGTGAATAATGCACCTATGTATTCACTCAGCAAAAAATTTTATAACACCCCCTCAAAATTTTTTCTTTTCCGTTTCAAGGTGCGTAGATTCCAAAAATGCAATGTCCGTCCGCCGTATCACGTGTACGCCTCATTTTCGGTCTAAAAAATTCGTTCTTTCGCACACATGCTCCATTTGGGCCCTAGTTGTGTCCCGAAATTTTTCAGCCCGATCGGAATATACCCAGGGGTGTTATGAGTGAAAAATGTGGATAAAAAATAGGTACTTTTTGCGTTTTAGCAACGTTAGTAACATGAGCTTTTGAGATATCGTTTTCCATGTTTTTGGGACGAGAAGACCGAGCATGAAGTCGATTTTGACCAAAGAGTGGAAAATTGAGGTTCTACCAAATGTTCAGCGCCCAAAATTGATTTTTCGTGAGTCAAAAACCTGGGAAATCGTCTGAAATCACAATCAGTTTGTATAATAACACTAGAAAAGGTTTCAACACGTGGATCAAGACGATTACCAATAATCAAAGATAATTTGGAAAAACCAGGAGCCTACCTAATTCGTGTTTTGGGGGCCAAAATTGATGGAAACCATCAGAAATAGCTATTCGAATTATTTCACGTGAAAGAAACAATAAATGAACAGCCAACATTTCTGTAGGTATGTCCAATAGAATAATTTGACAAGGACTATAATGTGACAAGGACTTTGCAGCGTTTTTAGGTAAGCTTCTCAGAAGCTTGGCTTCTGGATGACGGATGTCCCTGTTGTGTTTGGTTTTGGTGGTGGGGCGACCTCAAGGTTGGATAAATAACTTTTTAAAAATACTACCGTAGATAAAAATCCGTAGAACGAACTCATAAAAAACAAAAAAACACGCACAGTTTGCGTTTTTATGTAAGAGGCGCAATGTTTGTGCGATGCCCAGACCGTAATTCCCAGCCGATTTTCATGGCTCATTTTGCAATCAAGGCAGTTTCGGGCCTAGCGGTTCATTATACGTTTTTTAACCCGTGCTGTTTTTTAAAGTACCCTTTTGAATAAGTAAAATTAGTGCTGCTTGCATTAATTTTTTTTGTTGGAAAAAAAAATGTCGGTACCGATCAAGAAAGTGGCTATTATCCGAATTTTTAGATCCAACTTGATTGCAGATATTCTGGGAGTAGGGAATAAGCCACGAATAAGCGCGACTAGTCAATCGAAGAAGCTCCTATCCGGATGAAAAGGAATCAGCGTAAAATCAAAAGGTTTGTTTTGGTGACCATCCGATGGTTATTGACCGTCAAAAAGGCGTTGGGCCGTTCACAGTGATTGTTGGACTCTTTTCGGACTGCGTAGTATCCATGACCGCTTGTTCACAGTGTTTTCCGGACTATCCAACGCCAGTTTTCTTAATTGTCATCCCAGTACACAGGGAGGGTAGGGCGGACGAGAAACTGACATTGCACTGCCTTCTCGATTCCCAATCTTCACAGAAATCAAAAGCTTATCAAGATGGTATTGGAGAATCGATGGTTCCTACGGTTTTCTAGGAGTCAGCTGGCTGTCAGAAAAAGCCAGTGTGAACATACTTAGTACCTAAGTGGGTACCATTTAGCTACACTGGTAAGGTTTTAGGAATCGCTACCAAGGACACAGAAAGTGGAACAGCATTGCTGAAATAGAATAAATTATTTGAATTTGATTAATAAAAAACCCAACTGGCTTGGTTGAACCCGTCATCAGCCGTTAAATAATTCAGTGACGTCGTCGTCGTGTTTCTTCTCCTTCGTGTTTTCGACTATGACGTCAAATGGGAAATATGCATTGAGCAATACGAAGTTTTAAAATGGTGGGGGCACCTTGAAACTGGGAGGTAATAGCGGGATTTAAAGGGGTTGTGTTTAGAGAAAGTGGGAGTACACAACTTTGTTGAATTAATCACGCAACCTCTTATTCAGGCTGACTATCGATTCAGTCCCAGTAGCCTAGACCTCCATTACCATGGAATTATTCATACATTTATGCAAACACTAATAACGTCGTGCAGCGTGAGAGCGATAGCACAGTGCGTAACAGCAACAGACTGAACCGAATCCTGCGTGCTTAGTGCTGAGTTTTCATTTGGCGAATGCTATTTTGCTTCCTCACTACCGAAGATTGGGAAGCCTTGGATTCGTGATTGAATAAAAAAATTTATGTCTTCCAAAATGAAAATTTCCACTTCCATTTTGCGTTTCAGACATCGAGGAACATTTTTGGTTCCGTGTTTGTCTGTCTGTGGTAATTCCTTGTAACGCCCATAACTACCCGAAATAATGGTCGAAATGGGTTGGAATTTGGAGGGTAGGTGCGGGTTGGGTCACAGACGTCCCCACAACAAAATCATTAAAAAATTACGGTAACTTAACTTTCGGCTGCGCATGCGCAAACGTAAAATACTTGAAAACTCATAACTACCCTAAATGTCGTTGAAATGAGTTCAAACTTAGAGGGCCGATCAGGAATAGTACTTTGATAGTTCCAAATGAATTTCATTGGAATCGTACTGTAACATTCGTCTGCGCATGCGCGAACATGAAGTGTTGACCATTTCCTTGTAACGCTTCTAACTACGCGAAATACAGTCGTACAGAGCTGAAATTTTGAGGGTACACGCGGGTTGGATTGCAAATTGTCCCGTTTAAAAATCATAGAAATCGTTCCGTCTGCGCATGCGCAAACGTGAAATACTTGAAACGCCCGTAACTACTTTAAATATCGTTGAAATGAGCTCAGATTTGGAGGGTCGATCAAGAATAATTCTTTGGGAGTTCCGTAAGAATTTCATTCGTCTGCGCGTGCGCGAACATGAAATGTTGCCCGTTTCCTTGTAACGCTTCTAACTACGCGAAAAATAGTCGTAGAGAGCTGAAATTTTGAGGGTACACGTGGGTTGGATCGCAGATGGTCCCGTATCAAAATGAACCTATCCAACTATTCTATACATTCATGTGATTCAAGTGAGGAACCTATACTGCCTACTCGAATTGGCTGAAGTTTTTCAACGTCCCTGCTCTCTTTGATGTTCACATAAGTACATAGCCTGTTTCGAAAATTCGCTTGGTCATGCCGATAAACCGAATATCATTTTCAACTTCCCTTACTTACTCCAAGAGAATGTCTTCTTCAAATAGTATGAACCGTGTTTGCTTGATTCGAATCAATGTACGTACTCAAATAAATATTGGCAGACTTGATATTGTATCAAAGATGCACAAATATAGAGGCTACCGTCGGGTAGTGCCGATTACCAACATTTTTCCAAGTAGGCACTTCAGTTGAGCTCCTCTTACTTCGGAGTTGCCTTTTCAGATGACTTTTTTTACTGGTGGTGAATTTCCAAGTTGCTAATAATAACTGGTCAGTTGTACTCGTAATACTGCTCGAACATAACGTTTCAGATGCAAGCCTTGCATTTATTTATTTTTTAAAAGTTGCCACAGCAGTGGTTTGCTTTCATCTCATGTTCTAGGTAGGTGCATTCCTACGCTTTATTGACGTTGGAGTGGATTGCATAATTTGCAATACCTAAATATTACTTATGTATGTGTTCAGCCAGATGTTCAATCCAGAACGTTGTATCCTACGCTTTAGGATGGGAATTGTACCGTGGTTGTGGTGACGTGTCCGTTCTGAATAAGATCGTTTCGTAGGCGGAACCGCGTTCTGTTATTCCTCGCCGTAAAAGATCAAGGCATGTTTCGCCGAAAAATGTGTCATCTTCTACTCAGTGAAGGACTGATTCAGATGTTTGACGTGCCTAGGCAAAAAATATCCTGCGCAAAACAACCTGACGTAGTATCGGGGGTTAGCTTTGTTCCTCCCAGGGCTTTCAGAAGCGGCCAAGATCAAGGTTCAGTTATATGGGAGCCTCATGAATATTCATCGTGGAATGCGGGTTCTAGTTGGACAGATCGGCCAGACTTCCTCGTTTTCGTTATCTGTTCAAGGCAAAGGCAGAAAAATACTTTGTCGCCGGCATATCATCCACCACGTCTATCGCACTCAGAATACCCATGCAACTGAGATATTCGAATTCCTCGTTTTTAGCCATGTCTCTATTTCGAACCAAGTATTTCGTTTAGCAACATTCCGGCTTATTATGCAATTTTTTTGTGTCTATTCAGGTACAAAATATTGCCAGAATTCCTCCGCCACCATATTTATATTATTTTCAGCAGTCATCGGTAGGTACCTAGTCATTCAAGTCTTTTCAGCAGAAATCGCTCGTATTGTATGGTATTTTGTAAAATAATATGAATGACTAATGACCATAGCGCAGATGGCTCATGCAATTTTCAACAACCCTCCATCGGCGTGCATTGTGTGCAAGTAATTGCATTAAATTCATGGCTCGTGTCGAGTTGCGGTATTCGGAAGCCTCTCAAAAGTTCAAGCACCTCTCTAGAGAGGTCGCCTCACAAAACAATGGAACCTTATCTTGCTCCACTTCGTACGAATTTCTACTAGGTACTGACAACTTCAACGCGCTGATACAGTTGATCCATTTCGTTTTATGAAGGATATTCCGTTATTCGGCGTTGAGTCGAACATCGTCGGGTGCTTCCAAGCCATTTATACTAATTTTGAGGTCTTAAAGAGAATTGTAAGCTGATCTCGATTATATACCGTCTACCATCCTACGTGATATGGGTCCCTGACCTTGCCCGCCTTCTAGACTTCTATTTATTTATTTACTTTTTGTAAAAAGTGTTCCTCACCCACAGAACATCCTAAGAGTTCCTAAAACGTCCCAAAAACTACAAAAACTCGAATTTACCCCACTTTTGTGCAGAGTGAAGTAGAAATTATTTCTATATCACTTGGTTACAAGATTGACATTCCGAGCGCATCCTTTCTTTGGCAGTCACAAGATTATGGCGAATTTTATCTTGAATTTAGCCGTGGCCCATACATAAATAAACACTAATAATATAGGTACGTAGGTCCATACTTGTACTTATACATTTTTTTTATTAAAATCTAGGGATAGATTCCCAGTGCTCCCCAAATGGATTCCCAATAAAACGGATTTATATTTGTTTATATTATGTATCTGGATATGTATTGAAATTCGTTTTTATCGACCGTTTGCGTTACAGATTGAAGCGTTACAGATATGCGTTGCTGGATATGTATATTTATGGAAATCCGTTTGTCACCCCACTTGTAAGGTTTTCAACAATTTTTCGGTAGATGCTTTGCCTTAAAAGTGGGTTTAGGTCGATTAGTGACTCAGAAATCTGTTTATATTCGTGGTCAGCGTGAAATTTCCTCACAGAGTTTGTACCTACCCGATAATACAGTAATACATGTTGCAAAAATAGGTTCACCGTTTGCTTTGGTAGATTGATAACATGTTGTCGTGAACAGAACAAGTTCAGTAACTATGTCCCTTGCAAAGTCATTTGACTAATCAAATAGGAGGAAAACGCTGGCAAAACAATTCGAATGATGAGTTCCAGATTCGCAAACATCTGCGGAGGTCGTTAGATCACGTGGTACCGGGATGCTCAATTTTTATAATGAAGGCTGCACTGGAACTTCGGTAATAGACTTGCGTCAGAGGAGATGCTCAGCGAGATCTACATTAGGCAGCCAGCTGTCCGACACACCAGTAACTCTCACTAGGGGACAAGTTTGGTAGCGGTTTGAGCAGATGTTACGAAAGAATCGTATCTTTTCGAAAAAATTCAGCCAACCATGATTATTACGTAATGGGCAATTTCCGTGTGTAGGAATTTTTTTATTTTTGGTCTCAGAACCGGATTTAGCACCCTTGAACACCCCCCCCCCCCCCCCCCCAATCCACATCGCCAACTTTCGTCCCAAAACTCCGTGTAGCTTGTACTTGGGCAACAAACAGATAGAAAGCGAAATGACGTCATAAGTGGATGGCGCTGAGTGTTCCCCCCAGACGGACGCGGGGGTGACGGGTGAAGGCCTTTACCTATGACGTCATTTCGCTTTCTTTCCACTGTTTTATCCCCCAATTTTGGTCATCGGATACCTCTCATCCAATACCTTTTTGGAAAGCACTCGCCGAGCTCTTTTACTTAAGAAAATAAAATAAAATTGGTGAAATCGTCCATTGTTGAAAATATTGGCTCTTGGCCTTATCAAAAACTTGGGTGTTGGACGTTACAGCAAACATCATGATGGTATGCTACAATATGAAAGCGGAGCTTCGCTTAACTACCTAAGAAGATCATAATCGCAGAATATAAACCATAATATAAAATCACTGAGAGACGAAGCCCATAATTACGAGGTTACATTAGGAATAACGAGATCGAACCAGAGGTAGGTGGAGGGAAACAGGAACTAGGAGGTATGTACGAGTACACTGCTGAGAATCCTATAAAGCTAACTATAAAGTCATTCTATTCCAAACTATTCCAACACAACATTAACCGGTTTAACTGTACTCAAACTTAAATTATTTGCCAGCCATGTTTTGGCATCAGAGCCACCTGCACATTATGGTGGTCCAGTTAAATTATACCGTTACGCTTCCAGTCCTAGGACCCAAAATTCCGTGGTAATTCCCTCAAGTCCCTTGGTAATATCAAATCACAGATGGCACATACTCGCTGCATGAGTTGAAGGTATAGAAATCGTGGGAGCTGAACTGTACAGCAAAGAGATGATTGAGACGAAGAAGAGTATACCTAGGCACAGTACAGAAACGATGGTGTGGACTTCAGTAATAATGAAATCCTTCATTGCGTAAAGGTCAATTGGCCCATTTCATGCTCTAGAAAAAAATCACACAAAATCTTAGATGATCATCCATGATTTTCCTTAGTCCATACCGTAGCGTTGTTTTCCTCTTAATAGTGTATGTCTTAATAATATAATGTCTGTTTCTACTCCTTCGTATTTGTCAACACTAAACGTTTGTTATTGATGCTATGTTGTATATCCACAATCGCATCGTGAAGCGACTAATTACAGGTGACTGTATTTGTTTCAGGCGTACGAGCGGAGGTTTCCGTCATGCCCTCAGATCCCCATCGTTATGGACTGCGAAGTGATTTCCGAGTGGGAGTCGCCCGACGGGTCCCTCAGGAAAACAGAACGCAGGTGTAAACTCCACGTCGATGCTCCCTATCTACTCAAGAAGGTAGCCTCAAAGTTTTGAATTTTCCAGCTCATAACCTTAACTCTGCTCTATCTTGGTATGCGTTTGTATTGCAGTTCTGAAGGCTTGCAACGTCATTTCTGCATCTCTGTGCTGTTATTAAATCTATTCCTTCATTATCAAAGCAGAATCACTTCATTTTAAATCTGATTTTAGCACAATGTGATTTTTTTTTCTCTTAACAAAAAAATTCTGAACTCTTGGAAAAATACTGCAGCAGCAGGCAGAGGGGGTGGGTGGTGGCATGGAAGTTCGTTTTCAAAAATAAGCAGTATTTTTTAAATGAGAGTGATTAAAAGTAAAAATGCAGCAAAAATCTCAATTGACATCTGATTGGCTGTCGTCCCAAGGAGGCGGATCGAAGCCTCGATTGTCATTGCTGCCAACAACCCAACATTAGAAATGGCAAACCTTTTGAACCTTTGACGTGACCTTCCCCTTGGTTTGATTTTGAGGACCAATCCATCCATCTATCCTTTGCGGTTTTATACATCGTAAAGTGCAGTAGCGCTCTAAGTGGGATTTGAGTTGAACTACTCGGCAGTTCAGCTGATACGTCATTTCTAGCAGGAACTCACACATTCAAATTTCTCCCTCGTTTTCTACCTATACTTTCCGACATAAACCCCCTGATTATGTGTTCAATAAGTTAATTTGGCCGAGAAAAGGAGAATTTGTAACCCACGAAAATGTTTTTGATTATACCACTGGCTGAGGAAATGTAGGTGTTTTTGCCATTCTTGCAAACGACTGAGCGTCATTGAAGCGGGAAAACGGGTCTAAGAAAAGTAAAGTTTCATGAAATTCTAAACATGTGAAGTTTCACCTGATTTTCCACTTACTGAATTCGCTTGACTAATTTTGGTTCTTGGGCATCAGAAAGATTTAACGCGCTTTCCAACAGTATCCACAATTTTGAATTTACAGTGAAAATTTAGGAAGTTACGGTCATTTTAGTGACACAACCGAAAATGCAACAACAAAAATCGTGAAAGTGGAAAACTGGAAAATAAGCGGACTAAACATAATGTTAGGGGACACTTCTTGTTGAGAATTAGTTGTAGAATCGATCCTCGAAGTAAATATATATACTTTATCCAGGGACATCCTGTATTTATTCTGGGTCATCGTATACTGTGTAAAGAGCGATATTAATTTGTTGAACACTCCACAAGTACTCACGCTCTGATCAATTTCCAATTATATTCAATGAAAACTAATCATATTCGGGAATCTCATCAAGAGATATTGAACAGTATTATTACCAAAGCGGTGGTGTGTTTGGTTTTGCTGGCAAATATTGATTTTTCAATGTGATAGAGAGAATTGAATGGTCTAGAAGGGTTAATTCCACTTGTAGCAGAAGCACAATAAATTAACATCCCTTCTGGAGGACATCCCTTCGCCGAATGAGTGCAGGAGGCCAAAGCGTCAGGCCGTCCAGAGAACAATAAGGTCAGTTTGTCAGTTGGTACATCGAGAGGAAAGAAGTGAAGGGAGGTGAAAGGTGGGTTGGCTGCTGGGAGATAGAAGAAGTGAAAGGTTGTTTGCCTCATCTATTGGAAACGGGCCAAACTAACTGAAGGTTCCAGTGTCGTACAGTGAAGACTCTTGTATTAAAGTAAAGCGGAATTGTTTATTGTAGGTATATTACCAACTAAATTTTGCTTCCGAGTCTGCGAAGCAGCGGAAGCCTTGTGTTCACTTTCGTGAGCCAAAAAATTTTTGTCTTCAGAAATCAAAATTTCCACTTGCATTTTGCGTTTCAAAGCCTACTGAACAAATTTGGTTCCGTGTCTGTCGGTCTGTGAGTCTGTGAGTCTGTGAATCTGTGAGTCTGTGAGTCTGTCCGCATTTCCTTGTTACAGCCATAACTTCCACGATTTTGAATCGATTCAGCTCAAATTTTGAGGGATGGTGCGGATAAGGCCCCTTGAGGTCCCATACAAATTTCAACATGATTGATCCAGCGGTACGCCCTGCGCATGCGCTAACGTTAAATTCAACAAACACGCATAACTTTCACAATTTTGATTCAATTTCGCTCAAATTTTCAAGGGTTGTTTGGACAAGGCCTAGTGAGTTCCAGTATGAATTTCAGCATGATCGGACCCTCGGTGCGCTCTGCGCATGCGCTGGCGTGAAATAGATTCAATTTCCTTGTTACAGCCGTAGTAACCAAAGATTTCACCCAATTTCAATGTAATTCTCAGGGATTAAGCGGGTAGGGCCCATTGAGGTCCCATATAAATTTCAACATGATAGAGCCAGCGGTTCGCCCTGCGCATGCGCTCTGTCTGTCTGTCTGTCCTTCTATGCACGGCCAAACGGCTCGACGGATATCGACCAAATTTGGCACGAATATCCAGTAGGCTCCCAAGTTGTGCAACGTCGCATTTTCAATTCCCTGACCATAGCGGAACTATGGTCGACCATGGTCAACTCCTGAATGGCTTGATGGATATCGACCAAATTTGGCACGAATATCCAGTAGGCTCCCAAGTTGTGCAACGTCGCATTTTTAATTCCCTGACCATAGCGGAACTATGGTCGACCATGGTCAACTTCGTTAATTGAAATGGTAACCCCTATTTTTTATCGCGTATTCGTAATCTACGTGAAATTCTATCTACGATCGACCCTTCGGACTACCCCCGCGGTCGACCATAGCGCATCCATGGGCCCCTCCATGGTCGAATCCCGAATTGCTCAACGGATATCGACCAAATTTGCCACGAATATCCAGTAGGCTCCCAAGTTGTGCAACGTCGCATTTTTAATTCCCTGACCATAGCGGAACTATGGTCGACCATGGTCAACTTCGTTAATTGAAATGGTAACCCCTATTTTTTATCGCGTATTCGTAATCTACGTGAAATTCTATCTACGATCGACCCTTCGGACTACCCCCGCGGTCGACCTTAGCGCATCCATGGGCCTCTCCATGGTCGAATCCCGAATTGCTCAACGGATATCGACCAAATTTGGCACCAATATCCGGTAGCCTCCCAAGTTGAACGTAGGCGCATTTTTAATTCCCTGACCATAGCGGAAATATGGTCGACCATGGTCAACTCCTGAATGGCTTGACGGATTTCGATAAAATTGGGCACAAATACCCGGTAGGGTATGGGATTTTTCCGTCGTTTGTTGGTTCCACGATACTGCGTACAGCGAATCTCGGATAGCGAGCGAAGCGAGCGGTCAGGCTAGTTATGTATAATGGACGTAATGTATTATGGAAGTCATGTTATGTATAATATGTATATTTCATGTAATGTTATGTAATGTTATGTTATGTAATGTAATGTTATGTAATATGTATATTTAACGTTATGTAATGTTATGTAATGTTATGTAATGTAATGTAATGTTATGTTATTTTGCTTCCGAGTCTGTTCTATTTTATAATGGGTCACTCTGATTGTGACGAGGAAGCTCCTGTGCCATCACCTTGGCAGTGTATTTTATCTAGTTCCTTTTGGCTACTATAATTATTCTCTTTTGCCTACCATTTTGATAATAGGTATACTGTTTTTGTTAATTTAATTCTACATCTACTTTCGGTGATTTGTACTTGACAAAAAATTATATTGATGACAATTAAATATTGTCCTAGTTTTACTGTTAGGTTCCACCCTAGTTACTCTCCTCTATATTTAATCTTTTGGGTTTGCTTGTTGTTGTTGTTGTTGTTTTTAACTTCGTCGGAATTTCAGGTTATCGGCGTGGATCACGTGTTCTTCATCCAAACGAACAATCTCAATCTGCGAAACAGAACGCTTGAAATAGAAGCTTACAATGAAAGTTTCGCCAATCGAGTCGAAGTGCTGGAAACTTGCCGATACTTCGTGAGTATTACCTTCATTGCTACTTTCTAGAGTGTTTACGTCTTTGGTTGTTTGGGTTTTACCCTTCTTTTGGAAAAAACCCAGAAGAGGGGTTTGGCCTTGCACTATATGGAAAATATGTGGTAGAGAAGGGTAGAAGTTGAGAAGTGGAAGCGAGTTCTGGGTGGAGTTCTGCGTGGAATTACTTGAAAGTTTCCAGAATTGTGTTGACACGTGCTAAATCGTGATATCCTTACGTAATTATGACACGTTAAAGTCCTGTGAGCTTGTTGTTAATTCTTGAAGCTAATATCAGTCGTTCCGAGTTAGTGGAAGTTGTGGTCTAGTTTTTAGAGCATGAGCTAGCGAACACAACTGCTCGCCATAAATTACAAACTGCTCCTCCAAGAGTTCTGTTGATCTTCAGTTCTCTACCGATTTCTCTTTGGTCTTTCGGATTTTTTTTAAACGATAGGTTGGTTATTCGAAACAGTTTTGTTCCCGTTTTGCTGCCAATTTGATGTCATTGCTAAAGTACATCGTTTAGGATTTGAAAACTTCTTTTGATCGTAGTGATTTGACACTGCTTAGTAACCTTGGCTGGAACTTCATATCACTGCCCTTACCATAAGAATGTTACCGTATTAAATGAGAAACGATTCAATAAGAGCCCGCATCCTCCCTGTAATGGCGGCCCATCAGCTCTAACGTAATTGGTCCTTGAGGTTGGAACGCATAGTTTAGCCTCATTGGGGCCAATAATGTCTCAGTGCCCCTCTCCCTCACCCCGTCGTAGTCTCAAGTGTGAAAACAGGCATCAAGTTTGAAAACACGCTACCATCACCTTCCTTCGTGTTGACATGAAAACAATCAATACCGCTTAATGTATGTAGAAACTCCACAAGGACGGATTCCGTATTATTTATTGGCTGTGCTGAGGCTAGAGCTGAGGCTAGGATGTGTGGAAACGTCGGACTTCCGTTAATGACCTTTCCCGGAGGGGTCGCGAAGGGCGCCCACACACTGAAGGAATGCGATTCTACTTTTGAAGAAAGATTTCCCGTGCGTCCAACATGTTGAAAGGAAGTTTTATCTTCTCGAAAAACTATTGATAAGTCTTTATTTTCGACCCCGTCTAAATAAATGAAAAGATAGTGGAACTGAATGGAAAACTTCCTCATTCTTTTCACTATTTCAGTTACGTAGGTTATTATTCGTGCAGTTTGCCATCGTCGATCCTCATTCAGGGTATTTATTTTTATTCCGAATCGGGGTTATTTATAATATTTTATTATGATGAGATTATGAGAGGTGGTCTGTTCTTTAATAATTTATGTACCTGAGAGAAGGCCCTACGGGTGATACAAAGAGAAGAAAAACTAGTCATGCAGCATGGCTGTAAGAGCGAATTTTCAAAGAAATATTCGTGCTGTTGTGTAAAAAGATGGTATAGCGAGAAATCGTACATCTTTCTTAAAATTATATAATTTTTTCCATGATTTTAGCAATTTTTATCGGTTTTTGACCCTTATAATGTCAAATTTGACCCACTTTTTTTAAAGAAAAATATTCCTCTACGAAATAGTCCCTCCGTCGTTAATTACCATCCCACAACTTTAGGTGAATTAATATTGATTTTAGCCCTTAATACCAATTTTAGCCCTTAACACCCCTTTTTAGCCCTATAAAATATACAAGGTGTCTCAACTTAAGTCCGCAGGACTTCAGGGATCGATTCTACAAAGAATTTGCAACAAAAATTGTCTCATAGACTTTTTAAAATCCACACTAAATGCCAGTTTTTCCACTTTCAAGATTTTTTTCATGGTTTCGACCTTAAGTCAGTAAAATGACCGTAACCTCCTTAATCCGTCAAATAAATTCAAATCTAATTAAACCTTTGGAAAGAACGTTAAATTTCTCATCTCCGTAATGCACAATCAAAATTTTTTGAGCGGGTTTAATACGTATAAAACGAGGCCAAAGTGCAAATTTTGAGAATTTCTGAAAATACGTTCGTTCGTGTTCGTTCGTTTACGTTTTTCTATCGGTTGTCTCTCTTTTAGTAATTTTTCTTTCGGTGGGGCGTCTATGAGAAATCTTTAAGAATGTTCAATAAAGAAGGAACGAAACCCTGTTGCAAAAAATGCAACAATCTACGACATTCAAATGAAAAATTAAGTGTAATTATTGTTTAGATATATTAGATGTTGCTATAAGGTCCGTTTGCACTGGCTTTTTGTGACGGCTAATTCCTACCTAACCGTAAGACGTTTGATATTGGTTGGGAATCGAGAAGGCAGTGCATGGCCATTATTTCTTGTCACCTGATTTTCTATGGACTGTAATGACGATTGAAAAAATGGCCTTGGATAGTCATGAAACCCTTGCAAACAACTGGTCATGGTCAACAGTCATAAGAGAGTCCAAGAATCACTGCAAACGGCCCAACGCCTTTCTGACGGTCAGATAACCATAAGATGTTCACTGCGAACAAACCTAATGAATAACCATCAGATGTTCACTGCGAACAAACCTAATGACTAGTGTCTGGCCAATTGTGACGGAGCTCTTCCCCAAACCACTTTGCAGATTCCCTTATCGGATCTGTTACATAAATAATGACCGACAATTATTGTCAAAGGGAACAAGAAGATACAGCACTACACCACTTTAGATTCCGACAATTACTGTTGTGGAAGAGGACGGGATTGCAAAAGAACGTGAGCTCCTTACTGAATTCAAAATTTGTATGCGCGCCAGTAACGTGATACCAATTGCACTGGAACATTGCCGTTTGATACATGGACTCCTTTTGTTCCCGCGGTTAACTAAATAATCATTTTGTGCCATGAAATTGGTTCATGCATCATCCAAATACTTGTGTACCAACATTTCCAGCTATGAAAATCAAAGAGCTTCTCCAGATGTTTCCAAAGAAGAACATTTCCCATTATTCAAATGGCAGTTCGCAACTAGGTACTGAACTTCCATAGTGCTGGTTGAGCAAACAAACCAGGTACTAGTAATTGCCCCGATGATGAGTAGGTATGGTTGATGAATGTTGTAGAATACTGGATGATGATGTTCGATGTTGATTAAAGTAGTCATGAATTGTTGTACCTATGTTGGGATGTTTTTTTCCTTTTTCTTTTTGGTAAACTGATGAGGAGAATGCCATTCACTGCTGTAACAAGAGGTACTTTGCGTTAAAACGAATTACTGTCCTATGGAAGCTATCATTCTCACATTTTAGCAAACAACAAATTTACCTCCCTTACACTAATAAAACATCCCTTGCAGTATTGCACGCATTACAGTGGGCATCCCTTATGGTGGTGTATCTAGATCACTCTCACTCATTGCAGATCGTCTGGAAGATGTATGAGTAACTGATCTATGATGATAATGAATTCATTGCGCAGTTTAGTTACCTAATTCCGTGATTAGTGACGCGATATGAACAGCTTACATAAATGTTCGACTACCTGTATTAGAGTAGGTGATGTTATCATCATAACAATGCTCCAAGAATATTGTGAATAAATTGATGGATTGATCTAAGATTAGGTTGCTACCTACCTTTCTTATATAGGTAGGTTTCTTATATCCTATATTATCCTATATATTCCTAGGTTTCTTATATACCTGTGTCGTGTGGCACCTTCAAAAGTTGAATACGGGCAGCGGACACAAGATGTGCAGATCCCGCGTCCCCCCCCCCCCCCCCCATAGAAGTCAATTCCGGTGACGTAGGGCAGAACCAGACAGTTTTCTGCGTCAAACAAAAAAAGAAACACGTAAATCGATGTAGAATTATGCCCTGGGCAGCGCACAAGATTTACTCGAAAATCCACGTTTTTAACACTAAGCCCCCCTTCTAGAAGTAAATTTCGAAATTCCGGCGACGTAGGCACAACCTGACAGTTTTCTGCATCGAACAAAAAAAGAACCACGCAAATCTGTTGAGAATTGCGGCCTGGGCAGCGCACATAAGGTTCTGTCACACACCGACATACACTGGTTTTTCTTTTCACGGATTTGGATTCAGGATGGTCTGAAACGGATTTGAATGTGGTTCTTTTCATTATCGGCTCTGTTGTCCTCGTCTGACCAGATCAAACACATAACGGCGTCTCTTACTACTGGGGGACGTCTTAAAAGTAGGTACTGCCCAAATAGTATGCTTTCACGATTACGTAGCAGAGACACTCCCTGCTCCCTAACTCACCCCTCTAAAAACTACAAAATCCCAGTTCAGACAACCCCGGACTGATTCCCTACAACTCGGGCAGTAAGTAACCTACTCACTTGTATCGAAATACATTTCCACTTTTTTTTTATCCTCGTTTGAAATAGCTTCGAAATGAGAACTTGGTTGTCACTTGTCATCAATCAGTGTTCTGTGATGGTTTACCTTTCACCAGGAGGTAGGTAGTTAGTATTGCAAATTCGTCTTTCAAAGCCTCGTAACACACTTCCAGACTTCGCCGTTCATTCAGTTGTCGTTCCAATGAAAACTTCCGGCTTCATTCATTCTGGGCCCCGTTTCTTTTCTATTGTTTGAAATCGTTTCTTTCGTGACCAGGTCGCACCAATGTAATGTTGACTCTAGTGTGTCTTTTTGGTATAATTAAAACACGGCTTTATTTGGGCAATAAACTCAACAGATTATATCAAAGACGTACTTGCGGTATATTATTCGTTAAATATTGATAAACTCAACATTCGTTGGCAATGGACGTTGATTAGGTTCTTGTACGATGTACTATGAACGATGTTATGTTGGAGGATGTGGTCATTGTCTTATGAAAACGGGTAGGTAGGTATGGTTCATACTGGAAAAAACCATTTCTAGTTTCTCTAGATCGGGCCGTACCTTTCCTCGTTATCCTTCTATAATCGGACAAGCAGAGTTCAATTCCACATTTTCGGAAGTTGCTTTATCAATTTCAATAATATTTAGAAATAAATGACTTGTTTCTTAATTTCTATGCAGTGTGTTTAGTGAGGTCAAAAGTTGCAAAAATACAATAGGAGGTGCTCCTAGTAGTTCCTTGACCTTTTCTGTAGGTAAGTACCTACTGTGTGATGGCCTAGTTGTTCGACTGAGTTTTCTGCGTCTGCTTCCGACTCTTGCCATCCAGATTGCGTTTAGTTTCTTCATAACTCCACCTTTGAATGATACCCACTATTAGAAACAAAACTGAATGCAGTGTTTGAAGCCCAAAGCAATTTTGGGGTGAAAATGAAGTTACAAAACCTACTGTAAAACCACGACTTTTTGCAGGTTCACCCTGAAAACGAGGACTGGACTTGTTTCGAGCAGACGGCGGAAGTGGACATCAAGTCTTTCTTCAGTATCGAACACACGATCGAGAAGTTGGCGATGAAACAATACTCGGCCAATATCGCCAAGGGCAAGGAAATCCTTGAACACTTCATTCTCCAGCTGAAGGAAGAAGGAGTGACCGTTGTACCTAGATGGGTCCCGTCGCCTGAGCAACTGTGAGTATTTCGACGTTATAAATAGATCGTGAAAGTCACCGATGAACCTGTTAGTGAAAGTAGCGAAATTGTAAAGTATTGACCCCTGAGGCTCTTACAGTGTCCCCAGTCGCATTTTCAGCAAACAATTTTGGGGTTTCTGGCGGGAAATTGTGGTGAGAGAAAGCTACTTGTGATGTCGCTGGGACCAGGATGGAATAATGACGTCACAGTTGCCCTTGGGGTGTGACTTGAAAGAATCATAGAAAAAACTACCTACTCATTGTCAGAGAAAATAGGTGAGAAAATTCTCAAGATGAAACTACTTAAAGTCAAGAATATAAGAAGGGAAGACATTCATTTATTGTTTTTCTTGGGTCCTGTATTTCTTCTAAATGTTTTGGTCCCTAGCTCTGAATTGTTCGATATCTTTAGCATGGGACTTGTTGTTTCAGGAGAATCCTCTGAGAATTTTGTTAGGAAAAGTGATAAAAACCGTCTTCATTGTGGCATCGTTTACATTTGTAATAACAGTTCGACGTATTTACTCAGAGTTCGTCATGCTACGAAATTATGGATATCCGGGAAAATGATCAAGTTAATTCGTGACGCGTCATGTTTATTGTATCATCTATCATCATAATGAATACATCTATTTTTACAGTGAGCATAACAGCAATATCTGTGCAAAATGTAGACGTTGGGAATATTTATTTTGTTTTAATTTTTATTTTTGTCACTTTGAAATGTATTATTGTAACATTAGAATGTGTTGACTTGATGAACTAGGTAGTTACAACTTTCCTGTTCTAGAAACCAGAGTTTCAAAGGGTTTTCTCACTTTGTTTAAACGTTTGCCTTTGATACATTGATACCATCACACCATGTTAAATCGGCAGGTGACAGCTAACCCTGCAGTACGCAGTACTGCTCTCTTCGATCGATATGGCCTATAGAAAAAAACGGCTGCACTTTGTTGTGTACAACAAATTCTTGAAGTATATTTCATATATGTCGCATTTTTATTGTTACAGTCCAGCATTATTCTTCCGGATTCAGGATGTTTCTGCTTACCTCAATCTAAACAAATTCACTCAAGGCCAACAGGTGGAGGACTTGATTTCGTTCTGCCCCCTTTGATTTTTCATCTATTCGTAATGATTTGTGACTTTATAATATGATTACAGTGAAGAAGAACGAGAATCTCCTCAGGAAGCAGTTTCACCCGATCATGTTACACTGTGCTCCAAACCCCGTCGCAACTCCGGCCAACAAACCTCTCAAGGTATGTTCCTACCTTAATGGCAAGTGCTTCTTCTCTGTGTGATTTTGAAGTTTCACTCTGTTTACTGCGGCAACTGAAATTCGCATTTGCTGACAACCACTACGTACAAATTTGTACAATTTTTGCTTAATTTCTGTGAGTTGAAAGGTGTGTTTCTGATTGCGTTGAGTGGCTTCTAAATATAAAATCTTCTTTGCACGCTGCTTATTGATGACTTTGCCGTCCAGTTTTCTGTGGCTTACGTGGTACGCTCTATTCTGTGTGGAACTTGCAACTTGTAGATTCGGTACTTTTGGAAATAGGAAATCGGAAAAATATTCCTTTCACGTAGAAAATGTTCAGGAAGATTCGTTTAATATGCCTAGCGATGCCTGCCCCATGCTTGCACGCTGCTAAAACGCGTTGTTGGTGATTATATCCATTCATGATGGTAGATAACTATTCTTTCGATCACTTGAAAGTTCTCATAACTATACCTATTTCTTCGTCACCACCGATTGTTAATAAATTAAAAAATGTATTAATCTATTCCAGAATGTCAATCACAGTTGGACTCTGAGTACATACAGAGATATCTTGGTCAGCTGGACCTGATGCAAGAATCCAAACTCGTCCAACTCAGGAAATCATTTGCTCAACTTCACAAAGCTAAGGTTGGTCAAATCATAGTCTTGTCTTTTGTCTGTGGAAACCTTGTCCATGCCTTATCCTGCATTTGGTTGAATATCCTCCAACGTTTCAGGTTCCCAACGATTCAACGCTACTTCGTTTCCTCAGAGCACGGGGCTTTCAGGTGGACAAGGCGCGACATTTCTTGTCCGAGTCACTCAGCTGGCGTAAAAAACACGGAGTTGACAAAATGCTTTCGGAATACAAAGTCCCGACTATCGTCGAGACCTATTTCCCCGGAGGGTGGCATCATCACGACAAAGGTGGGCTTTTTGGAGTATTAAATTGATTTTTGATTGGTATATTAGTACCTTGCATTAAAATTATGGGTAATATATAATTTAGGTTCTTGGACTTTGATGAAAACTAATTAAATTCGCTTGGGAGCCCGGGAAACCTGTGCCTACGTATGAGCACGAATGTGGCGGAAAAAACCACAACTCACGAATGAACTGAACAGATGACAGTGAACCGTTACGAAAGTGGATAGTTCGAAATTACTCAATACCTACTACACATCACTGTCGAAATATATTGGCATTGGAAATCAGTGTAGAACTGAAGTTTAGAAACCCTGTCACCTATATTAGTATATTATGCTGTCATGAGTTTCATTACAGTTGTTTCCCACAGTGTGCAATTTTTGTGTGTTACAAATTCTCCGTTTTGGCCAGATTCTGTTAGGAAATTAAAACACACGTAATGAGGTGTTCATTTCGGAAAGTCTAGGCAGAAAACGAGTTAGAAATTTGAATTTCCGAGTCCGGCTAGAAATTACATACCAGGTTTTTAATGAACAATCGACTTACCTTTAAGAGATGAAAAAACACACATCAAAATGACCGATGTGGTAGTGGATGAACGAAGGATGATACACCATATCACTATCAAACAAACGAGAAATGAAAAAGAGACTCTCTTTCAAGACAAGACACCTAATTAGGTGTCTGTATGAAAGAGATCGAAAATGCCAAGATGGACTCCAACTCTGTCGTGGATACTATAAAACTCTGTTTTGCCAAAAGGGAGTCGAACAGAAAAGAGGTGTCTCTTTTGCTTAGTGAATAGGCCCCCTGAACGATAGTGAATAGGCCCCCTGATTCTACTGCATAATCCTCCTTGTTGTGGAGGATTGATATATCATTCTACAGTTTTCACTGAACTTATTCGAATTTATTGTTGTTTTCAGATCTTTCACCTGTCTACCTCCTTCGTCTGGGGCAGATGGACGTCAAAGGTCTGCTAAGGACAGTCGGAGAAGACGGTCTTCTCAGACTGGTGAGGAAACGATGGATCTATAATCCATTCAAAATCGGCCTTATGTCAGAATTTGTACATCAATCCACTGAATTTAGTCATTAATAATATCCTACTACTTCTAGCTGCATCTTCATTTTACGAAGATTAGCTAAGGAAATTATTATGGACATAAGTTATGCTAACACCTTTAGGTAATCTGAAGTATATATACTCGGTATGAGCGAGCCATGAGCACGAGGAAGCCAGCATTTCCGATTAAGTGAAGATGCCATTGAGGCTTAGGATTATCGAAAGTGGGGTGACCAACCTTAGGGCCGGTCACCATGGTCGTGCCTTGCCTGACGCCCCTTGGGGCCGACGTTTGGTCCCTCCGCATGACCGATTCGATATTTTTGTAATGACGCAAAACACGGGAGGGTTGTTGATTGCAGTGTAAATCACCTTGAGATGCCGTAACCGCGCCCATTGGGGCCGATGCATTAACACTCCGCACGCCGGTGCTCTCCACAATAGCCGCACAAGGCCTTTTTCCTCCCGGCCCATCATCGTTGTGGATAAAAAACTTCTTCTGAGCGTCTCGGTGGCTCCGCCGAAGGCGACATCTCGTCGCCCGACACAGCGCGAGGCGCCTCAACCGGTGTGGCCGGTTGAAAGACCGCCGCCAGAGGATTTTCATCCGTCTCCATCGCGACACACCGAACTTCACCCTGAAGAAAAAGATTCAAACAGCGACGCGAAAACACTTTCAAATTGACAAAACTGACTAAAAGCTTAAAAAAAACACTGCAGATAGTTCGAACACAAAGAGACTAGGTTATGCTCCAAACGAACAAAAGAGAATGGCGGCTACGGGTCAGTCAGCCCAGGGGCTGACGAGGGCCAGGCTGCCAACATAACAGACGAAGTACTTCGTCTTTTTCACCTTCAAACTAGGTTGCTCTAAGCGCAGAAAAGAGCTGCTGCCAATATTAACAAATCTCCGCCTACGGAAATATAATTAGCATAAACTGCTCTATTACACTTCTGAACCTTCATTCGCAAGTGTTTGATTATAACTGTTCTACCTGAACCCCCATTTTTGTTCACCACTAGACGTTAGCTACTTGTGAGGAAGGTCTGCGTCTGACGGAGGAGGCCACAATGTCTTTGGGAAGTCCTGTGTCCACTTGGTGTCTCTTAGTCGATCTGGAGGGACTAAACATGCGTCACCTCTGGCGTCCAGGAATCAGAGTAAGTGATTGCAGTATGATGAATTCCCCCTCAGTTTTATATTTATTTAGAAAACCCTTGTGAATTGATTCTGCTAATCGAGTCTAACCCTTGTTATTTGAAATAGTAATGGCGTAATCCGGTTTTCGCTTGTTGTCTAATAATGGATAATCTCATGCATTTCATAGGCTGGGTCCTTGATACGGTCAGTTGGGCTAAACTACATTCCATACTGTATTTCCGTTCCGTATTTTTTGGAGTTCTATGCTTTATCCAGCTAATGTAGGTTACTATATTGACTTCATTTATTTTTCAGGCTTTACTGCACATCATTGAGATAGTCGAGGCGAACTACCCCGAAACACTAGGACGGGTCCTCATTGTCAGGGCACCCCGAGTGTTCCCCATACTGTGGGCTCTTGTCTCAACGTTCATTGGTGGGTTTATTCAATGTGTAACATTTATTAGGGCATCTGCTTATGCAGCGTCAATAGCTGCTCCCACAGCTGTTGTTTAAATAGGTAGGCCACCTTCCTAGGATTAGCTACATAGCCGTGGATTAAGCTGCCCCTGCAGCTCTTAAAGGATTGTAAAAGGAAACAATAGAAAGTGGATAGTTGGCACCTTCCTGCAAACACAAGATTTAGCTGAAACTGTTGTCAGTAAAAAAAAAGGAGGCTAATTCGGTATTTTCTGGGCAGCATCAGGCAATGTTATAGGAGATGACGAGAGGTTGAGTGATGGTGGTGGTGTTTGTAACGCCATGCTGTGATTTGCAGCTTTCTATGGGGATTCGTGCAGCTGTTATTTTTATAGTTTTGTGGTTGTGTAGTTATGTTAACACTTCTTTTTTGTCCTAGTTTTCATTGCTTTTTTTAAGGAGTGTGACGTGGGAAATAGCTTATAGGAAAACGAAGTATTAGAACTAAGTCTCTACCAGTATCCTACTGTGTTATTCGTGATTGGTCTGAAATTTCCTATTCGATCTTCGTTGTTAGTGTGACACCTCATTCATCAATTGTTTCTGATTGTGTGCAGATGATGTCACAAGAACCAAGTTCTTATTCTATGGAGGAAACGACTACCAGGGACCAGGCGGTCTCAGCGACCACATTCCTGAAGAGTTCATCCCAGATTTTCTTGGTGGCCCGTGCAAGGTACGATTCCTTTCATTACCGACATTCAAACTTCTTTGTCAACTTATTGATAGTGAGGATGGCATTTCTGTGGCGATTTAGTTTGAAATTTGAAGTTAGGCGAGAGATGGTCTCATGTCAACTTGTTTTAGAAACTTGTATCCTCTTCTCCAAAAAAATCGTGGATAAGTCTACCTCAAATGGACTCACGTAATGTTATATTCTGTCCTTGAGTTGATTTGGACTACCGGGATCGTCAAACCTGTTGACTACAAAAAGTTGGTTTTGGTTTTTGTTTAAATGAATTTGAATGAAAAGCTACTAGCCAATGCAGCCAATCTCTAGCAGTTCCCGTTTGATGTGAATTTCAGACTGCAGTGTGTGAAGGTGGTCTGATACCAAAAGGCTTCTATTTGACTGAAGCCGAACTGGGGAGAGAAGGTGTCCATAACCTTACAGACGACAGCATCTACCATTCCGTTGTCGTTCCAAAAAGTCAGGTAAACGAATATCACCTGTTTCTTGATAAGATTATAAAATACATCCAAATTTAGATACCTACCCAGTATTACTGAATTGCCATCTACTACTAATTTGTTCAACATTTAACTACCTAGAAACTTGAATAATGTGTATATTGTATGATAACATAATATGCAAAGAAACCTTCCTGTTTGCTTGTTTCTATCAATCTGTCTACAGACTTGACATCCGGTTAATGTAATGATTCGAGTAAATAACATGTTTAAATAACGATTAGGTGCCTTACTCTGCTATCTTATTCATGATGTTTTATTCCTATCGGTTGTAGACCTACGAAGTCAAGATTGACATAAGCGAACCAGGTGCTGTGATTACGTGGGACTTTGACGTGACCAAAGATGACGTTTTGTTCACGGTTTGCCACGGTAAGTCCCTGTCCATATAGCAAGAGAGAGACAGTAGGTAGTACTTGAACCTTGAACGTGTGGTTTGAAAAAGTTCAGTTACGTATTATCATGTTCCAGAATCCCACTGATTTGTTGCTTTATTTGCATAGCTTAACCCAATCTATCCACCTGATACAGAGTACCTCAATTACAATCCCAATCTGTGCAGTTATCTGTACGTACCTAGCGGTCCCACCTAGGCTACCCGAACTGTTTCTACTTTTCTAATTAAAATCGCTGTTCCATCAACTCACACTGGCCCAGTATCCATTTTCCGGACTGGTCCCTCTAATACATTTTTGTAAATCGAACGTCAGTTGTATTATTCAGCCCTCACTCCCTGAGAATTGCTCAGTTGATTTGACTAGGAGATTCAAGCTTGTCCATCACCATATTGACATGGCAACCATACTGTTGGTTGTTGCTGTTATTGTGTTAATTATGTCATGCTTGGTAGCTAGAGAAGTCCTTGACATAATAATATATTCTTACTCTGCGTATAATATATATAATAGCCGTATTCGTATAATTAACCTTGTCCTGATAATTAATTTCCCAGGGGAAGGCAGAGAAAAAGTCGAAGTTCCCTTCAAATGTCGTGATGGCGAGTCAGTGCAAGGGTCCCACGTTGCTGCAGCCGCTGGACCTTTTTACCTCCAGTGGAGTCACCAAGGAGACCACAAAGCGCATCTCATGTACTTTTACGAAGTCGTCTCTTCAGCAGATTACAGGTTGGAGTTTAGTTTTTACAGTACCACTATGAACTTATGGTTATGACTGAAGATGTTTAAATCTATAGGTACCGGCTGCTTCTGTTGTGTAAGCCTGTTGTACGTTTTATTTTCTCAGTTTTCTCCTAATCCTGGTATAATTGTTCTTGCAGAGGCTCAATGTCCAGTCTCCAGTCTGCCAGCAGCTCTCAAGTGGTGAACAGATGACAAGTAACAGGGGAGGCCCTGTTCACTACCACCATGCCATCCCCCTCCCAGGCCCTCAGAAACCTACCTTGAGGCTACCTGTGGAAGGTTACAGATGCTTCAATCTCACTCCAACCGAAACAATCGCTTTGGATCCTTTAAATCGCCATATATTTTAAGACTAAGATGTGAAAAACCAGGGAAAAGTTTTCACTTGGCAAGAAGCTTTTTATACGCTTTGACGTTCCGGTGTCTATGCTCCATTTAGTGCTGGCCGCCATGTTGGAATGAATCCATTGGATTTCGCCCATTTCTCCCTCCTGACGGTTAGTTACTAATTAAATAAATCGAAAAAATAATGTAGAATTAATCAACTTTTTACTATAAAATAACCAAGGTACATCACCATGAAGTGGCGGAGTAGACGATCGCTAGTCTTGTAGAAAAATTAATAGTTACTTGCTACTTTGCTAAGAAACGCATTTTGGTCTAGTCTTAGTGGGTGGGTGGATCAACTGAATTTAGAGACAGTTCAAGGTTTTTTGACTTATGACATCTTTAATTTACAAAAGAATTTGGTTGTTTAGGCTCAACTTTGTAACCAACTTATTTATTTTGACTTTGTGTTTCCTGAAATAGGCACGTTTTTTCGAACAACGCTATCGAGGCAAAAAAGTTGCAAATTATTACACGACAGTTTATTATTTACCGGTATAGATCACTGCTACTGCGGAGATCACTGTTTTCTGTGGTCAATACCCTCGAGCTCCCCCCAGGAAAGTCCTAAATCGAGTATTGGAGCCAGCTGGGCAATCAAATTTCATAAATATGCGTGGAATAAAGAATTGCATAATTAATTATTATTTGTTGTGATTTATGAAGCACAACATTTGTTCAAATGAAATAATATCTCGGAACAACCAACTCTATTTCGTACAGCCGTCCGTGATTATAATCAGCAGTTCCCTAGCAATGAAATCTGGGCCGGATGTATACCGCTTCATTCACTATCATGTTGACGATGCTGTTCGATGCAAACGAACGGCTGGTCTTACAATGCTCCGGGTCTCAAAAACTAGTTCGAAATTAATTTAAAAATGTTTTTAAAAAACCATACTTTTCTATTGAAAGTTTTCGAGCCTCGGCGGACCAACTAGTCCTCAAGTAGGACCTACAAACCAAATTTAATTTTGGTTCATGGAAAGTGCGAAGTACGGCGGACGGCCAGAAATTTTTTTATTCAATTTTTCGGATTCTACGTATCTCGAAACGGAAACCGCCAAACTTTGGGGGGGGGGGGGGGGGTATATATTTTTTAAATATTTATTTTATTTTTTTCGTGCTCGATTACAAAGCTTTTCATTCTTGATTCATTATTGAAAATAATGAACGAATACATCCTCTATTTTTAGTAAATTTAAGTTATTGCAGTGGGTCCAGAATGTTCGGTACATGAGTTTTTGAACTAGTTATTCTTTTCCTATTCTTTTCCGTTTTGGAGCATTTGGATGCTCGACGATGGATTCCTCGAGTTGAACATTTGTTAATATTCATGTGTCTCTCCATACCCAAAAGTTTGTGATGGTAAACAAAAGGACGAGTGAAAAAATGAACAGTTGACGAAAGTGATGATCAAATTTTAGTTTTTTATTCGTCAAAATAGCTAAAAATCGAGAAAACAAGTCACCAAAAAGTCAACCTGTATTGAATGGTAACTAGAGGCAGAAAAGATTGTCACTTTAGGTAATAAAAAGTATTTTTCTTGAAAAAAGTAAGTTGGTCACAACATTGGTCAAAGATCTGTAAAAGTTGCTGTTAGATCACCAAAAATATTACAGAACGGTACTTCGAAAATTCGCTTTCATGGTCGTGCTACAGGTTAAAAGTCTGGCTATGGTTGTTGGTTTGTAAGAAATACTGTTTGGTGGCGTTAACGCCTAGTTGGCAGGTATTAGTTAACTTACTGTAGATGAAACGCCAATTAGTTTAATCTGTTTACTGCAGTTACCTTTTAACATACTTGTAATAATTAGAGAAAATTTGTCGAAAACCCCTGTCATTAAAAAGGCAATTTTAGGTCGAATAACGGAAGGCCTTTTTTATGGATGTAAAGATTTCTATAAATTATTCAAGTTTGAGACATTTTATATAATTATTATGTAATTTCTGGTATTTCAAATTATCTCCCCCTGAGCCATTTGTTTCAAATGGGTTGTGTTCCTTCACTTGTTTATTATTTCTTGTGATATCACAAAATCGCTCAGTTTTGTGGTGTTCTTAAATGTAGTTCGTTAATGCCTCCATGAAAATTAACGATAATCCAATCCTTACTTATTGGAGTCGTTAATCGTGATGTACATGTTGTTAATGACTCGTGATCAGACAGCAGTAATGTCTGTCACAGTGATTGTGATGTATACGGCTGAGCCCCATATTCAGAATTATTTATATTTCCTACCAATATTAGAATATTTAATTTTGGTGAGTGCTGTGATCATTTTATTCCATAAAATGACGAAATTTTGTTTGATTAGTGCGTGATCCAGTTATATTAATTTTGCTAACAGGTCTTTGGAACTACTGTATAGGTAGGTTTTGTTTTAAACGAAATTTATATATTTTCTGTATGTCTTAGATGTCTACGGTATCTCTTCTGTAATTAACTTTGTAGGAAGTGAATCAAAATAGGTCCCTGGTTGCTTCATACGGCAGTGTGCTGCTATTTAAAAACTATTCTTGACACCTTGTGCTAAACATGTGAAGGTTGTGGAGAATGTATCCCCTGACTTTTGATTCCTATCAAGTGTTGAATCGAAAAAATTTGTAGTTGTGAATGTAGTTGATATTTAGAATTGAGTTTGGTACATATTGTAATGTTCATATCATCGTAAGGAGCAGTTTTTAACGCTCATTCGTAGTGAATGATCTAATGTATGATTATTTTGGTTATTGATGAAGCATAGACACGAGAATTTGGTAAACTGTTACGCAACGAAAATACTCAGTGCAATCCCTTGGGGACACTAACAAATTGTCCTAACATACCTACTTCTAAGATCTTTATCAATGTAAATAAATGGGTTGATTTAATTTTGATGTGATATTGTTGTACAGTTGGATTTTTATAAAGTTAATAACATTTTGAGAGAGAACTTATTTAAAATAAATATTAAAAAAAATTAATCATGTTATCATTCATACTGAATAGTATAAATGACTTCGACATCCGTTTAATTGAGAATGCTCAAAAAATTGTGTAAATATTCGAGATTGTAGTAGGCTAAATGTGACTATGATGTGATAGTGCAACTATTCAATAAACGTTATTCCTGTCAGGTTTGAAATTGTGTGATTCCTTTTTTCCTCGGTATCCTTGAACGTTATGTTACTATCAGCTCATTCGATTTGCCTTGCTTTCTCAGAAAGTAGGTACTTATCGCACTTCGAGGAGGCACTGGGGCGTTGCCATGGGTTTTACTATCGTAACATAATTATTACGCTGTTCATTCAAACAATTAACATAATTTTTAAACGGGCAACCGAAATACGTGGATGTTTCGGTGATGAAGAAAAATTGGTGAGCTGTTAACGATCAAACCAGTCGTTGTTTAGTTCTTTTTTTTAGCAAATTTTCAACACCTTGATGGTCGTCGTCGAAGACACCCTCTGTTGGAATAGTGTTTCGGTTGAAACTAATTAGATTACGTTACTGCCTAACTCAATTTGTGGTGGTGTGGGGAAATGATGTAAAACAGAAGTTCAGCTACGGGGGTTTGTTTCTGAGCATCATGGTATGACGACAGTTTGAATGGAGCGCTAATTGTACGATTAGATTTTATCAGAGGTTTTAGAGAACATGCTTGCACATTGTATGTACGCCTCAAGATGACCACTGAAGAACCCAAGACTTTCCAAACCCCGGTGACGTGAAATCAAAACTTGGATAAGGCATTGAGGATTGAAAATACTCTTCTCTTCTCTGGGTGCCATAGGCGACCAATCCTTGGAACCTCCCTCATACAAAGAGCGTCCTCTCAATTGCCCCATTCTTGAGAGTGGCAAAATCCTGAATACCCGTCCATCTGCTGATGTCTCGGAGCCATGAAAGCAGCCTGCGGACAATACCTCTCCTGCCCTCTGTCTTGCCTTCAAGAACCAAGCGTTGGAAGGCGTATCGGTCTCCTCTGAATATGTGGCCCAGAGTTTTCGTTTCTTAATGGTTTTAAAGAGCTCGAGACCAGCTCGCAGCAATACTTATTTATTACGAACTCGCTCCACCCACGAGATACGGAATATTCTTCTAAGGCACCACATTTAAAAAGCCTCCAAGTGGTTGATAGAAGCAGCCCTCAGTGTCCACGTTTCCGCTTCGTATAACAGGATGAACCATACGTAGCACTTGAGAACACGGTACTGAATGCTGAAGTTCAGATGTTTATCACAAAGGGCCTTCAAACGAACAAATGCTGACCTGGCTTGCCCACTCCTGGACCGAATCTCAACTTCAGGATTCCATTTTTCATTCAACAGGGTTCCAAGATATTTAAAATCCCGCGCACGTTCCAGGCAAACCCTCAGATCGGTGAATTGGCGTAAAGGTGAATGGTGTTTTCGTGAATAATATCCGGTATGCGAATGGCACCGTTCTTATAGCTGATTCCCTCAACGACTTGCAGTCTGGTTGACATTGCTGCCACAGAGAGTGTCTCAATTGGCCTTAGGATAAATATTGCGAAAACAAAATTTATGAAAATACTCAACCAGTTGTAAACCCAAAATCAGTCACTATAATTCAAGTTAAGGTAGGGAATGGAAATGTAATATATACACGCGTGAGTGAGTGTACAAGGTGGACAGCAGTCTTTCCTCACATGGTTACTAGAGGTAGGTATACCTAGCAACTGTGCTAAATTAATGGAAATAGTTTGTTTCATTTCTTCAAAAATTGCGCTCAAGTACCTACCTAAATAAATATTGTAAGTTAGGTAGGTACCTGCTCATGCTGAATGAGAAAAACGAACCTCCTCCCAACAGACCCTTCATTTGTTCCAAACCGATATGGACGGTGACCTCAAGTATGGTTTACACGCAGCAGTTCCTGCAGTTGTTTTTCATGATTCTCGATTGAAAGAAGAGGTTGAACAGCCACACCATCACTTCTAAGTAGAAGTTGATCGTTTTCGAGTTGATGAATTTTGATTTATTATTTTCATAATGAACCTTTGGAATCGAGCATGAAAACAAAAAAAATGTAACGTTTCAAGGTTTAAAGGATTTTTTGAGACCACCCGGAGCATTGTACGACCAGCCGTTCGTTTGCACTGAAAAGCTTCGTCAACATGATCGTGAATGAAACGGTATACATCCGGCCCAGATATCATTGGTAGGGATGGCTGTATGGAGTTCCTTTATTATTTCATTTCAAAAATGATGGGTCTTGGATTTTGTTGGTAACTTTTGTATTATGAACAAACATTATGCTTCACGAATAACAACAAATAGTCAACAAATTGAATTATTGAATCCTGCGCATGCGCATTTTTATGAAACTGTAATTCCCGGGCCGGCTCCAGTAGGTACTCGATTTAGGGCTTTCCTGGGGGGAGCACGAAGGTAGGTATTGTCCACAGAAAACGGTGATCTATGCAAATATTTTGGTTTATTATTCTGGAAATAATACACCCTCTGCTCAGCAAAAAAAATAATCCCCTCCCCCCCCCCCCCCCTCAAAAATAAAAAGCCGCGGACAGTGTTTGAAACGCAAACCAACCAATTTTGAGGAGAATGGGGGGGGGGGGGGTTAAACATTTTGTTTTCATGGTCGATTCCAAAGGTTTATTACTGAAAATAATAAACCAAAAAGATTGACAAAGGGTGCGTAGATTCCAACAATGCCATGTCCGTCCGCCATAGCCATACGTCTACGCCTGTCATCCATATCTACCTTTATTTTCGGTCAAAAGAGTTGTTCTTTCGCATACCTACATGCTCCATTTGGGCCCTAGTACCCCGAAACTTTGCAGCCCGATCAGAATATACCCAGGGGAGTTATGGGTGAAAAATGGGTGTAAGAATAGGGTTTTTTGGTGTTTTTGTAACGTGAGCTTATGAGGTACCCTTTTCCATGTTTTTTAGGGCGAGGAGACCGAATATGAAGTCGATTTTGACCACCGAGCGGTAACAACGTTTTTGACTTGAATTTACCATACATTTTGGTCAAAATCGTCGTTCTTTTGCATACAGGCCCCATTTGGGACCGTTGTGCTCCGACGCTCGGCAGCCCGATCGGAATACACCGAGGGGTGATATGGGTGAAAAATGGGTGTAAAAATAGAGTTTAAAAAAAGGTTTTAGTGCACATGAGCTTGTGAGGTATCGTTTTCCATGTTTTATGAAACTGGCCGGCTCCAGTACTCGATTTAGGGCTTTCCTGGGAGGAGCACGAGGGTAGGTATTGAACACAGAAAACAGTGATCTACGCCGAAGGGGCATCTATGCAGGTAGGCAAATAATAAACCGTTCTGTAGTAACAGTTCTGTAGTTCTGCAATGTTTTTATTCTCAAACAGGTCTTGCCCTTTAATTTTTGGTTCATTATTTTAATAGTCCAAGGAAAGAAGGTAAAAAAGGTTCGTTGGAAGGTAAAAAAATTACCAAATTCATGACGTGGGTACCTAACTAGGTAGTAGGTGGCATACCAAGTATGCCATGAATGAAATCCATTAATTATTTTTTACTTCTAATCGATTTGCCTACTTTAAACAGCTCTAACCGGTATAACCAAAACGGCTTTAGCAAACCGGCGTACCTACCTACCGGACTAGTGACGGATTCAAGAGAGCAAAGAGGAAGATCACCTTTTGTTTTTCAACCTTGCTGTCCTTCCCCAACCCTTCGTCCATCAGACATGGCGCAGACTCCCAGACACCTGTACCACTACTACATAGAATACCTACTGATACTATTATACTAACGTACAGTGTACAGTATACAGCACTACTATACAGGAATGGAGATCTGACCCATGGAAGAAGAAAGAATCTCTCTTCTTCCATGTCTGTCCATTATCTGCGTGTCGGATTTGGGAGGGGGTGTTGAAAATTACAGCTTCTCCACTACGACTTCACTGGATCAACACTGCGTAGTTTCACACAGAGGACCTCTACTACTAGAGCTCTCTGACGAGCATCTTTTCAATCACTGCTTGTTCTTAAAACTGTTTCTGTATGCTGTATTTTTCATTCGAAGTATTTGATTAAATCTAGCTGTAACACGACTTCACATTTCTTCAGTACCTATCTTCACAAAAACTGGTACTTCGTAATAAGGTAATAATATCCAAACATATTCATTATACTAAATATCGCAATAGTTCTGTTGAATGTTTTTACCCATTTCATCACTTTGATGATCTGTAATGTTACGAAATAACACACTCAACATTTCAGCGAGCTTCTGTTTTGTTTTTCTAAATTGCGTAGCCTGAAGAAGTTGGCAAGTTCGCCAAGGAAACAATAGCTACTCTGTAAATCCGTTGAGCCCCACTGTTGTTTCCGTTTACAATAAGGAAAGAGATTGTTTATTCAGAAAAATAAGTAAACACAAACATTTTTCTAGTTAGTAGGTACATACAAAAATATTGTAAAGATAGGTAGGTTTTTTTATTTAGGTAGACAACACTATTTCTAAGTTAAAAAGAACTATGTAGGTAGTTACCTACATATTCTTTCTGAACCCTTGAAGGCGATGCCTGCGTAAGGGCAAGACAAAATTTGTATACATCGTTGTTGCGGAGTATTCCTTAATGTTTATAAATCAAACACAGTGGCTAATAGAAATAAATAAAATAGTTATAGCAATGTATGCAATACAGTTATTAGAAAACTGTGATTGCGATTAGGTGCTATTTGAGTTTGGTCTATATAGATAATTTAGATTGTCTTTGCTTTGATACAATAGCCATCTTTTAATTGTTTTATTCCACTTCATCGTGATTTTTAATATATAAATTTTGGTTTTTATTGTTTGGGGTATTTTATTAAAGATTCGTGGCCCAATATAATGTATATTTTGTAATTTAAACTCCTTGGAAGAAAGGGAGGCCCTCTTCCACGAGGAGCCCTCATAGAGTCAGTCATCGACCTGAAAAGTGTTAACAAATAATGAACCGTCGTGGAAGAATTTGCAGCGTTTTTATTCAACTACCCAAAACCCAAGCATGTGAATCTGTCGAATTAGCGACGACTGCACATTCTACCGGCAAAGCTAAAACCAAGTAACAGAGACGACCTTACAACCAGAAACCTCTCCCCCACCTTTCCCGCCCGAATCGATCAAAAACACCGTCGGTGGGGGAACACAAATCAGCTGATTTTCGTAGATTATCAAAAAACCACGACCCCCCCTACCGTGGCGCTCTGTGAAATGATCCAATGATCCATTTCCTTTCTAGTGCTCGTTCCGAGTGTTGAGGGGTGTCCCGTACCATCCTCACGGGTGCCATGTGATTCTTTTTTACAACTTGGCACCAGACCTCATTCTTATTTCGTTACACCGAACTCTGCCGATTTCTTCGAGAAGGAACCAGTCGAAAACGTGGACTCGAGCTATGGAAACGAAGGAGAAACGCGTCTACAAAATCGTCCTGACAGGAGGTGAGTTTGTTGTTTTGATACATTTTCCACGCCGTTCACTTGCCACATTCATCGTCGCAAATCACCAGCATTTCCCCATGATTTTACCCTCCCACGCGGTGGCGATTTCCGAATGTTTCAGGGCCCTGCGGAGGCAAAACCACCGGCCAGGCTCGGCTCAGCACCTTTTTTGAAAACCTCGGTTGGAAGGTGAGTCCAGCCGATATTTGACATCAAAATTTTCTGTTGACATTTCCTTTCTCACGAGCTTGTTTGTTGAACGCTCGAAATTGTTGATTGTGCCACGTTCGTGGCGGCTAGGAATGCCGTTATGGTACCGAAACTATCTTTTACAGGTGTTTCGAGTTCCGGAAACAGCCACTGTACTTCTCAGGTACCCTTTATTCATTATTGAACGAAAAACAAACCAATGCCCCTCTGTTCATGATGCTCTACTTTGCTGCTACTCTGTTATCACGGACCTGGCTGTTCAAGCAAAATGCACCCACCTCATCGTCATCAATCATTCCATGGTGTCAAACCATCAGCTTTCGCACAGTGTTCTTCACCATCCCTTCCTTTAGTGTACGACTTCGGAAGAACATCCTCTACGGTATCACTCGGACCGTGATAACAGAAACAGCTTAAAATGTTGAAATGCATCTCATCATAATCTTCGACTCGATCAATTCGATCCCCCATTACTCCGTCAGCGTATTTCTTCTGTTACAAGGTTTCGGTTCTTTCTTTTTCAGCGGAGGCATAAAGTTCTCCGACCTGTCAGCCGATGAAGGTGAGTGGTCTTTGTTGTATTTTTCTTGTCTTCTTACGTAACACGTTTTTTTTGCTTGCCGTGCGAACGTTTAAAGGTTGGTCGAGAGATTTTTACTAAATTATTTTAACGTTTAGTTGTTAAGGCCCTGAGTACGTAGCTTTTCAAATCTTGGTCCTGTCATACTAAGGTTTACATCCCTAGTTTCAATACCTGATCAATTCAGTAACATTTTCAAATGGTTATAATCTAAAAATCACACACTTTAGTACTTCAACTAAAAATGCATGTCCTTATTATTTGCAATCTCAAAACCTTGCAGGGAATGTCTGCATTAGTTACGATACGTTTTAGGAAACTAGGTACTCAACAGAAGAATGAGAAGTGAAAAGGTCGTGAAAGATACCCACTTAAAGAAACGTTGAATGATGACTATTATGAACCTATCAATATTCACTTTGTATGATTCGATCTTGTTAGTTTTGAATACTTATTACCTAATTTTGTCATAATTTACCTCAGGGTGATAAGAGAGAGCTCGTGAATAAGAGATTTAGTAGGTAGTTAATGGCTGTGGTTTCTATATTACTTACAATTTCGATATAGACCTTCTGATAGGCGCTTAGTAGGCAGTGATTTCACTAAGTGTCGATGAATGAATATGAGTGAATCATATGAATACAACAGTGAGGAATATTATTAAAACATTCGGTGTGCGAATGGAAATGGCCCATTCTCACATCTTAGCAATATCTTGAACGAACCCAGCGTGGGAAACACCACAAAAAACATTTCCCGCTGACCGAACCTCCTGCCAGGATCAGCAAGAAAATCCGGCTGGGACCTCAAAGCCACGCGCCTGTGCCCAACTTCACCAAAACTATCCCCACCATCAAGAGAGGTGATAAAAATTGAAGGATAGGAATCGACGCCTTTTTCCCAATATTCATCGGAGATGAAGTTCTATCACGCCCTGGCATGGCACTTGGTACTGTGTGTGCTCATGCCACGACGTGATAGAACTTCGTCTCCGATGAATATTGGGAAAAAGGCGTCGATTCCTATCCTTCAATGGTTTTTATCACCTCTCTTGATGGTGGGGATAGTTTTGGTGAAGTTGGGCACAGGCGCGTGGCTTCAAGGTCCCAGCCGGATTTTCTTGCTGATCCTGGCAGGAGGTTCGGTCAGCGGGAAATGTTTTTTGTGGTGTTTCCCACGCTGGGTTCGTTCAAGATATTGCTAAGATGTGAGAATGGGTCATTTCCATTCGCACATGTCTGGCATGGCACTTGGTACTGTGTGTGCTCATGCCACGGCGTGATAGAACTTCGTCCCCGATGACTATTGGGAAAAAGGCGTCGATTCCTATCCTTCAATGGTTTTTATCACCTCTATTGATGGTGGGGATAGTTTTGGTGAAGTTGGGCACAGGCCCGTGGCTTCAAGGTCCCAGCCGGATTTCCTTGCTGATCCTGGCAGGAGGTTCGGTCAGCGGGAAATGTTTTTTGTGGTGTTTCCCACACTGGGTTCGTTCAAGATATTGCTAAGATGTGAGAATGGGCCATTTCCATTCGCACATTCGGGCTTACATTTATGTCTTGATATCTTTATATCAGTTTATAGTCATTTGATACATCTAGATTTCGCTAGCATTTTTTGGGTTTGCGCTACCCCACATCATCAAAATGTTCTCGAGATTGAGTTGGTAGGATCAGGTTGCACAAAAATGTATTTACATTTCTTCAGTAGCTGGTTGTGTAATTCATTAAGATCTTAATTTTCCTATTGTTTCCACGATGCGTTCAAATTCAGATTGGAGAACAGAACATTATGTAGTTAGAAGCTTTTCTTATTATATCTAAACAATTTGTTTCACTCGATAGATTAACACATTGTGTTGATTGCGGATTCAGGTGATGAAAAACTGCAAATTATTACACAACGGTTTATTGCCTGTATAGATACCCCTTCTGCTTAGATTACAGTTTTCCAGAGCCCCCCTCCCCTCCCCCCAATGGAAAGCCCTAAATCGAGTACTGGAGCCGGTTCGGGTATTACAGTTTCATAAAAATGCGCAGGATTCAATAATTCAACCACTAATTTTTATTTGTTGTTATTCATGACGTTTGTTCAAGTTACAAAAGTACCTATCAACAAAATCCAAAAGAGTTTCGTTTTTCAAACGAAATAATATCAAGGAACAACTAATCGGACTTCATACAGCCATCCGCGATTATAATCAGGTGTGCCCTAGCAATGATGTCTGGGCCGGATTTATACAGTTTCGTTCACGATCATGCTTTTCGGTGCAAACGAACGGCTGGTCATGCAGTGCTCCGGGTGGTCTCAAAAAGTTCTTTAGTTTGAGGTTAATTTAAAAACATGATGAAACTATTGGAAGTTTTCGAGCTACGGCGTTCTGAAAATTTCACCCCTTATTTTTTTTCATGCCTTAGAGATGACTGACAGTAACGCCGAGCTTCGCGGACCAACTAGACCCCGAACGGAACCTATAACCCGAATTTCATCAATTTTTATTCATGGTAACTAAGAAAAGTGCGAAGTACGGCTGACGGATAGCAATTTTTATTCCATTTTCGGATTCTACGTACATTGAAACGGAAACCATCAAATTTTGATGGGTGGGGGTAAGTTTTTTTTCTATGCTCGATTCTAAAGGTTCGTGATTGAAAATAATAAACCAAAAGAAAAATCTGAAATTTCAAGACTAACAACAGGAAGTCCATACAACCCCATAGCTGTAAAAAATTCGTGCCTATTTCGTTCATTGCGAATTCAAACAGTCACGCAATTTTGGTGTATTATTTTCAAAAATGAACCTTTGGTATCAGGCAATAAACATAATTCCCCCCTCCCCTCCCCATATTTGATGATTTTCGTTTCAAGGTATGTTGAATCTGAAAGTGGAATAACAAATTTCTGTCCGTCCGATGTACCTACTTCGTTTTTTCTAAGTTACCATGAACGAAAATTAGTGAAGTTCGGTTTGTGGGCCCCATTTGGGGTCTAGCTGGTCCGCAAAGCTCGTCGTTACTGTCAGTCATCTCTAAGGGGTGAAAAGGATTAAAAATGGGAGGTTGAAATTTCCAGAACGCCGTTATGTCGAATTTGTTTTACCTTGAAACCATCCGGAGCATTGTACGACCAGCCTTTCGTTCGCAGTAAGGCCCTGAAGTTTGCACCGAAAAGCTTCGTCAACATGATCGTGAATGAATTGGTATACATCCAGCCCAGATAATAATATTGCTAGGGAACTGCTGATTATAATCGTGCATGGCTGTATGAAATCGAGTTGGTTGTTCTTTGATATTATTTCATTTGAAGGATGATGGTTAATTTGGATTATGTTGATAGGTGTACTTTTGCAATTGAAACGTTATACTTCATGAATATAACAAATAATTAACGGTAAAATTCTTAAATCCGCCGCATATTCATGAAACTGTAATTGCCTGGCCGGCTGCTGTACTCGATTTAGGGCTTTCCTGGGGGAAGCACGAGGGTAGGTATTGACCACAGAAAACAGTGATCTGCTCAGAAGGGGCAGCTATGCAAGCAATAAACCGTTGTGTAATAATTTGCAGCGTTGAATAGGTAGCTATCTAACTACGCGCTGTGGTTGGTTGCCGTTAATCCTTGTTGGTTGAGCGGTAACACTCAATTTTGACCCAGAATTCCATTACCAAATGTCAGTGGGACTTTGGCTCGATCTACAGTTTTGGTTATGATGTGATTACGATCTTGATTCTGATTACCGTAAACATAATCATGTAATCACTGTCTGATCAAATTTCGATTGTAATCTTAATCGTTATTCTCCGGTTTCGATACACTCCACTCTGATTTGATGTAACTTGATAGATACTTGATTGCTCAGTGACATCATTATGATTACTTGATAGCGCTATGAGCGTCGCATGGCTAAAATAGAACCTGGCACGGACTAACTCACATCAGCTTCCTAGATTGATAATAGCAGTACCTACTTTTCAGTTTGAATAGCCAACTAAATTCATGTTCATAACTCTGTCATTCATTTCCAAGCAAATTGGTCGTCCTGGTTTGTTACAGAAAAATACAAAACCCACATTACGAAGTTGAGCTCGCGTGATAGGCGATGGTTGACATCGCGATGGCATTTATTTGTCTCCGTTTAGAAGGGATCGCATGATGCAGGGACCCGTTATTTAGTTTTGAAAATCGTTCCCTGCAGTCCCTTGACGTTTGTCTTACATAATAATTGTGGTTCCTTAGTAGTAGAAGAACGAACCGCCGACGTCGTTCTGACAACAAAATTAACTTTCTCAAGATTACTGTGGGTTCCTACCAACCAGGGAAACTATTTTCTTCGAAGGATTTTATAATGTTTTTTCGTCACTGTTATTAGTTCTATGAATTTATGTTCGAGATACCCCGAATCAAGGTCTCTAGCATCCCCGAAAGTATCGTACGATTCACTGAAGTCTGATTAAATTCTCCCTGTTACTGATCCTGCACGTGAAGTCCAGGTTTGGGATTTGAAACAAACAACGGAGTTGTTGAAACGTTGTCTCTTTCCACTAAGAACAACATAGTACCTATCTGACAATGTATTTTGTTTGTAGTGGAAATGGACGACGTTTCAATTACTTAGGTAATGTTTTGTTTGAAATAGGTTTCCACGATTTCGTAGTGAGTGATTTAGTTCGTACTGGGATGTGCAACTAAAAATACCTCTTCTGAGCCAAGCTCTCGGGGCTTCTTTTGATCTTTCATCAGAGCTTGTGCAACAAACAAGTTAGTTGTTCTTGTACGGTAAGTACAGTTACTGCCTGCCTGCACACTATCTTGCCACTTTGTTCCTCTTTGCTAGACTGGAGTTGCTAGTATTATGTGAAGGTCTTATGAAGGAGCAATAAAAGCGCGAACGCTTGGCTGGGAAGAGGTCTTTTCAGTTGCACACCTCTATCACAATTCTTGGCTATATTGTACATTTGTTGTGTTGGATCGGTCGATCGTCACATTCACTGATCGTACAAACAGTGCTCGTTTCAAACGGATATTCACATTTTGCAAACATGGTGAGGGGTAGGGGGCACCTGTAGTATTTTTATAAATGGAATTATCACACTTGAAGGCCACCAGTAAGTATCTCAGAGGTTGAACTTTTATTCCCACTACCTGAGATGTGGAATTTAATGGACTTTTTGGCTCGTCTTCCGGTCAAATTCAAGCTCAATATCCGACTACTCATAATAATAATAATAATCATTCGACGAGGAGGATAAAATAAGTAATTCGAACGTGAACTCCCAGTAGACAGGATGACGGAAAATGTAAAAACTACACACATAAATAAACGCATAAAATAATATTGCGGGGCCCCAGGGTCTGCATAACTAACGGCTGAACTTGTTTCGCAAATACTGAATAGACGGTTGAACTTGAAAAACATGTTCACTGTGGACCTCCGGTGGTGCAGAGCAGGGTAAAAAACGCTGCAAAGTCCTTGTCACATGGGTTTATTATTCTATTGGACATACCTACAGAAAGGTTGGCTGTTCATTAATTGTTTCTTTCATGTGAAATAATCGAAATAGCTACTTCTGATGGTTTCCATTAATTTTGGCCCCCAAAACGCAAATTAGGTACGCTCTTTTTTTTTCTTTTTTTTAAAACTATCTTTGATTATTGGTAGTGCCATTTAATCGTCCTGAACCACGTCTTGACACTTTTTCTAATGTTATTATACACATTGATGGTGATTTCAGACAGTTTTCCAGGTTTTTGACTCGTAAAAAACCAATTTTGGGAGCTGAACCTTTGGTAAAACCTCAATTTCCGCGTCTTTGGTCAAAATCGACTTCATATTCGGTATTCTCGTCCCCAAAAACATGGAAAAAGATATCTCAGAAGCTCATGTTACCAATATGTTGCTAAAACGTAAAAAGTACCTATTTTTACACACATTTTCACTCATAACACCCCTGGGTATATTCCGATCGGGCTGAAAAGTTTCGGGACACAACTAGGGCCCAAATGGAGCATGTGTGCGAAAGAACGATTTTTTTAGACCGAAAATGAAGCCTGTACACGTGATACGGCGGACGGCGTACGGCGGAGGGACATTGCATTTTTGGAATCTATGCACCTTGAAACGTAAAAGAAAAAAGTTTGAGGGGGTGTTATAAAAATTTTTTGCTGAGCGAATACATAGGTGTATTATTCACAGAATAATAAACCAAAAAGCCATTTCTCACTTCACTCCTGAAGCCACCTGACCCATCACCGTATTACCACTTTCATTGTAGTAATACAAGCTCTATCCCCGTTATAATCTGAGATGCCCCTAGATTAGAGAATGTGTGACATCATCGCAGACAAACGGTTGAACCGTTTGACCGAAAGAGTCTACCGTGGAAGAGAAATTGGCTCGGAAAGGGCTGACATTTTGCAGGGTGGAGAGGGCTTGGTCTATAAAGGGCATATACGCAATATGAGCCCGGTCCGACAATTATGGTGACTCAGAGGGGGAAATTACGTAAATTGCCGCTAAGCGTTGAGTATACTGTATATATGGATATATACTTTCAATTCCATCGAGTCGGGAATGTTTACCTAAAACAACAACAGTTCTTATGAACCCATACAGAAGGTGACCATAGTGACAATCAACTCCTCAAATTCTAAACCATGCCGTAATTAGATAAGCCTGAACGGTTCTTGGATATCCAAATGAATAAGTAATAGCGAATGGCCTGCGATTCTCTGGGGACGTCCAGAAACCTATAGTTGAGTGGTCGGTGGAAAATCTTCTTATATATAGCCAAATTTGTCTGGCTAGACTGGCTGGGTAGTACGTACCTGTACAGTGTTGAACAAATATATAATTGCACGTATACGGTATACCTACCTACACGCAGTTCCACAAATATGATTTTAGGTAAGTACCGTAGGTAAGTATATAGTAAGTACCGATACAGTAGGTTGATGTTCACTTGGTCTCCGCAATTAACTATTTCCAAGTTCTGGCAGTGAAATGGATGAACGGCTGTAATTGGTTTCAATACCTAACTTGGTTCCAATGTTACACGATTATTACCCTCGACTTATAATGAAATATTACTTACGATCTATAACCAAATACCAAGTACCTGTCAGTAGTGGATGGTACGAGAATGAAGGCGGTAAAAACCAAATCACACCACTAAACACAGTCAGCACCTACATTGCTCGACACTATTTGATTGGAATTGGTCATTAATGTGGGTTTTGAATGTCCAAAAACCGCTAATAGTTGACCTAGTCGATGTTTTCACCAGCCCAAGTATCACGTTGTTGCTGCAAGTAGTTTACCTGTTACCTAATTTGGTTCAAATGTTCCGCGATTATTACCCTCGACTTCATAATTATAATGAAATATTACATATAATATACTTATACCCAAATACCAAGTAGGTCCGTTTAGTAGTGGTTTGGTGAATGATACGAGAATGAAGGTGGTAAAAATCAAATCACACCACTAAACATATATACTCCGACGTTTCCAACACTATTTGATTGGAACTGGTCATTAATGTGGTCTTGAATTTCCAAAAACATGCTAATAGTGGATCTGCTCAGTGTATTCATAGTCCAAGTACCCCCCCATCCCCCATTGTTGATTTAAGTAGTTTCAGTGCCTGATTTGGTACAAATGTTTCTCAGTTATTACCCTCGACTTTATAATGAAATACCCAAATAACAAAGTAGTAGGTACCCGTGCCTACCTTCAGTAATGGAAGATACGAGAATCCAAGACGGCGGTGAAAACCGAATCACACCATTAAACACAGTCATAAACCAACATTTTTCGACACTATTTGATTGGAATCCGTCATTAATGTGGTCTTGGATTTCCAAAAACCACTAATAGTTGACCTAATCGGAGGTTTCACCAGTACTACATGTACTCCGTTGTTGCTGTAAGTAGTTCCAATACATAATTTGGTTAAAATATTTCACGATTATTACCCTCGACTTTATAATTATAATGAAATATTACTTACGATCTACACCCAAATAAAGTAGTGCGTAGGTAGGTACCTTCAGTTGTGGAAGATAGGATAATGAAGGTGGAAGAAACCACATCACTAAACACAGTCATACACCAACATTGCTCGACACTATTTGATTGGAAATGGTCATTAATGTTGTCTTGAATTTCCAAAAACAACTAATAGTTGACCTAGTCGATGTTTTCACCAGCCCAAGTGTCCCGTTGTTGCTGCAAGTAGTTTACCTGATACCTACCTAATTTGGTTCAAATGTTCCGCGATTATTACCCTCGACTTCTAATGAAATATTACATATAATATACTTATACCCAAATACCAAGTAGGTACCTACCTTTAGTAGTGGTCTGGTGAATGATAGAGAATGAACGTGGTAAAAACCAAATCACGCCACTAAACATATCATACTCCGACGTTTCCGACACTATTTGATTGGAACACGTCATCAATGTGGTCTTGAATTTCCAAAAACATGCTAATAGTGGACCTAGTCAGTGTTTTCATAGTCCAAGTACCCCTCCCCGCCACCATTGTTGATTTAAGTAGTTTCAGCACCTGATTTGGTAGAAATGTTTCTCAGTGATTACCCTCGACTGTATAATGAAATATTACAATATACCCAACAAAGTAGTACCTGTGCCTACCTTAAATAATGGAAGATACGAGAATCCAAGACGGCGGTGAAAACCGAATCACACCATTAAACACAGTCGTAAACCAACACTGCTCGACACTATTTGATTGGAAATGGTCATTAATGTGGTCTTGAATTTCCAAAAACCACTAACAGTTGACCTAGTCAGTGTTTTAACCAGTCCACGTACCCCATTGGTGCTATTAGTAGTTTACCTAATATCTATTTGGCTCAAATGTTTCACAATAATTATTACCCTCGACTTTATAATTAGGTATTATGCAATATTACTTTCAACAAACCTAAATAACAAAATAGTACGTAGGTACCTGTACCTACCTTCAGTAATGGAGACGAGAATGGAGACGGCGGTAAAAACTAAACCACACCACTAAACAAAGTCATAAACCAACACTGTTCGACACTATTTTGTTGGAATTGGTCATTAATGTGGTCTTGAATTTCCAAAAACCACTAATAGTTGACCTAGTCGGTGTTTTAACCAGTCCAAGTACCCCGTTGTTGCTATTAGTTTACCTAATACCTATTTGGTTCAAATTTTCGCGATTATTACCCTCGACTTCATTATTATATTGCAATATTACTTTCAGCAAACCCAAATAACAAAGTAGTGCGTTGGTACCTGTACCTACCTTCAGTAATGGAAGATACGAGAATGAGACGGTGGTAAAATCCAAATCACACTGCTAAACAGTCATAAACCAACACTGTTCGACACTATTTTGTTGGAATTGGTCATTAATGTGGTCTTGAATTTCCAAAAACCACTAATAGTTGAACCACTCGTCGAAGTCGAACTCCCCCATTGTTGCTGCAAATAGTTTACCTAATACCTAATTTGGTTCAAATGTTTCGCGATTATAAAACTTTATGATTACAAAGAAATATTATTTACAATATGTCCATGTAATAAAGTAGGACGTACCTTCAGTAGTGGAAGATCCTTGCATGAAGCATGAAGGTGGCTCGAGTCGGTTCACAACACTAAACACAATCATCAGTCGACACGGGCCGCTGATGCACTCCGGTAGGTTTCGATTGCCCATTTCACTTCACGCGGTTAAATCGGCGGATCATACCGAGGCGATTCGAGGAGAAAAACACACCGAGACGACTAATGTAAACCAGAAATTGTTGTTTTCCGAGTAGAATTTTGAAGAAAAACTTCCACGTACCCTACCACCCCGTCTCGCGAGTGCTCGGAGCAGACTGATCTTAGAAAGGGGTCGGCTGAGTGGGGGGGGGGGGGGGGGGGGGGACCTTGGTAGGTAGGTACGAACTTAGAGGTCAAAAGTGCGTTCTAAACAATTAGGGGAGGAAAGTCAAAGAAAAACGGAGTTATTGAAAAAATAGTTGAACAAAATAGGAAATAGACTATTTTTTCAATAACTCCGTTTTTCTTTGAAATGGGTTTCCTCGATTTCTTCGCGAGTGATTTAGTTCGTAAAGAAGGTACGTTCTAAACAGTAAAGGAAATGTACCCGTAGTCGAACTACGTGGCATTGTGTGTATCAAGGAGTCTACTGGGTTAGGTCAGTACTCGGACCGATAAAAACACTGACTAGGTCAACTATTAGTTGTTTTTGGAAATTCAATACCCACATTAATGACCAATTCCAATCAAATAGTGTCGAGCAATGTTGGTGTATGACTGTGTTTAGTGGTGTGATTTCTTCCACCTTCATTATCCTATCTTCCACAACTGAAGGTACCTACCTACGCACTACTTTATTTGTGTAGATCGTAAGTAATATTTCATTATAATTATAAAGTCGAGGGTAATAATCGTGAAATATTTGAACCAAATTATGTATTGGAACTACTTACAGCAACAACGGAGTACGTGTAGTACTGGTGAAACCTCCGACTAGGTCAACTATTAGTGGTTTTTGGAAATCCAAGACCACATTAATGACGGATTCCAATCAAATATCGTCGAAAAATATCGGAGTATATGTTTAGACGTATGATTTGGTTTTTACCACCTTCATTATCCTATCTTCCAGTACTGAAGGTGTGGAAAGCACCACTAACCACACACTACTTCGTTATTCGGGTATATCGTAAAGTTTCATTATAGTTATAAGTCGATGGTAATAATCGTAAAATATATGTACCTAATTATGTATTGGAACTACTTACAGCAACAACGGAGTACTTGTAGTACTGGTGAAACCTCCGACTAGGTCACCTATTAGTGGTTTTTAGAAATTCCAGACCAATTAATGGCCAATTCCAAATAAATAGTGTCAAACAATGTTGGTTTATGACTGTGTTTAATGGTGTGATTTGGATTTTACCGCCGTCTTCATTCTCGTATCTTCCGTTACCTACGTACTAATTTGTTATTTAGGTATATCGTAAGTAATATTTCATTATAATTATAAAGTCGAGGGTAATAATCGCGAAATTAGGTGTTGAAACTACTTTCTAGGATCGAACTGTACGATCAACCTTTCGTTGTCCTTAGGGGCACAAGGGTTGTCTATAATAGATCACAGATAGGTTATTTTGACAGAAAATAATTAACTGTTGTGTAAGAGTTTGCAGTATTTTGTCTTGATTTTTTTCCCCAACAATTTTGCCGTTCATCCATTTCACTGTCAGAACTTGGGAAGTAGTGGACCAGTTCCTACTGTATAAGGTACTCGTACTAAATCGTATTTGTGGAACTGCGTGTAGGTACG